>OX422224.1:25798568-27037902 GCA_949130495.1 Sambucus nigra | reverse complement strand
CTTTCTTCTTCTTTCTCTATTCTTTCTCTTTCTCTCTTCTCACAAATGAGAAGGGCTGAAATAGTAAGCCCTTAAATCCATTAAAACAATAAATCCAATTTTAAATGTTAATTCGCACTTTAAATGACTCGTTTACTCTAATTCGAGTCAATCTAAATTAAAAATATTCTGGAGCCGAAATAAAACCCAATGAGAGTCATTTTGACTATCTCGACCCATTCGAAATCAATGGCACACTCAGAATCATCATCCGGCATACTTTAAAACGTCCTAAATTTTTGGACTTCAATTTCCAAATTTAAAATTCTCCAAATTAAATAAATTTTATTTCTTCCAAAAATTTAATTTCCCAGTCCCAATGTCACGGGTTGTTACATACTTCTCCCTGTAACAACCCAAGACTTTTTGGACAATAATTTATTTATTTTGGGAGAAATAAATATTATTTTATTTGAGAATAATTAAATTGGGCATTTGAGGTCAAAATTTGAAGTTGTTAGAAAGTTATTTGAATGGCAATTCGGAGGGTGTATTTGTTTCCGAAAGGGTCGAGAAAGTCAAAATGACTGTACTTGGGGTCTATTTAGGTTCCGAAATAATTTAAGTTCGTTTGGCTCGAATTAAAGTTACCGAGTCATTTAAAGTGTGTAATATCATTTAAAGTTTGTATCTTGGGAGTCAAGGATTATTAAGCCTACGGGAGAAACGATTTTCCTTAGAGAGAAAGAGAAATAGAAAGAAAGAAAGGGAGAAGAAGAAAAAAGAAGAGAAAGAGAGAGAAAGTGGGATTTCCGGCCATTACGCGATCTCGTGGACGAATCAGACCCTACGAACTTGAGGCAAGTGATTAAACTTGATAAATAATTGTTGTGTGCCATTTATTTCATGATTTATGGATCAAAATTTTAAGTTTTGGGTTTAGTTTGTCAAAACCTAACTTTGTGGGAAAATCTTAGATTTGTAGTGTATAAATGATTTTTAGGGAATATAATTAGTTGGATTGAATTATATAATGAGTTTTAATGAAAATAATATGTTTGGGAGGAAGAAAAATGGTTGGGTGATGATTAGATTGATTTTTGGGGTTTTTGGCTTCAAAGGAAAAATAGCCATTTCGTGGTTTCTGAGAAGCCGAATCGATTCGGCCCCTTACCGAATCGATTCGGGCCCCAGCCGAATTGATTCGGCCTGAGACAGAATCCCAGGTCTGATGACCCGAATCGATTCTCCTTGGAGGCCGAATCGATTCGCAAGGCCGAATCGATTCGGATTTGACCCGAATCAATTCGGAAACAGGGCATTTTGGGGGATGTTTTTCTAGGGAGAATTTCATTCTGTTTCGTTCGAGGTTATCGATTGGGAACCTCTATAGGAGTTATAAGAAGAGTGTTTTGGAGACTTTTAGGGAGTTTCACTCATAAGATATTGTTTGGGTCATATGGACTTAATTCGAGATATACCGATTAGAGAATATTGTGTATACTAAGTGGGGAAGCCCACTATCATTGAAAATTCTATTTGGAGATAATTATGGAATATTATGAAATAGTGAGAATGCGCTTAGTGATATTGGATTTTGTAAAATGAATCCCTAATGGGATAATTTTAAAGGTTCACATGATTGACTGAACCATATTATGAATTGAGAATTATAAATGTTGATTGATGTGCATACGGATATAGAAATATCCTTAACGTTAATTAACTTGGGAGATGTCTCACATAAATGAGAAATGCTAATTGAAGTGCATTAGGATATAGAAAATATCCTCAACATGAATAGAATCGAGAGACGATTCATATAAATAGAAGTGATGTGCGAACTTGAAGTGAGAAATAGTATAGTATATACTAAGTGGGGAAGTTATGTGAGTGATTGATGATCAGTATATCGAGAGAGAAATATACTATATAATGATATTATTTCATATACGCCTAAGAGCATACTATGATTATGAAACTGTGTGATATATATACCTTATATGATGGTATATATTTGAATGATGTGATGATGTATGTATATCTTATGTGAATGATATATGTATATAAGTGAATCATACCCCCTCCTTGCTATAATTGGGAAGTTGCACAATGAGGGTGACCACCCTGGCTCGATGAGCAGTGTGTGGATATTCCCCATGTCATAGTCGTCCATTGTGTTAATATGTGATATGCATTATATTTTGTGGGTGAGAAGTCGTGGGTATGCGTCGTTCTCACTTGACCGGTTAGGAACTATGACAACTTCTCAGACGTTGTGTGTGTGTGTGGCCACGATGTCGATGATATTGAGTCCGATCGCTGGTCCTCAGGATGATATATGAGTGATGCCCTGGAAGATGATAGCATTGAGAACCGCGTCCTCGAGTTATAGCTCGCTTAGATGGTTATTATATTTCTTGTGTGATTAGTTCTTTGGGTATTGAGGGCATAATGGACCTCAACGACCAACGTTGCCAATAAGTAGTGTATCGGGGGGGGGGGGGGGGTTCCTTGTTTGGATTTCACTTTGCGAGTCGTCCCACGCACGAAACACAGTGTAATGTTGGGAGTGAGGAGAAGTTAGTCCTTAATGCTCATATTTACATATATAGTATATCTCGATGATCGACAATGCCAAGAAGTAGCGTATCGGGGGGGTTCCTTATTTGGATTTCGCTTTGCGAGACGTCCCATGCACGAAACGTCGTGCACTGTTGATAATTGGGAATAATAAATTAAATAAATTGAATGATACGAATTTGGGTTACATGCATCATGCATTGAGGGAATAATGAATCTTGATAATCAATACTGCCAAGGAGTAGTGTATTGGGGGGGTTCCTTGTTTGGATTTCTCTTTGCGAAACGTCCCACGCACAAAACGTAGTGCATTATTGAAAATTGGGAGAAGTTTAGTCCTTAGCACTTAGATGCTAATAACTCACATATAATTATAATTGATTATGTCAATGACTAGAATATGAGAAATTATAGTAAAAGAGAACGTTTATATATAGTGTATATGTTAGTACGAGATTGGTTATATAAACTTTATATGTGAAGTAAGTGAACAATTAATTGAGATAGATAATATTAGAAATTGAGGAATATGATTTCGATGGAATTGAGATGAGTGTCAATTGGGAGTAGGTTAGATTATTGTCCTAGACAGATTTGGGTAATTCTTTGGAGATCATGTGCATACGTTTAGTGTGTGCTTTAGTTGAGGGGTGAGTTGGATTTTGTGGAGAGTGCGACTCCACCTTAATCATGTCATAGTGCATTATAATTACTACGCATTTTAATACACTTGGTATAAAATGTTTTCACACCTCGGGCTCTGACCCGTTTATATTTTCTCTTGCTCGTATATATATATATATATATATATATATATATTGTAATATTTTAGGTGTTCCTCGACAAGGACGCCATTGATGTTTATCCATCCAATGTTTTCGTGGAGTAGTGGCAGTAGCGGACTGTTGCGGCATTTTGTTATAATCGATTCATATCTTTTGTATATCTAGACTAGGATTCGGTTTGTATATCGGGTTTGTACCCTAGTATTGTAGAGTAGCACTTTTATATATTTTCTTCCTCAGACTATTATATTGTCTGTGACCTGACAGGATATTCGGGTATTTTACTTTGTGCATTGTGTTGTACTCTTTTATATTATTGGAGCTTGTATCTATCGCTCATTTTAATTAGATGTGGTATTTTTGGGTTAATGGTTGCATGGTTGGTTTAATTGGTGTTAAATAAAAGTTAAAAAAATTGTTGACACCCTCTTTTTGTGGTAACGGGCGATTAGCCATGCTTATTTGTTAGGATCGTCAGTTGATGCAGCGAATGAACCACTTGAGATTCCTGATTATTTTAGTATAGGGATGGCCACCTATTATTATTTTAAGCGGGGTGTCACAGGTTGTATGAGAGCATCAGGTTCTAGTATCTTTAGGATCTGTGTGGGTTACTACGATCTTTCATAAGCGTGCTTGATGTAGAGCCTTATTATTAGGACTGTTGTGTTCATACGTCCAAATTTTTTCTATGATGAGAAAACATTTGAAAGGCGTTCTGATACAATTGTTTCTTTTTCAGATGCCATCGAAGAGAAGTCGGTCAGTCAGGGCAAATAAAGGGGATGAAAATGTGGAACCCCAAATGCCTCAAAGGAACATGACTACAGATGAAGTTGCCAATATTGTGGCACAAGCAGTAACTGTTGCCATTTATACGATGGCGCAACAATCTGTCGTTCAAGAAGCCCAAGCCCATTTAGGATCGTCTTTATGGGAAGGAGTTTGGGAAGATTTTAGTAAGGGGCATCCTCAAGAGTTCTCTAGGGGATTTGATGCAATGACTGCGAATCAATGGAAGAATAGTATGCCGGGGCACCTCCATATGGTTGAGTGTAGTGAGGTGCAGAAGCAATTTTTATCCACCTTTAAGTTAACAGGAGAAGCTCTCCAATGGTGGGAGTCTGTCACCACGTCAGAATAGAGAGATACTTTGCCTATAATAGATTTTTGGGAACTCTTTGACCGAAGGTATTTTCCTTCCCCTATTTAGAAGGAAATGAGGAAGAAATTGATGGATGTGTTTCAAGGTGATAGAAGGGTGGCAGAATATGAAGAAGAATTTACTTGATGGGGGAAATTAGTAGTTGATGAGGTAAATACGGAAGAAAAGCGTATATCGAAGTTTGTTCGAGGTTTAGATTGGAGAATTCAGTAGCATTTGTTAGAGAGCCCAACGTTAGATACTTTCACCGAGGTAGTGAATGCGGCGCTATTACGGTGTCATGAATATCGTCTTCATTCGTAAGAGGGTAATAATTTTGGAGATTCGGGTTCATCAAGTAGGTTTGTCGAAGAGAATGACAATGGTGTCGGTGGGTATAAGTCGGACTATAGAGGGTCACAACGGTGTTTTGTTCCTCAATGTGGGCCGAGATGAATTACGGGTAGATGTTTCTTTTGTAAGGAAATAGGTCATAGGAAGAAAGATTGGCCTAAAAGAGGTAAAGGAGCACGTTTTGATGAAGTTTTGGAAGTGAAACCCCTACAGCAGATTCGAGGTCATTTTAGGCCAGGGGACTTTGTGTGGGAGCCCAATAATAAGGAGATGAAATCGGACTATAGATAGATGATGTAAGTTATTTTCCTTTGTGGATAGGATTATACTATATGAAGCTTTGGGAATATCATATGAGAGATAGTTATGAGAGGGTAGTGCTAGAACCCTATTATGTATGGAATGACCCTAAAAGGAGACTTTTGAGCAAATGAGGCTCTTATATTTCTATATTTGGAGATATTAGATTTTGTGGTGATGTGCTAGAAAGAGAGCTATAACTATATTTTGAAGGTTTCAATAGGTCTATCGAATGTTTCAATCGGACTATCGAAGTTTTTTCGCAAAAGTTTTGAGGCTGAACTTTATTCCTAGGTAGTACAGGTTTGAATGTAGGTTCACTCTTTCTGATAAAGGGGCAGACGTATTTAGTCTTAGGTGAACTTTCAAGCTTAGAGGAACTTGATTCCCCAATGTTGAAGTTTTGATGTTTCAAATCAAACTCAGTTTTTAATTAATGAAAATATGGGCATGTTTCAATAGCTCTTTTGCCTCCTGACACAAACTTGATAGGTTCAAAAGGTTTTGTTTGTGTTTTCAAATTAGGGCAAAACCCTATACCAGTTCGATCATCAGAATTGGTTTTAGATTCAGCAACAAATTCATCAAAACAATTAGAATTATTTTCAAATTTTGTAATTTTTTTGAAAACAGTTGTTGTCTTTTCTTTGGTTTGTTCCAATTCTAACAATGTCCCTTTGTACTTTTTCTCCAGAATTTCATTAGTTTCAGTCAAATTTTTCAGTTTTTCATCAAAAAATTTAATTTCACTTTCATGAGTTAAACATTGGGTAGTATACTCTTCAGCATTCAGTTTGACCATCAGACTTAGATCTTCTAACTTTTTGGTTAGATCTTTTACAATTCTTTCTAGTCTAGCGCTTTTCTTAAGAGTTTTAGTATAAAGTGTGTGAATGTCTGGAAGGTCTTCATTGTCCGAGTCACTAAGTGTAGTCTGTGAATTGACCCCTAAGGGTTCATTCTTAGAACTCACACACCCATTGACATCATCATTATCGCTTTTCCTTTGACTCACACACCCCGAGGTAGAACATGCAACATTCTCAGTAATCAAAGCATCTAAACCAGTAATAACCATATTCGAAGTATCAGTCATAGAATTATTTGGTTCATCCTCATTAACAAACATAGGCATGTCATCATTATAAATAATCTTGGTAAAGAAAGACATGCAAGGATAAAAAACATCTGATGACTCAGGTTCCTCATTTTCAGGGTCACTTGAATCATCCCATGTTTTCCAAATATTAGCTCTAGTATGTTTGTTTTGAGTGTTCAAGTTAACTCTACAGTCTTGAGCAATGTGTCCCAGTTTACCACATCTATAGAATTGAGTCTTCTTAAGGTCTCTATTAGGTCTGATATGAGAGTCCTTGTGATTTTTTTCATGGTTTTTCTCATGAGATCTATGACTAGAGGAAGTTGGATAATTTGACTTGCCTTGTTTATTTGCCACTTTGTTTCTAAACTTAATAATTTTCTTGAACTGTTTTGTCATTAAGGCAATCTGATTGTCCAAATTCTCTATACCGCAGTCCTCATCAGATTCATCGTTGGAAGTATTAAACTCAGGCTTAATCAATTTAAAAGAGAAGCTTAGATTGGAACTAGTCTGTTTCCTATGGGATTGGGTCAACTGTTTCTTAAATACCAGTTCCATTTCCACGGTTCTTAATTTACTACTGAGTAGTTCAGGAGTGAGATTAATATCACACATTTCCTCAATAGCGTATCTTTTGTTATCAAACTTCTATGGTAATGATCTCAGAATTTTAGATACAATTTCTTATCTATCATAAGTTATCCCATTAGCATGCAGTTTGGTCACAATATCAGTCAGGTTCATATAGAAGTCATCAAATGACTAAGTCTCAGACATAATTAAGGAATTATATTGTTGGATAAGCATTTGGGTTTTAGCAGCCTTAACTCTAGTGTCTCCTTCATGAGCAGTAACCAAGGTGTCCCAAGCTTCCTTAGAAGTGGTGCAGGATGAGATTATTTTCAACTCATGTTCATTTATTGACATAAATATGGCGTTCTTTCCTTTGTTATTATTTCAAGAAACTTGTTTCTCTTCTTGAGTGAACTCACTTAAAGCTTTTTTAACCCTCTCATTACTTCCTTCGTTGGCTGGTTTTGTAGGAAAAGTATAACCATTTTCAACAATGTCCCAGACATCATCTCCCAGAGTTCCTTGAATGAAAGCAATCATCCTTACTTTCCAGTAAGCAAAATTGGTTCCATCAAAGATTGGAGGTCTGGTCAAGTTACCAAATCTTTCATTTTTCTCGTCCATATTTGATTTTCAGAAAACAATTTCAAAAACACAGGATCTCTTTAAAAGCAGTTTTACCAAGCTCTGATACCAATTGAAAAATGTGTTACTAAAGCCGTTTATTGAAAATAAACTATTTAAGTAACTCCGAGTTGTTTTTTGAAGAAACTCTTTTCTTAAATCAAAAAGAATTAATCACAAGAAGTGTTTAATAAAAGTATGTACGAGATCATTTCAAGATTTGAATAACAAGTTTAAAAGATAGTTTAAACCAGTTTTAAACACAGCACAACCAAGAATGTGGTGAGGAGATGTAGAAAGATTCTGTTCACAATTTTTTACGTGGTAAAACCTCACCAATTGAGGAAACATCCACGAATCCCTCTACGGAGTAAAATGAAAAATCCACTAAAACAAATTTATGAGTTACAAACTATATAACTAACATGCATACAACTCAGACCTATATAAGTTTAGGAATGTACCCTCTGGTGTCCTTATAACTTCTCTGCAGTTCTGATTGTAGATGTAGTTCTCTCAGTTTGTCAACTTCTGATTTGTTCCAGCACTTTACGTCGACTTATGTTCACAAGATCTTATTACCAACACTTTTCGTGTTGTAGGGTGAAAGTGTTTGTGGAGGTCCTTTCTAACACATGCATGCACACACACACACTTATTAAGTACAAACAGTCCTAACAAATTACAGTAAGACTATATGCTGTGATCTTTTCTTTTCTTTCTTCTTACAAAACTTTGAACCTTATTTGACCTTTCAATTTATCCCAGAATCCACGGATATCTTGCTTAGAAATCAGTCAAGATCTTAATCAATCTCAGTTTTGAAAAGATTTTCGAGATTGAAAACCTCCAAGTGAGATTCCAAACTAGGTCAAAGGTTTAGTTTTATAAGAACAAGAAACAGAAAGCATTTATTGTTGATTTCAAAGTAAGAAAACATTTTATCGAAAATAATCAACAATATATTTCTCAAGATGAGAAATAAAGAATGAAACTAAGTGTAATGTAACATGAATAACTCAGATATGAGATTTCTATGGAATCAGAAACTAGATCTAAGTAAAAGTTTAAGTTGGAAACAAGATCTAACGAACACAAGGTTACAGCAACAAAAATAACTCAACTCAAACTCTCAAACACTCAAGAACACTCAGGGTAGTGTTTTTGGATATGGTGTTTTGAAGAAGTGTTTGGGTTTGGTTTGAAGAGGATTTGGACGAACAAAGTTAGGGTTTCTAACTTTCTTTCTCTCTCTAGTTTCTCTCTTCTCTCTTTTCTCTCTACTCTCCCTTCTCTCTTATTTCAGAAAAAATGAAATGGCAAAAGTCTTCGAAGTCTGAGAGTAGGGCTCCTTTTATAGTGTGAGGAGAAGGTTCGAGAGATCTGATCAAAACCAATGGCTAGGATCGAGTCAATATCATTTGACTTGAATCCAATGGCTCACACAAGGCGGTGGTTAAACGAAACGTGATTGGCTTAAAGAGTTACACATGGATTCATCAAGGCAACATGCAGACCGTTGATAAGCAATGATCCAAGGGTTCATAACACATGCGTTTTTAACCCAGTAAAGAAACACAGTTCCACCCAATCATAGGCAGACAGGTGTAGGGCAAATACAGGATCTGAGACGCGCGTCTAAAATAATTAAATCCACACCCTCATGTTTATGCCGCTTTTGGATTCTACCAAAGGTAACATTAGGCCATAATACACAACAAATTATATTTAGAGAATGACCCCAAAAACTTATAAATCAAGTTTTAATTAATAAAACCTTGTTTAAAAAATCCCCAAAAAATCATTAAAATTCAAGCTTAGGGATTTTAAACACACTCAACATATGTACACACATTATTATGCATTATGACATGCATGAATTAAATTCTACTGTGTGTGAGTGTTGGCAATAGTCTCTTGATCACTACAAGATAGAGAGATGAAGAAGCAAACCAATTTCTGAGGTTCTTTGGTTTCTAGGATGGACATAATTTTGTCATAATTTCCAAACTAGATGAGCACTTATACAATATAGACTCAAGTGAGTCAAAGGTATAAGGGCTTCACATATGCACCCAAGCATGAAAGGTCAACAAAAAATCAAGAATTTATATCATATAAATCATAAATGCAAGAAAAATAACAAGATTCATGGTTGGAATTACCTGAGGAACTTTTACGTAATTTTCTATGAATTTTTTTGAATGTTTCTCCTCACTTTCTTCTTCCTAAACCTCACAATTGTTTTTCCTCAACTTAAAACTCTCCCAAACTGAGTTTACAGAAGAAAGGAGGACATCTCAAGGGTTTAAGTCGGCCAAACCAACCTCCACCTCCAACCAATCAATTTATAACACGTGGCATCATATAAAACAAAATATCATTTAAGGCTAAATGACTACTTTAGTCCCTGTTCGTAAAAAGACAATATCTTCCCACTCGGATGTCCGTTCAATGGACCATTTGTTGTGTTACAAATCGAACGCATATATCTACAAATATCTATTTTATACCTCAAGTCAATTGTTTTGTCATAAAGGTCAAAACTAGTCTTAAACATGAACATTCCTACCGAAAACTTCAAAATTTCACATTTGTAACTAATTCAATATTTCATGCTTTATGACGCTAGGATTAGACTAAATATAATGACTTAACATTATATATACTAATAACATATTATTCATATCACATAATATAATCATGATTTAAACATAATTTATCATAATTATAGTCGGGTTGTCACAATCTTGCCATCTAATTTCATCGTCCCTCACCCCCGTCGGACTCGGAGTCGAACCCGACCATTCAAAATAATGCCTTCGCCTCCTCGAGCAAATGATCATACGTATAACAATAACATATAATATGTCTATGTAATTATTCTCATAACTACCGTAGCCCGATTTCATAATGCGATATATCCACGAATATGGGTATGTCAACACTAGTAATAAATTCCTACATATAACAAAAAATATGTGTCCATAACTACCATAACTTGATTTCATAATGCGAGATTTCCAACCCTGCTAGACGCTTTTTCACATTGTTGACCACGCATTAAAAATGCTACAGTGTCACTCGGCCATGATGGAGAGGGGTTCCAACGTAGGATCCCAAGTCATTGGTGATGGTCATACAAAAAGAAAAACCAAAGGCTAAGGCTTTCCTACCTTGGCATGTTCAGGGACACATAAATGCGATATTTACTGAAGTTTACTTTCTTACATGAAATGCTAAAAATTTCATCAAGCGTTTCCATAATAGCTTCAAAATTAGAGGCATTCCCTTCCGTAAGATAGAATAAGGTCATAGAAAGAAACTTTTGAACGATACAGGGACCCTATTTGGGAGTTTGAGACCCTTCCATAGCCTACTTCTCACCCTATCTTGAATCATGGTCGAAACGTACTCCACACACCTCACGAAGGTTTAAAAATACGGACAGGTGCCACATTCCACAAAATGGTGGTAGACATGCTATTAACACAACATAGTAATTAATTTTAGGGGGTTTTGGGAAAAGATCCTCATAATGCTCATAGTGTGTAAAAATGGGACACTTCATATAATTTTATAAATTTAGTCCCTATACTAAAAACACCATGAAAAATGGTGAAAATAGTGCTGCTGGCACGGGCCAAAAAAATAAATGCTATTATAATACAGGGGCTAAATTTATAAATGCTATTGTACCACAGGGACTAGATTTATAAACTTAGTATTATCCTAAAAATCTAAATATAGGAAGGAACATGACTTTTTCCTTAATTCTCTATTAATTTTATGAGATTCTTACTCATATTGAAGCCTGTCATGGCTCTCTGAAGGAAATTCCAACAAACAATGTCGTAAGGTTTTTATAAATCAATTTTGAAAGTCAATCCTCATCTCTTACCTTTTTTTTTCTCATGGGAGTGAATGATCTGTTAAGTTATAATGATATTGTCGGTAATTTGCTTCCCCGGAAGGAAGCTCAATTCAAAGGGGCATATAATCTTAGTAAGAATTGGTCTTATTTTATTGACTATCACTTTCGCCAATATTTTATTGTTCACACTACAAAGTGTCATTGGTATAAATTGAGTAATTAACTCTCGATTGTCAAGTTTGGAGATAAAAGTCACCTGACAATCACAAATCTAGCAAGAAAGGGGTTTACCATTTTACAAGTTTCCATGTTGCCATGATTCGTAAATAAACTAACAACGTAATTGAAAATATGGTTAATTATCTCACTATGATTATCCACACACTAATCTTCAATTTTGATTATATCGATTTTATTGACTATCACTTTCGCCAATATTTTATAGTTCACACTACAAAGTGTCATTGGTATAAATTGAGAAATTAACTCTCGATTATCAAGTTTGGAGATAAAAGTCACCTGACAATCACAAATCTAGCAAGAAAGGGGTTTACCATTTTACAAGTTTCCATGTTGCCATGATTCGTAAATAAACAAACAACGTAATTGAAAATCTAGTAATGGTCTAGTCTTGAAATGTTTTTGTGTTTTTATGGCCCACATAGAGCCATTGGACTCGAGATTTTCGAAGCCAAAATAGTTCTTCGTGTTTTAAACTCTCATTATATTCACACCTAAGTAATTTTGCAAGGTTTTCCAAATTATGGGAGAAGGTTTGTTCTTGAGCAGTTCCGATCCCTTCTAGCATACTTATCAAGGATAATTATTCATGGAATCACAAAATGACAAAATGAAATGAAGGATGAAGGATGTTATTGAGGTCAGTATTTGGCTGGCTATGTATAGTTATAATATCTGTTATACCCACTTCTTTTAGAGCAGACAAACGGATTAAAAGAGCCAAATGTGAATAATTTTTTTTTTTTAGTTTTTTGTTCAATTTGTTTCTTCAATTAATAAACAAAGAATTCTTTTTCGTATAACTGATGTTGCATTACTTGAATTTTCTTTAAAAAATTATCTTATAACCAGGGGCGTTCCCATATAGGGGCGAAGTTTTCGAGATTTTTTAATTAATATTTACATTTGATATTTTCTAGCGGCCTAAGTCGGTGACTAAATTGTTACAGACAAAAATCATAACAAAATCCCTTATAAAACATCACATATTTTTTCATTCGTTTTACCCGCGACAATTTTTCTCCAACGATTTCTAACAATTTTATTTGTGATTCTTTCTTTAACAACTCCAAAAAAATTTAATTAATATTATTTCTGAAGATGTTTATTTTATTGTCCTTTAATGACAACTTTTGTCGCAAATAGAAAATTATTTATGTTTGACTTTGGCCTCCACTTAGTTATCAAATTATCTCAATTCGCACAATGATTTGGATGGTAATGTGGCGTGTTTTACGCAAGTCGTGTTCATGTTACTTTTAAAAAAAATCGAGTCGTGTTGTATCACATATCAATTGGGTTGTCATCGTATTTTCTAATAAAAAATATAATTGTGTCGTTTCGCCTATATTTGGGCTACGTTGAAGTTAGCTAAAAAGACATAAATTTTGTATCGTGTCACTTTTTTTGGGTTGTGCTTGTATTAGCTAAAAAATGGACATAATTTTTGTTGTCTCGTGTCGTACAACATCAAAATTTAGCTGGGTCGTTTTCATAGTTTGAAAAAAATGTCATGTCGTTTTTATTAGGATTGTATTCATGTTATTATTGAGAAAGAGAATCCTACAAAATATAAATTGACCCGAACTCTTTTCTATTCCATAATGAGAAAACGAATGACCCGCATTCTTTAAATAAGATTACATGCACATGAAGCCACCTAGATAGTAGGAGTACGTATATAACAAACTAACAGCTAAAGCTCCAAACAAACTCCTCATGAAGACCTATTCTTTAGGAAACAACCAAAATATAAATTGACTTGGTCTTCTTTATTTTGTAGGATTCTCTTTCTCAATACTCCCCCGCAAGTGAAGGTGTGGTGCTAGACACACACCGAGCTTGGACAGAAGATACTGAAGTTGCTGACTTTTTCAAAGGCATATCATTAGTAACCACATTCAGGTAGACACTGCATAGAAAGAGCCAAGTGATGGTGGGGTGCCACGTACACAACAAGATGTCTCGAAGAAACTGAAACTGAAATTGTTTAGTTGATAAAGGTTTGGTTATGAGTGCGATCAAATCGAGTGAAAAGATCTCCACAATTACCAAAAAAAAAAAACCTTGAAAATTTTCAAAAAATAGATTTTAAAATTGCTGAGTTAACTAAGGTTTGGTTATGAGTGCGATCAAGCCTAATGAAAAGATCTCCACTTTAATCCAAAAACCTTGAGAATAAATTAAATCCATATGATTTATGGATGCAAGAGTACGATACTCAGCTTCATAAAAAATAAGGTCTCGTAGACCAGAATGAGCTTGATCAAATTTGATTCAGAGGCTCTCGGTTTTGGCTAGACCGACACCTGTAATGGCCTCTTGGGACATAATGAGCTTGATCACAATGGATTCAGAGGCTTTTTTTTTTTTTTTATCGGTTATGGCTGGAACGACACCTGTAATGGGCCTCTTGGGCAAAATGAGTTTGATCATAATGAATTCAGAGGCTCTTTGTTTCTTGGGCTTACTCACGATGGATTCAGGGGCCACTTTTTTTTTTTTTGTTTTTTTTTTTTTAAATTATGGTTCCATAAAATATATCCAAATGTCATACAATTTATGGCACCATAAAATTTATCCAACACTTTATTGGAAAACATTAAGGTGGCCCTTAATATTTTCCAATAAAATGAAGTTATCAATTTTTTTTTATCCACCTGCCTTTAAAAGAACGATAAAACAGCCATAGCCTCAAGCAGACCCAATTGGTCTATTCAAAACACTCAAAATAATGGCAGCTTCGTGAGTGTTTCCAGCATCCATTAAACCTTGTTGCGGTCTAATATCAGGGCCCACGTTTAGTTTAATGGTGAGCTTTCACTGTTTGGACAATTGACATGGTTTTGTGCAGTACGATATTGAAGAAGCTTTCCAAACAGCTATTGAGAAGTTGAGAGGTCTGCTTTTGGTAACTTTCTCTCCTGTAAGATAGCTATAGACTCTTCTGGCCAGTCAAAAGGCAGCTAGTTTGTTGCAAACCTTAATGAATGAGCAAATGAGAAAGGAACGAGAGGCCAAAGTTTTGTACCCGGAGGACGGTACCAACTCATGGTGGCTACCGCCGCCGGAAAAACGGAATACGATGATCGGGATTACTCGCGAAAGTTTAACCGCTCTGATACCATGTAGAAGTTCAAAGAATGATTAAATGAACTCTTTTCTATTCCATAATGAGAAAACGAATGACCCGCATTCTTTAAATAAGATTACATGCACATGAAGCCACCTAGATAGTAGGAGTACGTATATAACAAACTAACAGCTAAAGCTCCAAACAAACTCCTCATGAAGACCTATTCTTTAGGAAACAACCAAAATATAAATTGACTTGGTCTTAAAAAGAGTTCATTTAATCATTCTTTGAACTTCTACAGTTATCTTAAAATAATAACATTACATATTATAACGTGTTGTGCCACTTTTATTTGAGTCGTTTTGCTTTATGGAAAAAAAAAGAGATTTGGTGTCTTGTCACATCTTAATGCGTAACGTTATCTCACCGTGATTATCCACCCACGGCCTTCAATTTTAATTCTATCACTTTTGTTCTTTCTCCGCCCATTGCCATCAATTTTGATTCTATCAATTTTATTGTTTCTCCTTTTAATAATGGTTTTGAGTGATGGAAAAATTGTGTATTTCTATTCCCCTCGGATACCTATTCGACTCTAGATTTTTGAAGCCAAAATAGTTCTTCGTGATCTAAACTCAAGTTATATTCACACCAAAGTTATTTTTCAAGGCTGTCCAAATTGTGGGAGAAGGTTTGTTTTTGAGCAGTTTGGATGCCTTTTAATCTTATCCTATATCCGAAAAAACTCCCATAAACATTCATTCGAAATTTTAGCTTTGATCATAAAGGAGTGAATGTTACTGTTATCATTCAACGGGTTTAGGATCACCTCATCAAAATCACATTGTTTACCTTCCATGTGGATTACAATGGAACAATGGGATAATACTCATGCATGCAGATGCAGTTGATCATTGTTTACCTTCACTGTGAATTACCGTAAAACAGTGGTGAAAAGCAGTCCTCCGGAATTTGTAATTATATTATATATGGGAAAGTGGCAAAAGTACGGGGTGACCTAATTTGGGCAGATAAAATTTATATCCAGGAAAATATGGGTTGGATTAAATATAAGTTGAGTTAAATATGAGCGCACTAAATATGAGCACGGTGAATCAATTTCTTCTGCTAAAATAAATATTACAAATTGAAGTATATCTGTAAAAACAAAATATTTTAAACAAAACTTTTAAAAATAAATTTTATATTAGATTGTAACGTAAAAAAATGTACTTCATATTTAATTAATTATTATTAAATATTTGCGTCATATTTGATCAATAATTTTTAAATATAAATCTCTTAATCAACTCGTATCTTTTAAATCCGATTGTTTTGTTATGGGTAGGGATATTGCCACTCCAGCAAAAGTTTTAGGCACTTCAATTTTTTTCCCTTTAATAATGAACCCATGTACATAACTACCCTCCTTGCCCACTAAATCCTCCTGAAACCCACTAAAGCCAAGCCATCATCATATATAGCCAATGTATGAGAATCAACATATACTCCGATGCAATAATGAAAATGCAAATTTTAAATTTTAAGACAGTTTTATGAATTTCAAATTTGCAAGTACGACTCTCATTTCACTATTATTGTTTTAATAAAAAGACAACTTTAAAACAATTTATCCTTATATATTTATTTGTAAAAATTTTGATTTTTGATTTGATGTATATATTCCTTCAATTTTACCGAGCCTAAAAAAACAAAAACTTTTATCATCCATTTGTTGCCAAAAAAAATTATAATGTTTTAGTAACCCGGATATATAAAAGTTACTACAAATATTAATACCCACACTTTTCACTGTGTTAAAAAAATCACATAGGATTATACTATTTGAGTTGTTTATTATACATGAAATGTATGCATGTATAATAAACAACACAAATATTATAAATAAAGGTTAAATAAAAGTAGACAAGTTTTTTTTTTTAAGATGAAAACAAACTTAAAAAAAATTCGTATGATACTTTACAACAAAAAGTCTGACATTAACTGAAGATAGGTTGGATAATTTATGAAAATTAAAAAATTGATAAAAGAAGAATCTTGAATAGAAAATAAAAAAGAAAAAGTATATATAAATAAAAAATTTAAAACATAAAAAGAAAGGTTAAGTAACAGCATTATGAATTTTTTCTTGTCAAAATGAAAACTAACTTAAAAAAGGTCCCGTACTTTTCAACCAAAAATCTAACGTTGATTTAAAACAGATGGGACAAAGGTGGTAAACCAAATCATTCTTTCTTAAAAGTTTGTTTTACTCTTTAGAAACTGTTCTAGTTGTTATAGCGTTTATGTTAAATACGACATGTGGGAGACCCTTTGGAAACACTCATTTAAAAGAAAGACATGGAAATGAAGAAGGTTATTCTGATGACACTATTCGTAGCTATGGTGTTTATGGCCACCATTGTCAGTTCCGTTGCCAATTCGGTTGTTAAAAATCATAAACTGTTGCACACCGACATTCTCCTCAACGTGTAGATAGATAGATAGATAGATCATATCTAGAGGTGAGCATTTTGAAGAAATTTCATTATTAACACTTATATTTGATTAATAACATTAATGTATTACCAGAAATAATAATTGTATAATACTGTTAGTAATATTAATAATAGTTTGTTACTAAATGAGCATTTTGGTGCAGTGATCTTTTGGGTTTAGTACCTTTACGTCTGGCTGAAGATGCAAAATTTAGTACTATTGACAGGAAGCCCGTTATATCCATGTTTCTAGGGATCAGTCTCACCCTGTTTGGGGGTGGCGTTCTATATGCTCCCATATGCTTTAAATATGACTTATAGACATGTACCTATTTTTATACCATCGTTGTTATTCAAGTTTACCATTTGAACCATCACGCGATGCAAATCCATTAGTGACTGATTTATGTATACTTTTTCCTACAATGTGCTTAAAAATTTCAAATAGGATTTTAAACATCGAGGATGATGTTCCCTTTTGTTTGGCGGACGGAAATTTATCAAATCATGCATGTTTTAGTAAATTTAATTAGAAGCAAGCCATATTTTTTACTTTTTTATGCGATTTTATTTGGTTCATGATGTGATTTATCTATCATCCCTCTAAGTCTAGAATACACTAAATGAAAGTTGAAGTGGATCTTTAAACTTGAATGCATAAGTAAATCATCATAATGCATATTGCATCATGAATTTATAGACTCAACACTATTTTCACACTTATCACATGACGATAGTCAAGAGTTGAAGAGCGTGAAAACTCTCAAGAGTACCTTAAGGATCTCCAGTTGAGAGTTAAACCTAAAAGGTTTGAGATTTTCACCCTTTTCAGAGATTTTACAGAATCTCCAAGTCACAAGTTGTCTGAACTTCCTTCGGGTATCATGCTCACTCATTTCACGATCTCAGTATTCTTCAATTTTTCACAATCACCGAGAATAACATCTCTTTCAAATTGTACGAAATACGTGACTAGTAATTCAACCCGAGCACTAAACCTTCACTCACTTCTCCATGCACGTTTCATTTTCCATATTATCACCCCTACCTATCAATATACATATCTCCCAACATCATCAATCTATCATATCCATCATTACCCTAGTTTTTTTTAGGAAAAAAGTGATTTGAAATAATATATGTAAAACGTCTTCATTTTTCGTCTATAGATAATCGCATCGCATAAAAAAGTGGTAAATAAAAAATAGAAAAAAATATATGGGGGAAAAAAGAAAAGAAAAACAACGTGATACAAAAGATAGAATAGAAAAATAAAATCATACGATTAATTCTTTTGAAATGAAGACATAAGTAGCTTAAATCGTAACCCCTCCTCTCAAAACATGTAAAACATAATCCAGTTTTCACTAATTTATTACACTCCCCACTTTTTACTCATAGGCAAGGTGTTCATGCAAATGAAAAGTCTACGTGATGAATAACGCGACATTCTCCGTATAGTGCTTTGCATTCCCTTCATGAGATCAAATGCATTCCACTATTCGTTTTTTCATGTATGTATGTAAGAACTTTGACCTCGTTTATATTTACTCTACTCCTCACATACAAGAATAGTAAAGCACACTCTTTACCTTCCGTGTGGATTAAATGTTGGTTGAGTTAATATGAGCGCACTAAATATGGGCGGTGTGAATCCATTTTTTCTGCAAAAATATATATATCAATCTGAAGTATATCTGTAAAAACAAAATTTTTTAATCACAACTTTTTGAAATAAATTTTATATTAGATTGTAACGATTAAAAATTAATTTCATATTTAATAAACAGTTTTTAAATATTTGCGTCATATTTGATCAATAGTTTTTAAGTATAAATCTCTCAATTAACTCGTATCTTTTAAATTCGATTGTTTTATTATGGGTAGGGATATTGCTGCTTCTACAAAAGTCTTCGGCACTTCAAATTTTTTCTATAATGAACCCATTTACAGAACTACGCTCCTTGCCCACTAAATCCCCCGGAAACCTACTAAAGCCAACCAATCATCTGATATAGCCAATGTATGAGAATCAACTTATACTCCAATGCAATAATGAAAATGCAAATTTTAAATTTTATGCCACTTTTATATATTTTAAATTTGTAAGTACAACTCTTATTTCATTATTATTTTTTTAGCCAAAAGACAACTTTATCCTCGTATATTTGTTTGTAAAAATATTGACTTTTTTTTTATATATATTCCTTCAATTTTACTAAGCCTAAAAAATGCCAAAAGTTTTATTATTCATTCGTTGCCAAAAAAATTATCAAATTTTAGTAACCCGAATGTGTAAAAGTTGCTACAAATATTAATACCCACACTTTTAACGGTGTGAAAAATGTCATTGACATATTTGGTGACATTAGAAACAATCGTCGTAATTTTTTACTAGTTTGGGCATAGTACCGGTGGCGAGCGGAAAAAATTGTGGCATGCCTCGTTTTAGTGGTTTGTGTTCGTGTTTTATAAAAATTAATAATCTAATCGAATTGTGTGTCATTTGGGTTGTGTTTGTGTTAGACAAAAAAAAATTAAGATTTCATATCGTATCACGTTTATATTGGGTCATTTTTATATTCAGTAAAAAGAAGATTTCATGTCGTGTAGTTTTTAGTTGGGTTGTATCCGTGCGAAGTAAGAAATAAAAAATTTGGGTGGTGTTCGGGTAAAAATCTAAGTTGTGACTTTAATGCATTACTAATTTGTAATTCTGTAAAATAAAGTCACGACTTAGTTTTGTTCTGAAAAAAATACAATTTTACAGTATAAGTGACACGTTTTTATAAAGTGACACGTTTTTATTATTAAAACGTGATAATTTTTTGGCAACGAATGGATAACTTTTGTTGGAGTGTCAATATGGTTATCCAGTATAAGCACAACCTAAAATTTAAATTATATGTATAACTTAATAATGTTATACTTGTGTGGTAGGCGTAACAAGCGAGTGAACGGTAAGCACGTTAAGAGTTTAGAATAGAGTTTTTATGAGTTTTCTATATGGTGATGGACTTTTGAAATATAAAAAAGTTTAGACTAAAGTTTTTTTTTTTTTTTTACTTAAGAGACGATCACGACCAAATTAAAATGCGACTTGACGTGAAATCATAATTTTTTCTACAACATGATTTTGTAATTATAGCTATAAATGATCATACTACAACATGTTCTTATAAATTCTATGTTTTCAGAAAAGCAGGAGCACTTTTGTATTTTGGATGTCTTATAATGTAAAATGGAGTGTGGAAGAAATAGGTTTCAAAATCGAAATTGTACAAAGTTAAAGTTGACAATTATCATTTAAAAAGTGTCTTTGGAAACAAAATTTACAATCTCACTTTATAACCAATCACAAATTTAGTTTAACAAAAATAATGGAGCTAATTAAATATTTTGTGACGTTCTTTTATTTTAATTATGTAGTCTTCCAAATTAGAATTTCGTTTTAACATATTACTTACCATATCATTTTAAACAAATCATAGTATCATTTTCCACTTATCGTGATTTCAATTTAACCAAAATCATATCATCATTTAACAAAATGTTATAGGTTTTTTTAATTTATGTTTTAGAGTTTATTTAAAAAATTCACATAAGACTGTACTATTTGAGTTGTTTATTATATATATATATATATATATATATATATTTACTAAAATACTTTATTAATAGATGGAGAAAAAGTCTCTCCAAGGGCACTTATAAGCGTTAAAGCATGACTCTTGCAAAAAAGAAACAATAATCTAAAGTGAATTTAAAAAACATTTAGGTCCTACGATTTCTAAACCGTTGAGTTGTTTATTATACATACATGCTCAAATATTATAAATAAAGGTTAAGTAAAAATAGAATAATTTTTTTGTCCAACATGAAAACAAACTTAAAAAAAATTTGTATGATACTTTTAAAAAAAAACCTGACATTAACTGGAGATTGGTTGGATAATTTACGAAAACAAAAAAATCTATAAAAGAAGTATCGTGAATAGAAAATAAAAGAAAAATTATAGACAAATAAAAAATTCAAAACGTAAAAAGAAACCTTGAATGTGTTGGTTTTGGTGGTTGTGTGGGTCCGTCATTTGGATTGAGCAAATAGCATTCCACGGATATGTACGTATACATATTTATATACGTGTATGTGTGTGTATGTTCTATGAAATATGCTCAACCTAGTGTTCAACGGGCATCTACAACCATGTATGTTATGTTATTGATTATGCATATGTTTTTCCTATATAACTATGTTTTATCGTATGTGTTATATTCGGATGGAACCGGATGTGATTCTTTCACATGGGTGATGGATCTTAATCCATTTAATTAAATTAATAATGTTATTATCAATTTATATGTATTTGGTGAACATATAAATACTTCATAATTTAAGTTGGACACCCATCCAAAATGATTAAATTCTATTGTGGATGTGACAATAGTATCCATTATTGATGACTGACAATAGTCTCTTCAATTCATGGTTAGGCCACAAATATATACTAAGCTTTAAGTTGATGTAATGTTTAAGCAACTATCAAAATGATAAAATGAGTCTTCTCTTTTCTATCAATCTAAAAGCCAAAATAATCTCACGGTTAAGAGAATCTCTCGTGTGTGGCAAGAATAACAGAACTAAGGGTCCGTTTGGTTGACAATGTGCAAAAGAGTGGGCATGGCAAAATTTGCCTTTTTGTCTAGTTTTTTTCACATGGGGCTATCAAACAACCATTAGGCGAAATTAAAGTCAATCCAATTAATTTATTTAAAAACAGTTTTTATATTATATTAAAAAATGTTAAAAATAGCTTTTACAATATTTTAAATTATGTTTTTTGAAAAAAATTGTAAAACATTTTCTTATCAATATTTTATAATATTTAAAACCGTTTTTAAAATATTACAAAATAATTTTTAAATATTCACAACAATTTTTTTTAACTATTTAAAATATTTTTTAATTTTGTTTTTAAACTTTTAAACTGTTTTTATATTATATTCGAAACAGTTTTTAAAATGTCAAAAACTATTTTTACAATATTTTTATATTACGATTTTTGAAAAAAATTGTAAAACATTCTCTTAACAATTTTTTATAATATTAAAAATTGTTTTTAAACCATTGCAAAATAGTTTTTAAATATTCATAACCGTTTTTTAAATATTTAAAGCCGTTTTTAAATTATTTTTTAAAACATTCAAACCGTTTAAGAAGTTGACAAATTTGTTGACAAATATTTCCCACTCAAATAGGTAAGCAAAATTTGCTCACAGATTGTGCAAAGGAGGCGTTGTACATTGGCAAATAATGCCTAGCCAAATTGTGCAATCAAACAGCCAAAATGTGAGAAAATTTTCATATTTGCCAATTTTTTGGCATTTGCCTAGGCACAAAAAAGCCAACCAAGTGGACCCTACTGTTTTTTGGATTTTTGCATACTAAGGTTAATGATCAAGAGAACATTATATTTGTATTTGTGAGCTATAAGTAACTCTTATAGTTAATTCAAAACAACTCACGTGTTCAATGCGTAGACGAAACCAATCTCGGATTTAAGGTCGTACAAGACCTTAAAAACAAGTTAGTGCTCTATTTGTAACTCCGGCTTATTCGATAAGATCCGAATACTTATATTGAGTATTATGTGCTCATAGATTTTTGCCTACATTTATAACATAGAGACTTTGCTTATTGATTCTCCATTTGCTTGCATATTTGTCGTTTTTTTTGTAAATCCTCTATGACCCCCAAAATTTTGTTTTCTTTATGTTCACAAAAAATTATGATATACATATTTGTTATTCCTCATGTTGTCATAATTCAACGATATAGAGAACATGAAAATCAGAGTTATAATGAATGAAATATGATTTTTTAAAGTTTTAATTCATAATTAATACGTGTAACAACACCTATTTTCCACGTAAAGATTGGCCATACACAAGATGCCGAAGATAGGACTTATCTGTCAATATATATCATTCTCATCATTGAATAATAATAATAATAATAATAATAATAATAATAATAATAATAATAATAATAATAATAATAATAATAATAGAAACATATTTGAAATTTAATTTAAAATTGACATGCACAAAAATCATTTAAATACCAACTGATAATAAATATAATCCAACACGAAGCTATTCATAAAAATCCAACAACAATATAACCATCCAAATAAACTAAATAGCAAATTCGAGCTTATGCCCATACAGTAATTTAAAATAATAAACTGATTGAAATAGAAATAGAAACATATGCTATAATTAAAGGAACTGAAGTGATTTTATTTGAAAATATGACCGCAAGTCTGATCTCTTATCAATGTTGATGTCCTTATCTATATAAACCTGGGGAATTTTTTTTTTATAATTTAGGTCAGCGCCCTAGAGTTGTAAGAATTTTCTTACAAAAATTATCATGCAATAATATAGTTAATTCAAAGTATGTGCCGCCCATTAACCCTCAAATGGAATAAGTATCTCACTCCATACCTAAGTGCAGTCCTAAACATATATCAACCTATGTCCTAATCGTACAATCTCATAATTACCACGACAAGATATCATTTTCACTACAACTAGAAAAAATCATAAACATGAGCGGATCAACTATACATATTCTCCAAGTCCCAAGAGTAATTACTGCACCAAAACTGGCTAATGGTCATGGCCAAAATCCCTGACCAAGACTATGGGTCGCGGAGTTGGGCCATGATCATTTCGGGGGCACGACCAATTTCGTGGCTCGTAGACCAAGCACGTGACCAATCAAGGGGTCAGTGTAGATGGTCGCAGACTTGGGTCGTGACCCACACCACGACCCACGCTGCGACGGGAAAGAAATGGTCGCAGCCAAAGTCCGTGACCCCCAACCGTGATGAAAAATGGTCGCGGCCAAAGTCCGTGACCCACACCACCACGATAAAAAATGGAAAAATATGGTCACGTCCAAAAGGCCGTGACCCATACCACAACCTTTTGTTTCATTTTTTTGTTGCAGTGTGGGTCACGTACTTTGGATGCGACCCATTTTTTGTCGCGGTGTGGATATCACTATCTACAATATCTACTTAAGCACTTGCAGTAGAATAAATCACATGTATATATATATATATATATATATATATATATATATATATATATATATATATTCACATCACTATCATAATATACACATATACGACATCACTACGTGGAGACTTATGATGAGGGCATACTATGCTATCAAATTCCGGTACATCACGTTCTAAATAAGGACGTCGGTTTGGATATCACCCTCAAACAACAAAATCAAATAACACATATTGGAGGGGAACATAGTCTTAATCCTTTGGGCTACAGACACACCTAACACTCCCAAATGACCGATCACACCCTTATTAACAAAAATGTTGATCAGTCCCTAAGTTCTATGTTATGAGGTACAAGTCAATATCCCCCCATTGGGCTCACCAAGATTAGACTGTCCACGATGCGGAACCTCCCGTGATAGCAAGTACCCTAGGTACTTTTACACATAATCAATCAACCCATAGGTAATCACTATTTAACTACTCGTCATACATTCCCGATTGTTATTCCCCACTATTCGAAAAGTCATAGCCAGTCCGTTTTATTATTTCACTACTTAAAATATGATACCCGGACACATATACTCACCCGTTATTTAAATCCTACGAATTTCATCTCCCTTATTTTATTAATAAAAATTAATCACTAATTTATTTTTCACCTCGTAATAATTTGCCTCCTACATTACCCCTTCTCATCGAGATAAATAAGGCAATACCATATTTTCAGTAAGTTTTCTATACCTTACCTTTAACAATTCACATAGGAACCCCTCTATTTTTAATCCTAAAAATCCCTCGGCAAAATAGACCCCCCCAACCGGTTCGATATACCTGGGTCGTGTCTCTTTTTCCTGGCCATGTTGTTCCCACCATTTTTAAACCCTTAAGCTTTTATTCATCAAACCCAGAACTGCAACAATACTTCCCATCATATTTCTACTCTCAAAACAAGTTCTAAACATCCTACTGATCATCAAACATAATTAATTTATATCTTTCCCTAATATTTTCCAAATCAGGTTTATAACAATTTTTACCGATCTCATCCTCGATTAAATTTTATCAATCCAAACTACACGACTTTAACTACTTGGTATCCAATAAAAATAAGATTTTAAGAATTGTATACCATAATCCTTCGTCTATGTAATGATTAATCTACACGATTTACACCAATTATCAAAAACCCAATTTCCTATCAACACCCTCCCAAAAATAGATTTTCAGTTACACCACAATGATATAAATCGATTGTCACAGTTTTATATTGAAAGAAAAATTAACCACTTGCCTCCACTAATTTGTAGGGTATGATCCTATGACGTAGACGACGATTTGACGAAGAACACCCTCAATCCTTCTTGGTTTGGCCCCAAAAAATCCCCTTACTTTCTCCCTCTTTTCTTCTCTGCAACTCTAGGGTTTTCTAAAATGAGTTATGGCTGCTCCAAATTCCTTAACTTAGGTTAAATAATGGTAATCCCATTTTTAAGCTATTGGGCTAAGCCCAAATGACCTGTGCACCTCCGTGTGAGCCCGACTATGCCTAAAAATGTCCCAAAACCCAATTACTACCTCCCGGATACTCTTTTTTTATTATCTCGACCTATTTGGAATCAACCCTGATCTCCAAATCATCATCCAAGTTACTCTTTACAACTTTTCTTATTTCACTTCAAAATATGTTCCATGTAAAAATAAAATATCAATGTGAATTAATTAAATATAAATCACCGAATTAAATGATTTCGCTAAATTAAATAAATTCTCCAAATTATAAAAAAAAATCTCCAATTTAAACAAATTCTCCAAATCACTAATTTAATTAAATTTATATATCCTAAAAAATACCGTGTGTTACATACTTCTCCCCTTACAAAGGAATTTCCTCCTTGAAATTCGAAGAAGTCTACTACTCCAAGTCTCAAATATACACATATTCACATACTCCTAAGATCGCTCCATATAGTCCTACCCATTCTAATTATAGAATATATTGAAATTAAGTTAATTACCCTTGGCGTCCATGCACCCTATACCCATGATTCTCACAGCATAAATGCTAACTAGCTCAACTATACTTACATCGTAATATAACTTTTAACTCACAGTTATAACTACACATTTGCATAATAACCAGGGGACAATACCCATGTCCTAATGATCAAATATCTCCCAACTTACAACGGTGCACTAAGTTTTATGCATGGGACGTCTCGCAAAGAGAAATCCAAATAAAGAATCCCCCCGATAGACTACTACCTACTATTATCGGTCACTGAACTACATTAGACCCTCAGACCAGAGCACGCACTTCCAAATTCTCGTCCCTTGACATAAAAGTAGACTCATCCACTCTCATTTTACAAAAGACAACGTACAACACGGTGCCCCTACTATCATTAGTTTCTTAGCGTGAATGAATCATGAGCTATTCCTCTTCGCTCGCTAATAAGCCTATCCACTCTGAATTCCATTAGTAAACATCCCTACCTCCATAGTATTAAATATAACAATACAAACACTTTCTTATTAGCATATTTGTAATACCTCGTATTTTTACGCATATTTATTTTATTACGAAATGTTGGAAATTGAGATTAATTAATTTAAAGGGAGAAAATTTAATTTATAATTAATCCGATTTTAAGGGTAATATTTATTAGCGTGACGAGAGTTGGTAGTTGTCAAAAATAATTATTTCAAAATATAATTATGTTGAATATTATGTAGTGAGTAACGTAATATTGTTTCAGAAATAATAATATGGTCGGGGACGAAATACACGACAGTTAATATATAATTATTTGGGAGGCACGAATGAGTCGCGTCACTATTATATATTTGGGGGTAAAAAAGGTAAATTATTTTTATATAACTCGAATGACTATTTTGAGTGGGCCAATGTGTCCGAAAGGGTCAAAACAGTAAAAAAAACACCACTCGAGTGTTTTAATTAGAGTCCGGGGCATTTTAGCCCAAAATGACGCCGTAGAGGGGTATTTTAGTCTTTTGGGATTTTTGAGTAATGTAACGAACGAAAATAGGAACATAGTGGGTAAGTGGTCTATCATTTGCAACCTACGTGAGAAAGAGATAGAAAGAGAGGGAGAACCAAGGAGGAAGGAGACCCATTGGAGAACAAAGCCAAAATTTGAAGATTTCTCACAAATAGTTACACCAAAGGGTAGATCTCGACGAGAGGATCAACCACATACCAAATTCAATAAGAGAATCATAAATCCATCCCAAGGCAAGTGTTTATCTTGCTACCTATTTAGCATATATTGTTCCTGTTAATCTCTAGTTGATGAAATCGTCATATTACAATGAAAACTTGGGTTTAATTAGGTTTAATTGTAATTAAACCTTAGAATTTGAAGATGGGTATGCATGTAGAGGATTTACCCTTCTGTAAAGTGTGAAATCGGGAGATTTTATGTTTTAATCACGAATTAAATTGAGGGTTTTGATTGATTAAAAAAAGTTATGGGTTCATTATAAAGAGGATTTTTAGAAATTGAGGAAATTATTTATATTGCCTTTGAGCAAGTGAGGATTTGACCTTTAAATTGTATTAAAAAGTGCCTAATTGTGATTAGGAATAGTTTAGAAATCTGAAATTCGAAGTAGGTTGAGTTTTGAGTTGAAATTGAAGTCGAAAAGTTGGGAAAAATGATTTTTGGGGAAGAGCAGGGCCAGTTCAGAATTCTCGTTCGAAGACCTGCCCAGGTCGTTCAAACGACCTCATTCGAATGAGAATTCCAACGGGTCATCTAATTAGATTTTGAGTTCGTTCGAAGTGAGGAGTTCGCTCGAATGACCTCGTTCGAATGAGAATCACTGGACTTCTAACGAAATTCCAGAATGCAGTTTTAAGGTCCGGTCAAGTTAAAAATCATCCTAGGTTTATCCAAGTGAGAGAAATAACCCACGTGAGTAACGGGTAACGTAAATTTCGAATTATTAGTGAGGTGGGAGTGTGATTGTTCGTGGGATATAGAGAGTTTATAGAACCTCGGAGAGTATGTATGTTCGAGAGAGAAATTATATGACTGAATCACGGTGAGTGGTAGAAATACTACTACTACTTGCGTACAATGGAAATCAGGTTGCGTTAACGCCTATTAAGTTCTATAAGTTGTGTGCATGATTATTATTTAGAATATTATACGTATGACATACCTAGCTACTAGCTATCGAATGGAGGTTAGCGCGCTGTGGACGACCATATCTTGTGTGCCTTCGGGGAATTTTTAGTCGTACCACTAGAGCATGGAACCTAGGTATGGGCTATCTATGAGAACGATAGTGTTGACGGTCGGCTTGTGACTATGTTTGCCTCTAATATGTGTATATGTCTTATTGGTTCCTGAGAGATTGAACAAGTTGTCCTTCATGTGTGAGCACTGCAATCGGACTAGATAGCCGAGTATGACTATCACCCGGGGTTTCTTAACCATGGGTACAGTGTTAATATATATTTGTATGTATACATAGTGAGATTATATATATATGTATATTGAGTTCCTATTCTGTGTTTCATGTTGGCCACACCTGTGACACCCCACCTAATTAAATACCGGGTGATCAGTCCTTTACTAATTAAATCAAGAATATCCAACAGGTTCAGATAATGTATCACTATCAAAAATCATCAATTTTATTTAATTAAAAATAACCACCTAATATTTAAAAAGGTTGATGTGAATTTTATCTTGTTATTAACCATCATCATGTAAGGAAATAATTAACTAATACTATTCATCCCAAAAACATAACGAAAGAACTAGCTAAATTAAAATAAAGAACTGGAGTAAACACTTCCAATCAAAATCCCATACAATAATCCAAAACCATGAAATAAAAGTCTACTAATAGAATAAAACATCTATTTATCTGAATGTAAAATAGGAAGGGACGACATGTCCAACTAAAGTAAATAACTAATTGATAAAGAAAGATAGACTATGAAGCGTCTACTAGCAATGTCCTGTAGCTTCCACAGCAGCTACATCTCGTCAAATGAGTGAGATCTCCTAAGCCTGGTGTCCCTGTGGCTGAGCACGTAAAATAAAAGAACAAGAAAATAGATTTGCAGAAAAATGGGTCAGAGCCTGAGTAGAAAACAATTTAAATATAGCAAGTTCTTAAATTGGTTAATTAGCACAAATATTATTCATGTTCACTTAGCGTACTCACTTCATATGCTCACATCTCATCTAATGTGCACGCCTAGCGAGCCTAACTACCCATGATAGTTATGATATGCTTCCTTACTAAATGTAGTATAACTACCATGCCAGATAAAATATCTAAATAACCCGAAGACAATATATTTCTATTATTTAGGAATATATTTCAATGTGCTTCAACTCATTATCATCACATTCTTAATTCTCAACTGGTGCCCCAATAAGTATATACTTTAATAAAGTGGACAACATGAAACACAGAATAGGAACCCAGTATATATATATAAAAAATCTCACTATGTATACATACAAATATATATCAACACTGCACCCATGGTTAAGAAACCTCAGGTGTTAGGCATACTCGGCTATCTAGTCCCATTGTAATGCTCACACATGAAGGACAACAGGTTCAATCTGTCAGTAACCAATAAAACATATACACATATTGAAGGCGAACATAGTTCTAAGCCGATGGGCTATGCACCCATACGACCATCAACGCTATCATTCTCACAGATAGCCGGTACCTAGGTTCCATGCTCTAGTGGTACCACTTAAAATCCCCCAAAGGCACACAAGATATGGTCGTCCACAATGCGCTAACCTCCATTCGATAGCCAGTAGCTAGGTATGTCATACACATAATATTCCAAGTAATAAGCATGCACACAACTTATATAACTTAATAGCCGTTCACGCAACCTGACTTCCATAGTATGTAAGTAGTATCATTATTTTTACCACTCACCGCGATTCAGTCATATAATTCCTCTCTCGAACATACATACTCTCTCAGGTTTTATAAACTCGCTATATCCCAAGAACAATCACACTCCCAACTCACTAATAATTCAGAATTTACGTTACCCATTACTCATGTGGGTTATTTCTCTCACTTGGATAATCCTAGGATGATTTTTAACTTGATCGGACCTTAAAACTACATTCTGGAATTTCGTTAGAAGTTCATGGATTCTCGTTCGAACGAGGTCATTCGAACGAACTCCTCACTTCAAATGAACTCAAAATCTCGTTAGATGACTCGTTAGAAATCTCATTCGAACGACCTCGGTAGGTATTCGAATGAGAATTCTGAAGTGGCCCTGTTCTTCCCCAAAAATCACATTTCGCAACTTTTCAACTTTCAATTTCAACTCAAAACTCAACCAACTTCGAATTTATTGTTTTTAAACTATTCCTAATCACAACAAGGAACTTTATAATACAATTTAAAGTTAAAATCCTCACATGCTCAAAGGGAATCTACACAATCTCCTCAATTTCTAAAAATCCTCTTCCGAAGACAAAATATTTCTATTATTTAGGAATATATTTAAAGATGCTTTAACTCATTCTCATCACATTCTTTATTTTCAACTGGTGCCCCAATAAGTATATACTTTATTAAAGTGGCCAACGTGAAATACATAATCGGAACTCAGTAAACATATATATAAAATCTCACTATGTATACATACAAATATATATCAATATTGCACCCATGATTAAGAAACCCCTGGTGCTAGGCATACTCGGCTATCTAGTCCCATTGCAATGCTCACGCAAGAAGGACAACTTGTTCAATCTATCAGGAAGCAATAAAACATATACACATATTGGAGGCGAACATAGTCACAAGCCAATGGGCTATGCACATACCTACACACCCATACGACCGTCAACACTATCGTTCTCACAAATAGCTTGTACCTAGGTTCCATGCTCTAGTGGCACCACTCAAAATCCCCCGAAGCACACAAGATACGGTCGTGTACAATGCGCTAACCTCCGTGCGATAGCCAGTAGCTAGGTATGTCATACACATAATATTCCAAGTAATAAGCATGCACACAACTTATATAACTTAATATACGTTCATGCAACCTGATTTCCATAGTACACAAGTAGTATTATTATTTCTACCACTCACCGTGATTCAGTCATCTAATTCCTCTCTCGAACATACATAATCTCCGAGGTTCTATAAACACTTAATATCCCAAGAACAATCCCACTTCCAACTCACTAATAATTCGAAATTTACGTTACCCGTTACTCACGTGGGTTATTTCTCTCACTTGGATGAACCTAGGATGATTTTTAACTTGACCAGACCTTAAAACTACATTCTAGAATTTCATTAGAAATCCAGGGATTCTCGTTCAAACGAGGTCGTTTGAACGAACTCCTCACTTCGAACGAACTCAGAATCTCGTTATATAACTCATTGGAATTCTCGTTCGAACGACCTGGGCAGGTCTTCGAATGAGAATTCCAAATTGGCCCTGTTCTTCGGCAAAAATCATTTTTCCCAACTTTCCACCTTTCAATTTCAACTCAAAACTCAACCAACTTCGAATTTAAGGTTTCTAAACTATTCCTAATCATAATAAGACACTTTCTAATACAATTTAATGGTCAAATCCTCACATGCCCAAAGGGAATCTAAATAATTTCCTTAATTTCTAAAAATCCTATTTATAATGAACCCAACATTTTTTAATAAATCAAAACCCTCAATTTAATTCGTGGTAAAAGCATAAAATCTCCATATTTAACAGTTTACAAAAAGGTAAATCCTCTACATGCATACCCATCTCCAAATTTTAAAGTTTCTTTACAATTAAACCTAATTAAACCCAAGTTTTCATTGTAATATGACTATTTCATCAACTAGATTAATAAAAACAATATATGCTAAATAGGTAGCAAGATAAACACTTGCCTTGGGAAGGAAATTTTATTCTCTGATTGAATTTGGTATGTGGTTCATCCTCTCATCGCGATCTACACTTTGGTGTAACTATTTGTGAGAAATCTCAAACTTTTAGCTTTGTTCTCCAATGGGTCTCCTTCCTCCTTGGTTCTTACTCTCTTTCGCTATCTTTCTCACGTAAGTTGCAACTCGCAGACCACTAACCCTCTATGTTCCTATTTTAATCCTATTTTCGTCAATTTAATTACTCAAAAATCTCAAAAGAATAAAATACCCATCTGGGGAGTCATTTTGGGCTAAAATGCCCCAAACTCCAATTAAAACAACGGAGTAGTGTTTTCTGACTATTTCGACCCTCCTGGACACACTAGCGCACTCAAAATAGTCATTCGAGTTATATAAAAATAATTTAACTTTTTAACCCCCAAATATATAATAGTGACGTGACTCATACACCCGTCCCAAATAATTATATCTTAACTATCGTGTATCTCGTCCCCGACCATATTATTATTTTCGAAATAATATTACGTTACTCATTAGGTAATGTTTAACATAATGATATTTTGACATAATTATTTTTTATAACTACCAACTCTCTCCACGCTAGTAATTATTACCCTGAAAATCAGATTAATTATAAATTAAATTTTCTCCCTTTAAATTAATTAATCCCAATTTCCAAAATTTCATAATAAAATAAATATGCGTAAAAATACGGGGTATTACATACTTCCCCCCCTACTAATAGAATTTGTCCTAAAATTCGGAAATGAAAATATACCTGGCAAGAATAAGTCTGGATAATGTTCACACATGTCATCCTCGCGCTCCGAGGTAGATTCCTCAACATTATGGTACCGCCACTGAACACAGACTGGTGGTACTATCTTCGACCTCAACTTTCGCTCGCTATGGTCTAGGATAGCAACCGAACCCTCCATGTAAGAGCTATCAGGTTGTAAGTCGATCTCCTCCAACATGATGTGAGTATGGGCCAAATCATCTCGAAGATATCTCCGCAGTGAAGAGATATGGAACACATCACGGACCCTATGCAAGTGGTCCGGTAACCCAAGTCAATAAGAAACTGGCCCAATCCTCTCGATAATAGGGAATGGCCCTACATATCTAGGCGCCAATTTTTCGTTCTTCCCAAAATGCATAACTCCCTTTATGCATGCTTATTAGCTGGAATATTATGTGTACGTCTGTTAAGTTATATAAGTTATGTGCATGCTTATTACCTGGAATATTATGAGTATAGCATACCTAGCTACAACCTATCGAACGGAGGTTAGCGCATTTTGGACGACCATATCTTGTGTGCTTTCGAGGCATTTTGAGTGGTACCACTAGAGCATGGAACCTAGGTACGGGCTATCTATGATAACGATAGTGTTGATGGTCGTATGGGTGCATAGGTATGTGCATAGCCCATCGGCTTTTGACTATGTTCGCCTCCAATATGTGTATATGTTTGATTGGTTCCTGAGAGATTGAACCTATTTTCCTTCACGCGTGAGCATTGCAATGGGACTAGATAGCCGAGTATGCCTAGCACCAGGGGTTTCTTAACCATGGGTGCAGTATTGATATATATTTGTATGTATACATATTGAGATTTTATATATATATATATATGTATATATATATATATATGTATACTAAGTTCCTATTATGTGTTTCATATTGGCCACTTTATTAAAGTATATACTTATTGGGTCACCAGTTGAGAATTAAGAATGTGATGAGAATGAGTTAAAGCATTTTTAAATCTATTCACAGATAATAGAAATATATTGTCTTCGGGTTATTAAGATATTTTATTTGGCATAGTAGTTATACTATGTGTAGTCAGGCAGGATATCATAACTATCATGGGTATTTAAGCTCACTAGGCGTGCACGTTTGATGAGAGGTGATCATCTCAAGTGAGTACGCTAAGTGAACATGAATAATATTTGTGCTAATTAACCAATTTAGGCACTTGCTATATTTAAACTGTTTTCTACTTAGGCTCTGACCCGTTTTTCTAAAAATCTCTTTTCTTGTTCCTTTATTTTATGTGCTCAACCACAGGGACACCAGGCTTAGGATATCCCACTCATTTGACGAGCTGTAGCTGCTGTGTAAGCTAGAGGACATTGCTAGTAGACGCTTCATAGTCTATCCTTCTTTATCTATTAGTTATTTACTTCAGTTGGACATGTCATCCCTTCCTATTTTTCATTCAGAGAAATAGATGCTTTATTTTGTTAGTAGACATTTATTTCATGGCTTTGGATTATTGTATAGGATATTGAGTGGATGTGTTTACTCCAGTTCTTTATTTTAAATCAGCTAGTTATTTCCTTATGTTTTTGGGAAGAATGATATTAGATCATTATTTCCTTACTTTATGATGGTTAATATCAAGATAAAATTTTGACATCAACCTTTTTAAATATTAGGTGGTTAGTTTTAAATTAAATAAAATTGATGATTTTCGACAGTGATGCATCATTTGAACCAACAGGATATTCTGGATTTAATTAATAAAGTATTGATCACCTGGTATTTAATTAGTTCACACTACAAAGTGTCATTGGTATATCGATTTTGATTATATCGATTTTATTGACTATCACTTTCGCCAATATTTTATAGTTCACACTACAAAGTGTCATTGGTATAAATTGAGAAATTAACTCTCGATTATCAAGTTTGGAGATAAAAGTCACCTGACAATCACAAATCTAGCAAGAATGGGGTTTACCATTTTACAAGTTTCCATGTTGCCATGATTCGTAAATAAACAAACAACGTAATTGAAAATCTAGTAATGGTCTAGTCTTGAAATGTTTTTGTGTTTTTATGGCCCACATAGAGCCATTGGACTCGAGATTTTCGAAGCCAAAATAGTTCTTCGTGTTTTAAAATCTCATTATATTCACACCTAAGTTATTTTGCAAGGTTTTCCAAATTATGGGAGAAGGTTTGTTCTTGAGCAGTTCCGATCCCTTCTAGCATACTTATCAAGGATAATTATTCATGGAATCACAAAATGACAAAATGAAATGAAGGATGAAGGATGTTATTGAGGTCAGTATTTGGCAGGCTATGTATAGTTATAATATCTGTTATACCCACTTCTTTTAGAGCAGACAAACGGATTAAAAGAGCCAAACGTGAATAATTTTTTTTTTTTAGTTATTTCTTCAATTAATAAACAAAGAATTCTTTTTGGTATAATTGATGTTGCATTACTTGAATTTTCTTTAAAAAATTATCTTATAACCAGTGGCGTTCCCATATAGGGGCGAAGTTTTCGGAATTTTTTAATTAATATTTACATTTGATATTTTCTAGCGGCCTAAGTCGGTGACTAAATTGTTACAGCCAAAAATCATAACTAAATCCCTTATAAAACATCACATATTTTTTCATTCGTTTTACCCGCGACAATTTTTCTCCAACAATTTTATTTGTGATTCTTTCTTTAACAACTCCAAAAAAATTTAATTAATATTATTTCTGAAGATGTTTATTTTATTGTCCTTTAATGACAACTTTTGTCGCAAATAGCAAATTATATCAGTTTGACTTTGGCCTCCACTTAGTTATCAGATTATCTCAATTTGCACAATGATTTGGATGGTAATGTGGCGTGTTTTACGCAAGTCGTGTTCATGTTACTTTTAAAAAAAATCGAGTCGTGTTGTATCACATATCAATTGGGTTGTCATCGTATTTTCTAATAAAAAATATAATTGTGTCGTTTCGCCTATATTTGGGCTACGTTGAAGTTAGCTAAAAAGACATAAATTTTGTATCGTGTCACTTTTTTTGGGTTGTGCTTGTATTAGCTAAAAAATGGACATAATTTTTGTTGTCTCGTGTCGTACAACATCAAAATTTAGCTGGGTCGTTTTCATAGTTTGAAAAAAATGTCATGTCGTTTTTATTAGGATTGTATTCATGTTATCTTAAAATAATAACATTACATATTATAACGTGTTGTGCCACTTTTATTTGAGTCGTTTTGCTTTATGGAAAAAAAAGAGATTTGGTGTCTTGTCACATCTTAATGCGTAACGTTATCTCACCGTGATTATCCACCCACGGCCTTCAATTTTAATTCTATCACTTTTGTTCTTTCTCCGCCCATTGCCATCAATTTTGATTCTATCAGTTTTATTGTTTCTCCTTTTAATAATGGTTTTGAGTGATGGAAAAATTGTGTATTTCTATTCCCCTCGGATACCTATTCGACTCTAGATTTTTGAAGCCAAAATAGTTCTTCGTGATCTAAACTCAAGTTATATTCACACCAAAGTTATTTTTCAAGGCTGTCCAAATTGTGGGAGAAGGTTTGTTTTTGAGCAGTTTGGATGCCTTTTAATCTTATCCTATATCCGAAAAAACTCCCATAAACATTCATTCGAAATTTTAGCTTTGATCATAAAGGAGTGAATGTTACTGTTATCATTCAACGGGTTTAGGATCACCTCATCAAAATCACATTGTTTACCTTCCATGTGGATTACAATGGAACAATGGGATAATACTCATGCATGCAGATGCAGTTGATCATTGTTTACCTTCACTGTGAATTACCGTAAAACAGTGGTGAAAAGCAGTCCTCCGGAATTTGTAATTATATTATACATGGGAAAGTGGCAAAAGTACGGGGTGACCTAATTTGGGCAGATAAAATTTATATCCAGGAAAATATGGGTTGGATTAAATATAAGTTGAGTTAAATATGAGCGCACTAAATATGAGCACGGTGAATCAATTTCTTCTGCTAAAATAAATATTACAAATTGAAGTATATCTGTAAAAACAAAATATTTTAAACAAAACTTTTAAAAATAAATTTTATATTAGATTGTAACGTAAAAAAATGTACTTCATATTTAATTAATTATTATTAAATATTTGCGTCATATTTGATCAATAATTTTTAAATATAAATCTCTTAATCAACTCGTATCTTTTAAATCCGATTGTTTTGTTATGGGTAGGGGTATTGCCACTCCAGCAAAAGTTTTAGGCACTTCAATTTTTTTTCCTTTAATAATGAACCCATGTACATAACTACCCTCCTTGCCCACTAAATCCTCCTGAAACCCACTAAAGCCAAGCCATCATCATATATAGCCAATGTATGAGAATCAACATATACTCCGATGCAATAATGAAAATGCAAATTTTAAATTTTAAGACAGTTTTATGAATTTCAAATTTGCAAGTACGACTCTCATTTCACTATTATTGTTTTAATAAAAAGACAACTTTAAAACAATTTATCCTTATATATTTATTTGTAAAAATTTTGATTTTTGATTTGATGTATATATTCCTTCAATTTTACCGAGCCTAAAAAAACAAAAACTTTTATCATCCATTTGTTGCCAAAAAAAATTATCATGTTTTAGTAACCCGGATATATAAAAGTTACTACAAATATTAATACCCACACTTTTCACTGTGTTAAAAAAATCACATAGGATTATACTATTTGAGTTGTTTATTATACATGAAATGTATGCATGTATAATAAACAACACAAATATTATAAATAAAGGTTAAATAAAAGTAGACAAGTTTTTTTTTTTAAGATGAAAACAAACTTAAAAAAATTTCGTATGATACTTTACAACAAAAAGTCTGACATTAACTGAAGATAGGTTGGATAATTTATGAAAATTAAAAAATTGATAAAAGAAGAATCTTGAATAGAAAATAAAAAAGAAAAAGTATATATAAATAAAAAATTTAAAACATAAAAAGAAAGGTTAAGTAACAGCATTATGAATTTTTTCTTGTCAAAATGAAAACTAACTTAAAAAAGGTCCCGTACTTTTCAACCAAAAATCTAACGTTGATTTAAAACAGATGGGACAAAGGTGGTAAACCAAATCATTCTTTCTTAAAAGTTTGTTTTACTCTTTAGAAACTGTTCTAGTTGTTATAGCGTTTATGTTAAATACGACATGTGGGAGACCCTTTGGAAACACTCATTTAAAAGAAAGACATGGAAATGAAGAAGGTTATTCTGATGACACTATTCGTAGCTATGGTGTTTATGGCCACCATTGTCAGTTCCGTTGCCAATTCGGTTGTTAAAAATCATAAACTGTTGCACACCGACATTCTCCTCAACGTGTAGATAGATAGATAGATAGATCATATCTAGAGGTGAGCATTTTGAAGAAGTTTCATTATTAACACTTATATTTGATTAATAACATTAATGTATTACCAGAAATAATAATTGTATAATATTGTTAGTAATATTAATAATAGTTTGTTACTAAATGAGCATTTTGGTGCAGTGATCTTTTGGGTTTAGTACCTTTACGTCTGGCTGAAGATGCAAAATTTAGTACTATTGACAGGAAGCCCGTTATATCCATGTTTCTAGGGATCAGTCTCACCCTGTTTGGGGGTGGCGTTCTATATGCTCCCATATGCTTTAAATATGACTTATAGACATGTACCTATTTTTATACCATCGTTGTTATTCAAGTTTACCATTTGAACCATCACGCGATGCAAATCCATTAGTGACTGATTTATGTATACTTTTTCCTACAATGTGCTTAAAAATTTCAAATAGGATTTTAAACATCGAGGATGATGTTCCCTTTTGTTTGGCGGACGGAAATTTATCAAATCATGCATGTTTTAGTAAATTTAATTAGAAACAAGCCATATTTTTTACTTTTTTATGCGATTTTATTTGGTTCATGATGTGATTTATCTATCATCCCTCTAAGTCTAGAATACACTAAATGAAAGTTGAAGTGGATCTTTAAACTTGAATGCATAAGTAAATCATCATAATGCATATTGCATCATGAATTTATAGACTCAACACTATTTTCACACTTATCACATGACGATAGTCAAGAGTTGAAGAGCGTGAAAACTCTCAAGAGTACCTTAAGGATCTCCAGTTGAGAGTTAAACCTAAAAGGTTTGAGATTTTCACCCTTTTCAGAGATTTTACAGAATCTCCAAGTCACAAGTTGTCTGAACTTCCTTCGGGTATCATGCTCACTCATTTCACGATCTCAGTATTCTTCAATTTTTCACAATCACCGAGAATAACATCTCTTTCAAATTGTACGAAATACGTGACTTGTAATTCAACCCGAGCACTAAACCTTCACTCACTTCTCCATGCACGTTTCATTTTCCATATTATCACCCCTACCTATCAATATACATATCTCCCAACATCATCAATCTATCATATCCATCATTACCCTAGTTTTTTTTAGGAAAAAAGTGATTTGAAATAATATATGTAAAACGTCTTCATTTTTCGTCTATAGATAATCGCATCGCATAAAAAAGTGGTAAATAAAAAATAGAAAAAAATATATGGGGGAAAAAAGAAAAGAAAAACAACGTGATACAAAAGATAGAATAGAAAAATAAAATCATACGATTAATTCTTTTGAAATGAAGACATAAGTAGCTTAAATCGTAACCCCTCCTCTCAAAACATGTAAAACATAATCCAGTTTTCACTAATTTATTACACTCCCCACTTTTTACTCAAAGGCAAGGTGTTCATGCGAATGAAAAGTCTACATGATGAATAACGCGACATTCTCCGTATAGTGCTTTGCATTCCCTTCATGAGATCAAATGCATTCCACTATTCGTTTTTTCATGTATGTATGTAAGAACTTTGACCTCGTTTATATTTACTCTACTCCTCACATACAAGAATAGTAAAGCACACTCTTTACCTTCTGTGTGGATTAAATGTTGGTTGAGTTAATATGAGCGCACTAAATATGGGCGGGATGAATCCATTTTTTCTGCAAAAATATATATATCAATCTGAAGTATATCTGTAAAAACAAAATTTTTTAATCACAACTTTTTGAAATAAATTTTATATTAGATTGTAACGATTAAAAATTAATTTCATATTTAATAAACAGTTTTTAAATATTTGCGTCATATTTGATCAATAGTTTTTAAGTATAAATCTCTCAATTAACTCGTATCTTTTAAATTCGATTGTTTTATTATGGGTAGGGATATTGCTGCTTCTACAAAAGTCTTCGGCACTTCAAATTTTTTCTATAATGAACCCATTTACAGAGCTACGCTCCTTGCCCACTAAATCCCCCAGAAACCTACTAAAGCCAACCAATCATCTGATATAGCCAATGTATGAGAATGAACTTATACTCCAATGCAATAATGAAAATGCAAATTTTAAATTTTATGCCACTTTTATATATTTTAAATTTGTAAGTACAACTCTTATTTCATTATTATTTTTTTAGCCAAAAGACAACTTTATCCTCGTATATTTGTTTGTAAAAATATTGACTTTTTTTTTATATATATTCCTTCAATTTTACTAAGCCTAAAAAATGCCAAAAGTTTTATTATTCATTCGTTGCCAAAAAAATTATCAAATTTTAGTAACCCGAATGTGTAAAAGTTGCTACAAATATTAATACCCACACTTTTAACGGTGTGAAAAATGTCATTGACATATTTGGTGACATTAGAAACAATCGTCGTAATTTTTTACTAGTTTGGGCATAGTACCGGTGGCGAGCGGAAAAAATTGTGGCATGCCTCGTTTTAGTGGTTTGTGTTCGTGTTTTATAAAAATTAATAATCTAATCGAATTGTGTGTCATTTGGGTTGTGTTTGTGTTAGACAAAAAAAAATCAAGATTTCATATCGTATCACGTTTATATTGGGTCATTTTTATATTCAGTAAAAAGAAGATTTCATGTCGTGTAGTTTTTAGTTGGGTTGTATCCGTGCGAAGTAAGAAATAAAAAATTTGGGTGGTGTTCGGGTAAAAATCTAAGTTGTGACTTTAATGCATTACTAATTTGTAATTCTGTAAAATAAAGTCACGACTTAGTTTTGTTCTGAAAAAAATACAATTTTACAGTATAAGTGACACGTTTTTATAAAGTGACACGTTTTTATTATTAAAACGTGATAATTTTTTGGCAACGAATGGATAACTTTTGTTGGAGTGTCAATATGGTTATTCAGTATATGCACAACCTAAAATTTAAATTATATGTATAACTTAATAATGTTATACTTGTGTGGTAGGCGTAACAAGCGAGTGAACGGTAAGCACGTTAAGAGTTTAGAATAGAGTTTTTATGAGTTTTCTATATGGTGATGGACTTTTGAAATATAAAAAAGTTTAGACTAAAGTTTTTTTTTTTTTTTACTTAAGAGACGATTACGACCAAATTAAAATGCGACTTGACGTGAAATCATAATTTTTTCTACAACATGATTTTGTAATTATAGCTATAAATGATCATACTACAACATGTTCTTATAAATTCTATGTTTTCAGAAAAGCAGGAGCACTTTTGTATTTTGGATGTCTTATAATGTAAAATGGAGTGTGGAAGAAATAGGTTTCAAAATCGAAATTGTACAAAGTTAAAGTTGACAATTATCATTTAAAAAGTGTCTTTGGAAACAAAATTTACAATCTCACTTTATAACCAATCACAAATTTAGTTTAACAAAAATAATGGAGCTAATTAAATATTTTGTGACGTTCTTTTATTTTAATTATGTAGTCTTCCAAATTAGAATTTCGTTTTAACATATTACTTACCATATCATTTTAAACAAATCATAGTATCATTTTCCACTTATCGTGATTTCAATTTAACCAAAATCATATCATCATTTAACAAAATGTTATAGGTTTTTTTAATTTATGTTTTAGAGTTTATTTAAAAAATTCACATAAGACTGTACTATTTGAGTTGTTTATTATATATATATATATATATATATATTTACTAAAATACTTTATTAATAGATGGAGAAAAAGTCTCTCCAAGGGCACTTATAAGCGTTAAAGCATGACTCTTGCAAAAAAGAAACAATAATCTAAAGTGAATTTAAAAAACATTTAGGTCCTACGATTTCTAAACCGTTGAGTTGTTTATTATACATACATGCTCAAATATTATAAATAAAGGTTAAGTAAAAATAGAATAGTTTTTTTGTCCAACATGAAAACAAACTTAAAAAAAATTTGTATGATACTTTTAAAAAAAACCTGACATTAACTGGAGATTGGTTGGATAATTTACGAAAACAAAAAAATCTATAAAAGAAGTATCGTGAATAGAAAATAAAAGAAAAATTATAGACAAATAAAAAATTCAAAACGTAAAAAGAAACCTTGAATGTGTTGGCTTTGGTGGTTGTGTGGGTCCGTCATTTGGATTGAGCAAATAGCATTCCACGGATATGTACGTATACATATTTATATACGTGTATGTGTGTGTATGTTCTATGAAATATGCTCAACCTAGTGTTCAACGGGCATCTACAACCATGTATGTTATGTTATTGATTATGCATATGTTTTTCCTATATAACTATGTTTTATCGTATGTGTTATATTCGGATGGAACCGGATGTGATTCTTTCACATGGGTGATGGATCTTAATCCATTTAATTAAATTAATAATGTTATTATCAATTTATATGTATTTGGTGAACATATAAATACTTCATAATTTAAGTTGGACACCCATCCAAAATGATTAAATTCTATTGTGGATGTGACAATAGTATCCATTATTGATCGCTGACAATAGTCTCTTCAATTCATGGTTAGGCCACAAATATATACTAAGCTTTAAGTTGATGTAATGTTTAAGCAACTATCAAAATGATAAAATGAGTCTTCTCTTTTCTATCAATCTAAAAGCCAAAATAATCTCACGGTTAAGAGAATCTCTCGTGTGTGGCAAGAATAACAGAACTAAGGGTCCGTTTGGTTGACAATGTGCAAAAGAGTGGGCATGGCAAAATTTGCCTTTTTGTCTAGTTTTTTTCACATGGGGCTATCAAACAACCATTAGGCGAAATTAAAGTCAATCCAATTAATTTATTTAAAAACAGTTTTTATATTATATTAAAAAATGTTAAAAATAGTTTTTACAATATTTTAAATTATGTTTTTTGAAAAAAATTGTAAAACATTTTCTTATCAATATTTTATAATATTTAAAACCGTTTTTAAAATATTACAAAATAATTTTTAAATATTCACAACAATTTTTTTTAACTATTTAAAATATTTTTTAATTTTGTTTTTAAACTTTTAAACTGTTTTTATATTATATTCGAAACAGTTTTTAAAATGTCAAAAACTATTTTTACAATATTTTTATATTACGATTTTTGAAAAAAATTGTAAAACATTCTCTTAACAATTTTTTATAATATTAAAAATTGTTTTTAAACCATTGCAAAATAGTTTTTAAATATTCATAACCGTTTTTTAAATATTTAAAGCCGTTTTTAAATTATTTTTTAAAACATTAAAACCGTTTAAGAAGTTGACAAATTTGTTGACAAATATTTCCCACTCAAATAGGTAAGCAAAATTTGCTCACAGATTGTGCATAGGAGGCGTTGTACATTGGCAAATAATGCCTAGCCAAATTGTGCAATCAAACAGCCAAAATGTGAGAAAATTTTCATATTTGCCAATTTTTTGGCATTTGCCTAGGCACAAAAAAGCCAACCAAATGGACCCTCATGTTTTTTGGATTTTTGCATACTAAGGTTAATGATCAAGAGAACATTATATTTGTATTTGTGAGCTATAAGTAACTCTTATAGTTAATTCAAAACAACTCACGTGTTCAATGCGTAGACGAAACCAATCTCGGATTTAAGGTCGTACAAGACCTTAAAAACAAGTTAGTGCTCTATTTGTAACTCCGGCTTATTCGATAAGATCCGAATACTTATATTGAGTATTATGTGCTCATAGATTTTTGCCTACATTTATAACATAGAGACTTTGCTTATTGATTCTCCATTTGCTTGCATATTTGTCGTTTTTTTTGTAAATCCTCTATGACCCCAAAAATTTTGTTTTCTTTATGTTCACAAAAAATTATGATATACATATTTGTTATTCCTCATGTTGTCATAATTCAACGATATAGAGAACATGAAAATCAGAGTTATAATGAATGAAATATGATTTTTTAAAGTTTTAATTCATAATTAATACGTGTAACAACACCTATTTTCCACGTAAAGATTGGCCATACACAAGATGCCGAAGATAGGACTTATCTGTCAATATATATCATTCCCATCATTGAATAATAATAATAATAATAATAATAATAATAATAATAATAATAATAATAATAATAATAATAATAATAATAATAATAATAATAATAATAATAATAATAATAATAATAATAGAAACATATTTGAAATTTAATTTAAAATTGACATGCACAAAAATCATTTAAATACCAACTGATAATAAATATAATCCAACACGAAGCTATTCATAAAAATCCAACAACAATATAACCATCCAAATAAACTAAATAGCAAATTCGAGCTTATGCCCATACAGTAATTTAAAATAATAAACTGATTGAAATAGAAATAGAAACATATGCTATAATTAAAGGAACTGAAGTGATTTTATTTGAAAATATGACCGCAAGTCTGATCTCTTATCAATGTTGATGTCCTTATCTATATAAACCTGGGGAATTTTTTTTTTATAATTTAGGTCAGCGCCCTAGAGTTGTAAGAATTTTCTTACAAAAATTATCATGCAATAATATAGTTAATTCAACGTATGTGCCGCCCATTAACCCTCAAATGGAATAAGTATCTCACTCCATACCTAAGTGCAGTCCTAAACATATATCAACCTATGTCCTAATCGTACAATCTCATAATTACCACGAAAAGATATCATTTTCACTACAACTAGAAAAAATCATAAACATGAGCGGATCAACTATACATATTCTCCAAGTCCCAAGAGTAATTACTGCACCAAAACTGGCTAATGGTCATGGCCAAAATCCCTGACCAAGACTATGGGTCGCGGAGTTGGGCCGTGATCATTTCGGGGGCACGACCAATTTCGTGGCTCGTAGACCAAGCACGTGACCAATCAAGGGGTCAGTGTAGATGGTCGCAGACTTGGGTCGTGACCCACACCACGACTCACGCTGCGACGGGAAAGAAATGGTCGCAGCCAAAGTCCGTGACCCCCAACCGTGATGAAAAATGGTCGCGGCCAAAGTCCGTGACCCACACCACGACGATAAAAAATGGAAAAATATGGTCACGTCCAAAAGGCCGTGACCCATACCACAACCTTTTGTTTCATTTTTTTGTTGCAGTGTGGGTCACGTACTTTGGATGCGACCCATTTTTTGTCGCGGTGTGGATATCACTATCTACAATATCTACTTGAGCACTTGCAGTAGAATAAATCACATATATATATATATATATATATATATATTCACATCACTATCATAATATACACATATACGACATCACTAGGTGGAGACTTATGATGAGGGCATACTATGCTATCAAATTCCGGTACATCACGTTCTAAATAAGGACGTCGGTTTGGATATCACCCTCAAACAACAAAATCAAATAACACATATTGGAGGGGAACATAGTCTTAATCCTTTGGGCTACGGACACACCTAACACTCCCAAATGACCGATCACACCCTTATTAACAAAAATGTTGATCAGTCCCTAAGTTCTATGTTATGAGGTACAAGTCAATATCCCCCCATTGGGCTCACCAAGATTAGACTGTCCACGATGCGGAACCTCCCGTGATAGCAAGTACCCTAGGTACTTTTACACATAATCAATCAACCCATAGGTAATCACTATTTAACTACTCGTCATACATTCCCGATTGTTATTCCCCACTATTCAAAAAGACATAGCCAGTCCGTTTTATTATTTCACTACTTAAAATATGATACCCGAACACATATACTCACCCGTTATTTAAATCCTACGAATTTCATCTCCCTTATTTTATTAATAAAAATTAATCACTAATTTATTTTTCACCTTGTAATAATTTGCCTCCTACATTACCCCTTCTCATCGAGATAAATAAGGCAATACTATATTTTCAGTAAGTTTTCTATACCTTACCTTTAACAATTCACATAGGAACCCCTCTATTTTTAATCCTAAAAATCCCTCGGCAAAATAGACCTCCCCAACCGGTTCGATATACCTGGGTCGTGTCTCTTTTTCCTGGCCATGTTGTTCCCACCATTTTTAAGCCCTTAAGCTTTTATTCATCAAACCCAGAACTGCAACAATACTTCCCATCATATTTCTACTCTCAAAACAAGTTCTAAACATCCTACTGATCATCAAACATAATTAATTTATATCTTTCCCTAATATTTTCCAAATCAGGTTTATAACAATTTTTACCGATCTCATCCTCGATTAAATTTTATCAATCCAAACTACACGACTTTAACTACTGGGTATCCAATAAAAATAAGATTTTAAGAATTGTATACCATAATCCTTCGTCTATGTAATGATTAATCTACACGATTTACACCAATTATCATAAACCCAATTTCCTATCAACACCCTCCCAAAAATAGATTTTCAGTTACACCACAATGATATAAATCGATTGTCACAGTTTTATATTGAAAGAAAAATTAACCACTTGCCTCCACTAATTTGTAGGGTATGATCCTATGACGTAGACGACGATTTGACGAAGAACACCCTCAATCCTTCTTGGTTTGGCTCCAAAAAATCCCCTTACTTTCTCCCTCTTTTCTTCTCTGCAACTCTAGGGTTTTCTAAAATGAGTTATGGCTGCTCCAAATTCCTTAACTTAGGTTAAATAATGGTAATCCCATTTTTAAGCTATTGGGCTAAGCCCAAATGACCTGTGCACCTCCGTGTGAGCCCGACTATGCCTAAAAATGTCCCAAAACCCAATTACTACCTCCCGGATACTCTTTTTTTATTATCTCGACCTATTTGGAATCAACCCTGATCTCCAAATCATCATCCAAGTTACTCTTTACAACTTTTCTTATTTCACTTCAAAATATGTTCCATGTAAAAATAAAATATCAATGTGAATTAATTAAATATAAATCACCGAATTAAATGATTTCGCTAAATTAAATAAATTCTCCAAATTATAAAAAAAAATCTCCAATTTAAACAAATTCTCCAAATCACTAATTTAATTAAATTTATATATCCTAAAAAATACCGTGTGTTACATACTTCTCCCCTTACAAAGGAATTTCCTCCATGAAATTCGAAGAAGTCTACTACTCCAAGTCTCAAATATACACATATTCACATACTCCTAAGATCTCTCCATATAGTCCTACCCATTCTAATTATAGAATATATTGAAATTAAGTTAATTACCCTTGGCGTCCATGCACCCTATACCCATGATTCTCACAGCATAAATGCTAACTAGCTCAACTATACTTACATCGTAATATAACTTTTAACTCACAGTTATAACTACACATTTGCATAATAACCAGGGGACAATACCCATGTCCTAATGATCAAATATCTCCCAACTTACAACGGTGCACTAAGTTTTATGCATGGGACGTCTCGCAAAGAGAAATCCAAATAAAGAATCCCCCCGATAGACTACTACCTACTATTATCGGTCACTGAACTACATTAGACCCTCAGACCAGAGCACGCACTTCCAAATTCTCGTCCCTTGACATAAAAGTAGACTCATCCACTCTCATTTTACAAAAGACAACGTACAACACGGTGCCCCTACTATCATTAGTTTCTTAGCGTGAATGAATCATGAGCTATTCCTCTTCGCTCGCTAATAAGCCTATCCACTCTGAATTCCATTAGTAAACGTCCCTACCTCCATAGTATTAAATATAACAATACAAACACTTTCTTATTAGCATATTTTTAATACCTCGTATTTTTACGCATATTTATTTTATTACGAAATGTTGGAAATTGAGATTAATTAATTTAAAGGGAGAAAATTTAATTTATAATTAATCCGATTTTAAGGGTAATATTTATTAGCGTGACGAGAGTTGGTAGTTGTCAAAAATAATTATTTCAAAATATAATTATGTTGAATATTATGTAGTGAGTAACGTAATATTGTTTCAGAAATAATAATATGGTCGGGACGAAATACACGATAGCTAATATATAATTATTTGGGAGGCACGAATGAGTCGCGTCACTATTATATATTTGGGGGTAAAAAAGGTAAATTATTTTTATATAACTCGAATGACTATTTTGAGTGGGCCAATGTGTCCGAAAGGATCAAAACAGTAAAAAAAACACCACTCGAGTGTTTTAATTAGAGTCCGGGGCATTTTAGCCCAAAATGACGCCCTAGAGGGGTATTTTAGTCTTTTGGGATTTTTGAGTAATGTAACGAACGAAAATAGGAACATAGTGGGTAAGTGGTCTATCATTTGCAACCTACGTGAGAAAGAGATAGAAAGAGAGGGTGAACCAAGGAGGAAGGAGACCCATTGGAGAACAAAGCCAAAATTTGAAGATTTCTCACAAATAGTTACACCAAAGGGTAGATCTCGACGAGAGGATCAACCACATACCAAATTCAATAAGAGAATCATAAATCCATCCCAAGGCAAGTGTTTATCTTGCTACCTATTTAGCATATATTGTTCCTGTTAATCTCTAGTTGATGAAATCGTCATATTACAATGAAAACTTGGGTTTAATTAGGTTTAATTGTAATTAAACCTTAGAATTTGAAGATGGGTATGCATGTAGAGGATTTACCCTTCTGTAAAGTGTGAAATCGGGAGATTTTATGTTTTAATCACGAATTAAATTGAGGGTTTTGATTGATTAAAAAAAGTTATGGGTTCATTATAAAGAGGATTTTTAGAAATTGAGGAAATTATTTATATTGCCTTTGAGCAAGTGAGGATTTGACCTTTAAATTGTATTAAAAAGTGCCTAATTGTGATTAGGAATAGTTTAGAAATCTGAAATTCGAAGTAGGCTGAGTTTTGAGTTGAAATTGAAGTCGAAAAGTTGGGAAAAATGATTTTTGGGGAAGAGCAGGGCCAGTTCTGAATTCTCGTTCGAAGACCTGCCCAGGTCGTTCAAACGACCTCATTCGAATGAGAATTCCAACGAGTCATCTAATTAGATTTTGAGTTCGTTCGAAGTGAGGAGTTCGCTCGAATGACCTCGTTCGAATGAGAATCACTGGACTTCTAACGAAATTCCAGAATGCAGTTTTAAGGTCCGGTCAAGTTAAAAATCATCCTAGGTTTATCCAAGTGAGAGAAATAACCCACGTGAGTAACGGGTAACGTAAATTTCGAATTATTAGTGAGGTGGGAGTGTGATTGTTCGTGGGATATAGAGAGTTTATAGAACCTCGGAGAGTATGTATGTTCGAGAGAGAAATTATATGACTGAATCACGGTGAGTGGTAGAAATACTACTACTACTTGCGTACTATGGAAATCAGGTTGCGTTAACGCCTATTAAGTTCTATAAGTTGTGTGCATGATTATTATTTAGAATATTATACGTATGACATACCTAGCTACTAGCTATCGAATGGAGGTTAGCGCGCTGTGGACGACCATATCTTGTGTGCCTTCGGGGAATTTTTAGTCGTACCACTAGAGCATGGAACCTAGGTATGGGCTATCTATGAGAACGATAGTGTTGACGGTCGGCTTGTGACTATGTTTGCCTCTAATATGTGTATATGTCTTATTGGTTCCTGAGAGATTGAACAAGTTGTCCTTCATGTGTGAGCACTGCAATCGGACTAGATAGCCGAGTATGACTATCACCCGGGGTTTCTTAACCATGGGTACAGTGTTAATATATATTTGTATGTATACATAGTGAGATTATATATATATGTATATTGAGTTCCTATTCTGTGTTTCATGTTGGCCACACTCGTGACACCCCACCTAATTAAATACCGGGTGATCAGTCCTTTACTAATTAAATCAAGAATATCCAACAGGTTCAGATAATGTATCACTATCAAAAATCATCAATTTTATTTAATTAAAAATAACCACCTAATATTTAAAAAGGTTGATGTGAATTTTATCTTGTTATTAACCATCATCATGTAAGGAAATAATTAACTAATACTATTCATCCCAAAAACATAACGAAAGAACTAGCTAAATTAAAATAAAGAACTGGAGTAAACACTTCCAATCAAAATCCCATACAATAATCCAAAACCATGAAATAAAAGTCTACTAATAGAATAAAACATCTATTTATCTGAATGTAAAATAGGAAGGGACGACATGTCCAACTAAAGTAAATAACTAATTGATAAAGAAAGATAGACTATGAAGCGTCTACTAGCAATGTCCTGTAGCTTCCACAGCAGCTACATCTCGTCAAATGAGTGAGATCTCCTAAGCCTGGTTTCCCTGTGGCTGAGCACGTAAAATAAAGGAACAAGAAAATAGATTTGCAGAAAAATGGGTCAGAGCCTGAGTAGAAAACAATTTAAATATAGCAAGTTCTTAAATTGGTTAATTAGCACAAATATTATTCATGTTCACTTAGCGTACTCACTTCATATGCTCACATCTCATCTAATGTGCACGCCTAGCGAGCCTAACTACCCATGATAGTTATGATATCCTTCCTTACTAAATGTAGTATAACTACCATGCCAGATAAAATATCTAAATAACCCGAAGACAATATATTTCTATTATTTAGGAATATATTTCAATGTGCTTCAACTCATTATCATCACATTCTTAATTCTCAACTGGTGCCCCAATAAGTATATACTTTAATAAAGTGGACAACATGAAACACAGAATAGGAACCCAGTATATATATATAAAAAATCTCACTATGTATACATACAAATATATATCAACACTGCACCCATGGTTAAGAAACCTTAGGTGTTAGGCATACTCGGCTATCTAGTCCCATTGTAATGCTCACGCATGAAGGACAACATATTCAATCTGTCAGTAACCAATAAAACATATACACATATTGAAGGCGAACATAGTTCTAAGCCGATGGGCTATGCACCCATACGACCATCAACGCTATCGTTCTCACAGATAGCCGGTACCTAGGTTCCATGCTCTAGTGGTACCACTTAAAATCCCCCAAAGGCACACAAGATATGGTCGTCCACAATGCGCTAACCTCCATTCGATAGCCAGTAGCTAGGTATGTCATACACATAATATTCCAAGTAATAAGCATGCACACAACTTATATAACTTAATAGACGTTCACGCAACCTGACTTCCATAGTATGTAAGTAGTATCATTATTTTTACCACTCACCGCGATTCAGTCATATAATTCCTCTCTCGAACATACATATTCTCTCAGGTTTTATAAACTCGCTATATCCCAAGAACAATCACACTCCCAACTCACTAATAATTCTGAATTTACGTTACCCATTACTCATGTGGGTTATTTCTCTCACTTGGATAATCCTAGGATGATTTTTAACTTGATCGGACCTTAAAACTACATTCTGGAATTTCGTTAGAAGTTTATGGATTCTCGTTCGAACGAGGTCATTCGAACGAACTCCTCACTTCAAATGAACTCAAAATCTCGTTAGATGACTCGTTAGAAATCTCATTCGAACGAACTCGGTAGGTATTCGAATGAGAATTCTGAAGTGGCCCTGTTCTTCCCCAAAAATCACATTTCGCAACTTTTCAACTTTCAATTTCAACTCAAAACTCAACCAACTTCGAATTTATTGTTTCTAAACTATTCCTAATCACAACAAGGAACTTTATAATACAATTTAAAGTTAAAATCCTCACATGCTCAAAGGGAATCTACACAATGTCCTCAATTTCTAAAAATCCTCTTCCGAAGACAAAATATTTCTATTATTTAGGAATATATTTAAAGATGCTTTAACTCATTCTCATCACATTCTTTATTTTCAACTGGTGCCCCAATAAGTATATACTTTAATAAAGTGGCCAACATGAAATACATAATCGGAACTCAGTAAACATATATATAAAATCTCACTATGTATACATACAAATATATATCAATATTGCACCCATGATTAAGAAACCCCTGGTGCTAGGCATACTCGGCTATCTAGTCCCATTGCAATGCTCACGCAAGAAGGACAACTTGTTCAATCTATCAGGAAGCAATAAAACATATACACATATTGGAGGCGAACATAGTCACAAGCCAATGGGCTATGCACATACCTACACACCCATACGACCGTCAACACAATCGTTCTCACAAATAGCTTGTACCTAGGTTCCATGCTCTAGTGGCACCACTCAAAATCCCCCGAAGCACACAAGATACGGTCGTGTACAATGCGCTAACCTCCGTGCGATAGCCAGTAGCTAGGTATGTCATACACATAATATTCCAAGTAATAAGCATGCACACAACTTATATAACTTAATATACGTTCATGCAACCTGATTTCCATAGTACACAAGTAGTATTATTATTTCTACCACTCACCGTGATTCAGTCATCTAATTCCTCTCTCGAACATACATAATCTCCGAGGTTCTATAAACACTTAATATCCCAAGAACAATCCCACTTCCAACTCACTAATAATTCGAAATTTACGTTACCCGTTACTCACGTGGGTTATTTCTCTCACTTGGATGAACCTAGGATGATTTTTAACTTGACCAGACCTTAAAACTACATTCTAGAATTTCATTAGAAATCCAGGGATTCTCGTTCAAACGAGGTCGTTTGAACGAACTCCTCACTTCGAACGAACTCAGAATCTCGTTATATAACTCATTGGAATTCTCGTTCGAACGACCTGGGCAGGTCTTCGAATGAGAATTCCAAACTGGCCCTGTTCTTCGGCAAAAATCATTTTTCCCAACTTTCCACCTTTCAATTTCAACTCAAAACTCAACCAACTTCGAATTTAAGGTTTCTAAACTATTCCTAATCATAATAAGGCACTTTCTAATACAATTTAATGGTCAAATCCTCACATGCCCAAAGGGAATCTAAATAATTTCCTTAATTTCTAAAAATCCTATTTATAATGAACCCAACATTTTTTAATAAATCAAAACCCTCAATTTAATTCGTGGTAAAAGCATAAAATCTCCATATTTAACAGTTTACAAAAAGGTAAATCCTCTACATGCATACCCATCTCCAAATTTTAAAGTTTCTTTACAATTAAACCTAATTAAACCCAAGTTTTCATTGTAATATGACTGTTTCATCAACTAGATTAATAAAAACAATATATGCTAAATAGGTAGCAAGATAAACACTTGCCTTGGGAAGGAAATTTGATTCTCTGATTGAATTTGGTATGTGGTTCATCCTCTCATCGCGATCTACACTTTGGTGTAACTATTTGTGAGAAATCTCAAACTTTTAGCTTTGTTCTCCAATGGGTCTCCTTCCACCTTGGTTCTTACTCTCTTTCGCTATCTTTCTCACGTAAGTTGCAACTCGCAGACCACTAACCCTCTATGTTCCTATTTTAATCCTATTTTCGTCAATTTAATTACTCAAAAATCTCAAAAGAATAAAATACCCATATGGGGAGTCATTTTGGGCTAAAATGCCCCGAACTCCAATTAAAACAACGGAGTAGTGTTTTCTGACTATTTCGACCCTCCTGGACACACTAGCGCACTCAAAATAGTCATTCGAGTTATATAAAAATAATTTAACTTTTTAACCCCCAAATATATAATAGTGACGTGACTCATACACCCGTCCCAAATAATTATATCTTAACTATCGTGTATCTCGTCCCCGACCATATTATTATTTTCGAAATAATATTACGTTACTCATTAGGTAATGTTTAACATAATGATATTTTGACATAATTATTTTTTATAACTACCAACTCTCTCCACGCTAGTAATTATTACCCTGAAAATCAGATTAATTATAAATTAAATTTTCTCCCTTTAAATTAATTAATCCCAATTTCCAAAATTTCATAATAAAATAAATATGCGTAAAAATACGGGGTATTACATACTTCCCCCCCTACTAATAGAATTTGTCCTAAAATTCGGAAATGAAAATATACCTGGCAAGAATAACTCTGGATAATGTTCACACATGTTATCCTCGCGCTCCCAGGTAGATTCCTCAACATTATGGTGCCGCCACTGAACACAGACTGGTGGTACTATCTTCGACCTCAACTTTCGCTCGCTATGGTCTAGGATAGCAACCGAACCCTCCATGTAAGAGCTATCAGGTTGTAAGTCGATCTCCTCCAACATGATGTGAGTATGGGCCAAATCATCTCGAAGATATCTCCTCAGTGAAGAGATATGGAACACATCACGGACCCTATGCAAGTGGTCCGGTAACCCAAGTCAATAAGAAACTGGCCCAATCCTCTCGATAATAGGGAATGGCCCTACCTATCTAGGCGCCAATTTTTCGTTCTTCCCAAAATGCATAACTCCCTTTATGCATGCTTATTAGCTGGAATATTATGTGTACGTCTGTTAAGTTATATAAGTTATGTGCATGCTTATTACCTGGAATATTATGAGTATAGCATACCTAGCTACAACCTATCGAACAGAGGTTAGCGCATTTTGGACGACCATATCTTGTGTGCTTTCGAGACATTTTGAGTGGTACCACTAGAGCATGGAACCTAGGTACGGGCTATCTATGATAACGATAGTGTTGATGGTCGTATGGGTGCATAGGTATGTGCATAGCCCATCGGCTTTTGACTATGTTCGCCTCCAATATGTGTATATGTTTGATTGGTTCCTGAGAGATTGAACCTATTTTCCTTCACGCGTGAGCATTGCAATGGGACTAGATAGCCGAGTATGCCTAGCACCAGGGGTTTCTTAACCATGGGTGCAGTATTGATATATATTTGTATGTATACATATTGAGATTTTATATATATATATATATATATGTATATATATATATATATGTATACTAAGTTCCTATTATGTGTTTCATATTGGCCACTTTATTAAAGTATATACTTATTGGGTCACCAGTTGAGAATTAAGAATGTGATGAGAATGAGTTAAAGCATTTTTAAATCTATTCACAGATAATAGAAATATATTGTCTTCGGGTTATTAAGATATTTTATCTGGCATAGTAGTTATACTATGTGTAGTCAGGCAGGATATCATAACTATCATGGGTATTTAAGCTCACTAGGCGTGCACGTTTGATGAGAGGTGATCATCTCAAGTGAGTACGCTAAGTGAACATGAATAATATTTGTGCTAATTAACCAATTTAGGCACTTGCTATATTTAAACTGTTTTCTACTTAGGCTCTGACCCGTTTTTCTAAAAATCTCTTTTCTTGTTCCTTTATTTTATGTGCTCAACCACAGGGACACCAGGCTTAGGATATCCCACTCATTTGACGAGCTGTAGCTGCTGTGTAAGCTAGAGGACATTGCTAGTAGACGCTTCATAGTCTATCCTTCTTTATCTATTAGTTATTTCCTTCAGTTGGACATGTCATCCCTTCCTATTTTTCATTCAGAGAAATAGATGCTTTATTTTGTTAGTAGACATTTATTTCATGGCTTTGGATTATTGTATAGGATATTGAGTGGATGTGTTTACTCCAGTTCTTTATTTTAAATCAGCTAGTTATTTCCGTATGTTTTTGGGAAGAATGATATTAGATCATTATTTCCTTACTTTATGATGGTTAATATCAAGATAAAATTTTGACATCAACCTTTTTAAATATTAGGTGGTTAGTTTTAAATTAAATAAAATTGATGATTTTCGACAGTGATGCATCATTTGAACCAACAGGATATTCTGGATTTAATTAATAAAGTATTGATCACCTGGTATTTAATTAGTCATACACACACTAGAGTCATACTAACGATACCTCTAATATACCCATTTCATACAAAAATCTAGTACTAATAAATTATTGTGACTTGCTTGTGTCTTACAATACAGACCCCAATCAACCTGTGATAAAACTCATACTTTTAATTACGAATAGCACTCGCCGTTCAAATGGTTTGTGGACATAACACCCTCGTATGAACTAAACCAAAAACTTCTTATAATAGCAATCCAACTTCATTAAGTTATGAATGATAAATATGTCCCAAAAGTGACTCACAAAGTAATTAAAGTTAATGAATTGGGTATGTTTTAACTCTTGTGCTACATTGGAAGAGTAGTGAAAAGTTGATGAGTTAATAACACCCCAAGTATGTACTAAGGCTTGGATGCCTTTGGGGTATCCCAGCTCTTTGAAGGGGAGATGACCTACACTATGCATGTAGTGGGCTCGGGCTAAAAGCCCACACGCGCACGCGCGCCGTCTATCCGTCCGACCGGCTCGGCTCGGGCTTAGGCTTAGGAAATTCTCCTACATTTTTTGCCCGAATTAATTAAATTTTTTGGACTTTTATTAATTAATTACGGAATTAATTAATTATTAATTAACTGTTTGATAGTAACTTGCCAAAGGTTAACAATTAACAAAATTAACTGTTTTTGATAGTTAATTTCGATTTTGACTGTTCCAACAGTCAACACAGTTAATCATTCCCTATAGTTTTTGGTTGCTGTCAACAAAACCCCTTCAGAAAAATTCCGAAAATGTTCATTCATTCACAAAAATATTTTCTTCATTCCTGCATATCATGTTACTATTTTAGCTGAGTATTAACACAGATTTTTGTTCGTTGAGATTAATTATTGTTGTGCTACATAATTAATTCGAGAAATTCGTTCTATCTTGGGAGGCAATTATTCATTAACCTAAAGCACATTGTAGGGAATAAATTTCCCATAAGGATACTGTTTTACAGGGCTCGGATTTGTCTTTTTATTGTGTAATTAATTCAGCTATATCAGGTAAATAAAAAATTCTATAATTCATTTTTTTATTTTTGTACTTATAATTTTATTCATAATTCTGTACTTTTGTATTATCAATATAGTAAACATAACAGTTCCAAGGTACGATCCCCTAAATGTGAGATTTACTGAAGTTTACTTTTTTACATGAAATGCTAAAAAATTCATTAAGCGTTTCCATAATAGCTTCAAAATTAGAGGCATTCCCTTCCGTATATAGAATAAGGTCATAGGAAGAAACTTTTGAACGATACAGGGACCCTATTTGAGGGTTTGAGACCCTTCCATACCCTACTTCTCACCCTATCTTGAATCATGGTCGAAGAGTACTCCACACACCTCACGAAGGTTTAAAAATACGGACAGGTGCGACATTCCACAAAATGGTGGTAGACATGCTATTAACACAACATAGTAATTAATTTTAGGGGGTTTCGGGAAAAGATCCTCATAATGCTCAAACTGTATAAAAATGGGACACTTCATATAATTTTATAAATTTAGTCTCAATACTAAAAATACCATGAAAAATGGTGAAAATAGTGCAGCTGGCGCGGACCAAAAAAATAAATGTTATTGTAACACAGGGGCTAGATTTATAAATGCTATTGTACCATAGGGACTAGATTTATAAACTTAGCATTATTCTAAAGATCTAAATATAGGAAGGAACATGACTTTTTCCTTAATTCTCTATTAATTTTATGAGATTCTTACTCATATTGAAGCCTGTCATGGCTCTCTGAAGGAAATTCCAACAAACAATGTCGTAAGGTTTTTATAAATCAATTTTGAAAGTCAATCCTCATCTCTTACCTTTTTTTTTTCTCATGGGAGTGAATGATCTGTTGAGTTATAATAATATTGTCGGTAATTTGCTTCCCCGGAAGGAAGCTCAATTCAAAGGGGCATATAATCTTAGTAAGAATTGGTCTTATTTTATTGACTATCACTTTCGCCAATATTTTATAGTTCACACTACAAAGTGTCATTGGTATAAATTGAGAAATTAACTCTCGATTGTCAGGTTTGGAGATAAAAGTCACCTGACAATCACAAATCTAGCAAGAAAGGGGTTTACCATTTTACAAGTTTCCATGTTGCCATGATTCGTAAATAAACTAACAACGTAATTGAAAATATGGTTAATTATCTCACTATGATTATCCACACACTAATCTTCAATTTTGATTATATCGATTTTATCATTTCCCCTTCTAGTAATGGTCTAGTCTTGAAATGTTTTTGTGTTTTTATGGCCCACATAGAGCCATTGGACTCGAGATTTTCGAAGCCAAAATTGTTCTTCGTGTTTTAAACTCTCATTATATTCACACCTAAGTTATTTTGCAAGGTTTTCCAAATTATGGGAGAAGGTTTGTTCTTGAGCAGTTCCGATCCCTTCTAGCATACTTATCAAGGATTATTATTCATGGAATCACAAAATGACAAAATGAAATGAAGCATGAAGGATGTTATTGAGGTCAGTATTTGGCTGGCTAGGTATAGTTATAATATCTGTTATACCCACTTCTTTTAGAGCAGACAAACGGATTAAAAGAGCCAAACGTGAATAATTTTTTTTCTTTTAGTTTTTTGTTCAATTTGTTTCTTCAATTAATAAACAAAGAATTCTTTTTGGTATAATTGATGTTTCATTCCTTGAATTTTCTTTAAAAAATTATCTTATAAGCAAGGGCATTCCCATATAGGGGCGAAGTTTTCGGGATTTTTTAATTAATATTTACATTTGATATTTTCTAGCGGCCTAAGTTGGTGACTAAATTGTTACAGCCAAAAATCATAAAAAAATTCCTTATAAAACATCACATATTTTTTCATTCGTTTTACCCGCGACAATTTTTCTCCAACGATTTTATTTGTGATTCTTTCTTTAACAACTCCAAAAAAATTTAATTAATATTATTTCTGAAGATGTTTATTTTATTGTCCTTTAATGACAACTTTTGTCGCAAATAGCAAATTATTTCAGTTTGACTTTGGCCTCCACTTAGTTATCAAATTATCTCAATTTGCACAATGATTTGGATGGTAATGTGGCGTGTTTTACGCAAGTCGTGTTCATGTTACTTTTAAAAAAAATCGAGTCATGTTGTATCACATATCAATTGGGTTGTCATCGTATTTTCTAATAAAAAATATAATTGTGTCGTTTCGCCTATATTTGGGCTACGTTGAAGTTAGCTAAAAAGACATAAATTTTGTATCGTGTCACTTTTTTTGGGTTGTGCTTGTATTAGCTAAAAAATGAACATAATTTTTGTTGTCTCGTGTCGTACAACATCAAAATTTAGCTGGGTCGTTTTCATAGTTTGAAAAAAATGTCATGTCGTTTTTATTAGGATTGTATTCATGTTATCTTAAAATAATAAGATTACATATTATAACGTGTTGTGCCACTTTTATTTGAGTCGTTTTGCTTTATGGAAAAAAAAAAGAGATTTGGTGTCTTGTCACATCTTAATGCGTAACGTTATCTCACCGTGATTATCCACCCACGGCCTTCAATTTTAATTCTATCACTTTTGTTCTTTCTCCGCCCATTGCCATCAATTTTGATTCTATCAATTTTATTGTTTCTCCTTTTAATAATGGTTTTGAGTGATGGAAAAATTGTGTATTTCTATTCCCCTCGGATACCTATTCGACTCTAGATTTTTGAAGCCAAAATAGTTCTTCGTGATCTAAACTCAATTTATATTCACACCAAAGTTATTTTTCAAGGCTGTCCAAATTGTGGGAGAAGGTTTGTTTTTGAGCAGTATGGATGCCTTTTAATCTTATCCTCTTTCCGAAAAAAATAATTCATTCGAAATTTTAGCTTGCACACCGACATTCTCCTCAACGTGTAGATAGATAGATAGATAGATAGATAGATAGATAGATAGATAGATAGATCATATCTAGAGGTGAGCATTTTGAAGAAGTTTCATTATTAACACTTATATTTGATTAATAACATTAATGTATTACCAGAAATAATAATTGTATAATACTGTTAGTAATATTAATAATAGTTTGTTACTAAATGGGCATTTTGGTGCAGTGATCTTTTGGGTTTAGTACCTTTACGTCTGGCTGAAGATGCAAAATTTAGTACTATTGAGAGGAAGCCCGTTATATCCATGTTTCTAGGGATCAGTCTCACCCTGTTTGGGGGTGGCGTTCTATATGCTCCCATATGCTTTAAATATGACTTATAGACATGTACCTATTTTTATACCATCGTTGTTATTCAAGTTTACCATTTGAACCATCACGCGATGCAAATCCATTAGTGACTAATTTATGTATACTTTTTCCTACAATGTGCTTAAAAATTTCAAATAGGATTTTAAACATCGAGGATGATGTTCTCTTTTGTTTGGCGGACGAAAATTTATCAAATCATGCATGTTTTAGTAAATTTAATTAGAAACAAGCCATATTTTTTACTTTTGTATGCGGTTTTATTTGGTTCGTGATGTGATTTATCTATCATCCCTCTAAGTCTAGAATACACTAAATGAAAGTTGAAGTGGATCTTTAAACTTGAATGCATAAGTAAATCATCATAATGCATATTGCATCATGAATTTCTAGACCCAACACTATTTTCACACTTATCACATGACGATAGTCAAGAGTTGAAGAGCGTGAAAACTCTCAAGAGTACCTTAAGGATCTCCAGTTGAGAGTTAAACCTAAAAGGTTTGAGATTTTCACCCTTTTCAGAGATTTTACAGAATCTCCAAGTCACAAGTTGTCTTAACTTCCTTCGGGTATCATGCTCACTCATTTCACGATCTCAGTATTCTTCAATCACCGAGAATAACATCTCTTTCAAGTTGTACGAAATACGTGACTTGTAATTCAACCCGAGCACTAAACCTTCACTCACTTCTCCATGCACGTTTCATTTTCCATATTATCACCCATACCTATCAATATACATATCTCCTAACATCATCACTCTATCATATCCATCATTACCCTAGTTTTTTTTAGGAAAAAAGTGATTTGAAATAATATATGTAAAACGTCATCATTTTTCCTCTATAGATAATCGCATCGCATAAAAAAGTTGCAAATAAAAAATAGAAAAAAATATATGGGGGAAAAAAGAAAAGAAAAACAACGTGATAAAAAAGATAGAATAGAAAAATAAAATCATACGATTAATTCTTTTGAAATGAAGACATAAGTAGCTTAAATCGTAACCCCTCCTCTCAAAATATGTAAAACATAATCCATTTTTCACTAATTTATTACACTCCCCACTTTTTACTCATAGGCAAGGTGATCATGCGAATGAAAAGTCTACGTGATGAATAACGCGACATTCTCCGTATAGTGCTTTGCATTCCCTTCATGAGATCAAATGCATTCCACTATTCATTTTTTCATGTATGTATGTAAGAACTTTGACCTCGTTTATATTTACTCTACTCCTCACATACAAGAATAGTAAAGCACACTCTTTACCTTCCGTGTGGATTAAATGTTGGTTGAGTTAATATGAGCGCACTAAATATGGGCGGGGTGAATCAATTTTTTCTGCAAAAATATATATTTCAATCTGAAGTATATCTGCAAAAACAAAATTTTTTAATCACTACTTTTAGAAATAAATTTTATATTAGATTGTAACGATTAAAAATTAATTTCATATTTAATAAACAATTTTTAAATATTTGCGTCATATTTGATCAATAGTTTTTAAGTATAAATCTCTCAATTAACTCGTATCTTTTAAATTCGATTGTTTTATTATGGGTAGGGATATTGCTGCTTCAACAAAAGTCTTCGGCACTCCAAATTTTTTCTATAATGAACCCATTTACAGAACTACCCTCCTTGCCCACTAAATCCCCCGGAAACCTACTAAAGCCAACCAATCATCTGATATAGCCAATGTATGAGAATCAACTTATACTCCAATGCAATAATGAAAATGCAAATTTTAAATTTTATGCCACTTTTATATATTTTAAATTTGTAAGTACAACTCTTATTTCATTATTATTTTTTTATCCAAAAGACAACTTTATCCTCGTATATTTGTTTGTAAAAATATTGACTTTTTTTTTTATATATATTCCTTCAATTTTACTAAGCCTAAAAAAAACCAAAAGTTTTATTATCCATTAGTTGCCAAAAAAATTATCAAATTTTAGTAACCCGAATGTGTAAAAGTTGCTACAAATATTAATACCCACACTTTTAACGGTGTGAAAAATGTCATTGACATATTTGGTGACATTAGAAACAATCGTCGCAATTTTTTACTAGTTTGGGCATAGTACCGGTGGCGAGCGGAAAATATTGTGGCATGCCTCGTTTTAGTGGTTTGTGTTCGTGTTTTATAAAAATTAATAATCTTATCGAATTGTGTGTCATTTGGGTTGTGTTTGTGTTAGGCAAAAAAAAATTAAGATTTCATGTCGTATCACGTTTTTATTGGGTCGTTTTTATATTCAGTAAAAATAAGATTTCATGTCGTGTAGTTTTTAGTTGGGTTGTATTCGTGCGAAGTAAGAAATAAAAAATTTGGGTGGTGTTCGGGTAAAAATCTAAGTTGTGACTTTAATGCATTACTAATTTGTAATTCTGTAAAATAAAATCACGACTTAGTTTTGTGTTGAAAAAAATACAATTTTACAAAAATGTTATGTTCTATAAAGTGACACGTTTTTATTATTAAAACGTGATAATTTTTTGGCAACGAATGGATAACTTTTGTTGGAGTGTCAATATGGCTACCCAGTATAAGCACAACCTAAAATTTAAATTATATGTATAACTTAATAATGTTATACTTGTGTGGTAGGCGTAACAAGCGAGTGGACGGTAAGCACGTTAAGAGTTTAGAATAGAGTTTTTATGAGTTTTCTATATGGTGATGGACTTTTGAAATATAAAAAAGTTTAGACTAAAGTTTTTTTTTTTTTTTTTACTTAAGAGACGATCACGACCAAATTAAATTGCGACTTGACGTGAAATCATAATTTTTTCTACAACATGATTTTGTAATTATAGCTATAAATGATCATACTACAACATGTTCTTATAAATTCTATGTTTTCGGAAAAGCAGGTGCACTTTTGTATTTTGGATGTCTTATAATGTAAAATGGAGTGTGGAAGAAATAGGTTTCAAAATCGAAACTGTACAAAGTTAAAGTTGACAATTATCATTTAAAAAGTGTCTTTGGAAACAAAATTTACAATCTCACTTTATAACCAATCACAAATTTAGTTTAACAAAAATAATGGAGCTAATTAAATATTTTGTGACGTTCTTTTATTTTAATTATGTAGTCTTCCAAATTAGAATTTCGTTTTAACATATTACTTACCATATCATTTTAAACAAATCATAGTATCATTTTACACTTATCGTGATTTTAATTTAACCAAAATCATATCATCATTTAACAAAATGTTATAGGTTTTTTTAATTTATGTTTTAGAGTTTATTAAAAAAATTCACATAAGACTGTACTATTTGAGTTGTTTATTATATATATATATATATATATATATATATATATATATATATATATATATATATATATATATATATATATATATTTTAACTAAAATACTTTATTAATAGATGGAGAAAAAGTCTCTCCAAGGGCACTTATAAGCGTTAAAGCATGACTCTTGCAAAAAAGAAACAATAATCTAAAGTGAATTTAAAAAACATTTAGCTCCTACGATTTCTAAACCGTTGAGTTGTTTATTATACATACATGCTCAAATATTATAAATAAAGGTTAAGTAAAAATAGAATAGTTTTTTTGTCCAACATGAAAACATACTTAAAAAAATTGGTATGATACTTTTCAACAAAAACCTGACATTAACTGGAGATTGGTTGGATAATTTACGAAAACAAAAAAATCTATAAAAGAAGTATCGTGAATAGAAAATAAAAGAAAAAGTATAGACAAATAAAAAATTCAAAACGTAAAAAGAAACCTTGAATGTGTTGGTTTTGGTGCTTGTGTGGGTCCGTCATTTGGATTGAGCAAATAGCATTCCACGGATATGTACGTATACGTATTTATATACGTGTATGTGTGTGTATGTTCTATGAAATATGCTCAACCTAGTGTTCAACGGGCATCTACAACCATGTAAGTTATGTTATTGATTATGCATATGTTTTTCCTATATAACTATGTTTTATCGTATGTGTTATATTCGGATGGAACCGGATGTGATTCTTTCACATGGGTGATGGATCTTAATCCATTTAATTAAATTAATAATGTTATTATCAATTTATATGTATTTGGTGAACATATAAATACTTCATAATTTAAGTTGGACACCCATCCAAAATGATTAAATTCTATTGTGGATGTGACAATAGTATCCATTATTGATGTCTGACAATAGTCTCTTCAATTCATGGTTAGGCCACAAATATATACTAAGCTTTAAGTTGATGTAATGTTTAAGCAACTATCAAAATGATAAAACGAGTCTTCTCTTTTCTATCAATCTAAAAGCCAAAATAATCTCACGGTTAAGAGAATCTCTCGTGGGTGGCAAGAATAACATAACTAAGGGTCCGTTTGGTTGACAATGTACAAAAGAGTGCGCATGGCAAAATTTGCTTTTTTGTCTAGTTTTTTTCACATGAGGCTATCAAACAACCATTAGGCGAAATTAAAGTCAATCCAATTAATTTATTTAAAAACAGTTTTTATATTATATTAAAAAATGTTAAAAATAGTTTTTACAATATTTTATATTATGTTTTTTGAAAAAAATTGTAAAACATTTTCTTATCAATATTTTATAATATTTAAAACCGTTTTTAAAATATTACAAAATAATTTTTAAATATTCACAACAATTTTTTTTATCTATTTAAAATATTTTTTAATTTTGTTTTTAAACTTTAAAACTGTTTTTATATTATATTCGAAACAGTTTTTAAAATGTCAAAAACTATTTTTACAATATTTTTATATTACGGTTTTTCAAAAAATTTGTAAAACATTCTCTTAACAATTTTTTATAATATTAAAAATTGTTTTTAAACCATTGCAAAATAGTTTTTAAATATTCATAACCATTTTTTAAATATTTAAAGCAGTTTTTAAATTATTTTTTAAAACATTAAAACCGGTTAAGAAGTTGACAAATTTGTTGACAAATATTTCCCACTCAAATAGGTAAGCAAAATTTGCTCAAAGATTGTGCATAGGAGGTGTTGTACATTGGCAAATAATGCCTAGGCAAATTGTGCAATCAAACAGCCAAAATGTGAGAATTTTCATATTTGCCAATTTTTTGGCATTTGCCTAGGCACAAAAAAGCCAACCAAATGGACCCTAATGTTTTTTGGATTTTTGCATACTAAGGTTAATGATCAAGAGAACATTATATTTGTATTTGTGAGCTATAAGTAACTCTTTTAGTTAATTCAAAACAACTCACGTGTTCAATGCGTAGACGAAACCAGTCTCGGATTTAAGGCTGTACAAGACCTTAAAAACAAGTTAGTGCTCTATTTGTAACTCCGGCTTATTCGATAAGATCCGAATACTTATATTGAGTATTACGTGCTCATAGATTTTTGCCTACATTTATAACATAGAGACTTTGCTTATTGATTCTCCATTTGCTTGCATATTTGTCGTTTTTTTTGTAAATCCTCTATGACCCCAAAAATTTTGTTTTCTTTATGTTCACAAAAAATTATGATATACATATTTGTTATTCCTCATGTTGTCATAATTCAACGATATAGAGAACATGAAAATCAAAGTTATAATGAATGAAATATGATTTTTTAAAGTTTTAATTCATAATTAATACGTGTAACAACACCTATTAATACGTGTAACAACACTTACATTTTTTGCCTGAATTAATTAAATTTTTTGCCCGAATTAATTAGATTTGCCTGACAATCACAAATCTAGCAAGAAAGGGGTTTACCATTTTACAAGTTTCCATGTTGCCATGATTCGTAAATAAACTAACAACGTAATTGAAAATATGGTTAATTATCTCACTATGATTATCCACACACTAATCTTCAATTTTGATTATATCGATTTTATCATTTCCCCTTCTAGTAATGGTCTAGTCTTGAAATGTTTTTGTGTTTTTATGGCCCACATAGAGCCATTGGACTCGAGATTTTCGAAGCCAAAATAGTTCTTCGTGTTTTAAACTCTCATTATATTCACACCTAAGTTATATTGCAAGGTTTTCCAAATTATGGGAGAAGGTTTGTTCTTGAGCAGTTCTGATCCCTTCTAGCATACTTATCAAGGATAATTATTCATGGAATCACAAAATGACAAAATGAAATGAAGGATGAAGGATGTTATTGAGGTCAGTATTTGGCTGGCTATGTATAGTTATAATATCTGTTATACCCACTTCTTTTAGAGCAGACAAACGGATTAAAAGAGCCAAACGTGAATAATTTTTTTTTTTTTAGTTTTTTGTTCAATTTGTTTCTTCAATTAATAAACAAAGAATTCTTTTTGGTATAATTGATGTTGCATTACTTGAATTTTCTTTAAAAAATTATCTTATAACCAGGGGCATTCCCATATAGGGGCGAAGTTTTCGGGATTTTTTAATTAATATTTACATTTGATATTTTCTAGCGGCCTAAGTCGGTGAGTAAATTGTTACAGCCAAACCATCATCATATATAGCCAATGTACGAGAATCAACAAATACTCCAATCCAATAATGAAAATGCAAATTTTAAATCTTAAATTTTAGGCCACTTTTATATATTTTAAATTTGTAAGTACAACTCTTATTTCACTATTATTGTTTTAATAAAAAAGACAACTTTAAAACGATTTATCCTTATATATTTATTTGTAAAAATATTGAGTTTTTGTTTTATATATATATATATTGCTTCAATTTTACCGAGCCTAAAAAAACTGAAACTTTTATTATCCATTTGTTGCCAAAAAAATTATCACGTTTTAGTAACCCAAATATATAAAAGTTGCTACAAATATTAATACAAACACTTTTAACTGTGTTAAACATTTGGTGACGTTAGAATCAATTGTCGCAAGTTTTTACTAGTTTGGGCGGAGTACTGGTGTTGGTCTGAATTTTTTTTGGCATGCCTCGTTTTATTGGGTTGTGTTCGTGGTTTGTAAAAGATAATAATCTTGTCGAATTATGTCTCACTTAGATTGTGCTTGCGTTAGATAAAAAAATATAAGATTTCTTGTCGTATCAAATTTTTATCGGGGCGTTTTTGTATTCAGTAAAGAGAAGATTCCACGCCATGTAGTTTTTAGTTGGGTTGTATCCGTGTGAAGTAAGAAATAAAAATTTTGCGGTGTTGGGGTAAAAATCTAAGTTCCGAGTTTAATGCATTTTACTAATTTGTAATTCCATAAAATAAAGTCACAACTTAGTTTTAAAAAAAAACATCAATTTTACAAAAAAAAAAGTTATGTTCTCTAAAAGTGACATATTTATATTAATAAAATGTTATACTTTTGTTTAGCAACGAATGTATAACTTTTGTTGGAGCGTCAATATGGCTACCCAATTTAAATTATAAGTAGAACCTAAAATTTAAATTATAACTATAACTTAATAATGTTATATTTGTCTGGAAGGCTTAGCAAGAGAGTGTAAGGTAAGCACGTTAAGAGTTTAGGGTAGAGTCTTTGTGAGTTTTTTATATGGCGATGGACTTTTTGGTATATAAAAAAAGTTTAGACTAAAAAGTTTTTTTTAAACTAATAGACGATCACGATCAAATTAAAATGCGACGTGACATGAAATCGTAATTTTCTCTACAACATGTGTTTATGATTAGACCTATAAATGATCATATTACAACATATTTTTATAAAGAAATAAATCACCTATTAAAATATTTTTCGAAAAGATATACAATTTAGGTTCCCTTTAGAAAATCTTGCAATTGCTTCTATCGGGACCTTAACATGATATTTTATATTCTAATTAAGGGTTTTTTCTTTTTGAATTTAAGAGATGCCGAAACTTTCATGTTCTTACAAAATTCTATGTTTGTTAAAGGTTTACTACCAGACTAGCAGGTAATAAATAGGTAATAGTTGTTAGTGGGTTTGGGTAAGAAGCAGGGATACTTTTGTATTATGTAAGAAATAGGTTGGAACGCCTATCCTTTATTATTTATTTTTTTGGTGAAAACAGAAAATCAGAACGGGATACAAACACAGGCACTACAGAAAATAAAAACCATCTTCCTCCATCTCCTTGTCAACCATCCTAAGCAGTTCCTCTGGAGCATCGTCATATTCCTTGTACAATCCTTCCATCTCTCTTGCTATTTTTGTCATACAGTCCGCCATAAAGTTGCTCGCCCTTGGGATGTGAACAATATTAGCCTTTAGATCTTTAGCAAGCGTCTTGCAATCCTCGATGATGTTGGCCAAGGGATGGTTATGGGTACCATCATGTTTGATGAGATTGATGGCTTCCAGGCAATCATTCTTTAGACAAACATGTTTCCATTCCTTTCTGAGGGATATGTTCAGGCCATGAAAAATTCCCTCCAGCTCCGCTCGCTGGGGGCTGGCAGTGCCTTGAAGTTTCCCAGTGAATCCTACAATCCATTCGCCATCTTCATTTCTTACCATTCCTCCAAATGAGCCTATACCACTCCCATGATCAAATCCACCATCAATGTGAATGATGAACTTACCTGCATTAAAAGCCGGATCAAGAATTAGGTTATTATTGATTTCTCCACAAACTTTTACTCACTTGGAATTATGGGCTTCAATAACGTAATTATTGAAGTTCATAGCCAGGCAGGCAACCATTTGCGGGGATTCCTCAATATTATTAAAGATGAAATTATTTATGGATTTCCAAATAAACCACAAAGTGATAATAAAGCTTTTGTACCTTTCATTATTTGGTTTACCCCAGATGTTAAGGATGATCTAGTCATTAACATTACCTGTGAGGTTGATATCAATAGGATGGTCGAAGTCAAGCGTGCACCAAATCTCCCTAGTATGAGTGCACTCCTTAAAAAGATGATTGAGGTCCTCCAGAAGCCCACACCGTGGACAATCACCATTTGGGGTGAGAACTCTTCTCAAATGGTCTTCATTTGTAATAAGCTTACCATGTAAAATGATCCAAAAAAATGTATAAAGTTTTGGTGGGATATTAAGTTTCCACAACTTTTTCCAGACCTCCCAAGGTTGTTGCTCATCTTTCTTGTCCTCAACGAATTGGTAGCACGAATTTATGGAGAATTTACCATTTTTGTTCAAGGACCAAGATGGTTTGTCATCTCGAGGGTGAGTACGGGATAAAGGAATATTAAGAATATCATTTTTGGAGTTCAAATTGAAATAGCTATCAATGGTATTAACGTCCCATTTCCCGTTCTCCCCAATAAAAGTGTCTACATTCAAGTTATTTAAGTCTCCAGGTTGTTCAGTAGGGTTCATTAACTTGTTACCCACCCACCAGTCATTAAGAATGTTGATGTTCTTACCATTCCCGACATTCCATTTGACATTTTTTAAAAGGTTTTCTCGACACTTAAAAATACTTCTCCAAGTGTGAGACGAACCATTTTTCTTATTCCACAATCTTGGGTTTTGGTCAATTTTATATTTATTCCTTAGGACGTCAGTCCATAATGACTTGTCATTATTCGCAAGTTTCCACCCAAGTTTGGTAACGGAAGCTTGATTATTTAAACTACTCTTCCTCAATCCAAGGCCTCCTTTAACTTTGGGTCTACAGACTTTCTCCCAACTAACTAGATGAATCTTAGACTTATCATTTTCAGCACCCCATAGGAGATTTCTATTAAGTCTATCAATTTCATTACAATTTTTTACCGGGAGTACGAGATTTTGCATGTTGTAGTTAGGGATGGTAGATGTGACAGCCTTGATTAAGGTTTTTATACCTGCAAGGGAAATGAATTTAGATTTCCATCCCGTTGGTCTTTTTTGAACTTTATCGATTATGTCTTTAAAGTGGGAGTCTCTCATTCTACCATGGATAAGTCTATTACCAAGATAAACTCCTAAATCATTAGTGAGACTCATACCAAATAAATGGCTCGCTTCTAAGGCCTCCCTTTTAGGGATATTAGGGGATGCAAAGACTCTATATTTATTGTAATTTATCTTTTGTCCAGATACATGACAAAACTCCTCTAGAGTATCAATGATCGCTTCACAAGAAAGGTTTTCATTCTCAGTGAAAAGGATAAGGTCATCGGCAAAAAATAGGTGGGTGATGGGTGGGCCCCTAGGGGAGGCCCTAATACCTTTCCACTTATTACCTTTGACTTTTTTCCAGAATCATAGAAGACATGTATTCCATGCACATGACAAAAAGATATGGAGAAAGTGGGTCTCCCTGTCGAAGACCTCTAGTGGGCTCAAAGTTGGGGAGGGGGGAGCCATTCCATAGAATAGAGGTGGTTTTGTTTTTTACACAACTCATGATAAGGTTACTAAAATCTTTATCAACTTTGAACCAATTAAGGACTCCCTCAAGAAAATCCCAATCCACTATATCATAGGCTTTTTCAAGATCAATTTTTAGAATATAACCCCCATTTTTACCTTTAGAATTAGTAAGAGTATGAATAATTTCTTGAGTAACAATAACATTATCTGAGGCCTGTCTCCCAAGAAGGAAGCTGGCTTGATGTGGACTAATATTACGACAAAGAATTAGTCTAAGCCTGTAAACAATAATTTTAGCAAGAATTTTATAAGAGACATTGCAAAGCGTGATAGGTCTGAATTGAGTAATGCTCTTCGGGTTATCCACTTTGGGTACTAGTGTTATGAAGCTGTTATTCAACCCTTTAGGAAAAGATTTATCGCGAAAACATTTTTGGCAAAACTCATAGAGATTTTTAGCAATAGTATTCCAAAAACGTTAATAAAACAGAGGTTGTACATCATCCGGGCCAGGAGCTTTAAGAGCTTTCATGCTAAATGTAGCTTTCCTAACCTCCTTCAATGAAAGAGGAGTAGTTAAGAACAAATTATCATCTTCCAAAAAGCTCATTCTATCAAGATTACTTATTTGACTTTGAATGTCATAATTAAACTCAGCTTTAAACAATTCTTTAAAATAACCATTTATATGTTTAGATAAGATATTACCATTATTACTCCACTTTCCATTAATGTTGAGTTTTTTATCCTATTTCTCCTACGTCTAATGATGGTGGTCATATGGAAGAATTTAGTATTTCTATCACCCTCGTTAAGCCATTGAACTCTCGACTTTTGTTTCCACAATTTTTCTTCATATCTAAGTAGAGTGTTGAATTCATAACGGAGGTTATTTTCAAGAATAGAGAGATTATGTGAGTAATACCTTTCTTGGGCTTTTTGAATGCCACTAAGACGCCTGAGTATACGTTTCTTATTTTTGAAAATATTACCAAATGTGGTATTATTCCAACTAATAATATTTTCCTTGCAAATATGAATATTAGTATCAAGATTGACATTATCATTCCATTTAGTGTTTACTAGCTTATTAAAGTCCTCTCTATCAAACCAACAGGATAATAGTCTAAATGGTTTAGAAATAGTGAGGCGGGGAGTAGTACCTTCTAGTCTTATAAAGATAGGGCAGTGGTCCGATGCAGTACGGGGAATGTTCGCCACACACGCTTCTGGAAATGCAAGGTTCCATTCCGCATTAGAAAGACCTCGATCTAATATGGTGAGGGTGTTTTCCATACCCTTCCGGCTATTTGTCCAAGTCAGTTTCGGTCCCGAACACCCTAAGTCGGTAAGCTTGGATTTATTGATATTGTCAAGAAAGGTAGAGTTTTTTCTGTCATTCACGTGCTTTCCATAGCTTTTTTTCTCAGACTCGTCCACGTGGTCGTTGAAGTCACCCGCAACTAACCAAGGGAGACTAATATTTTCAGAAATATCAAATAGATTTTCCCATAGTTTTCTGCGAAGGTGAGGGTGGGGGCTGGCATAAATCGCAGAGAAAATCCATTCCTCGTAGTTTCTTTTATTAACCATGAGGTGGATAGTCTGTCTAGTTATTGAAATGGTTTCAAGTTTTATATAGTTCGGGTTCCAGGTTACCCAAATTCCCCCAGACCTGCCCACAGGTTCAGAAACCTCCTTGTTGGAGAAGCCAAGATTCTCAAAAAATCCAACCAGATTACATATAGGGATGTGGGTTTCAAGGATGACCACAATGTCCGGGTTATATATTCTTTTCAGCTCAGTGATAGTGGTTTAAAAAGGGGTTTTCCCGCCCCTCGACAATTCCAGATAATCGCAACCATAGATGGCATGTGTTGAATGAACGAATCCACGTCAACAACTCTCCACATACTTCTATTAGCAACTTCCTGATGTAGTTGGGTGTCCCTGAGTTTTTCCTCCACAATCGCTGTAATTTTCTTCTCGTTTCCCCAAGTCTGATCCATGATGTTGACTGTGACTTTGACTTTGGAGATTTTCCAGTTTACCTGAAATATGGCTGCCTCTTTTATGCTCCCCATTAGATTGATTAGCACTTCTCCTTTGAATAATGTCTGGTTCTGGATTTGCACGTCCCCTAGTAAGGCTAGTGGAAATGGAAGGACCATTGTCAATTTGGTTGGCTGGTATCTTATCCGGAGTGTGATTTGTCTGTAGGGGTACTCCACTACTTCTTGTGGCGTTGGCGGAAGTAGCTTGAGTTTCCAATTGGTGAGAGGCAGTGTCTTTATTAGAAATGACTCCAACAGTAAGATTGTCGTTTGAATTTTCCATTAACTTTGATTTGTCCGTGTTATGACAACTGGAGGTGACTTGTGGGCTTTTCCCCATGCCTCTAAGTACCGTCATTTCAGTCTTAGCCTTGCCAGCATGCAGTATACTAGTTGAACTTGCACTTGTCATTTTTTCCACCTCAATGCTTTTCCTCTCAGTCAACGATTCACGGTAATTTCCATTTTTTCCACTGTTACCTTTTTTTTGTTCAGAGCCTTTATGAGCTATACTGTGGTTGGCAGCTGTTGATGACTCTACCCGCCCCTTCATATGTAGACTTCTTAAATGAGGCTTATCCGTATGGTTTTGTATCTTATCATTTCCATCACTGTTCAAGACAGCATATCTATTATTTTTCCTTCCCAAAGCTTCATTGGTTCCATTAGAAGTCATTTTTATTTTCTCGTTACCATATATCCTATTCCGTTGCACTACCATCCAAGGACCAAAGCGGTTTTGGTTTTTATCCACATCGACAGTGATGCTTACATCACCGCCTCTGTTAGAGTTACTAGCTAGGTATCCGTTATCAGTTATCTTAGCCGGAGCTGCTCCCAAGTCTTTTGCAGTTGAATTTTTCGGTGTGTTATTTAAATTATACGTTGGCGCATGTAAAGAGCAATAATCAGTTTTAAATTTTCTTGTGTGTTATTTAAATTTTTTGGTGTGTTATTTGAAAAGACTTATCCATTCTGGGTTTACAAGAGATAAGCAATCATAGGGGGACATCAATTAATGAGTTGTGAGTTGTTAATCTCAACTCTCAACTATAACTAGAATTATTGGTATTTGAATAATTATAGGGGGACACCATTTATCGGTTAGGCTGTGGTTTGAGGGTATTTCCAAGATGGTTGAATACCATCCATAAGATCCTTCATTTATGTGTGGTATTATTTCGTCAGGTGTAAAAGTTTCATAATCGAAACTGTATTAAGTTAAAGTTCACAATTATCATTTAAAAGTGTCTTTCGAAACAAAATTTACAGTCTCACTTTATAACCAATCACAAGTTTAGTTTAACAAAAATAATGGAGCTAATTAAATATTTTTTGACATTATTTTATGTTAATTATGTTGTCTTCCAAATTAAAATTTCGTTTTAACACAATACTTACTATATCATTTTAAACAAATCATAGTATCATTTTACACTGAATCACGGTTTCAATTTAACCAAAATCAAATCATCATTTAACAAAATGTTATCGGTTTTTTTAATTTATGTTTTAGAGTTTATTAAAAAAATCATATAAGATTATACTATTTGAGTTGTTTATTATACGTACATGCTCTAATATTATAATTAAAGGTTAAATAAAACTAGACTAGTCTTTTTTTTTTCAAGATGAAAACTAACTTAAAAAAAATTAGTATGATACTTTTCAGCAAAAAGCCTGACATTAACAGGAGATATGTTGGATAATTTATAAAAATAAAAAAAATGATTAAAGAAGAATCGTGAATAGAAATTAAAAGAAAAAGTAAATTCAAATAAAAAATTCAAAACATAAAAATAAAGGTTAAATAACAACAATATGGATTTTTTTTGTATGTGCCAAATTGATAAAATGAGTCTTCCCTTTTCTATCATTCTAAAAGCCAACATAATCTCACGGTTAAGAGAATCTCTCGTGTGTGGCAAGAATAACATAACTAATGTTTCTTGTATTTTTGAATACTAAGGTTAATGACCAAGAGAACATTAGATTTGTATTTTTGAGCTATAAGTAACTCTTATAGTTAATTCAAAACAACTCACGTGCTCAATGCGTAGACGGAACCAGTCTCAGATTTAAGGTCGTACAAGGACTTAAAAACTAGTTGGTGCTCTATTTGTAACTCCAACTTATTCGATAAGTTACGAATACCTATATTGAGTGTTATGTGCTCATAGATTTTTGCGTACATTTATAACATAGAGACTTTGTTTGTTGATTCTCCAATTGCTTGCATATTTGTCATTTTTTTATACAAATCCTCTATGACCCCGAAAATTTTGTTTCTATTATGTTCACAAAAAATTATGATATACATATATATTATTCCTCATGCTATCATAATTCAACGATATAGAGAACATGAAATCAGAGTTATGATGAATGAAATATGATTTTTTAAAGTTTTAATTCATAATTGACACGTGTAACAACACCTATTTTCCACATAAAGATTGACCAGACACAAGACGCCGAAGATAGGACTTGTTTATCAATCTATATCATTCTCAGCATTGAATCATAATAATAATAGTAGTAACATATTTGAAATTTCTTTTAAAAATGACATGCCCAAAAACAATTAAAATACGAACTGATAATAAATATAATCCAACACGAAGCTATTCATAAAAATCCAACAACAATATAACCATCTCAATAAACTAAATAGTAAACTCGAGCTTATGCCCATACAGTAATTTATAATAATAAACTGATTGAAATAGAAATAGAAACATATGCTATAATAAAAGGAACTGAAGTAATGTGAAAATATGACCGCAAGTCTGATCTCTTATCAGTCCTGATGTCCGTATCTACATAAACCTAGGGAAAAAATATTTTATAATTTAGGTCAGCGCCCTAGAGTTGTAAGAATTTTCTTATAAAAATTATCATGCAATAATATAGTTAATTCCAAGTATGTGCCGTCCATCAACACTAAAATGCGATAAGTATCTCACTCCATACCTAAGTGCAGTCCTAAACATATATCAACCCAAGTCCCAATCATACAATCTGATAATTACCATGACAAGATATCATTTTCACTTAAACTAGCAAAAATCATAAACACGAGCGGATCAATTATACATATACTCCTAGTCCCAAGAATAACCACTGCTCCAAAACTGGTGAATGGTCACGGCCAAAATCCCTGACCAAGACTGTGGGTCGCGGAGTTGGGTTGTGACCATTTCGAGCGCGACTAATTTCGTGGGTCACGGCCTAAGTCCGTGACCAATCTGGGGGTCACGGTAGATTGTCACAGACTTGGGCCATGACCCACACCACGATGGGGAAAAAATAGTCGCGGCCAAAGTTCGTGACCCCAATCGTGACAAAAAAATGGTTGCGGCCAAAGTCCGTGACCAACATCGCGACGAAAAAAAAATGGAAACAAATGGTCACGGCCAAAGTCCGTGACCCATACCGCGACCATTTTTTTGTCGCGGTGTGGGTCGCGTAATTTCAATACGACCCATTTTTTTGATCGGGGTGTGGATCACGGACTTTGACCGCAGCCATTTTTCGTCACGGTTGGGGTCACGGACTTTGGCCGCGACCATTTTTAAGCGCGACGAAAAAAATAAAAATGGTCATGGATAAAGTCCATGACCATATTTAACTATATTTATAAAAAATATTTTTTTGGTCCAATCCTAAAATTGGGGGTCCCCTGACTGCGCTGCCGGTCGCTACGTGTAACGTTGGACGGGCACAAGGTATTACAAATATTTATTATGGGCAAAATAATAAAAAAATCATAAACTGCGAGTCGGGAACGTTATTAATAAACTAATATACATACAAACTTAAAAATATTATTAGTCTTAATAATTTAAAGACCCAAAAAAAATTCGGCAGAGTTTTCTCTATTTTCTAGATATTCCAAACCCTGTTAATATAAAACCTGCACGCTTATAAAATTTAACAATCAAATTATAAAATCTCGCACGACTGTAAGAAATAAAAAAACATAATCCTGAATGTTAACAACATTATATAAACAGTCTTCATGTTGTATACTATTGCCTCCTTCATTTATTGCACGTGCAAAAAAGTAAACGCTACAATGTTATCTAGCAAAAAATAAGATACAAAAAAAAATGATATCAATAACCAAGTAGTTTTACATAAATCTTATTGAAGATGAAAAATTGCATCTACCAGTCATACTTATCATCATATCAGTTCCTATGATTTACATTGGTCATGTATGAGGTGTTGGTGCCTCTCACGGGGCCGTTTGGAATCTGTTTGAGAAAGGGGTGTGTGATACCGATTTAAATTAATTCACAAATTTCTAATTTGGAACACTTATTTAATTAGAGTCTATTTTAAATCAAATTAATTCATCCCCTAAACATGCAACTACGTGTAACCAAATAAGATATAACATGCGATACAAAATTCAGGAAAAATTCCCCAAGGGAAAAACCTTTTTATTTCTAATACTTTGATAAGTTTACAAGACCATCGACTTACATACACCATGATATAGCCCACAAGAGTAACGCACGGTGCCTTCGCTAAACCTTCAAAGGTCGGCTAGAAATCAACAATGGTTCGCATGCAGCTATACCACAAGGACTCGCAGTCTAGACACGCAGTCTTAAATCTTCACAGAGACTCCCTCCATAATAGCACGTAGTTGTAGGTTGTAGATCTTTCCCCACAAAGGTTGAGCAAAACCAATGACGTTCTTGTGTTCCAAAAGATTCACAAAAATGATTGGGAATTTTATAAGTGAATCAAAAAGATGTTTGGGACATCAAAACTTGAAGTCTTGTTGTGTTTGAACTCTTCAAAACGTTTTCCCAAAGACTTAAAATAAACAACTCCAAAATAACCCTTATAAAGAGAGTTTGAGTCGGTAAAAAAAAATCTGGTAGATCTGGGTGTATCTGCAGAGGCGGTTCGGATCGCCCCTGGGAGGTCGGTCCTGATAGGTGCCTAAATTCATCCAGAAAGTTTTCCCTTAGGCACTCCGGATCGTCTGGGATACCTGGTCCGGATCGCTGAAAAAAAATTACCAGAAACTTGCATCTTTCTTCTTGTAATTCGGATCAGTCTGAAGACAAATATGAGCATAATCATTCTTGACGGTATATCGGTTTACGACATACTAAATTGTGACAGCCATTTATAATATTATGTCCATAGAAATCTCCCCCTATGTCTATGTCGGTACATACATAAAAAATCGAAATTATCAAATACCAAATGACCTATACAAATCTAATACCCTTCCTTGAACCCAAAACTGAAAAGGTACTAATTTGCCAGTTCTCAAACTTTTCTTCAAAAATTCTTCAACTTTAAATCTCCTCAAATCTCAACTCTTTTCTCATCGGGGTGTGCAACATAGAATCTTCAATCTTCATACATTCACACATGAGATAAAGAGAATACCACGTGACATATCGAGTTTGAAATGAGATAAACATCGATGCCAAATTATGAGAAAATCATAAGTCAAATCTCAAAACTCCCCCATAGTATGATAATTCTTTCTCCCTCTTTTTAGTATGTCCCCAAATAGACAAATGAGAAGAATAAATCAAACAAGTAAAAGTGTGATGTCACGATATTCAAAACAAGGAATCAATCAAATGGCAAACGTGCTCTTGCAAAGAGATACTCAAAAAATCTTCACCAACTATTTTTTATTTTTTCATACAAAAATGAAAAAGAATGATGTTACTAAAATCACACATCATGAATTTATAGTAAGATAACCAAATCATAGAAACGGAATGAATGTGTGTGAACATATTCGATACGAGAATCAACTCAATCATATCATATGTGCAAGATGCATAAGTGTACTCCTAACGTATGAACATCAAAATCATCCTTAGGTGTGAAATTATTGAATTTAGATGACATCGTCTTAATCATATCAACAAATCAAAGTCACGATGATTTCCACCCCAATAACGTCCAAAACTATGTAATGCTTTTTCAAGACATTTTCAAGGACGTGCAAACTCATTTAAAAAAACCAACCAATCTCCCTCAAACATATCTCCTTTTAGAGGTATATAAACTAAATTCTCAAACTTTGGAGAATTGGTGAAAAACCTAAATGGCCCGTAATTGGCATAAATTTATTTTTATTGCCTTTCAATTTTTTCATGGGCTATTTTATACCTCTTTGGATCACGGACAATAAAATTCCTCAATTTTTGAGGTCCCACTAAACAACGGCTTAATCGCAAAGGATAAATGGTAACCTTTCGTAGCCCTTCACCATTTCAAACAATACACACAAATCTCACAAGCATGGTTCAAATGTGCACACTTTTTATTGTCTTGTTTTATCCTATTTGGTTCATTGTATAGACAGAATTGAGATGGAAACAACCAACCAATATGTGATAGACAAGCATAAACATCAAATAAATTCGTGCACGGTTCCTTATACCTCCACATATGTAAAACGTAGTAAGAAAACATCTTAGAACCTGACATCTCTAAACTCTTTATTGTTTCTAATTTCGTACATGGGATGTCTAGCAAGCAAAATCTAAACAAAGAACCCTCCTGGTACGCTACTACATAGCTTAGTTAGTTATTGAGATTTGTCTTTTTATGACTAAAAGAATAATATATAAGCTAACCCCATAGATTTCAACTTCTTCTAATTTCAGCAAAAGGCTCATCACTTCCAATAATATATTAAATCCCGTTAAATATATCGATTCGATAATGCCACGAACATTATGTTCCTTTTCATATGATAACACATCTTCTGTCAGTCCCTAAGTATAGTAGAGTCCTTAATCACTTCTAAGCCTCCAATTACCTATTAAAACTGTCGTTTATTTTCTTCACTGTTCAAGATCGTCGACATCTTCCTCCACCTACAATTATGTCTAGCCACAAAGTTACTAAAGTGACCAAATACTTTTACAATACGAATTCTTTTCATTTAACATATCCTCACATAAAAAAATAAATCCGTACTCGAATAAACACCATGTTTATTCATCCTTCAATGTATGCCATCATTAGGGCTATGTACGTACCCCCAAGTCAAGCATTCATTGTATCTCTAATTTAAGAAATATGTGGTAACCATTCATGAAATCGCCACCTTGTTGCACCTGCTCTTGATGCGAAAACACTTTACTATTTATACTAAACATATGGCTAAAATCCCAAAGCCCCTACAAACTCCAACTACATAAGGTCTATAAAACTCTATCGAACCATTATTGGTCCTATGATATCATCTCCAGAATTTACATTTGGATGTCTGTTTATACATAAATATTATCCATTATTAGTACAACAATAAAACACACGCCTATGATAAATAATTCACATTATCATTGCATAAATCTTTCGATTGACTCATAGCCCCTAATATTTTTAAATTATAATGTGACATTGCTCCTAGTCATAAACACTCGCACATTATTCTTACTAAAATCAGGAGCGGTCTAACAATACAATAATTTTTTTCCATTGTGAGTGCAACATTAATTTGACACTCTTTAATCCGAACTTGTTCGCCCCCAATATTTCCTCAACATCGTCACCATCGTATCAATACATTCGTCGCTCTTAAGCACACTAAATCACATAAAATCATCGTACTAATTCCAAGTTTATCTCATCACCAACTATACCATAACTAGACCCTAAGACATTGTAATTCCCGTAATAGTTTTCACTTCTATGGTGAAAACAATTTTCCAACTAATCATTCTACACTTGACCATTAACTTTTATGGTCCAATAAAAATAGCAACAAAAGTCCATTAAGTCGATCCATCCCTAGGAAAATGCCATAATTCGACATATTTAATGCTAATAGGCATGCCACAAACCTAAGTCTCCCAATACAATCCCTGTATCTCTATCACGAATCCTATAAGTGCCCTTACTCAGGGGTGAATTGACGTAAAGAACTATGTCAACTTCTACATCTACCATCCTTGATGCTCCAACAAGGAAGTATTAACTATTCAGTACTATGCACTAGTATCAAACCAAATATGCATCATATGCTTAAGAATAAGGAACATACCATCCACTGCCTATGATGGTGCTGGTCTTTCCCCTATTATGATGTGATACACATGGACATACTACAGCTGCGGCTGGTGTCCTTGACGTGGAGCGAGTATCACAGGTAATGATGGCACTACAACCACTTGCAACATAAAAAATTGTTAATATTGGACCTAGGGTACATGGTACCCTCATCACCCCCCTAGCTCGTGTGGTCCCTAATTTTATCGAGGGCAATTCCTTGCTAAATATCTTTTTCTCCGAAAATGTAACAATTTCCTTGAAACTGACACTTACCTAGCTATTGCACCTATTAGACTTGACCCTGTTGCCATTGTCCCTAGTAGCTCCTCTACTGCAGACGATATTAGTCTTGTCCCTATTGTCCTTTCTTGTTTCGATCATCATTCTTTATACCTCTTCACTAGATACCCTAAATTAGTGGGTCCTTGATTGATTCTCCAATTCATACTACCTAGCCTTTTCGACGTCTTTAAGATGGGTCCCTTTTTACTCTTATTTTTTTAAAATGCCATGTGATCGTGACAATACAGTAAAGCGACACTCACCACCTGAGTATAGGTAGTGAGCATCAGATTCCCCAACAATAATTCCCTAATATGACAGGTTTCCCCGAATTTTTTTTTTCCATCTTTTTATCTTTCATGTTTAACTCATCCCGAGTGAAATACGATAGTGCAGTAAACTCATCTTCATACTCAGCTAATTTGAGACCTTACTACTTATGGTCCATGAACTTTCTTCTCATCTCATATTTTATAGAGAGTGTAAATAATTTTCCTTAAACTAACTTGATAACTCATCCATAGAAAAACTATTTATCTTCTCTATCGTGGTGACAGACTCTGACCACTGTAAATCTACCCAACTAGTCAAATCGAGGATAAAACCTTCTTTTATACATGTACACACTCTACCATTGTCAAGTTACTTTGTATATGTGTTTTCCAATAGATAGCCACCAAAATGTCAAAAATACTCAAAAACTCCAATGGGTGGACCTTAGTGAAGACCTCCTTATCTCTATCCCATATTTAACCACGTGTCTACATAGGTAATACAACATGTTGCGATGGTGGTCGTAGTTGCACTAGTGGTGGTGGTGGTTGTTGCTTCTGTAGTGGCTAGAAATGCAGTAGCGTAGTGGCCATCATCGTAGAAACTGATTGAGTAACAAAATTTGCAAGCTCTGATGGACCAACAATGAGTGGCGCTGATGGTGGCTATGGGTACGGATGCATATCCTATATAGCCCCCTTATGTACAGCCTTTGTGGCAATACATCTTGGTCCACCTCTCCTAGATTTTCCATCTATAACTTAATGAAGTTCGTATTCATAACACATCACAAAGGGTACAATGATTGCTAATCATTTAGCTCTGCATATCAAACAATGCAATGCAGATGTAATGAATGCAACATATATCGTATGTACATTAGAATCTAATTGCGTTGATACCATCTGTAACAACCCCCCTTTTCCACGTCAAGGTTGGCCGGAAATAATACATTGAGGATGGGGGTTTTCTATCAATCTGTATCATTCTCAGCATTGAACCATAATTAAAACCGTATTATATTTGAAACTTTCTTTTAAAAATGACACGCAAAATAACCATTTAAATACCAGATAATAATAAATAAAATCCAATACCCAACAAGTCATAAAATCCAACAATAATACAAATGTCCCACTAACTAAATAGTAAACTCGGTCTAATTCCCATACAATAATCTGAATTAATAAACTTACTAAAATTGAAATAGCAACCTGTGCTAGAACTCTAGTAGTCTCTTTGCGAATATAACTTCACATCAGATCTCCAGTCTGTCCTGCTATCCTTGTTTATATAAAGCTGTGGGAAATATTTTATAATTTAGGTCAATGCCCTAGAGTTGCTAGAATTAGCTTTTAAAAATTACGATGCAATCATTAGTTAATTCAAGGTATGTACATCCATCGGCACTCACATGCGATAAGTACCTGGCCCCTTACCTAAGTGCAGTCCTATACGCATATCAATCCAAGTCCCGATTATAAAGTCTAATAATTGTCAGGACAAGATATCATTATTACTACATTTAGCACAAATCATAAATTACAATGGATCATCTATACGTATGATCCTACTCGCAAAAATAACCACTACGATAAAACCCATAAGAAATAACATATCATGCAATATGCATTTTCTTAGTGTTAGGTTCATTGCCAATTGTCTACATCATTATCCACACATATATTCCAATTTCCAAAGTACCCTAATAATACCACCGACAAAAGTGACATAACCATCTATTATGCATATACCTATTATTGGGTTCATAACGGACTGTCTACATCATTAGACAAATTAATTCAAATCAAATATTATATATATATATATATATATATATATATATATATATATATATATATATATATATATATATATATATACACACATATATAGATATCGGTGTGTGTGTGTGTCCTTGCATATATATGACACACATAGGCATCTAACTTCAGTGTCACATTCGTACTCTATCGATAAGTCGATAAGAGTTCCTTATCAATGGACAACACAAAACACATAGAAGTGGGGAGGTCCCTACGATGTACATCATTACACAATCCATACCCCCTAATGATGATAGTGGATCCCAGTATCAACATCTACATCATCATAAGTGGAACGACTAAGCATAACCCTAAATAATTACCTACATGACATCTAGACGTACTGTGCCGACGTGTACTATATTCCGGAGATGTATGACATAAAACAGGTATGTCCATGCAAATAAATAAATATGTATTTATAATTGATACTATGCATAGGTAAGTAACTCTGTAATAACCCCATCCCCCCAGAGGTATTCATAATCTCCAATTAATATTCTTACATTTAAAATTGACCATCTTGTTAACTGTTAATTTTTCCATTTAAAAAAATAGTGTTGGAAACCTATTTGTGTGACATAATATGTTTTAGTAATTAACTTTATAATTAACCCCTGCTGAGAAGTCTTGTTTAGTACCCAATTAATAATCCCCAAGATATCCCAATATTATCATCCACTGAAAAAACACAAATTTACTACTTAAGGATCTAGTTAAATGACAGGTTCCTATTTACCAATAGTGTTACGATTCCATTTTAAATAAAATGTATGTTTACTTCGATGACCTTCCATTGTGACACCCCACCCAATTAAATACCGGGTGATCAGTCCTTTATAAAATTTAAAACAGAATGTTCGGTTGGTTCATTCTTAGCATCACTATCGAAAACATAACAACCTTATTAACCACCTAATAATTAATTACACTAGTGTCAAAATAATATTTCCTTTTTAAATTGTAACCAAAAATCATTTACTTATAAAGTCCAAGAATTTAAATATAATCCATCCACCACACAACTGAATAAAATAAATACTGAATCTGAATTACGTGTTGAAATAAATAAGACTGGATAAAATATTTCCAGTTCAAAACTCTAAACCAAGAACCATAGTAAAACAAATCCAATTGAAATGTCTCGAAAGTAAACAAAATTCAATCTCTGATAAAAATGTCTAAGGAGTGGGTGGCACATGACCTAAATGAAAACTCTAGATAAAACTAAGTTAAATAATCAAGGCGTCTAATGCAAAGACCTAGAGCTTCAATAACAGGTGCAGCACGCCAAGCAATCCAAGTCTCCAAGTCTAGTTTCCCTGTGGCTGAGCCCCTGATATGATACATATTTATAGCAAGAGAGAAAATATATGCAAGAAACGGGTTAGATCCTAATGCGTAAAAATATTTGTTTTAGCAAGTATTTAAAATTTTCAATAAAGAAAGTATCAAATGCATGTTAGTTCGAACTCTCACATGAGATTCTCACCTCTCGTCTATTATGCACGCCTAGCGTGCATCTATTCTAACCTAGCCATCCGTAACCCTTCTAACTAGGTAAGGACTTATACTTCTAGTCACACCTCATGGTAGAATCCCGTGATTTCCAAATTTCCACATTGTTAATAGCCACATTTATTAAATCGTTTAAGTGTTATCACTCTAAGTACAGTACTCACAACTTAAGTCACTTAAGATTATACTATTCCCATAATCTACAATTATCTCACAGCAGGGATAACACAAGTATACACATATATATTCACCACTATAATATACATATACTAATACAGCACCCCAAGGCTAAACATGTAGTGCAATGCATACTCTGCTATCATGTACCGGTACATCTCGTACTCCAATAAGGACTATCAGCTCGAAAGTCTCCCATAAACCATATACACAAATCACACATAGTGTAGGCGAACATAGTTCACATACCTATGGGTCACGTACATACTTGCGCTCCCATAGTCAGCTGACTTATCAACTCACAAAAAAGTCTTCACAGTCCTATGTTCTGAGATACAAGTCAAATATCTGCCCGAAGGTCACCCATGATAAGACTGCCTCTACACAACCTATGGCGATATCAAGAAGCTAGGTATGTCATACACATAATATTAAGCATGTAATAGGTTTCCACCCATCCTATTAAAGTTCATTAGGTATACACCCCAACTCAAACGTACTTTTCCCACTTAATGACATATCTCTCATTACCATTTTTAATATAAGTATATGGAGTATTCGCTCTCTCTATCAAAATCTCCATGATTTATTTACCTTCCTAATTGTTCAATTCACTATATTTAAACATTCCCAATAATTCTGCACTATTCCGGGATCATCGAATACTACCTTTCCTCACTCAAATTGGCTATTTATTTAATTAGGGGTAAAATAGGAATTTTACAAAAAAAAATGAATGTCGCTCGAACCAGAATGGGTTCTCGCTCGAACGATTACACGTGTCGCTTGATCCAGCTTCGCGCGACATAACTATCTCGTTCGAACGACTACACGTAAGATGGAGGTCTCACTCGAATGACTTCCTTCGCGCGACTTCGTGCGACAACACACGATCTGCGCTGTCTCGTCTTCAACCTTTGACATCTTCGTTTTCATCATTTTTCAACCCTAAAACCTCTAAATTATCATCCCAAACTCCAATCAATCAGTCCTAAATCAAATCATAACAATTACACACGGATTTCAACATTCTAGAATCATTAAATCATTACCAATCATCAAAGAAATATTAAATCCCCAATTTAATTAATAAAACCCTAGTTCTTCAAATTCTTATTCCAGAACACATGATTTAAAGATTCGTTCTTCACATAAGTTCATCAAAACGTGATTTCTATTCTACATACATGAAGGGTTCAATCTAATAAATCTCAGATTCAAATCATACATCCTAAATCGCCAATTTTCATTACTTTTATGAACAATACATGTTTATATCATCCCTACACTAACATGAATATGGTTATTGCTAAAGAAAAGAAAGTAATAAACACTTTCCTCAAATTCAAAGGTCTGACCCGTTGATGATGTTGGTATTGGTGTGTTCCTCACTTTCCGATCTACACGTTGGTGGAACTATTTGTGTGAAAGATTAAGTCTTTCTCTAAGAACACCTATGGAGTTCTTTTTCTCCCTCCTAGGTTTTCCCTCTCTCTGACATAGGTTTAGAAACTGATAGGTAACCTCTCACCCACGTACCATTTCTATTTAATTACTGATTTTCATCCATTTTTATTCTTCAAAAACCCAAATTACAAAACTTCCCCTACGGGGGTGTCGATTTGGCCTAAAATATCCCGGAGTCCAAATAAAATACCTGGGTAGAGTTTTCTGACTATATAGACCTTCCCGAACTCAACGGCACACCCGAAATTACCATACAAGTTAATAAAAATAAATTCTCTTTTTACTCCCATTATTTAGTCCCGACATGACTCACAAACGCGTAAGACTTAAGTTACCAATTACCACATTACTCATTCCCGATAATTTATGAAATTCAATAATTCCATATTACTCATTCACTCAGTAATATTCAATCAATAAGTATTAACACTGGCACGCTGGTTAATATCTATCTATTTTAATCCAGATTAATTAATAATTAAATATCACATTTTAATTCAATTAATCCCATAATAATTACACATCACATAATTGTTTGAATGCTAAAAAAATGTGGGGTTACATACTTCTCCCCTAATAATGGAATTTCATCGCGAAATTTGGAAAGTAAGGCATTTCTGGTAAAGACAACTTCGGGTATTTACCTCACATCTCATGTAATCTACGCAGTATCGCCCATACAGTACATTACCGAATACCCATAATAATAAACACCTTACCGATGCTATAATTTACTCTCCAAGACTTACCATTTAAGTTTCACTACTTAAATTTTAGATAATTACTATCTAGCCCCTACTACTCGCACTAGTAGATTAATCAGTATTTAGAAATATACGAATTCATCTTACTACCATATCGTATCAATAGTTTATTCTTATTTATACGGTATATACTTTACACACAATATATACTATCCATATTAACACATTTCCGCCATACTGCCTCAGCAGCGGACTACGGAACCCAAGCCTGTAAGCTACCAGTTCCAACTTAACTATAAAAGAAAAGATCCTACATCACTTGGTACTAATTTGCTCATTCCAACATGCAACAATGCGACTCTAAATCATTTTGATCCTCAGTAATGGGCCCTAAATTCCTCTGGCCCTAGTAGCTCATTGTCCTCCACCTCTATCCAATAAGCACAAGGATGACAAAATTTTACATATGAAACCTCAATTAGAGTCGTATCGATATTGAGCTAATGGGAATCGTCATACACTAACTCCACCGGTGGAAGATATTATTCTAAGCCTTCCCATACTTTCAAATACAACATATTTCGCAATACATAACTAGAACTCTCACTTTACCTGTCCTCCTGCGGGTGTGTTAGGCCGTATACATTCGCATGTCGATACTCATGGCCTCCCAGAAACTGTTCCCGATAATTGAGTCATAATTCTCTCAACTCTATTAGATAAAATGTCTACTTGTACCCCATATAACCTTACTATCTCGGGAATAATGGTTAGGGTTTACCATCACACGTTATGATTAGTCCTAACTTTGTATATCGTGAGTTACTCCAATCACCTGACCCATTTGCACCCGAATAGAGTTTTGATCCCGTTATGAAGTAATTTACTCTGTTAGGGTCTAGGGATATATTATCCCATTATTAACAAGGAATTTCTAATGCTGAAGGAAACTCTATTATTTCCTGATGGTCCACTTCCAACTTGAGCTTAGTAATGTCTTGTCTCGTTTATCCCATCGCTATAACAGTTTTATATGATGATGCATTTTACCTTCCTCATAAATGCATCCACATCCATGACTCGTGTGACAATTGTCATTGCCACGTGTCGTAAGTCCTTCCCCCTCTCTTTACAGTTTTAGATTATCGTGAAACATGGTCTCTACATGTCTTACCAAGTAAGTTTCAACTTTCCCGAGTCAAACTAACAATTTTTTTTAAGACCATACTCGTGGTAAATTAGGGAAGTATTAGGCCTAACTCACAAAAACCATCAATCATCTAAGTCCTGAAGTCACCACTTCTACATTCATTTACCTTGAAAATACACTTTTTTCTCAATTTTTCACTTATGGAAAATACCATAGTCCAACTACCTAGGGAGCCCATACACCCTATGTTTTGTGCATTCCAACACCACTATACTAGACGTGTTATATATATCTCAAATTATAATAATTAAGAGTAAATTGGGAATTTAAAAATTATCATGAATAGTAATTTTTGGAGTTTTCAAGGATTAAATAATTTTTTATGGGTGTAATATTTACTTTTGGGGTAAAGTAACTAAGTCGGAGTATTTTAATTATATGTCGCAGCTGGGTAAAGCGACATAGGATAATATTTTAATGGGAATAACACAATAAGTTGTGTTGGCTTGAAATAGTGATTTGCGGTCAAGAACCTCAGATGGCGATTTTGAGCGTACGGTTAGTCTCGAAATGGCCGAGATAGTCATAATTGAGTATCCGGAGGTCGTAATTGAATTTTGGGAATTTTTGGATTAATAGTCACTCGCAATTGAGTAAACGAGTCATTTTTAGGGTGTAAAGGGACAAACCCTTATTTCTCCCTTATAAGACACGGGAGAAAGAAGAAAGAAAGAGAGAGAGAAAGAAAGGAAGATAGAAAGGAAGAGGATAAAAGAAGAGAGAAATGAGAGATTTGGGCCAAACTCCACCGGATTCGACTCGAGGTCGTCGAATTTCATCCTCCAGGCAAGTGTATACTTGATTTATTTCATTGTATGATTTTATTTCATATTATAGTTGGTAAACTGTATGATTTTGGGTTTGGTTATTCAATTATGAATGGGTTTTTGGGAGAAGTTTTCATAAGGATTTATTGTAATAATGATAGTAGATGAATTCTGAGCTTAAATCCTTGTTAATGGTGTAAACTATGGTGAGAAATTGGAAGAAATGAAAGTTGGGGTTTAATTGGTTGAATCCCCAAATAAGTTATTGTGTTTGGTAAATTATAGTGGGGAGATGTTTATATTGTTGTTCGGTGATGTTAAGATCCATATAAATGGTGTTGGATGAGTGTTGGAAAAAAAAATAAGGATTGAAGAAGATGATGAATAGTGACCTGCGTCTTCTCCGAATCGATTCGGCCAGGGCGAATCGATTCGGCTCTTGGTAAAAAAATTAAAATTGCATATTGCGAGGGCCCCGACTGCGTATTTTTGCTGATTTTTTTTGGATTTATAGTGATTTTTCTACAGAAAGCTATCCGAGATCGAAATAGTTAGTAAAAAATTAAGGCTAGAATAAATTGGAGATAAATATTAGGGGTTCTAAAAGAGAGTGTTAGGACCTCTAAAGGACTTGAGGAGATATGAAAACTTTTGGTTCGTTGAAATAAATCTGAGTTATAATTTAAATGGTTTTTAGGATACATATAAACCGAAAGCAGATTTGGGGATTTCGGACCAGCCGAATCGATTCGATAAGAGACAGTTTGAAATTAGAACCATTTCGAACGATTCGGACATGCCGAATCGATTCAGTGGCCAGCGAATCGATTCGGAAAGGCCGAATCGATTCGGTCTTGGCAGATTTTGAGGTTTTCTCCTTTTAAGTTTAGGGAGACTTAAATTATGGTTTTGGAGATTTTTATTGGAGTTTATAAATGGGATGATAGGATTCCTAGAAAATGATTTGAGGATAGGAAAACCTCTAACTAATATAGAGTACGATCTGGGGTAGGGATTTTATTAATGTTTTGAGACAAGAGGCATTCGAGAAAATCATTCGGCAAGCGTGTATAGATATAACTACACGCGTAGAAAACATAATCATAACAATTGTGGTTCAGTACCTCCCTCGAGACTATTAGGATGAATTTGGAAAAATGTGTATTTACTTAGTGTGAATGGGTATAGTTGGAAACATTGTATAAATCCTTAAGTGTGAATAAGGTACAGGTTATTTATCAAGTGAGGGAACACTTTTGAGATTAGTATCGTGAGTGTGCGAATACTCGAATATTATTGATTGTCAGATCTTTGGGGATTATTGGTCATTGCTATGTGTGATTGGCACTTATGGCCATTTATTTGTATGTTTAAGCAATAATGTGGAATATATATAATATATACTATGTGAGTTAAGTATTTATTTTATATAATACGAATACATATATATCTGTGTGTGATTGGTATATGTGTATCTTATAGGCTGATTTCCACGGGCTTTCCTTTGGTATAGGGGTGGGACATCCAAATTATATATTTCTCTAGTGCGATCCAGGGAGGTTGCGCGATGTGGGTGAATCCCCTGGCTTGAGGAGCAGGGAGAGTATAGTCCCCAGGTCATTATCGTCCCGTGTTCAAGTGTGATGTGTGTAACTCCACTTGCAGGGGAAACACGACCGCCTCCATCGTTGTGTGTTTTTACCATGGCCATTGAGAGAGTCTGGCTTGGTACCGTGGTTTAGTGAGTAAACTCGGAGTTGGATCGGCACTATGAGACCGCATCCTCGAGTTATAGCTCGTTGGGATTGTTATTGTACTTGTGTGATAGTACATAACTTGTGTAGAAGAACAAGAAATTATATCTCTATGAGAGTGAAGAGATAAATTGAATATGAAATGATAAAGAAATGAATTCTCATTCTGGGAGATTATATCCGGAAGTGTAATATGATATGTATATAAAATTGAGTATGAAAAATAAAAGATTAGTATGAAAATATATATAATTATATGAGTATATATGTATAAATTGAGTACTGAGGGTCTAATGGATCTCGACGATCGACCTTGCCAAGTAGTAGTGTATCGGGGGGGTCCTTGTTTGGATATCACTTTGCGAGACACCCCACGCACGAACATGGCCTAGTGTTGAGACTGGGGAGATGTTTAACCCTTAGTACTCTAATATTAGGATTTTTTATATGGTGTGTGTGTATATATATATATATATATATATCGGGTAATGAGGGTCTAATGGATCTCGATGATCGATCTTGCCAAGTAGTAGAGTATCGGGGGTGTTCCTTGTTTGGATTTCGCTTTGCGAGACACCCCACGCACGAATATGGCATAGCGTTGAGATTAGGGTGAAGTTGAGACCTTAGTACTTGGGTTGTTTAGTATTTCTAGAGCTTGGGGGTGATGTATTAGTTAGGAAGTGTGGATTGATTAGGATGTTTAGAGGGATGTGCTAGGTGTGCACTATTAGGAAATAGGTGAGGGGTATCTCATGGGAGTGCGATACCAATTTAAATATGAGATAAAACATATTTTTAAAATAAAGCATTTATGCACTTGCTAAATATTTTCATAACTCAGGCTCTGACCCGTTTCTATATTTTTCCTCTCTTGCTATGTATTATATATATAGGTGTCCAGACACTGGGACGCCTGGATGATGATCCTTTTGTGTCAGACGTCTGCTGCAGCAGCTGTGGATGCATGCAGGTTTATTTTTAGATGCTTCTATTCTTGTGATCTAGATAGGAAGCATTGTAGTTACTTTCGGTCCGAAAGCCAAAATTGTATTTATTTATTCTTTTACCGCCTTTCTGTGTGGCATTCGATTTGGTTGTATCATATTTGAACCGAGTGTTCGGTTATTTTATCTCTTTCTAGTTTCATTTATATAAACTGTGTGGATGTTTTAGTTGTGTAGTTGTTTAAAAAGAGTAGTTAAATAAAATTTTGACGGCAGCCTAATAGGTTATTAGTAATTAAATATGGTTTTCGACAGTGATGCTGAGAATGATCCATATGCGACTCCTGTTTTAATTTGGCACATGAGTGATCGCCCGATATTTTATTAGGCGGGGTGTCACAGATGGTATCAGAGCATCAGGTTCTAGTTTTCTTAGGAATATGTGCTGACGTACTACACTTTCAGCGTTGCTCTCGATTTGTTATAGAGCCTTATGATTAGGATTGTTGATTCCTCTTGTGAGATTTCATTCTCCTGCCATATTATGAAATTATAGTAAATCTTTTGCGCACTCGTTCGAGGTTCATGTGTTGATCGAGGATGGGTGACAAAGGAAGGCCATGACGAGGGAAGCGGGAGGAAAGGAGTGGTGGAGTTTCCTTTTCATGAAGAAGTTAAGGGGAACTAGTAAAGTGATTGTCAGGATCGCGGCTATGGAGTCTAAGATACTGATAACCTTGAAAGGGTCAGGGTGACCCGAGGTGAGGAATGTTGTAATGTGCGGTGTAGAACCATACGGTTAGTCATTGCCCAGTGGGAGTTAAAGGGCAAGAGTAGGGTGCCCAGATGGGGTGTTTATTAAAGAAATTTTTTGTTCAGTTACGGCAAGTGTATTAAGTTCGAGACCCTTTTGGAGTCGCTAGGGTGATAGGCGAAGTGGTTGTTATGAGTTTCACCTCAGTTGAAGGAGGCTTATTCTGTGTGACGAGATTGATTCACAATGTTTTATTAGCACTAGATTCGTGTGTGATGCGATTTTATAAATAGTATCGATAACGTTATGTAGCATATGTTTATGTGCTTTTCCGCGATAACGGGAATCTATTTTCTTTCATTCTCTCAGAAGAGCGGGTGTTAGTATTTTCAGTCTATAGTAGATCGGTAGTACTCATTTTGTGTGTATACGAGTATTGTGTTATTTTGATTAGAATACGATATTCGTTGTTCGGAGCGATAGCAGGCTAATGATGGAAAGACTATCATGTCCGCGGTTTCATGTTGGAACGGGATGTTGTTGCGATATCTCACCTGGATGCAGGCTGAGTTCGCTTTTATTATATGTATGGATGGAACTTCGGTGAGAAAATGTTTCATTATCATGATTTGAGTGCGTGGAAACCTTATAGATGTGATTTAAGGTATGCAGGGTTAATGGTTGAGCTGTGAGTTTAAGATCATTATTGAATGCGCAAGGATTGAGTGTTAATGCGAGCGCTTAGTGGTATGGCTCCTGAATGGAGATGTGAGTTCAGGCCACATTTTGTTGAGAGTGAGGATAGGGTTATCCCGGTTGTATATTTGGAGTTAACGGACCTCCACAACCGACAAAGTTAAGTAGTAGTGTATTGGAGGGGTTCCTTGTTTGGATTTTTCTTGCGAGACGCTCCACGTATGAACCTTAATGATGTTGGGAGTGGAGATATATTATAGGATGTGAGGATGTTGGTTTTGTCGATAAGTCATATGGTGTGGAGGAAACACTATAGACTGAGGGCCGTATGATGATGGTATGATTATTGAAATATAAATGCCATAGAGAAGCACAAAAGTGGTCCTCTCACCGCAAGTAGGTGGGTGAAGCTTGAGTTAGAGAAATTGATTTGAGTCATATAGCCAAGCCTTAATGAAAAGGCAAATTTTGGAGATAGTATGTTTTAGTGGTGATGTTCACAATAAGTTTGAAGGGAGCAGGCGCCTCGATAAGTTAGATTTTTCATTTTGTTAAAATATAAGGATATAGTGGTCGAAGAGTGTTAGTAGGATAACAAGATAGGATTTAGGATGTCCCGCTGGTGTACCTCAGGCCGTTATATCTCATTGACCGACAACACGAGGAAGTAGTGAAATGGGAGGGTTCCTTGTTTGGATTTCACTTTGCGAGACGTCCCATGCATGAAACCAAGCAAATTTTGGGAGTTGAGAAAGGTCTTAGGCACCAGGGACACAATTTAGGATAGTACTATATCCCGTAGGTAGAAACGCTTCGATCTTAGAATTTTTGGGCAGTGAGGCCAGTGAAGTTAGTGGCGCCGATATAGAAGGATTGGTTGATTAACCTTGAGAAAGATGAGATTTTGCGGGTTGGGAAGACACATGTATGAGTATTACGTCGAGGAAATAGGGTCCATTATTTAGCAAGCGCGTACGTGTCGGACGTGTGTGTTAGTGTGCGGATAGGCACTAGTTAAATAGGGTATATGGGCATCTTAGTAAGTTAGTTTTATATACCGCATGAGATGGAAGGAACGTAGTATATAGAATTGAAGAGTATGCCAAGATGGTAGAATAATATAGTATAAACCTTGATAGAGGTGAGTGCTTATTGAGTGTACGGTTAAGAGTTATTGGGTAGTACCATTCCACTTTAAGGTATTAGGATGTGGAGTGATTCACGATCTTTGGTTATGCTGCTAGTATTGGTTATATCTGAATTTCGAGGACAAAATTCCGTTGTAAGGGGGGGAAGTATGTAATACCCCACACTTTTATGGGAAATTTAAATTCAATAATTAAGAGTAAATTGGGAATTTAAGAATTATCGCGAATAGTAATTTTTGGAGTTTTCAAGGATTAAATAATTTTCGATGGGTGTTATATTTACTTTTGGGGTAAAGTAAATAAGTCAGAGTATTTTAATTATATGTCGCAGCTGAGTAAAGCGACAGAGGATAATATTTTAATGGGAATACCGCATTAAGTTGTGTTGGGTTGAAATAGTTATTTGCGGTCAAGCACCTTGGATGGAGATTTCGAGTGTGCAGTTAGTCTCGTAATGGCCAAGATAGTCAGAATAGAGTATCCGGGGGTCGTAATTGAGTTTCGAGAATTTTTGGATTAATAGGGACTCACAATTGAGTAAACGAGTCATTTTTGGGGTGCAAAGGGACAAACCCTTATTTCTACCTTATAAGGCACGGGAGAAAGAAGAAAGAAAGGAAGAGAGAAATAAAGGAAGTGAGAAAGGAAGAGGAGAAAAGAAGAGAGAAATGGGAGATTTGGGCCAAACTCCGCTGAATTCGACTCGAGGTCGTCGGATTTCATCCTCCAGGCAAGTGTATACTTGCTTTATATCATTGTGTGCTCTTATTTCATATTATAGTTGGTAAACAATATGATTTTGGGTTTGGGTATTCATGTATAAATGGGTTTTGGGGGGAAGTTTTCAAAAGGATTTATTGTAATAATGATAGTAGATGAATTCTAAGCTTAAATCCTTTTTCATGGTGTAAACTATGGTGAGAAATTAGAAGAAATGAAAGTTAGGGTTTAATTGGTTGAATCCCCAAATAAGTTGTTGTGTTTGGTAAATAATAGTGGGGAGATGTTTATATTGTTGTTGGGTGATGTTAAGATCCATATAAATGGTGTTGGAAAAAAATAAGGATTGAAGAAGATGATGTGACATGCGTCTTCTCCAAATCGATTCGGCCAGGGCGAATCGATTCGGCTCTTGGTCAAAAAATGAAAATTGTAGATCTTTTCGATACGGCCGTGTGGGCGCCAACTGCGTATTTTTCTGATTTTTTTTGGATTTATAGTGATTTTTCTACGGAAAGTTGTCCGAGATAGAAATAGTTAGTCAGAAATTAAGGCTAGAATAAATTGGAGATAAATATTAGGGGTTCTCAAAGAGAGTGTTCGGAACTCTAAAGGACTTGAGGAGATATAAAAACTTTGGGTACGTTGAAATAAATCCGAGTTATAATTTAAATGGAGATTGAATTGAGTTTTGGGTTTTTAGGATACATATAAACCCTTAGCAGATTTAGGGATTTCGGACCGGACGAATCGATTCGGAAAGAGACAGTTTGAAAGTAGAACCATTTGGAATCGATTCGGACAGACCGAATCGATTCAGTCCTGGAAGATTTTGAGGTTTTCTCCTTTTATGTTTTGGGAGACATAAATTATGGGTTTGGAGATTTTTATAGGAGTTTCTAAATGGGATGTTAGGACTCCTAGAAGATGATTTGAGGATAGAAAACCTCTGACTAATATAGAGTACGATCCGGGGTTGGGATTTTATTAATGTTTTGAGATAAGAGGCATTCGAGAAAATCATTCGACAAGCATGTATAGATATAATTATGCGCGTAGAAAATATAATCATAACAATTGTGGTTGAGTAACTCCCGCGAGACTGTTAGGATGAATTTGGAAAAACGCGTATTTACTTAGTGTGAATGGGTATTGTTGGAAAAATTGTATAAGTCCTTAAGTGTGAATAAGGTAAAAGTTATTTATCAAGTTAGGGAACACTTTTGGGATTAGTATCGCGAGTGTGCGAATAATCGAATATCATTGATTGTGAGAATCTTTGGGGATTATTGGCCATTGCTATGTGTGATTGGCAATTATGGCCATTTATTTGTATGTTTAAGCAACAATGTGGAATATATATAATATATAATATGTGAGTAAAGTATTTATATTATATAATACGAATACATATATATTTGTGTGTGATTGGTATATGTGTATCTTAGAGGCTGATTTCCTAGGGCTTTCCTTTGGTATAGGGTTGGGACTGCCAAATTATATATTTCTCTAGTGTGATCTAGGGAGGTTGCGCGATGTGGGTGAATCCCTTGGCTTGAGAAGCATTTAGAGTATAGTCCCCAGGTCATTATCGTCCCGCGTTCGAGTGCGATGTGTGTAACTCCACTTGCAGGGGGAACACGATCGCCTCCACCGTTGTGTGTTTTTACCATGGCCATTGAGAGAGTCTGGCTTGGTACCGTGGTTCAGTGACTAAACCCGGAGTTAGATCGGCACTATGAGACCGCATCCTCGAGTTATAGCTCGTTGGAATGGTTATTGTACTTGTGTGATAGTACATTACTTGTGTATGAGAACAAGAAATTATATCTCTATGAGAGTAAAGAGATAAATTGAATATGAAATGATAAAGAAATGAATTCTCATTCCGGGAGATTATATCCGGAAGTGTAATATGATATGTATATAAAATTGAGTATGAAAAATAAAATATGAGTATTAAAATGGATATAATTATATGAGTATATATGTATAAATTAAGTATTGAGGGTCAAATGGATCTCGACGATCGACCTAGCCAAGTAGTAGTGTATCGGGGGGGGGGGGGGGGTTCCTTATTTTGATTTTGCTTTGCGAGACACCCCACGCACGAACATGGATTAGTGTTGAGAGTGGGGAGAAGTTTAACCCTTAGTACTCTAATATTTGGATTTCTTATATGGTGTATATATAAATATCTTTCGTGTACTGAGGGTCGAATGGATCTCGACGATCGACCTTGACAAGTAGTAGTGTATCGGGGGGTTACCTGTTTGGATTTCGCTTTGTGAGACACCCCACGCACGAATATGGCATAGCGTTGATATTAGGGAGAAGTTGAGCCCTTAGTACTTGTGTTGTTTAAGATTTATATAGCTTGGGGGTGATGGATTAGTTAGGCAGTGTGGTTTTCTTAGGATGTTTAGAGGGATGCGCTAGGTGTGCACTATTATAATATATGTGAGGGGTATCTTATGGGAGTGCGATACCAATTTTACTATGAGATAAAACATATTTTTAAAATAATGCATTTATGCACTTGCTAAATATTTTCATAACTCGGGCTCTGACCCGTTTCTATATTTTTCCTCGCTTGCTATATTATATATATATAGGTGTCTAGACACAGGGACGCCTGGATGATGATCCTTTCGTGTCAAACGTCTGTCACAGCAGCTGTGGATGCATGCATGTTTATTTTTAGACGCTTCTATTCTTGTGATCTAGATATGAAGCATTGTAGTTACTTTCGGGCCAAAAGCCCAAATTGTATTTATTTATTTATTCTTTTACCGCCTTTCTGTGCGGAATTCGATTTGGATGTATCATATTTGAACCGAGTGTTCGGTTATTTTATCTCTTTCCAGTTTCATTTATATAAACTGTGTGGATGTTTTAATTGTGTAGTTAAATAAAATTTTGATGCCAGCCTAATAGGTTATTAGTAATTAAATATGGTTTTTGACAGTGATGCTGAGAATGATCCATATGAGACTCTTATTTTAATTTGCTACAGGAGTGATCTCCCGGTATTTTATTAGGCGGGGTGTCACACATGCTTGGCATAACAAAATGGTAGGGTCCTACTCAGCTACCCTACCTTTCCTACCTAATTATATCTTAGGTTGTACCACTGGCCTACCTGTGGTGTCAACAATTGGTAACATTTTCACATATTAACCTTATACGGCTATATCGGCCTTAATCTATAATATAACCATTATCTCACAGTTATAACTACGTATACGTGTAACCACTACGATACTAAATCCATGTACTAAAGGCAAACTTCTCCCAGCTTCCAACGGTCGTTGAGTTTCATGCGTGGGATGCCTCACAGAGCGAAATCCAAACAAGGAACCCCCTCGATACACTACTATCTAACATTGTTGGTCGTCGTGATCTGTTAAGTCCTTAATTCATAACACACTACACCAAAATGGCCAAATTGTCACCTTTCAGCCGACCATCCTTGTCAAGGTCATTGACCGTGACACAAATATCGCGTTTTGTGTCACGGTCATTGATCTTGACACGACCGTGACAAGGTCGTGACAAATTTACTTGCCACGGCCTTGTCATGGTCATTGACCGTGACAATTATTTGTCACGGTCGTGTCAAGGTCAATGACCGTGACACAAAATGGGAGATTTGTGTCACGGTCAATGACCTTGACACGACCGTGACAACTTTTGCAGTAAAAAAAGCCCTAGGATTCTTTTTTCCCACCTTTTTTGGTTTTTCCCCTCTCTCTCTCTCTCTAAGCGATTTTTGCTCTCTCTCTCTCTAAGGTATATTTTTTTTCCTCTCTTTCTCTTTCATTTCTATATGTATGTGTAAGTGTATGTGTGTATATATATGTGTGTATATGTATATGTGTGTGGTGGTGTGTGGTGGGGGAGGGGGGAAGGGGGTAATGGGAGTGGGGTGGTGCAGGAGTGGTGGGGGGAGGAGGTGGGGTATGTGTATATGTGTGTGTATGGTGGTGTGTGGTGGGGGAGGGGGGTAGTGGGGGTGGGGGTGGAATTTTCTAACTAAAATATGATAATATTTTGTTATAATTTGTTAAAACTATGTAAACCTTAGTATGAATGCAAGGTTAGTGATAGTTAGAATTGTGTAAATGTTAGAAAAGTTCTAGAATTCATATGTTAAATTTAATTATATAAATATTTAAATTGATAATAATTTTATTCATGAAATTAATTCAATTAGGTAAAACCCTAGATAATTTTTTAACAGAATTTGATAATATTATATAAAGTTTAGTAAATTCACAAAATGTTGCCAATTGTATGTTTTTAGGAATATCATTACTTACTTTCATGCCCAACTATGTAGAATCCATACACATGCATGTTGTTAGAAAGTCTTAAATTTAATTCTCACTTTAATTTGTAGAATCTCTGTACTTGGTTGGATTTATCCCTTTATGATAATGAAATTTATGCTCCAATTATAATTATCTCATGTCATAATTTTATTGATAAACAATAAATTAATAAAGTAATAAAAATATGAAAATACCCCAATTGATTTAGTAAGATTTGTTCTAGACTTCATTACAAATTATTCATGCCAAACCCGACTCTCTTATAAGATATGCATATTGTGATAAAATATAATAAGAATAAGAGACTTTTGAAATATAAAAGAATCTCAAAGAATAAATATAAAGATAAAGGATTAAAGAAATAGATAATTGCAATGAATATACAGATAAGATGGTGATAAAAGATCGTCCAATGAATAAGATGATAAAACACGCATTTTGTTTCACGGTCGTGGTGGAGGGAGGGGGTGGGGGTGGGGTGTGTGCGTAGGTGTGTGCGTGGCGGGGGGAGGGGGGCAAGGGGGAAAGGGGTGGGGTGTGGGGGGTGTGGAGGGGCAATTTTAATAATTGTATATCTTTAATTAAGAAATTGTATAGCTTTAATTGTAATTTTAATTGTATAGTTTTAGATGAAAGTAAATTAATAATTAGTGCCAATTTCATATGAAAGTAGGATTGTCCCTCATTGTAAATTAGTGAATTAATAATTGTATACTTTAATTGATGAAATGTTGGGTTGGTTAGTTTTAAAAGTGGCATGACGTGTGCGTGTGTGTGGTGGGGGTGGGGTAGGGGTGTGTGTATGTGTACTATTAACATTTTTTTTCTCTGTACTAATAATATTTTTTTACAGCAAATGTCTCCTTCAGATATTAAGGCGAAGATGATGATGCTGTTTATGATGATGTCGTCTGGGCTCGGTGGTAGGAGAGGCGACGAGGGCTCCTCCGCCCCTAGGCTCCCCAAATATGGAAAATTTGGGATTACCGTCGGGAACAAATCAGAGCTATTAGCGAGATCCCTCGAGCTACTAAAGACGGTCATCGGCCCGGGGTTTATGAGTTGGAAGGAGGTGCCATATGAGCTCAAGTTAGCTGTTTGGGCGGCACTACAGGTAATATATTTATATTTATATTTATATGAATGTTTATATTTATATTTGTTCGCAACTAACATTGTAATTGTTGGATAGGAACAATTCAACTTGGACCCAAAGCTAGGCGATCCAGTGTTGAGCAGATTAGGGAGCAACTCAAGTCGTGGAAAAAAAATGCGGGCACGGTACTTTGGGAAAACATGAGAGTCGATTATCCAATGGCGTGAATCTGTCCCCCCCAAGGAGCCGATCTCATTGGCACAATGGCAGAAGTTCATTGACAATGAGATCGAGGATCGACAATTGGCATCTCGCCAATCGGGGAGGGAAAATCGGGCAAAAAAGACGGACGTGCACTACTCCGGCCAGACCTCTTACGCCGAGGTAGAGCATAGGATGCAGGTAAGATTTAATTTTTCTATAACTACAGAAATATATTATTCTTCATTACTTTACTTTGCGGGGCCGATACTAATTTTACTTTACTTTATTTTATTTCAGGGGGTACGGAGTGGGCCAGGGGGTAAGCCACATAGGCTCGATACTTATGTGGCTCTTCGAACGAAGAAGGGGAAGGACAAGGAGGTGTCCCTGAGTGTCGCGACCATGATTGTAAGTAATCCGACAGTTTAATTTTTGCTAATTACGTTATAATTTTTTAGTTTACTTACTTTACTAATCATGTGCTTTTTGTCGTTTCAGGCAAAGCTTAAGGAAGTGCATGAGTCGTAGTCTGATGCCGACAAGGCATCTTTGTCCACAGATGCACTCATCCAAGTGCTTGGCTCTGATCGCAAGGGGAGGACAAGGGGGTGAGCTCGCGGGTGGCCAAATCTAGGATCATCGGATTGGATACGAGCGACATCGGGTTGGCTCGAATGGTGGATTCACACGACGCGAAGCTGTCCCGTTTGGAGGCGACGGTCCAAGATATGTACGCATTCATGAAGCGTACGTTGGGTGGAGATCGTAAAGTTAAAGGGAAAGGGAAGGAGAAGGCGGTGGAGGAGGAGGTGCGGGAGGACGAGGCGCAGGATGACGAGGATGTGGACCTCGCTGCTTCATCACCGACACGTTCGTACTTCGATGATCCACTTCCCTATTTGGCACCCTTCAACAGACTAATGTCGACACTTGGTTGGCCGAGCGTGTTCATATTGGACGTATTTGATGGACAGCGGATAGGGCGGGGGTTGAGGGACCCGAATATCGTCGAAGGTGGAATAGTTCATGGACGTGCGCTTCAATAGATGGAGTCCAGGGTGCTCGTCACGCATGTCATACCCGGGAAGGAGAACTACCTATTGTGGTTGCGCGAACAATGCGGCACGACGTATATTAGTGGGTGCGTCAATTCGTATGTCGTGTGGCCTACTCACCTCCTCAGTTTTAACAATACACCAGACATGTAGTGACATTGTTTTAAGTTTGAATTGAATTGTATTAAGTTTGAATTGAATTGTTTTAAGTTGTTACATTTGAATTATATCGTGATTCATATTGTCTCTATTTGAATATATATTTGCATTATCTTTAGTTTGTTTGGATATATGATGTTTGGAACAGATACAACGTTGCTATAACAGGTACAAATATACTGCTGGGCAGTGGCAGTGGCCATACTGCCCAGCAGATTTTTTTTAAATTCTGCCAAGAATTGTCACGGCCATTGATCGTGACACGTCCGTGACAAAAAGTTGTCACGGACGTGTCACGGTCAATGGCCGTGATAATTTTTTTAAAAAGGGTCACGGCTTTGTCACAGTTTATAACCGTGACAAACGTGTCACGGTCATTGATCGCGACACGACCGTGACAAAAAAAGTTGTCTCGCCTCGAAATGTCACGGTCATTAACCTTGACAAGTTGGATTTTTCAAGGTCAATGACCTTGAAAATTCGGCAGATTTGGTGTAGTGACATATATCCCTGAATTCCCATCTATGAACATAAAAATTCTACACGTCCACTCTTATGTCAACAAAGATGACATACAACGTGGCGCTCTCACTATCACAAGTTATTAGTGCTATATAATTAATGACCTAACTCTCTTTGTTCTACAACAAGTCAATATACCCTGAATCACATCAGTAAAACATCCATGCTCCCCTAGATTAAAATAGTAAGACAACATACTCACTGAAGTCTATGAAATAATGCAACAGACATGCAAGCTCAACCGTTTTTCTGGTGATGCCTAACCAAATCCATGTTTTTAAATTGGATATATTAAGTATGATAGTCTTATCACACAATTTACTAGCGTTCAATCCCTCTACATCTAGTAACCCTAAAATATAATAATGATTTTTTCTACTATCATAACAATCAAAGGATCACGAATCATTATGCAATACCATATATAAATTCTTCTTGTTTCCCACACCTGCTCCTCCCCGCAGGCGGCACAAAATTCTTGCTACCAAACGGTAGTCATTTACATAATAAGGCTATTATTTCCAGCGCATCCACTACTAGATGTACACTCGAATCCATAGTGTAAACCATTCACACATGTTATGACACGCGCATGTCATTGAATCCATCATCTTCTCATAAGGATTGGACAAATCTTCATCAAACTATCTAATCATATGGTCCCCGCATGTACGTTTCGTGACCCATAATTATCTATCATCGTTATACTTTTCGAATTCCATTCATTAGTTTTCCCTTTCTCGTTGTGGGTAAATTATTCTGTTCTACGGCTTACATGCCTCACATTGACATGTTGGCCCCATATCTCTAGGCCTCAATTATGTCCTTATTGGCCTTCCTTTTATTCCCTGGGCCCCGTCGACCCTAAAATACGGTATACTATAATCATTGAGGACTATACTGGTCCTGCCTGGACCCACTACTCTCAAGTCATTAGTTTCTTGGGCCCAATTTTTTTTACCCGACTTCTACACAGAATATCTTACTTCTCCACTGTTATGCCTAACAGACACGGTTTGATATTCCCGCTCTTATCATTTCCACTTCTCATATGGATGCATTCAATACTAGTAACCCCTCTCTCTATAAATGTGGATAATTACCTTTCCCTGGTCCTACTAGCCTTTTTGAGATCTCCTTCTCTCGAACCTGGCAGTCTTAGCTCCCAGTTGTCATTTTCGTTGTTCCTTTTGCTCTACTGGACTCATGGAACACATGTTTGACCTCGCTGGTCTTGGCTGAATTCATTGCCACTACGTTGAAATGGAATCATGTCCTTTTAAATAGTCTTCCCCACTGGGTATACCTTCTCGTCGTGTTTCACTAACACTATTGAATTAAATCTTTCCCTTCGGCTAGGTATCGCAACCCTACTGGCTCCCTTTCTTCTGGGGCATTGACGTATTCTCTTAAACATATAATTTTGATGACATTAGTCATACCTCCCATTCACGCTTGGTCATTCCACTCACGAGCCCATTTTCATCTTACGAACTCTTTTTATCTTTTGTAACCCCTACTTTGGCTACGAGGTTTTCTTGTCAAGTAGGCTTATTTTCTCACGGTCGGTCCCTACCTGACCTACTTGTGATAAGTTTGAAATATCTTTCGTATCTCCGTCTGAACAGTAGATGGAAAATTACACAGTCAACCCACTCTCAATATATCTATGTGATTAACTATTCTTACTCTTAATACTACTTCTCCGAGCTAGAAAAAATTTTCCTAAAATTAAAATTCTGAGTGTCACTTCACTCTACCTTACACTATTGCCTTTGGATTAGCTCCTTCCATTGGCCCGTCACACTTAGATAATGCTATTGGTGAATTCTATCACGATCACCATTCCCCTAATGCTTCACAGCTTCCAATTGTTTCCCTCCTCCTGCAGTCCCGCTAACGGCCTTCGCTGGTCGTCCCATACTGTTCGGTGTACGAAATCCAGTCAAACTCGTATATGAATTGGATTCACTACACTTAATCGCCGAATAGCATAAATCGTATACGCAATGGAATACAAAAAACCTATAATAAGGCTCTATATCAAAGAATGCTAAGATGAAACGTAATAAGTCGTGCATATCCTAAAGGACTCTAGAACCGGATACTCTGATACCACCTATGACACCCCACCCAATTAAATAATGGGTGATCAGTCCTTTATAAAATTTAAAACACAATGTTCGGCTGGTTCATTCTTCGCATCACTGTCGAAAACATAACACCCTTATTAACCACCTAATAATTAATTAAGCTAGTGTCAAAATATTACTTCCTTTTTAAATTGTAACAAAAATCATTTATTTATAAATTCCAAGAATTTAAATATAATCCATCCACCACACAACTGAATATAATAAATACTGAATCTGACTTACGTGCTGAAATAAATAAGACTGCATAAAACATTTCCAGTTCAAAACTCTAAACCAAGAACCATAGTAAAACAAATCCAACATAAATGACTTGAAAGTAAACTGCATTCAATATCTGATAAAAATGTCTAAGGAGTGGGCGGCACATGCCCAAAATGAAAAGTCTAGATAAAACTGAGTGAGTTAATAAAGGCTTCTTATGCAAAGACCTGCAACTTCCACAATAGCTGTAGCACACCAAGAAATCCAAGTCCCTAAGTCTAGTGTCCCTGTGGCTGAGCACCTGATATAATACATATATATAGCAGGAGAGAAAATAGATGCAATAAACGGGTCAGAGCCCGATCTGTAAAAATATTTGTTTTAGCAAGTATTTAAAATTTGCAATAAAGCAAGTATCAAACGCAAGTTAGTTCAAACTCGCACATGAGATTCTCACCTCTCGTCTATTGTGCACGCCTAACGTACATCTATTCTAACCGAGATGATAACTTTTCTTTTTGGTGTCGTTGTTTGAAGCCAAGTTAGTCAAAACCTCAATTACCTACAAAAATATAACAATCTAAAGTGTAGAGGTAAGTAAGGGTATTAATCCACATCAAGGGGGTAAGTTAGAGACTCACAATTGTAGTTCAATTTTTTTTAGCTTTTTCAATATTAAAATAATTTTTGGTGAGGTGAGGATGTGAATAACACTAAACTAAAATGAAAGATCAAATTACAAATTAAAAAGTGACTAAAATGAAAAATAAAGTCTAACACAAAAATATGAGATAAATGAGGTAAATAAATGTGAGAACAATCAAAGAGTAGGACTACATCACAAATTTTAACTATTCTAATTAACTAATTTAATTATTTGAATTCTCCCAAATTAATATCAAAATTACAAATCAACTCTCGTTACAAATGTAATTTTAATAGTAACATTTTAGAATATTAAATTTAACACCCCACAACTCTGAAAAAATAGATCTACACTCCTTTTAATTAATCACCCGCTAGGATCGATCAATTAAAATTTATGTAAATCTTAGAAAATAAATTTAGAGTTGAAATTCAAGTAATAATACCCCACTTAAGAAACCCCTATCTCTAGTTCGAATCTAAAATGGGTATTATAACTAGAATTTCGATTTTCTCTCGAAAATCATTTACCCTCTCTCGAGGCATAAATTTAAGGGTGAGGGATCAAAATTAACATTTAAAGGGAATTTTCTAGTAATCCAACTAATTAACTTAAAATAACTTAAAATAAGGGTTCACCTCATCCCTTGAAAGGGGATTTAGCCTAGCATGGTATGGAATTTGACAAATTAATAATCAAGGGCATATAAAATAAAGTAGAAGAGAAGAAGAATCTAACCAAATATCTTTGAGTGAAATTGGACTTCAATCCTTGAATTTGCAATTTACATCCCTCCAATTTGTGTGATCAAACCAAAATTTCATCAACAATTACACTCAAAAATGGATTCTCACTAATTTATTTTTCTCATTAATCTAAAAAAAGTAAAATAAAATAAATTCTAACCTAAAAAACTAAACTAAAAAAGCGTGTTTGTCTCTCGACAATTCTATCCCTAATTCCTATTCTAAAGCTCCTTTTCAAATGGCGTCTTCCATCCTTTAAATAGTAAGAATGGAGCATGGGGGTAACAATGAGAAGACAAGGGTGTATGGGATATGGAAGGTATGTGGGTGAGGGTATATAGGGAATTATGCACACATGTGCATGGGTTAAGTGAGGTCATGTGGGAAGAGAGGGGGTTTAGTTGGGTGGAAGTTTGTTTGGGGGTAAAAATGGATTAAGTTGGGTTATTAAACACATGGGCATTTGGGTTTTGATTTTAGTAGCTAACAAGTGGGATCGTGGCTTAGGAAAAAAATGGAAATGGGTTTTGATAGCTAAGGATGAAAAATGGATGGAATCGGGCGCGAGTTAGATCGGGTTTGGGGTAAGGGCTGAGGTAGGTGGAGGAGGATTTCAGCCGGGGTTGGCTGGCGATTTTGTCTCCGCTGGTGACGGTATGGATGGCCGGGTTTTTAGGTTGCGTCGGAGAGATGGGCGAAGGCAGGTCCGAAGACTCAGGGTTTCGGGCTGGCGGTTTGGGTTTCGGGTTCAGAGGTGCGAGGTCATCGGGTAATCAATGGGTTGTGGAGAGGGTGATTCAGCTAGAGGTTGAGGTCCGATGGGGCAGTGGGGTCACCAGGTTTAAGGGTTAACGCCGTCGGGTTGGATATGGGGTTTGAATATGTGGTGGAAGTGGTTTATGGTGGTGATTTGAGGATGAGCTTGGGGTTGTGTTAATGGAGGGTAGGGGCTTTTGGTTATGGTGGTTTTGGTGAGAGGAGAGAGAGTGTGGGGGGTTTGAGGTTGAAGAAGAAGGGGATGGGATATGGTGTAGTGAGGTGTAGGATGAGTTGGGTGTGGGTGAGTTATTAGTTTAGGGTGTATGTGAGGGTAGGATGTTTGTGTGTGTGTTAGTTTGTGACCCTTAAGAAATAAAGACTCAACTAAAATTAAAAAAACTAAAAATAAAAAATAAAATCTAACTAAAAATAAAACAAACTAAAAATAATAAAAATAAAAATATTAAAACTAAAAAATAAAATCCTAAGCTTATATAAAAACTAAAATAAAAAAAAAAGAAATAAAAACTTAAAATCTAAATGAAAACTAAAGTCCTAAAAAATAATCTAATAAAACTAAAAAAAACTATCTAATCCTAATAAAAAACTAAAAACTAATAAAAATAAAGATGAAATAAAAATATACTAATAAAAATAAAATAGAAAAATAGAAATCAAAACCTATAAAATACTAAATAAATAAAAAACAAACCTAAAAATAAAAGGATTTTAACTAAAAATATAAAAAAAAATATAAAAAGGCACAAACTAAACACACACAGGCTTGGTATAATGGTTTCGCCTAGGTTTAGGGTCGGGTTTAGGCTAGAGTTACGACACAAGGTATTAGTTCCATTAAATGCACATTTGCCTCAATATACAGCTTTTGACATCGCAAACGGACATATGACCTACAAGATAAACATTTAAGCACATAAGACCCATATTGTCGAGAATTAGCAACTAAAGTACATCTATTCGGGGTATAAAATGTACAGTTTTGTTTGCTTATCACACCACCTGTGGTCATCCCCCCGATCCCCGCCGCGAAGGGAGGAAGGGATCCTTCGGGTCCCGTGCGTCCCCTCTCGGGAGAGAGCTTCGGCCGACGTCGATTTTGTGAGGTGTGAAAATGTAGAGAGATTGAGAGTCGCCAGTCAATTTTACTCAAAACAGACAAAAGAAACAGAGGAAGCCACCCCGTAGGATGGCATCCAAAGACATACTGGTGCGTGGGAAACCAAAATGATTCGAGAAGGGTTCGGAGACTTAGTTACGCAATGGGAAGGTGTTAGGCACCTGTTCCGCCCTTTCGGTCTCTCATGGATATTTGTTATTTTCCTTTATGTTTCCCCCCGTGATATGTGTGCATGTGTATATATAGAATTGAGGTAGAAATCCTCGACTTGTATCATGGAAGAGATAAAGCGAGTCATCCGTAGGAATGTGAGATTAGTGTAATAATAGGATTTGCGCGATTACCCCTACGTTGACCATTATAAGGGAACGATAACGTATGTGGAGTAATACGCCACTAAGAACGAATATATAGAATATAATAGAGAATGAGATAAAGAGAAGATAGAAAATAAGAGAAAAAGTGGGGAAATGACTCGAGTCTCGGGTTTTACTCCGAGACGCCTACGTAGCCTATAAAGGCATCAAAGTCCACGTAGTTCGCATGAAAAACGAGGGGTGGGGTTTAACCCATAAATCCAAATGGAGAAATCTCTTATTTGTGAATGTATGTGTGTGTGTAAAAAGGTGTTTTAGTTATGAGAAGAGTGTGGAAAAAGTGTGAGAATCTCTACTTGGAATTTATGGGCAAACCCTCTTTTTCTTGTTTTTTGGGTTTTTTATTTATATGAAAATATGGGATGTGCAATAATATTAAATAAAAGTATATTTATGATGTTTGAGATGATATAATAAAAATACTAAGTAAGAAAACAAGTTATTGCGAGTTTAACAGAATTTAGGAGAGAGTTTGAGAAAGTTGGACCTTCTTGGAGATCTTGAACTTGATCTTGAATGTTGGGGAGCAACCCTTGCACTTGGAGGATGATGGGGAGTGGTTAATTCACCAAAGATTGATGAAAGGGATGACGAAAAGTGGGAGTAAAAGGAGGATTTGGAAGTTGAAATCACGCTGCCTTCGAGAGAGGTTTCTGGGATTCGTTGAGAGTGATTTGCTTCTGATCTCAGCTCCCCTTGAAAATGAGGCCAATGCCTCCTTTTATAGGCCCAGGGGTCTTTCGATCGACTTTTCCATGGCACTACCTATCGGCAGGTGGCGATAGGCAGGGTCTGGGACCTGCCATTTGGCAGTGCGCCTCAGGCATTTTTAGAAAATTGGCCGCCGAGGGAAAATCGTTGATCAGAATCGCGCACGGGGCATACCGTTGGAAAGGTATTTCAGAGACCTTAGAAATTCCTTTGAACTGCTACCAGGTTTTGGAGTTGACTTCGGGTCAAATGTGGTTCCGAAGCATTTATCGGTCCGTTGGACGGGGAATTGTTCGAATGCAAATGGATCGTTCGTCCGCATAGTAAGTCAGAATCGCGCATCAGGCATACCGTGGGAAAGGTTAGGAGATGTAAATTGACATTCCAAAGAGTTTGACCTGGTTTGAGGAGTTGACTTTGGTCAACCGGGCTCGAGAAGCCTTCGGTGACCTCTCAGAGTCAAACGGATCGTTCGTCCGCATGGAAAGTCAGAATCGTGCACGGGATGGACCGTTGGAAAGGGTTTTCAGTTACCTTTGAAGATTCATCCAGCCTCGGTCAAGCTGAAGAGTTGACTTAGGTCAAACAGAGCCCGAGAGCACCCGGTGGCCTCTAGGTTGGGTTTCGAATGCAAATGGATCGTTCGTCCGCATGGTAAGTCAGAATCGCGCATGGGGTGGATCATTGGAAAGGGTATTCGGTTCCCTTCAAAGATTCATTGAGTCTCGGTCGAGATGACGAGTTTGACTTTTGCGTCAAAATGAGTCGGGGAGTGCCCGATGGCTTTTTAGGTCAGTACTCGGGACGTGACCAGGGTTTACAATGATGAGTGTAGGTACTAGGGACCTAAGGAGAGTTAGGGGGTAACAGAATGAGGTGTCTACAGAGCCCCTCGATGGGTCAATTTGGAATAAATGATAGCCGTAGATCACCGCATGATGCTTCTGAGAGAGTGTGACCGATTCAAAGGGTCGGGGTTAATTCTGAGGACCTAAGGAAGCGAGAATGACTAATTCAGAGGGTCGAGGTTGATTCCGAGGACCTAAAGAGTGAGGATGACCAATTTCGAGGGTTGAGGTCGATTCTGACCTAACTCAGGTGACGATCCAAGACCGGGGCCAATTCTGACCCAAAGAGTGGTGACGATCAAGGATCGAGGTCAAATCTGACCTAACTCAGGTGACAGTCTAAGACCAGGGCCAATTCTGATCCAAAGAGTGGTGGCGACCGAGGACCGAGGTCAATTCTGACCTACTTTGGGTGACGATCCAAGACCGAGGAAAATTTTGATCCAAGAGTGGCGACGACCGAGGACCGAGGCCAATTCTGACCTAACTCAGGGTGACGATCCAAGATCAGGGCCAATTATGACCCAAGAGTGCTGACGACCGAGGACCGAGGCCAATTTTGACCTAACTCAGGTGACGATCCAAGACTGAGGCCAATTCTGACCCAAATAGTGGTGATGACCGAGAACTGAGGTCAATTCTGACCTAACACAGGTGATGATCCAAGGCCGAGGCCAATTTTAACCAAAAGAGTGGTGACGATCGAGGACCGAGGTCAATTCTGACCTATCTCAGGTGACAATCCAAGACCGGGGCCAATTCTGACCCATGAGTGGTGACGACCGAGGATCGAGGTTAATTCTGACCTAACTCAGGTGACGATCCAAGACCAGGGACAATTCTGACCCAAAGAGTGGTGACGAACGAGGACTGAGGTCAATTCTGACCTAACTCAGGTGACGATCCAAGACCGGGGCCAATTATGTCCCAAAGAATGGTGACGATCGAGGACCGAGGTCAATTCTAACCTAACTCAGTTGACGATCCAAGATCGGGGCCAATTCTGATCCTAAGAGTGGTGACGACCGAGGACCGAGGTCAATTCTGACCTAACTCAGGTAACAGTCCAAGACCAAGGCCAATTCTGACCCAAAGCGTGGTGACGACCGAGGACTGAGGTCAATTCTGACATACTTTGGGTGACGATCCAAGACCGGGGCCAATTCTGACCCAAGAGTGGTGACGACCGAGGACCGAGGCCAATTCTGAGCTAACTCAGGGTGACGATCCAAGACCAGGGCCAATTATGACCCAAGAGTGGTGAAGACCGAGGACCGAGGCCAATTCTGACTTAACTCAGGTGACGATCCAAGACCGAGGCCAATTCTGACCCAAAGAGTGGTGATGACCGAGAACCGAGGTTAATTCTGACCTAACACAGGTGACGATCTAAGACCGGGGCCAATTCTAACCAAAAGAGTGGTGACGACCGAGGATCGAGGTCAATTTTGACCTATCTCAGGTGACAATCCAAGACTGGGGCCAATTCTGACCCATGAGTGGTGACGACCGAGGACCGAGGTTAATTCTGACTTAACTCAGGTGACGATCCAAGACCGGGGTTAATTCTGACCCAAAGAGTGGTGACGACCGAGTATCGAGGTAAATTTTGACCTAACTCAGGTGACGATCCAAGACTGGGGGCAATTCTGACCAAAGAGTGGTGACGACCGAGGTTCGAGGTCAATTCTGACCTAACTCAGGTGAAGATCCAAGACCGGGGCCAATTCTGACCCAAAGAGTGATTGCACTTCCTTGAGAAAAGAAAAAGAGTTTCACTGGGGATAAGAGTTGGATTTGAGTTTCCGCTGGGGATAAGGATTGGGTTTGAGGTTCCGCTAGGGAACGATGAATGGCCTGGGGAAGACTTGGATCGTCTTTTGGGAGAGATCGCCTAGGGCGAGTGGTTCTTCTGAATTCCGCTGGGGAAAATACCATGCGATATTATTTTGCATCGGGTAGCCGATGGCTGGGGAGGCTTGTGTGTCCTTGATTTGAGCAGAGGAGCTGATTATTGGGGAGATAATCGGTTTTAGGTTGTAAACTCTGCTGAGGAGGTGATTAGGCGATCCGGGCGCTTTCTCAAGAGGTCATTCACTTGGATTTTAAGGGTTCTGCTAGGGAAAAAAGAGGTCTCGCCTGAAGAAATGCAAAAATTTTCTTGATGAAAATGTTCAAAGCCCATCCTGGGACTTTTAGGAATTTTCGGGGATTTTTCGAGGTTTTCTGGTATTTTCTGGGAATTTTTGTACAAAATGTTTAAGGGGGTGCTGACCGACATAGACTGAGGGGTGCCATTCGGCAGTGGCACGGACTTTTGGGCTGCCTCGGGAAGGTGAGGAGTCAGTGCCGATCGGTATGGAGGGGGGAAGTGCCGATCGACATGGCGTTTGGCCTCCTATATAAGGGGGGCGAATCCCCTTCATTTTTCATAGCTTCTTGCCTTCTCTTTTTCTGCGATTTCTCTCTGCCAATTGTTTTAACTTTCCGATCTTCAAGAAATGTCCACTTTTGTGAGCGCCGCTGTCCATCGGGAGTGGTTGACCATTGATAACTGGGCGAATGTTGATTGGAGGGACAGGGTGCCCCTTGCTTTGGGGAATGAGAATGCCTTTGATGCATTCGAGCCGGTTGCAGATGAGCGGACCTTGCTGCGGGAGCCGTCGCGTCATCGCTCTTTGAGAGTGATTCCCGACGATTATATAAGTAACCTGACCTTTGGCATTCCTTTCTTTTTGGGTGATTTTTCCTTTTTCTTGACCTTTGGCTGGATTTTTCCTTTTGCCAGTCGGATATTTCTTTGAAGAATTTGCATGCCCGTGGGACGATGGGTCTTAGGGATGTTTGGGAGTATCTTCCACCCGTGGTGTGCGGGATGGTATCATCAGCGGGTTTTGGGAGGTTAGCGGCTGCGCTGGATGAGACGCCTCGTTCGACAGCAGTCCTGTGTGCTTTGGGGGAGAGGTGGTGGGACACTACCCACACTTTTCATTTTGGCTTTGGGGAGATGACAGTGACTCCCATAGATGTGCAGCAAGTGCTGGGGATGGATTGTGACGGGGATCAGATAGAGGTGGATCGCTCCTTGCGGGTGAGGTCGGAGGCGATGCATGCGACACTTGGTGATGTGAGGAGGATAGTCTCGGGGGATTCTATCCGGTTGTTCTTGCTGAAGGATGTTTTGGTGAGCCGGGTGGTTGATGTGGAGGACAGCCTGCAAGTGAGGCAGATGGCCCCATTATTCATCTTGTTGGTGTTGGGAGGTTTCATGGTGGCATCGAGCGGCGACGTCTTCCATTTGTGGTTTCTGCCATACTTGAGGATGTTTTCGAACATCCTTTTCTATGATTGGGGGAGTCTGACCTTGGCGACCCTTTACTCTTCTCTGGATGCATTCAGCCGGTGCTGCTGGCAGAATTTTACTGGAGCCACGTATCTCCTTGAGGTATTCTTTACTTTGTGCATTTTCCTTTCATGCATTCACATTTTCCTTTTATGCATTCGCATTTTTTTTATGCGTCTCTTTTTGCTTGTGACTTCAGACGTGGTTTTATGAGGTGATTGGGAGAAACACCCCGCTGATTGCTTTGAAGGATCACACCGTTGGGGACTTCTATCGACTGTATCGATGGCGTAAGGCCAACCGACAGTCGAAGGGATCTCTTTCCCTGGAGGCGGTGCGTCAGGTCTTAAATGACCTGACCAGTGGTCGGATAAGGTCCTTTCCTTTTTGGTCTTGGTTTTTTTGCACCTTCTGATCACGTACTGACTCATTTTCAGGTGACCTTTTATCCTTGGGGGACAGCTATTCAGGATACGGGGATGACTGGGGTAAACGCGCAGATGAGGCTCTTGTTGGCACATGAGTTCAGCCATTCCTGGTACCTCGGGGAGAGGGTGATTCGTCAGATAGCTGAGGAGGAGGTGGTGGTGCCACCTGCGCAGCCTCCTATGTCTATGAGGCGGGAGCGACAGCTACTGGAGGATGAGAGGATTGCGGTAATGATCGGTGAGTCCTATGCTTTATACACTGATACGGCTGTGCCGTATGACTATATGGACTTTGTGACGAGATGGTTGATGGCGCCCAGCATTCATGATGCCTTACCTTTCCCTCCTGCTGGTTCGAGTTGGGCAGTGGGGTCTTCCCATAGTGGTGGTGGTCCCTCGGCACCTGCGGTGGCGACGATCTCGGAGGTTCCTTTCGTTCGGCTGCACACTCCTTCGTACAACATCCGACGGGCTGATGGAGGGATAGTGCCAATGCTGTACCATCCTCTTGCAATGGATCCGGAGGAGTTAGGTTTGACGGAGGAGGTCCTTCATCCTGCGGTAAACCTTTCGGTCCTTTTCCTCTTTTTAGATTTCCTTTTCTTGATACTGATTCTGTCATTTTCCTTGGAGAAAATCCGGGTGTCAACCACTTGGCTAAGAGACATCAGGGATTGGATATCATCGGCGAATGCCCACATTCGGGAGGTTGTCCCTATTCCTTCTTGCTTGGTGCCGTCATCCTTATCCGAGGAAAATTCTAGTTCAGGTAGTGGGGGTGCGTCGTCTAGCCGTAGGGGGAAGAGAGCGCGTCGCAAGGGTGGAAACTCTTGAGAGAGAGAGAGAGAGAGAGAGAGAGAGAGAGAGAGAGAGAATGTGGGTTCGGGTTGAGTCCCGTTGTTTTTGGTTTTTTCTTTATTTCCTGCAAAAATGATGTAACACAGAAAACATATATATGCAATGCAATGAAGTTTTTTGACTATCTTTTATTTTAATGATGAATGAATGCATGCGCATGTGCTTTTTAACTTTGTTGCTGAGACCGTAAAACAGGAGTATTTTTGGAATTTTTCAAAGGAAAGCTGTTTTATTTAAAAGGGAAATCCTATAAGGAGAAAATAGGATTCTTGAAATTCTGTTGAGAATATCAATTTATTTTCATTGAGTTTTCTGATTTGACAAAAGAGGAAAGGAGGAAATTTCCAAAATTGGGGGGTTGCCGATCGGCAAGCAGCCTGGCCTGCCTATCGGCAGTTCAGTCCAGTCCTATCAATTGAAAGCTTTGATTGGGACCCTTTTCAGCTATTTGTGCCTTGTGGGGTAGGATTCCTTCCGATTTTTGCAGGGATTATGTCTTTTGTGAGAGTTCTCAAGTATATAAAAGGGGGTGAGGGTGTAGTATTTTCATCACCTTTGCACCCTTATCCACTTGCCCACTATTTCTTTGCCCTACAAGATGGCACTCCCTGGTAGCACCGAGTTTGTCAACTACCTCGAATCCTTGGAAGCTATGTGCTCTTATAATGTCGACTATGATGCTTTCAACATGCGCCAAGTTACCTTGTGGCGCAATCGGCCTTTTGAGTGGAATATGCTGACAGCGGCGGTACAATTCTGGTACCCCGAAGACCATGTATACTTCTTTGGGTTGGAAGAAGTTTTTCCTACCTACGAGGAGTTTTCCTCCATACTAGGTATGAATCCTAGTGTTATTACGGCTTTACCCGAATTTTCCCGTTCTCCTAGGGATTTGTTGGCCAGGCTTCTCCGTATTTCGCCTTCGACGGCCAGGTCATTGGTTACCGGAGGAATGATATCCCTCCCGATAATGTTGCGATCCGTGAATTTGCGGAAGTAGGTGATGCTGGCTATGCTGGAGCCGTTGTTTTGGGCATGGTTTCAAAATTGTTGTTGGTGACTAGGGAGATGCGAGTGGATCCATAATTTGCAGCCATTACTTCATGGATGTCATACCGTTGCAATTCTGCGGCGGTGATACTCACGGAGACTCTTAATGGCCTGGATGCCTGGAGAGAAGGTCGTTCAGACTTTTTGAGGGGTAGCCCTGTGATGCTGTTCATGTGGTTGTTTGAAACATTCCACTTGGTGACTCCTCCAGAGTATCCCTTGTTGGCTTTACCCAACTTCTTTTCACGCTACTTTATCTTCATTGTCTTGTATGTCGAGAACTAGGAGAAAAGGTTTGTGGAGTATGGGGCTCGTGGCCTATATTGGTCACAGCCTTGGTGGGGACAGTTGCAGCCTGTTCTGGAGCTAGGAGAATATTCATATCTGCGGCTAGTTGGTCTCAGACAAACCTATTTTTATTTCCCTTGGCGGCTCCTGCGTCAATTTAGCTGGGCGCAAGTCGTGTCCTCTCGGACCTCAAATTTCTTTCCGGTAGAAGATTTGACTGAGCGTTTGCGTCTGTTGCTTGGATCTTTGTGGGAAAATCGGCGTCTGTTGACCCGTCCCTCTCAGTCTATCGGGAAGGATTGGCATGTCCCCAAAGATTATATGAGGTGGTTGTGGAGGAAATTAGTCAGTAAGATGTTGGCAGTGGAGACTGGACAAAGATGGTTTGTTTTATTTGACACGATGGAAGGGGGTGTTGTGGTCTTTTCGATGATGGTTAAAACTCATCGACCCATGGAATGTTTACGACACTCCATTCAGTTAGAGGAAGATTGGGGTCCTCAGGATGTAGATGATGAGGGTGCAGGCTCTTCGGGTAGCTGTGGGTAGGATTCCTGGGGACTTTATTTATGTGATAGGTGTGGGGGATTTTATCTGTTTTTTATGGTAGTAGGGGGAAGGGAGTTATCCATTCCTTTTTCTTATGTAATCCATACTGTAGTTTCTTATTAATGAAATAAACAAGTTTCTGATCATCCAGCTGTGCCTTTCGATGAATTTTGTGTTTTGAATTATTTACACCGATCGCTAAGGCATACATAATCCTTTTGTTCAAGTATATGTTTAGAATGAACTATCGTTCTCAGAGATAAGAAAAGAATATATTTTGTGAAAAAGAAGGGGTCGTGCTCATGTGGGCTGTATGAGTTGCCTACGTACCTCTGGGGTTTTTTGAAAAGTTTTAAAATAGTTTTTTGTAGAGGATCAGCCCCACGTAGTTCTGGGTAGAGGGAAATGAAGTTTTTTTTTAGAATAGAAAGGGGATGAGAAGAGTCGTAGCACGCTGAGATTTTGGACTAGGGGTAGAATTCCTTGAGACGGTCCAGATTGACTAGACGAGCCATCTCTTCCTCATCCAGGTCAGTGAGCATGGTGTCACTGCCAGACAAGAACTTCTTCACAATATAAGGGCAGCTCCAATTGGGCTTGAATTTTCCTCTGGGGTCCCAGATGGGTTCGATTATCTCCTTGAGGGCTAAATCCCCCTCCCGGACACCGTCGTCATTGACTCTCTTGTTGAATGATCGCGCTATTCATAGATGGTATCCCTGTATATGATAAAGAGCTTTTAATCTTCTTTCATCCATAAGGGATAGCTCATCAAGACGGCCTTGGCACCAGTCTTCTTCACAAACCTTGCTTTCGAGCATGACGCGTAGCGAGGGTATTTTTAGCTCCACAGGTAGGACTGCCTCCATGCCGTAAACCAGGGAGTAAGGGGTAGCCCCAATAGAGGTTCGAATTGAGGTTCGATAGCCCCAGAGGGCGTACGGGATTAGGTCGGCCCAATCCCTATAACCTTCGGTCATCTTGCTGATGATGGCTTTGAGGTTTTTGTTGGTGGCTTCAACTGCACCATTGGTTTAAGGTCGGTAGGGCGAAGATTTGTGTCTCTGAATCCCATACTCGTTGACAACTTCTGTGACTTCTGCCTCGAAGTGTAACCTGTTATCTGACACTAGCTCGTGCGGGACCCCATATCGACAGATGATATTTTTCTTGATGAATTTGTCCACCTTCTTGGCATTTAATACTGTGTATGACTCAGCTTCAACCCATTTGGTGAAGTAATCAATGGCAACCAGGATAAACTCATGCCCATTTGACATTTTTGGCATAACCTTCCCTATGATGTGGATACCCCAGGTGGAGAACGGTCAGGGAGAAGTCATGCTGTATAATTCCTGCGGAGGTAGGTGTTGGAGGTTGGAGAACTGTTGGCATTTAGGGCATCTCCAAACATAGGCGGTACAATCCTGGGCCATGGTGGTCCAGTAGTAGCCCTATCGGATGATCTTCTTGGCAAGCATGTGACCGTTCATGTGGGGTCTGCATTCCCCGCTGTGGATTTTCTGCATTATCTTTTCAATGTCAGCCCCTGCGATACAGTGCAAATGAGTTCCATCAAAATTTATCTTGAGTAGTGCTTTATGACATATGATGTACTGATCGGCCAGCCTTTGGAGGGTAGCTCGGTCATTCTTATTGGAACCTTCGGGAAACCTACCATGTTTGAGGAGGCACCATATATTATAGTACCAGCAATCGGCTAGTTCGGGGTCTTCTGTGGAGACAAGATCAATATGGTAATAATGGATCGATTTGTCTTGCTTTTGAACTAGGAAGGGGGTCATTGTTATTCCCTCGGGCATGTTGATCATAGAGGCCAAAGTGGCGAGAGCATCAGCTAGGTTGTTCTTTGCTCGGGGCAGGTAATGGAAGGTGATATCTCAGAATTAGGAGGCTAACTCTTTTAATTGGGCATGAAAGGTTTGGAGCTTTTCGTCCTTAACTTTCCACTTTCTGAGCACTTGACTGATGATAAGGGCAGAATCCTTTTATACATCAAGGTATTGAATACCTTTCTTGAGAGCGACCTTGAGGCCCACCGTGCATGCCTCGTATTCTATCATGTTGTTGGTGCAAGGGAAATCCAATTTAACGGCGATAGGAGTGTGGGAGTCATCTGGGGCGACCAAGAGTATCCCAATGCCATATCCCTTTTTGTTGGCAGCGCCATCGAAGAACATTTTCCATCGGAGGTAGTCTTGGGCGGTGCAAAGAATGTTCTCATTTGGGAATTCGGAGATCCAGACATCTGTTTCTTCTACAGGGTAGTCAGCGAGGTAGTCAGAGATGGCTCTTCCTTTAACGGCTTTCTGTGTGACGTACATGATATCGAACTCGATTAGGAGCATCAACCATCGGGCCATTTGGCTGGATAAGGAGGGTTTCTCATGCAGGTACTTGATGGGATCCATTCGGGATACAATTTTAATGAGGAAGGCGAGCATGTATGTCATAACTTTTGGGTGACCCAGACAAGTGCGACACATGCTTTTTCTAAAGAAGTGTAGTTGACCTCGTACCCGACCAATTTGCGACTAGCATAATAGATGGCTTTTTCTTTGCGGGAGTCCTCAAGGTATTAGGCTAGCAAAGCCCCGGCTGTTGTGTCGGTTATGGTTAGGTATAGGAGCAAAGGGAGACCAGGCTGTGGTGGCATGAGAACTGGAGGTTGGGTCAGGTATTGTTTGATTCGATCAAAAGCTTCTTGGCAGGCCTCATTCCATCCCTTGGTTGAATCCTTTCGGAGGAGCTTAAAGATTGGTTCACAGATGGAGGTTAGCTGGCTGATGAACTCGCTGATATATTATAATTTCCCAAGAAAACCTAGGACTTCTTTCTCCGTTCGGGGTGGTGTCATCTCAAGTATGGCCTTCAGCTTGGCGGGATCTTCTTCTATCCCCTTCTCACTGACCATGAATCCTTAGAGTTTTCCTTTTGTAATGGCGAAGATGGATTTCTGTGGATTAAGTCCCATCTGATACTACCGCAGTCGTTCAAAGAACTTTCGGAGAGTAGGAGCATGACCTTCTCTAGTTTTGGACTTGATGATCATGTCATCCACATAAACTTCAACCTCTTTGTGAATCAGGTCGTACAGGATGGTTGTGGAAGCCCTTTGGTAGGTAGTCCCAGCATTCTTGAGACCGAATGGAATAACGGTGTAGCAAAAGGTTCCCCATGGGGTGATGAATGCAGTTTTCTCTTAGTGGTCGGGGTGCATCTTCATTTGGTTGTATCCGGCAAACCCGTCGACGAATGAATTGAGAGCATGACTGGCTGTGTTATCCATGATCATGTCGATGTTGGGTAGTGGATAATCATCCTTTGGAGAGGCTTTGTTTAAATCTCGATAATCCACACACATTTGAACCTTTCCTCCGAATTTCGGCACGGGTACAATGTTTGCTAGCCACGTGGGATATTCGATTACTCGAATGAAACCCACGTTTAACTATTTGACCACCTCTTCCTTGACTTTGATCGACCATTCGGCGCGAAGCTTTCTCAATTTTTGTTTAACCGGCGTGTAATATGGGAGAGTGGGGATCTCATGCTGAGCTATTTCAGGATCAATACGGGGCATATCGTCGTAGGACCATGCGAAGACATCCACGAACTCCTTTAGCAATTCCTCGAGTTGTGCACGCTCATGCTTGTCAAGGGTGCCCCCTATCCTAATGTCGCTCAGTTGGCTACTAGAACCGAGATTAACAATGACAATCCCTTCTTCATTAACTTGAACGCGGTTATGTTGTTTGTTATTAACCTTATTTAAATCAGTTAAGAATTGTTCATTTGCAAAATCATCATCATCAAAAGTTTGATTATAATCTAAATAATTAATGTAAGGCATAGCAGGATACTCAAAATCTTCGTTTATTTCATTGACAGGAAAAACAACATTGAGAACCTCATCAAAAGAGGTCTCGATTACATTTGATCAAGGATGGATAACAGTAGAAGAAATAGGGTGAAATTGGGGTTAGGTGGGATTTCAACAGGTAGAGTTGGCGTAGCATGATAGTTGAGGAGAGGTGTATCAGTAGCTTTGAACAGATGAGAGGGATCGAATGGTGTAGCGCCTGAATGAACCATGCAGAGTGCCATCCCCAGCATCTCTAGGTTGAAGGAATCTTCGGAGTCACTTTCCTCAGTTCTTTCAGTATCTTTGATAAGCGGTGGCACCTGGTATTGGTAACTCCCAGACCATGAGTAGTTGGCTTCGAATAAGATCTCCATTCCAGGCTTCATCTTCTTAACTGTATGGTCATACCACGGTTCTGGAAATCCGCAAAAAGGGAAGTCTTCACCCTTTTTGATGAATCGTCCATTTGAAGAATCTCCCGAGGTAGTTCGGACGAAGTCTAACCCTCTCTTTCATCGAGTTTGGCGGATCATTCTGAGCTCTAGTTCTGATGGTTGATATGCCAAGCCGTAAGGAGGGAAAGCTTTCTTCAGTTCGATGGGCTCAAGTATCCCCTGCTGTCTTTGTCCTAGCCCCAGTCCGGGCATGAAGTGCATGTTTCTGAACATCTGAATTACATTGACATTGCCATGAGGGTCGTATTCTGGACAAACCCTTTCTTTGAAACCGTACCTTGTCGGGAGTAGGGATGGCTCAACTCGAAACCCTGATAGGAGCATATCATTTGACCCATGCTGTATCTCGAGAATTGGACTGCTGGTGCCTGCACCATCGGCATTATCGTCGTCACCCAAAATGGTGATTACTCACCCATCGGCGAAGAACTTCAATTTCTTATGGAACGAGGAAGAGACACCCTTTATACTGTGGAGCCAGGGTCGTCCGAGCAACAGGTTAAAACAGGCAGGGATATCAATGACTTGGAATTCGATGACAAGGTTTATAGGTCCAACCCCTATTGCCAGTTTTATGGATCCCATCACCTCCCGACGGGTGTTATCGTAGGCATGCATGGCACCGGAGGTTGGAGCGAGGTCACTTTCTTTTAGGCCTAAACATTTGAAGGTTCTTAGTGGGCAGACATTCAAATCGGATCCGTTATCGACAAGAGAGAGTGGCACGGCCTTCCCCATAACTTCGATGGAGATGTTGAGTGCATGATTGTGATTCGCCCCAATTTTGAGGATTTCCTCTTCAGATAATGATAGAATTCGGGTGGAGGTCAAGGACCCGACCAAATTTATCGCTTCGTCTGGTGTGGTAGAAGGAGGAACTATGGGTCCTGTAAGCAATTTGATTAAGGCATTTTTGTGCAGCTGGGAAGACATGAAAAATCCCCATAGAGTGATATTAGCTTGAGTTTTCTTCAGTTGATTGAGGATCTTGCTCTCCTCAATGGTCATTTCAGGCATAGGAAAGTTTTCAACGCCCTTCCCTTTGTCATTTGCTGGTAGCGAGCTTGGAACTTGGTAATGTCTCCCAGATCTAGTCATGTGATTTACTGAAGAAGGGAAAAACTTAAGTCCAGTTTCCTCGTCAATCTCAGGTTGTTCTTCCACCCTATCTATTTTTTCGAGGAGTTTTTTAAATTATATCATCCCACATATGTCGTCTACTAGGCTAGTTCTTCCCGAAGCATGTTCTTCGCTTGAATCTTCGAATTCTTCCCCTCATCCGGTGGAAATAATTCTATTTTCTTCCGTGAAATCCATGCATTCCACAACTTCAAAGGCTTCTTCATATAGGTCTTCCGATTCTCTGGAGAAGGGTGAAGGGTGAAGGGACTAGGTGCCCTTGCAGCTTCAAAGTGTCAAGTAACCCGGTGATACTGAAAATGTTATTAGTTTTCCTGCATGCTTCTGCCATGATCTGGACAACATCCTCTAAGCTGAACTCATCAATTGGTACCACCCACCTATCTGATTCTCGGTCCCATTTTCGTTCTTCCAAAAATAGTGCGCTGAACCTCTGGCAATCGATAATCATCTGTGAGGGCAATTTCAGCCCGAACTCTAGGAGTTGATTCAATATCTCTGACAATTCCATACTTCCATCTTCAGAATGGGTACGGACAGTGATGCATGCTCTGGTAAGGAGTGACAGTGCCTGATCAGTGGGGCTAGTAGGGTGTAGGAGGAAATATGGGCAAATTTGAAGAGGTTTAGGAGGGTATAGGGGCGTGATTTGAGTTAATGGATCGAAATTTTGGTTTTCTTCCAAGAAGATGGCATTGGTGTTATTTGGGAGTGGGTTATGAGTAGTGTTTGGCTTAGGATTGGCTGGTGGGGCGATGGTACCTCGATTACTGAGATCTTGGATTATGTTTCGAAGGTGGAAGCATTGGTCGGTGGTATGACCAGTTGTTTGGTGAAAGACGCAATGAGCATCAGTTTTGAAGTTTCTTGGGAGTGGATTTGGAAATGGACGTGGTTCCAAAGGTTTTATAAGGTTTCGGCTTAACAGGGCTTGGTAAACTTTAGAGAGGGGAGCATGAAGCTCAGTGTATTCCCTTCGGATGGGGGCAGGGCGACTTTCTGGTGCCCATGATGCGGTTGGTTGAGAGATCTTGTTGATGGTTGAGACTGCAGCATTGACATGCTTGTCATACTTTCTAGGGGTGAACTGTCTGGATACCTTCTTCAGTTCAACTTCTATTTTGGCAAGACCTTCCTCGATTTCTACTCCTGATTCTCTGAGAGCTTGAAAGTTGGTGTAGTACTGTCCTTCAAAGTTTGCTGAAATAATTGGGTCATCACCTCTTCGGAAGCCCCTAGTAGAGTCATGGAACGATGATAACTGCGAAGATGAACAATTGGGGGGCCACTCCCTTCGAATTTCTCAATATTTGGCATTTTGAACTTCTCGAGTAACCTCTCTTTAGGATAAGGAGACATATGTGTGTAGTCCATGTAATTCGTAGAGATTCGGACCTGGTCGAACATCTTAGTGAGCATCTTAAGATCTTCTTTGACTTTGTTCAACTTCTCCTCCTTTGGATCAGCAACCATAGGCAGGTTAGCCACAAGTTGAGCAATGTTTGGCATTGGATGCTGGGAAGGCGGCGGTCCATTAGCAGGAGGGGCACGTGGAGCGTGCTGATATTCTTCTGGGACACAAATAGGCTCGGGTGGACCCATAGTACGAGGGAACAGGGCCTCGGGCTCTTGAGGAATAGGAACTTGGTTTCATTGCATTTCTTGGACCTCAGCTTGGAGGTTGTCGATCTTGGCCACGAGCTGAGCTAGGACTGTCGATAGATCCGATTGTATGACTGGTGCTTGATCTGCATTCTCCATGGAAGATGGATGGATTTCGGACTCGAAAGAAGTAGTAGAGGAGCGGATGAAAGTTCGAGTTGATTTGACTGAAGACCGAAGCAAATAGGGCGCCAAGCCAAGGGCGTGCGTTCGACCTGAGAAGGCGTCGGATGAGATTTATTTTTGAGAGAAGAAAAAAAAGGAAGAAACTATTTTTGGATTTTTGATAAAGAAGGGAAAAATGTTTTTGGATTTTTTAATAAAGAAGGAAGAAATGTTGTTGGATTTTTAATAAAGAAGGAAGAAATGTTGTTGGATTTTTTAATAAAGAAGGAAGAAATGTTTTTGGATTTTTAATGAAGAAGGAAGAAATGTTTTTGGATTTTTTAATAAAGAAGGAAGAAATGTTTTTGGATTTTTTTTTGAAGACGGAACTCAACATGATTATTATGTTCTCACTTGTATTTAATTCTCCTAAATGCAATGCCGGACGGGACCCGAACCTGGAAAAGTGGGGGTCTTAATATATGCAAAGCTACGTTTAGACTTGTAACCAGGCTCGGGGACAGAGTCCCGTTTTAAAAATGCGCAAAAATTGGGCGGCAGGCCAACCCGGAATTTCGACAGAGTTTCGGGTTGAAAACGACAATCTAAAGTGCGTGTCCTAAGTTTGACACCTATATGCGGGTATTCAGTTGGTTGGGTGAATCGACATGGGTTCCCCCATTTGGCGTGACTTCCACAATATACGTCTTGCTCTTGCGGGCAATCGGTACGTGTGGACAAGCCAATTGATATACCTGACTGTACGTGAATTGCCTCACCATATACCTCGTGGGGACGGTACGTGTGAGAGCAAATTCGATATACTCGCCGTACGTGAATGAATTCCTTGCGATATACCTCCCGTCATGACTTCGGTCAAGCGGTACAATGTGGGGGAATCGTTCGATATACGTCGAAGGTACTTGGCTAATGGGAGGTGAGAGTCATATCGCTTAGGCTAACTGCGACCTGCCGGACCAGCGCCCATCACGAAGTCACCCTCCAGTTACTGGTTAAAATTTGATCAATATCAATGCTCTTTGGTGATATTGTGTGAATCATGCATGATTCTCTTATTAGTATCTTATGATGAGAATGCTATTCTTGATTATGCCAAACTGGGAACAAAGTACCTCAAAAAGTACACCAAGTATGGACGGGTGATGCGTGCAACATGGGGATATACATGTGATCCTAGGTGCACGTGGTGTGAAGTGTACATGGAGAATTTTCTACAAGTGTGTGAATATAAGCATAAGCATTTGATACACATGTGAGAAAAGGGAACATGCAGATATGGGGGGGGGGGGGGGATATAAACAAATATAGCATCCATGTAAATAGATTCAAGCCCTCAAAATTTAATAAAACTTACCCAGCAGAGTCGCCACTGTGGCCATCCCCCAGATCCCCGCCGCGGAGGGAGGAAGGGATCCTTCGGGTCCCGTGCGTCCCCTCTCGGGAGAGAGCTTCGGTCGGCGTCGATTTTGTGAGGTGTGAAAATGTAGAGAGATTTAGAGTCGCCAGTCTATTTTCCTTAAAACAGACAAAAGAAAAAGAGGAAGCCACCCCGTAGGATGGCATCCAAAGACATACTAGTGCGTGCGAAACCAAAATGATTCGAGAAGGGTTCGGAGGCTTAGTTACGCAATGGGAAGGTGTTAGGCACCCATTCCGCCCTTTCGGTCTCTCATGGATATTTGTTATTTTCCTTTATGTTCCCCCCCTGATATGTGTGCATGTGTATATATAGAATGGAGGTAGGAATCCTCGGCTTGTATCATGGAAGAGATAAAGCGAGTCATCCGTAGGAATGTGAGATTAGTGTAGAAAATAGGATTTGCGCGATTACCCCTACGTTGACCGTTATAAGGGAACGATAACGTATGTGGAGTAATACGCCACTAAGAACGAATATATAGAATATAATAGAGAATGAGATAAAGAGAAGATAAAAAATAAGAGAAAAAGTGGGAAAATGACTCGAGTCTTGGGTTTTACTCCGAGACGCCTACGTAGCCTATAAAGGCATCAAAGTCCACGTAGTTCACATGAAAAACGAGAGGTGGGTTTAACCCATAAATCCAAATGGAGAAATCTCTTATTTGTGAATGTATGTGTGTGTGTAAAAAGGTGTTTTAGTTATGAGAAGAGTGTGGAAAAAGTGTGAGAGTCTCTACTTGGAATTTATGAGCAAACCCTCTTTTTCTTGTTTTTTGGGTTTTTTATTTATATGAAAATATGGGATGTGCAATAATACTAAATAAAAAGTATATTTATGATATGTGAGATGACATAATAAAAATACTAAGTAAGAAAACAAGTTATTGCGAGTTTAAGAGATTTTAGGAGAGAGTTTGAGAAAGTTGGACCTTCTTGGAGATCTTGAGCTTGATCTTGAATTTGGGGAGCAACAGTTGCACTTGGATGATGATGGGGAGTGGTTAATTCACTAAGTTTGATGAAAGGGATGATGAAAAGTGGGAGTAAAAGGAGGATTTGGAGGTTGAAATCACGCTGCCTTCGAGAGAGGTTTCTAGGATTTGTTGAGAGTGATTTGCTTCTGATCTCAGCTCCCCTAGAAAATGAGGCCAATGCCTCCTTATATAGGCCCCAGGGTCTACCGATCGGCATTGCCATGGCACTACCTATCGGCAGGTGCCGATAGGAAAGGTCTGGGACCTGCCATTTTACAATGTGCCTCAGGCTTTTTTGGAAAATTGGCCGCCGAGGGCAAACCGTTGGTCAGAATCATGCACGGGGCATACCGTTGGAAAGATATTTCAGAGACCTTCGAAAGCCCTTTGGAATGATCCCAAGTTCGGGAGTTAAATTTGGGTCAAATGTGGTTTGAAAGAATTTATCAGTTCGTTGGACGGGGAATTATTCGGACGCAAATGGATCGTTCGCCCGCATAGTAAGTCAGAATCGCGCACGGGGCATACCGTGGGAATGGTTAGGAGATGTACTTCGATATTCGAAAGAGTTTGACCCAGTTCAGGGAGTTGACTTTGGTCAACCGGGCCCGAGAAGCCTTCGGTGACCTCTCGGAGTCAAACAGATCGTTCGTCCGCATGGAAAGTCGGAATCGCGCATGGGATGGACCATTGGGAAGGGTTTTTTGTTCCCTTTGAAGATTCATTCAGCCTTGGTCGAGCTGAAGAGTTGACTTAGGTCAAACAGAGCCCGGGAGCGCCCGATGGCCTTTAGGTCGGGTTTCGGATGCAAACGGATCGTTCTCAGCATGGTAAGTCGGAATCGCGCACGGGGCGGACCGTTGGAAAGGGTATTCAGTTCCCTTCGAAGATTCATTGAGTCTTAGTCGGGCCGACGAGTTTAACTTTTGGGTCAAACTGAGCCGGGGAGTGCTCGATGGCTTTTTAGGTTAGTACTCGGGACGTGACCAGGGTTTACAGCGATGAGTGGAGGTACTAGGGACCTAAGGAGAGTTAGGGGGTAACAGAATGAGGTGTCTACACCACCCCCAAAACAGAGCGTTGCTAGTCCTCGAGCGATAAGATAGGAAGAAAGAGAAAGATAACACACCAAAAGTGTACCACTTTCGCGGGCACTTTCGATTGCACTTAGCATGTGCAACAAGCCTTTAAACCTATAGGTTGCCCTACAGGACGAGTTGTGTCTCGTGAGGGTTTGGAGGGAATATACCCATAAAATTCTTATTTGCAAAAAGCAGCCAATCTCTTATTAAACATTGAATGATTACATAATCCATCACAAGAGAAAATATTTTGACAAATACAAGCTATAAGTTCATAAAAAGTTTAGCTAAGTAAATACACAAGGAACATCCTTCCTAGAACTCAACGTGTGTGGTGTGAATCAGTCAAAATGGGTCGAGTATCATAAAAGTAATTCCTAGATTGCCTTTTCGGAATCAACGCTTTAACTTCAAAATCTCACTGGATATAGCTCTCTCAAACAAACTCGCGAGATTAGGGTTAGTGTATCGCTCTTCTGTGTGAGGAGGTGAGTAAATGTAAGAAAGTTCAAATGTCTCACACACACATAATAAAGAACGAACAATTAGAAAGAAAAATGATCTCATGAAAGAAATGCCAATCACTATAGTGAGAACGTCGAGTTATTCAGCACGTTGACTTTGCCCGAACACCTAAGAGAACATGGATGATAATGGGTGAGGGGGGATTGAAATGAGGTAGGATGGGATGAGATGAGGTAAGGATGGTATAGAATGGTGATGGATGAGTGATGAATATGCGATGTGAAATGGATGAAAAATGGATGCGATAGAAGAGTTTATACACTTTAGGCACAAATGTCTTTATTAGTAACTATAAAATCTCTTTCTTTTCTTTTCTCTCTTTTCTTTTTTTGATTTTTTTTCTTTTTCTCTATTTTTTTTTCTTTTTACTATTTTTGCTATTTTTTTATCTTTTTTGTTTTTGTTTTTGTCTCTCTTTTCAATCCAAAAATGAAGACATTTACATTTGAAATCACATTCTTTTTCTAAAAAATGATGATGGATGATATATTAATGGAGTGGGGAATAAATGTGAATGTGGGTGAAGTAAATGGTAAATGGTAGGTGTATGGATGAAAATCTAGTATTCGGGACAAATTTCAAGACACGTGTTTATTACAACTCGAAAAAGATGTCATTCTTAGTGATTAAGCCAAAAATTGAAGAATAATGAGATCATACAACAATTAAGTGCGGACCCAAATAAAGTTGAATCAACTTGTTACTCGGAGATTGCGTAAAACACTCTGAAAGGGTGAAAGGCACAAATCTCACAGGCTAAAGTCTCCACTAGTGATCCTTAAGGTTTTCTTTAGAATTGTAGTACTTCTCAACTCTAAGCGTAATAACATGATAAGTGCGCAAATTTTGTTGAGTCTAGAAATTCATGGTGCAACATGCCTTGGGACGTATTACATAAGCTATTTATAAAAAGATAAATCATCTAGATTTATTCCTAGACTTAAAAAGATGGATGATAGAAAATTCACATCAATGAATGAGATGAAAAAAACTGAACGAAATTTTTAAAATCAGGTTTAAAAATAAAAAAAATTCAAAAGAGGTACAATTTTGATAAAATTTCCCACCCCCAAACAAAAAGGAACATTATCCTTGATGTTAAGTAAAATGATTTTTAAAATTGTGAGCATAAGGAGGAAATATATTACCTGAATCAACCGCTAATGAAGTGGATAGATGTAGCCAAGAATAAACCTAAATAAATGATAAGAGAAAAAATGTGTACAAGTCTATAACATGGTAAAGCATTGGGTGATGTGAAACACCACCCCCAAACAGGATGAGACTAGTACAAGAAACACGGGCTGCCTCCTGGTAGTGCTAAGTTTAATGTTTTTAGCCAGACCGAACTATTCTCACCCTAAAGAGAAGATCTATGAAAGAGCGGGGCGGAAAAAAAATTTGGGTGATGAGAGTCACCCCCAAATAAGACTGAAGCATCAGTCTTACTGGATAAAGGCTAAAGAGGGTCAATGCACTTCTATGGCAAAGTGCATCACACGATGCAAAACATTGGTGGACCATGGGTGGGTGGGTGTTAGGGTAAAGGTGAGGGTGGAAAGGGTGAAGAGGTATCGATTACGGGGCTTGTTGAGCTTAAAGGTAAGGGAAACTAGGGCCCTATAAGCATGGTGCTCAAGTTGGATGAGAAGGCGGAAGGGTGTAGAAAGTGGAATGGGGTGGGTTTCATAGAAATGACACAACCTTTCTATAAATGGGCGATGATAATGGTCGCGTCGTGACACGCCAGGGAGTTGATGGAAAGGAAAATCAACACCAAAAGAGTGTGGTGTGCTTGGAGTAACAAGCTCGATGTCACGAAAGTAGGGAGTATCACCACAAATACTCTCATAGATGGTGGAGGATGGTTTCAGGTGAAGATCTAAAAATGTAGATGGAAACATGAACTGTGTAAAATCAAGATCCAAAACAGGTGGTGGTATAATGGGTGGGTCGGTTGGGATAAATGGGGGATCAGGTGGGATAAATGGTGGGGGAAGAAGATCCAACTCAAACATGGGAGACACACACAATCATCGGGAGGAGTAAAGAAATATTCACAAAGGAGTGTGGTTTCTAAAGATGGAGTTGTCAAGTTTTCCACAAGAGTAGCATCAGTAAATGTGGTTGGTGGGTAAGATGAGGAACCAAGATCTAAGATAGAGGAACCACTAGATATATCAGGCTCAAAGGGAGCCATGCATGGTAGTACATCATCCATATCCGGATAGGTAGGAACTATCACAGATTCTATCTCGGCAAAATGGTGAACACTCATAGCCGGAGCTAACCTGGGATAAATTGGTTCCTCGGGAACACAAGGGTGAAGCTCGATTGGCGTAGACTCGGGCATTGTTTTGGATTCAGAGGGAGAAGGAATATGAACCTCAAGTAGGGGTTCATATGGATTTTGGGGAAGCGGATCAGTTTCACTAATGGAAGGTAAGTCAACACAACTGTCAACTTGAGGCCCAAACCATGGAATGGTCTCATCGTCGAGATTTTCGGGGTGGTAGGGTAGGTCACACTCAATATTGGTGGCACAAAATGACGTATCATCACTCCACGTGGGGGAAACAATGGGGTGACTTGGGGTGAAATTCGACTCTCTCGCACATTCAATTTCATTGAAGCGTTGTTCAAGCCTTTGGAGGGCTTCATTTTGAATTTGAGTGGCTTGCTCTTTCTCAAGTATGGACTTTTGCAATAGGCTTTCGAGAGCGGATGTGGATGGTGGTGGTGGAATGACTGGCGGTGGAGGTGGTCGAGCTGGACACAACTCGCTACAATCACGAGTGTACGAAGAATACTCAAATGAAGTGTGGGGATTGGGGCTAAGTGAATCATACACGAAAGGATCGCTTTCGTGATGTACAAATGGTTGATACTCATGGGGTGCGTAGTGAGGGAACTGATCGGGAATGGGTGCACAAGGTTTCCATGACGACTGTTGGAATGTGTGAGGATTCGCAACATCGGGTTGGGATTCGTATTGCGTGAAAGGTTGATCGGGCCTCCACGAATAACTAGGGTACTCACACAACTCGGGATTAGGTATATCGGGATAATAGGCCGAGGTGGGGTCCGGAACAGTGTCATATGGATACACATGTTCCATGGTGGGTTCGGATGGAAATGGAATGTTAGGGAACTCATGGGACATGTGATCGGCATAATAACAGTGGGCGCACAACAAAGGATGAGACACGTCGACACTTGACACCGAGGGTGATGGAAAATGAGGTGCGTCCATGGACGGGTCAAGAGTATCTATGGTACTCGTGAGAGAGGTGAGACCACTAAGGATATCATAAAGAGACTGCTCGATATCACTCTCACACATGTCGCGTGACAATGGAAAATGACCAAAGTAGTCCCGTAAAGGACGTTCTTCGGCCATGAGGAGAAAAATATTTTTTTGGAGTTTTTTAATTTTTTTTAAAAGGAAAGAAAATATTTTTGGATTTTGTAAAAAATAATGGAAGAAAATATTTTTGAATTTTTTTGGAAAATAAAGGAAGAAAATATTTTTGGAGTTTTGTGAAAAATAAAGGAAAAAAATATTTTTGGATTTTTCTAAAATGAAAGAAAGAAAATATTTATCGATTTTTTTACAAAAATGAAAGAAAATATTTTTGGATTTTTTGGAAGAAAAGGTGGGGAAAAATATGGAGTCTGAATTTTTTAGGACGAACTAACTAAAATCGACCACCAAAAAATGGAATTGGACACACACAAGTCAAGAAAATTTCCTAACTATCACATAGCCAATTTTTATCTTTAAATTTAGTGAAAGGGTAGTCAAATTTTAATTAAGTCCGCGGGCGATAAAAATTCACAGAATTCTTTGTGATCGCCTTTGCAAAAATGTTCTCGTATTGGGCTAACTATTTGATTGATTTTAAATTTATTGATGGCGAGGGTAGCACACAATTGGTAAGCGAGTGAGTCGGGTGATGAAATCCCTTCTCGTGAGTGACCGGGTGTAGGTCTTAGTCAATTAATTCATCACACCATTCGAAAATAAATGCGAGAATAAAATCAAATAAGATCACAGTAGCACACACAAAAATTGACTCGCTAGCAAGAGAGGCACGAGGGTTCAAGAGATGTACCTCCCACGGTTTTTAGGCCGTGGGGTGCCAAAAAATTTGAGTCGACCGGGGGGAGATTATGCCTATCTCAGTCGGCCTCGGGAATCCTACTGACCCAAGGTAGAGAGGATTCTAAATCCTCACCTTTGGACGCCCTCTCTCAACTTTGTCCGGTTTCCCTATCATGCTAGTCTTCGATTATTACAATTTTTTTAAATGAAAAATAAAATAAAGGTGTCTCTATTCACCGCAATACAAGCCAAGAATAAAAATCCTAATACAAGCCTTCTAAAATATAAAAATGGTACAAAAAATAGAAAAGTGCGAAAAACAAATGAACCACATGTTGAAATCCGCTCCAAGTGCTTCACGCTCCCAAGAATGGCAATGACACCATTTGATAACTTTGCTTTTTATCTCCCCGGCAACGGCGCCATTTGATAACTTGCTTTTTATGTGTCGTTGTTGAAAGTGAAGTTAGTCAAAACCTAAATTAACTACAAATTAATATCAAACTAACGTGTAGAGGTAAGTAAGGGTATTAATCCACATGAAGGGGGTAAGCTAGAGACAAACTCAATTGTAGTTCAATTTTTATTTTTATTTTTTTGAGCTTTTGCTTTTCTATTTTTTTTTAGCTTTTTCAATATTAAAACAATTTTTGTAAAATGAAAGATCAAATTACAAACTAAAAAGTGACTAAAATGAATAATAAAGTCTAACACAAAAATATGAGATAAATGAGGTAAATAAATGTGAGAACAATCGAGGAGTGGGACTACACCACAAATTCTAACTATTCTAATTAACTAATTTAATTATTTGAATTCTCCCAAATTAATATCAATATTACAAATCAACTCTCATTGCAAATAGAATTTTAATAGTAACCTTTTAGAATATTAAATTTAACACCCCACAACTCTAGAAAAATAGATCTACACTCCTTTTAATTAATCACCCACTACGATCGATCAATTAAAATTTGTGTAAATCTTAGAAAATAAATTTAGAGTTGAAATTCAAGTAATAATACCCCACTTAAGAAACCCCTATTTTTAGTTCGAATCTAAAATGGGTATTATAACTAGAATTTTGATTTTCTCTCGAAACTCATTTACCCTCTCTCGAGGCGTAAATTTAAGGGCGAGGGAGAAAAATTAACATTCAAAGGGAATTTTCTAGGAATCCAACTAATTAAATTAAAATAACATGAAATAAGGGTTCAACCCACCCCTTGAAAGGGGATTTAGCCTAACATGGTATGGAATTTGACAAATTAATATCAAAGGCATATAAAATAAAGTAGAAGAGAAGAACAATCAAACAAAATCTCTTTAAGTGAAATTGGATTTAAATCCTTGAATTTGCAATTAACATCTCTCCAATTTGTGTGATCAAACCAAAATTACATAAAAAATTACACGCAAAAATGGATTCTCACTAATTTATTTTTCTCACTAATCTAAAAAAAGTAAAATAAAACAAACTCTAACATAAAAATCTAAACTAAAAATGATGTTTCTCTTTCTACAATTCTCTCCCTAATTCCTATTCTAAAGCTCATTTTCAAATGGGGTCTTCCATTCTTTAAATAGTAGGCATGGAGCATGGGGGTAAATATGAGAAGACAAAGGGTTTATGGGATATGGAAGGTATTTAGGTGAGGGTATCTTGGGAATTATGCACACATGTGCATGGGTTGTGTGAGGTCATGTGGGTAGAGAAGGGGTTTAGTTGGGTGGAAGTTTGTTTGGGGGTAAAAATGGATTAAGTTGGGTTATTAAACACATGGGCATTTTGGTTTTGATTTTGGCAGCTATCAAGTGGGATCGTGGCTTTGGAAAAAAATGGAAATGGGTTTTGATAGCTAAGGATAAAAAATGGCTGGAATCGGGCGCGAGGTAGATCGGTTTTGGGGTAAGGGCTGGAGGTAGGTGGAGGCGGATTTCGGCTGGGGTTGGATGGCAGTTTTTTCGCCATCGGTGACGGTGTGGCTGGCCGAGTTTTTTGGTTACGTCGATGAGACGGGGGAAGGCAGGTCCGACGACTGGGGGTTCCGGGTTCAGAGGTGCGAGGTCGCCAGGTAATCAGCTGGTTGTGGAGAAGGTGATTCCGCTGGAGGTTGAGGTTCAATGGGGCAGTGGGGTCGCCAGGTTTAAGGGTTAACGTCGGCGGGTTGGATATGGGGTTTGAATAGGTGGTGGAATTAGTTTATGGTGGTGATTTGAGGATGAGCTTGGGGTTGTGTTAATGGAGGTAGGGGCTTTTGGTTATGGTGGTTTTGGTGAGAGGAGAGAGAGTGTGGGGGGTTTGAGGTTGAAGCAGAAGGGGATGGGATATGGTGTAGTGAGGTGTATGATGAGTTGGGTGTGGGTGAGTTATTAGTTTAGGGTGTATGTGAGTGTAAGTTATTTGTGTGTGTGTTAGTTTGTGACCCTTAAATAATAAAGACTCAACTAAAATTAATAAAACTAAAAATAAAAAATAAAATCGAACTAAAAATAAATAAAACTAAAAACAATAAAAATAAAAATATTAAAACTAAAAAATAAAATCCTAAGCTTATACAAAAACTAAAATAAAACGAAAGAAATAAAAACTTAAAATCTAAATGAAAACTGAAGTCCTAAAAAATAATCTAATAAAACTAAAAAAAACTAATCCTAAAAAATCTAATCCTAATAAAAAAACTAAAAACTAATAAAAATAATGATAAAATAAAAATATACTAATAAAAATATAATAGAAAAATAGAAAACAAAATATAGAAGATACTAAATAAATAAAAAATAAACCTAAAAATAAAAGGACTTTAACTAAAAATCTAAAAAAATATAAAAAGGCACAAACTAAACACACACAGGCTTGGGCTAGGTTTAGGCTAGGGTTATGGGACATGGTATTAGCTCCATTAAATGAGCATTTGCCTCAATATATAGATTTTGACACCGTAAACGGACATTTCACCTACAAGATAAACATTTAAGCACATAAGACCCATACTGCCGAGAATTAGCAACTAAAGTACATCTATTTGGGGTATAAAATGTACAGTTTTGGGTGCTTATCACTAGCCATCTGTAACCCTTCTAACTATGTAAGGACTTATACTTCTAGTCATATATCATGGTAGAAACCCGTGATTTCCAAATTTCCACATTGTTCATAGCCACATTTATCAATTCGGTTAAGTGTTATCACACTAAGTTAAGTACTCACAGCTTATCTCACTTAAGCTTGTACTATTTCAATAATCTACAATTATCTCACAGTAGGAATAACACAAGTATACATATATATATTTACCACTATAATATACATATACTAATACAGAACCCCAAGACTAAACCTATAGTGAAATGAATACTCTGCTATCTTGTCCCGGTACATCTCTTACTCCAATAAGGACTATCGGCTCGGAAGTCTCCCACGAACCATATACACAAATCACACATAGTGGAGGGAAACATAGTTTACATACCTATGGGTCACGCACATACCTACGCTCCCATAGTCAGCTTACTGATCAACTCACAAATAAGTCTTCAAAGTCCTATGTTCTGAGATACAAGTCAAATATCCCCCCGAAGGTCACCCAGGATAAGACTGTCTCTACACAACCTCCTGTGATAACAAGAAGCTAGGTATGTCATACACATAATATTAAGCATGTAATAGGTATCCACACATCCTATTAAAATTCATTAGGCATACACCCCAACTCAAACGTACTTTTCCCACTTAATGACATCTTTCTCATTACCATTTTAATATAAGTATTTAGAGTATGCTCTCTCTCGAAATCTCCACAATTTATTCACCTTCCTAATTGTTCAATTCACTATACTTAAACATCCCCAATAATTCTGCACTATTCTGGGATCATCGAACACTGCCTTTCCTCAATCAAATTGGCTATTTATTTAATTAGGGGTAAAATAGGAATTTTATTAAAAATCAAAATGTCGCTCGAACCAGAATGAGTTCTCGCTCGAACGATTACATGTGTCGCTTGATCCAGCTTCGCGCGACATAACTATCTCGCTCAAATGAGTATGCGCGAGATGCAAGTCTCGCTTGAATGACTTCCTTCGCGCGACTTTACACGACCTGCGTTGTCTCGTCTTCAACCTTTGACATCTCTGTTTTTCATCATTTTTCAACCCTAAAACCTCTAAATTATCATCCCAAACTCCAATCAATCAGTCCCAAATCACATCCTAACAATTACAGATGAATTTCAACATTCTAGAATCATTAAATCATTACCAATAATCAAAGAAATATGGAATCCCCAATTTAATTACTAAAATCCTAGTTCTTCAAATTATTATTCAAGAACACATGATTTATAGATTCGTTCTTCACATAAGTTCATCAAAATGTGATTTCTATTCTACATATATGAAGGGTTCAATCTAATAAATCTCAGATTCAAATCATACATCCGGAATCTCCAATTTTCATTACTTTTATGAACAATTCATCTTTATATCATCCCTATACTAAAATGAATATGGTTATTGGTAAAGAAAAGCAAGTAATAAACACTTGCCTCGAATTCAAAGGTCTTATCCATTGTTGATGTTGGTTTTGGTGCGTTCCTCACTTTTCGATCTACGCATTGGTGGAACTATTTGTGTGAAAGCTTAAGTCTTTCTCTAAGAACACATATGGAGTTCTTCTTCTCCCTCTTAGGTTTTCCGTCTCTCTGACTTAGGTTTAGAAACTGATAGGTAACCTCTCACCCACGTACCTTTTCTATTTAATTATAGATTTTCGTCCATTTTAATGCTCCAAAAACCCAAATTACAAAACTACCCCTACGGGGGTGCCAGTTTGACCTAAAATATCCCGGAGTCCAAATAAATTACCCGGGTAGATTTTTCTGACCATCTCGACCCTCCCGGACTCAACGGCGCACTCAAAATGACCATACGAGTTAATAAAAATAAATTCTCTTTTTACTCCCATTAATTAGTCCCAACATGACTCACACGCACGGAAGACTTAATTTACCAATTGCCGCATTACTCATTCCCGACACTTCATCAAATTCAATAATTCCATATTACTCATTCACTTAGTAATATTCATTCAATAATTATTAACACTGGCACGCTGGTTAATATCTATATATTTTAATCCGGATTAATTAATAATTAAATCTCATATTTTAATTCAATTAATCCCAGAATAATTACACATCACATAATTGTTTGAATGCTGAAAAATACGGGGTGTTATATCCACTAACTCAAACGAGTTCCTAGAAATCGTTCGAACATATCCCTAGTCCCAACCTTACCAAACCCCGAAGCTAAAACGATTATCCTTCTGGGGTCGAATCGATACTCCCTAGAAGGATGAATTGATTCACAGTTGTGCAGAAGCCCAAGGGTGCTCGATTCTTCGATAATATTTCTTTCAGCCCAATTTTCCATTCTAATTATTGATTCATTTAGATTACTATATGATTAGGTACCCCACGACTCAGTTAATTATTCAACGTGGTTAATTAATAAAATTAACATAGAATTCAATCCCCAAGCATAGAATTTGACATCGAATACTATAGATTATAAAATCCTGATATTTGTCTCATAATCGCCTTTAATCCAAATTAGATTTTGGCTCTACACATGGATCAAGATTATCATTAATTTAAGATCATATAACATGAATTCTCTTGTCAAATTGAATATAATTTCCATTATAAATTTCTATGTTTAGCATCCATTCATTTAATCTTTAAACATCAATTTCAAATTTAATCATATACATGCATAATATTGTATTTTGTTAACACGTCATCAAATTATACATTCTAACTGAGAGATCTAATGAGAAAATACACCGATGAATTAAGAAATATATTAGAAGTTACTTTTAGCAAGAAAATCCTTGCCTTATACGAAAGATTGAGTGCCTCCTCTTTAATCCTAAAGATTTTCCCCCTCTTGGCCTTGGTTGTTTCTCTCTAGGGATGAGGGATGCTAGGTTAAGCTTTGGATGAATAAATGAGACTCTCTAACTCCCTAATTAACTTATATCATTACCAAATACCGAGTTAAGCCTTAATCCTTATTTTTGGGCCCCTAAATGAACCTAAACCCATAACCCGAATGGACAAAAATCTCCCCAAATGCTATACCTAATGTCTGAGCCCATTTTTAAAATGTTAAAACATCTAAACGAGTCCCCAAAATGTTGCGGAATGCGCTTGAATTATTTTCACCTAATATGCCCATTTTTATTACGTTTAATCACTGCATGAACATAAGTTAATTAACATTCAATTTATTTTTCAAGAGTGAACCCATTACACCCAAATGAATCCATAATAAACATACAATCATGCATAAGAATTTATTCTCGATTTAAATTCTGTCGATTTAACTTAAATCCCACCGATTTAATTTCGAATTTATTCAATTAAATTCCGTTACAATATTTTATTTAAAAAGCATGGGGTATTATAACACCCTAGTGGAAATCATAGTTTTGTTGTCAACATTGGGCTCTACTTTAATGAGTTTCAAATATAATTAATAATTTTTTTTTTCATAATATTGATTTTTCTCGCAATAAGTTTCTAACGGGATATTGTAGGCTTTTTTTTTTTTTATAAATAATGAGTGATATATAAGATCTCAGGCATGACTCCTCAAAATCATAACATCTAACAATTCTATGTTTAATGATGAACACTAATTTTTCTCAGGAAAATTTGCATGCTATTTATAAGGCCTTGTGGCGAAGAAGCATTTAATTTCTTTGTACATAATTGTTTACATCCCAAGGGTTCTAAAAAATGTATAATGCATGATTTTCAGATAAGTATAGATTGAGATATAGTTTTGCAAACAATACAACTTAAAATTGCAAATCTGAGATTTTTTTTGTAAAAGGTGATGAACAATATTTTTTCATAGATTTTTTTAGAAAATAAAAATTTTGCCTATTTTAATGAAAAAACAGGAAACCAAATAGGATTTTTGTTATTGTTCAAAATATGGGATTTTTTTTTCTACTTATCAATCTTCATTTATTGGGATTTTTTGGCCGTTTAGGCATTGTTTTTAAATGCCTGAATAATATTGTAAAATATGGGCTTTTATTTTTTTCAATTTCATGAGTAAAAAATGAGGTATGGATCTATATAACAACATAAGATTCAATTATTCATTATTTCAAGTGTCCAATTATAATTTATTCGTTTATGGATTATCCTGTTTAAATTATTGAAGTGTTTATGTATGGCTTGTTTGGACAACCTTATACTATTGACATGTCTAGCCCGCTCCTTTATAAGTGAGACAGAATCATCAATTTAAAGGCCTAGGTTATGTGTTTGGATGCTGAAAATTTATTCAGAGCTTCTATTTTATTATTCATTTTTGTTTAAGGTTGTCCCTGTGTAAATGTGAAGGCATCCTCATTTGGATTATTTATAGATTAAATGTGTATGATTTATTATTAATGTTTTTTTAATAATTGGGATGAGAAAGTTATATTTGTTATAAATCCCCTATGTAAGGGTATGCATTTTCATGATTTCACAAGAGTATATAAGAAATATCTTAGTTGGAAGCTCATAAATTGTCAATAGAGATCTACATGGAGCAGTTCTGAACTTGATACAAATGTAATTTCATTGTCATTAATAAAATGTAATTAGTTAACATATAAGATAATTTGGGATACAAAATTTATTTTTGAAACTATTCCCTAATAAAAAAACTAATTAAAATTTTCTTAAAAATAAATTAGAAATTAAACTCCAAATTATTGCATTATTGGGAATGATTCTGAGTCGAGGGGACTTTAGATCTCGATAAGCAAGAAAAACATAGTAATTTTTAATGAGATCTTATAACGTGTAAAACATGTGTGCAATAATGTTAATGTCAGTTGTATGTGCAAACTTTTTATGTCTAGAAAATGGCTTCCCACGAAACCAATAGTGTCGTTACAATCATTAAAGACGAAAATCTAACAGGACTAACTATATGATATGCAAAACAAAAATACAATTTGTCTTGAATCATAATAACTTGATTGATCACCTCACGAAAAAGATGACCATACCTTCTTAAGGTATTAATGCTAACCAATGAACATGAATATGAAACATATCAGGCTTGGGTTAAGAAACACACTGTGGCAACCCGCTTAAAATAATAATGGGTGGCCAGACCTATACAAATTTAAATCAGGAATCTCAAGTGGATCATTTTCAGCATCTACTGACGATACTAACTAAACATAGCTAACTATCCAATACTACAATAAGTGGATGCCACGAAATTTTAAAACCATATAATGGACCATCGAACCAACAACAGACTATCTATTGAGCAAGATAAAATGTACTCACGTACAACAATAAAAAGATGTACTCAATATAAAACGTAACAAGTACAATAAAAGAAATATACCCGAATATGCTGTCGGGTAACAGATAATACAAAAAACCAGAGGAGAGGAATATAAAAGTGCTAAATATAACTCTTGGGTATAAACTCGATACACAAAATGAATCCTATCTAGATATACAAGTGGTAGGAAGAGGCTACAAAAAAATCCCGCAACAGTCCGCATCTTCTACGACTCCAAGACACTAGATAGAAAATCATCTTCGGTATCCTTACGGTGGGACACCTGTTGTACAATATATATATATAAACATATATAGCAAGAGAGAGATATAAATGGGTCAGAGCCCGAGGTGTGAAAACATTTATTGACAGTGAATTGAAATGCATAATAATTAATAAATGCACAATTCCATGATTTAAGGGGAGTCACACTCTCATGGAACTCAAACTCACCCTTTGACTAAAGCGCGCACCTAAACGTATGCACTTGTTCCTAAATTTATTTACCCGACACCTTATAAGTATATCTCCATCTTAATCATCGCATAGTCTACATCCACGTAACCCTCGATTTCAAGTACAACCCAAAATCTTCTCATTCTATCATACTCTAAGTTTACTCCCAAACTTATATATAATAACGTATATGTATACACAAATACCTTACTAGAGTCCATCCTGTTCTAATTTTTAACTTAAACAAGTCCATAATAACATAATAGGCACACGTTAACTTCCTATTCATTCTTAAAACATTCTTTCACCATAGAACACACACCCGAGAACAAAAGACTAAACTTCTCCCGTCTCCCATCATTGCGCTACATTTCATGCGTGGGGCATCTCGCAAAGCGAAATTCAAACAAGGAACCCCCCGATACACTACTCCTTGAGAATGTTGATCGTCGGGATTCATTATGCCCTCAACACACATCCTATAACCTTAGCTACTTATTTTGAGTACTATCTCTAAGTACATAAGTATGATCTCTCCTAAAGTCTTTGGGGGGTCTATATAAGAACATTAGTCACTAAGTGCAATCGTTCGACCCTAAGAAGCAAAAGCACCTAACACATAGAATGTACATTTTAGAATATCCATAACACATTCACCTATAGGATATATATCATTCACACTATGTATACAACAAAATCATTCAATCCTATTAACCATGTACACATATCACACATAAAGTGCACTTTTAAAATACTCATAACATATACGGTTATAAGTTACAATTATACTACACAATGTTACCATCTTCGAGGAATTACTCCCTTTATCCCGGGTTACCAGCTACCGAACTATTATCACACTTCCCTGGTAATAAAATCAAAACGCAACGTATGGGAAGCGATCATAGTTTCGAACCTGGAAGTGAGAACGAATCATACCCAAGATTTCTCACCCATAATAAAAATCACATAATAAATAATGGACGACTATGACCTTGAGACTATACGCACCCTGCTCCTCAAGCCAGGGGCCTCACCCACATCGCGCAACTTTCCATGATAGCATGTTCTGGGCATGCCCATACAATAAGTATATATATCATTCACACCATATATATATATATATTTATATACATGCAATCACATCATATACACGCAATCACATCAAACATTCGCGCAATCACATCGTATGTACAAACCATCACACAAGGTATATACATTCACGCCGTATATTTATACATATGCACGTATGCATATACTATCTCCAATCCGTATGTATAAAGGTACTAAATTCGAGTATATGTAGGTAATTCTAATTATACTAACCAACGTCGTGACGCATACCCACCCAATTCATTTCCTTATACGATCCCTTACTTGCAACTTACCCATCCACTACACTTATCATGTGAATAGTCTCCCAACATATCCAACATTAAGGATACTATCTCTAAATCGAACGTACGTATCAATCATCATACACATACCATCTATATCTGGATGCACATTGATATATAACAATAATCAAGACTTATTCTAATTGATAATGCGTTCTATCATTTCCAATTTAAACTACGGTTCAGTTACTCTTTTGAACCCTTAACGATACTGCATTTCAGATTTAATCCCTAAGTTATAGTCACTAAGGATATACTGTTTCTCTCTCATTGGTCTCCCCCAATCATATCTAGATAAAATCCTATCGCAAGAAGGATTCGACACAAAAGTCGGCATACCAATTTCACGTCATACCTTCCTAACTCCGTCGAAAGGTCCTCAACCTTACATCATATACTAACTCACGTCTAATCTCCAAATAGGACTCCTATCCCTAATGAGATTCCCCATTAAATCGATGCAACAATTCTAATTCATATGTGTATATATATTCCCAACCTTACTCAATATGTCTACAAAACGTACTTCTCGTACCATATAAGGATATTCCAATTCGAGAAACTCAATTGAAATGGAGTAAAACTCACTCTAGACAAATTTCTCAAAACAACCCTATTTTCGAATCGATTCGGATTGGCAAGAATCGATTCGGTCCCAAAGGAGAATTGATTCACCCCTTAGGTGAATCAATTTGGTCCAAAGGACCAGTAAGTCTGCCTTAGTCCGTATCGATTCGTTTTGAGTTCAAATCGATTCGGCCACCCAGAACTGTAAGTCTGCAACATTCCGAATCGATTCGAAAGGGGGCCAAATCGATTCGGCCTGTTCGGCAGGCTATGAAATGGTCATTTTTCTTGAAAACCTAAATTTCCAAAACCCAATTTTAATAACTTTCAACCATTAATCTTTAACTCAATTAGGTTTCCAATATCAAAACTCATCCTATGTCTGATCTCATCAAGTTATACACCCTTAAACCCATGTGTAAACATCAAATGCAAGATTTAAACCACAAAATTTAGGTTTTGATATATATATACTCAAAATCCATATTTTTCTCCACAAATCATGAAATAAAATACACACATGAATTATTTAGCAAGATTAATCACTTGCCTCAAAGTTGTAGAGGTTGAATCTTCCTTGAAGTCGCGCATTGGCCGTAAATCTCCAAGCTTCTCCTTTTTCTCTTCTTCTTTACTTCTTCTCTCTCTCTCTCTCTCTCTATAGTTATTACTTTCTCACAAATGAGATTGGATTATTTCATAAGCCTCTTAAGCCTTTAAATCCTAAATCCCAACTTTAAATGGTAATACACGCTTTACATGACTCGTTTACTCCAATTCAAGTCAAACTAACTTAAAATATTCCAGAACTGAAATAAATTCCAAGGACAGTCATTTTGACTATCTCGACCCATTTGGAATCAACCGCGCACTCCGAATCGTCATCCGAATTACATTATTCCATCTTCAAATTTTGACCTCAATTGCCAAAATTAAAATCCTCCCATTTAAATAAATTTTATTTCTCCCAAAAAATTTAATTCTCAGTCCTCAAAATCATGGGGTATTACACACACGTCATGCAGATTTATTGTGATAAGTTATATGCATGAAGATATCATAGTATAATAACATGGACACAACATAACTAAGGAACCGTGGGACCAATTTCATTTAAATTTCAGTACGTCCTCCGTCTTATTTTTTAGTGGACATACGTCAACAACCACCCTTTTTACAACCCCATCAAAATTAAATAACTAATAAAAAAATCTAATAAAATTAATAGAAAAAAAAACATAAATGTCTTTTAAATACACCACAAACGATAAACCAAACCTTCCATTCAAATATGCACATCAAAAAATATTTTTCAGAAACCCTAAAAAACATTCTCAACCTTATTGTTGTACAAAATATTAGAAGTGAACTTATATTAAAAAGTCCACCTCAACAATTTTTAAAGACAACCATATTTAAAATGTGAATTTCATATTCATGTAAGAAAACAAAATAATTGGGCAAATTGGACCAATAAAATAGTGACACGTGTCAACATTACCACCGTATCCTAAACAATGGATACATTCGACTGACATAGATATCTCGTGGTCCGCTGCCTTGTCGACCACACTCATGAAGATTAATCATCAGTAATGGGAACATACAAAAATGGGATATTCAATAACCACCATGGACATGCACGGGAATTATTATCCATCCTCATATCATCGTGTAAGTATGTAAATGCCTCTTGTACAAAATCATTTCATCTCTTTAACTTTTAACTACTTTAAATAAAATATTACTCCTCTTAGTTAGGGGACCTAACTAGTTCGTTCAAACCCTAAAAACTATTACTAGGAGACTGTTCCTAAGCCATAAGACACATAGTGGCATTGCCCCATAGATGTAGGCACCATTCTTGGGCTGAAGCATGTAAAAACTTTTGTTTCTCTTTACACTTCCTTCATTTCTTTAACATTACATATTATCCGTGAGTATATGTTTGGGTAACTTGGGCTTAAATCATCCTCAAAATATAAAACCCAATTTTCCACATCATTAAATTGGCGCAATCTATGGAATCGGCATGTTACTGTTGTTTTCTAGCCATTTTATTTCAAAACCACCTTTTAATCATAATCTTAATGTTTGATTGCCATCCCATAAAGAAGTCTTATTGGAGGCAATGCCTTCAGCCCTTCTGTTGCTCCTGGTATAGGAGATCTTAAAGGAATCCCACTAAACATCGATAATGGACAAGAAGCAATAGAAGAAATAGTAAGGAAACACACCCAAACACTCCAAGACAGGCGCACTACTGCCCGCATGTTCTTGGAAAGGAGATATCCCCACCATATGCTAAAAATGAAAGAAGTAAATCTAGGTATTCCAGATCATCACAAGACCAGTCTTACTACCGTGGTGTTACCGTATTGTCCAGATCCATTGATTACTATAATGGACTATCCCTCTCTCAACAGCAGTCGAGCGCACTGGACAAATTGAGCAAGTGCTCTGGCTTTGATCATCCAGGTCCCCCAATAAATAAGTACCTAATTATTGGGAACCATCAAGATCACCAGACCATCTAGAAGGATCTATTAGATCTAGAGCTAGCATCCGAGGATCCATGCTAGCTGAGAAGACTTCATAGTAAGAGAACTCAACACAAATGCACGACTGAGACGCTAGAGCATTACTTATCAAAATAAATCTAGCGAATAATTCTTGGAAGGGTTCAATCTAGTGATTGGAAAACTTCTTGGGATTGGTAGCCAAATTAAAAAAAAACTGACAAATAAATTTTGTGAAGGGTTCACGCTTAGTTTTGACCATTGTGAATTCCCTACGCATGCTAAATTAAAATCACGTGTGGTTACTCTTAAATATCATGATAAAACTGAAGTTGCCCTTCATTTAAAAAATACCAATCTACAATCGACGTGTACTCAGTGCTAGATGAGAGGAGTTAACAAGCATTCTTAAGCACCATTACCACATCAGCAGAAATTTGATATAATAACTTGTTGCAAGGTAAATCCTCAAGCCTCTAACAACTCGTCGAGATATTGATAAAAAACTTTTATGTTGGAGAAAAATACATAAAAAAAGTATCGCATTTATTGAGTGTTGGAAGTGGTAGAATATTAAGAAAAGAAAACTATTACTTTCTTGATGAGAATCCTTCTCCCCGAATTTTTTTTATTATGATCTAGCCAAATAACCCAATAAGACTATGATTGAGTTCATGGATGAAGCTAGCAAAATCGTGAACATTGTAGAGGCTATAACTGCTAAACAAGACCCAACTATCAAATTAGATAGTGATAAAATCTCTGATAAGATGAAAAAAGGATAAAAAAGTTGAAAAACCAAATAAATATGATGAATATAATCCCCCGATTGCTATCGTGCGTCCTATCCAAGAGGAAATCAAATGAAGTATGGATATTTAATTACTAGGAGAGTTGAAGTTCCTTCCTAACAGAAGGGACAAATTCAAATATTATGAATTTCATAAGGATCAAGGGCACACTATAGATAATTGTGTTGCCCTAAAAAATAAGATTGAAAATCTGATCCGGTGTGGCAAGTTGTATAAGTTTGTCGATTAGTCAGAGGAATATAACTCTAGAAGACGATCAAAATCTCCTTGTAAAGGAAGAGATAAATCAAAAAGAGGCATATGTAATGACTCAGAAGAAGCTATATTTTGGCCATCATTTTTTTAGGATGATACACTTATAGAAGCGATGAAATAGCTAAAAGAAAAACATACTTAAATGAAGCAGAAAAGTGTTAATATATTCAGCAAATCAACGTGTATGATGATGTTCATGGTCATGTGGAAAATGTGAACAAAGATAGTTGGTGATATGATTCTCCATGAATGATATATTTTTCCATATCCCCATGATAACCATTTGGTTATCACAATGAGATCACGTGAAGAAAGGGTGTCCAGAAACCTATTGGATAATGGCAGCTCAACCGATGGCATATTATATAATTGCTTCAAGGGTTTAGGACTATGCATCAACGAATGGGAGCCCTATCGTAGACTTCTTATAGTCTTCTCAAATGATGAGGTGTGCCTTTTGTGAACTGCCAAACTGGATCTTCTTATCGGCATTTGGCCTACCAGTTGAACAAAAAAGATTAATTTTATCATTTTGGACAAAAACGCCTAATCATCTTATAATATGATTCTTGGAAGAGTCAGCTTGAAGAAATTCTAAATGGTACCATCTAATATTAAACAATGTCTAAAATTCCCCACTCATTATGGGGTCGAAATCATTATGAGAAATCAAACCGGGGCAAGGGAATGCTATTATACATCATCCGAATAAGAAGAAGTAAAGAAGCTTAACACCCCTATGAGTAGGTTGATTTATTGAAAGGATATATTATGGAGGCTACATAAATGATTACCATACACGGTGATCATTCAAAAAGAATTACATGAATTTCCTCATCTCTGAAACTAACCCTCAAATAAGAGATAATAAAATTAAGAGCGAAGAACTGTCTATACTTAGAGGCATGAAAGAATGTCGGGGATTGATGTACAAATTATTTTTCATTATTTTAAAATCCCCAAAGATGATAAGCCAATAAGTCATAAGAGATGTGTGTTTAGTCTTGATAAGAACATGGCTATTGAAGAAGATGTGGACAAACTTCAAAAGGTAAATTTTATTGAAGGTGCCAAATACCTTTATTTGTTGTCTAACATAGTGATGGTACAAAATAAAAATGATAAATGAGGCATCTTCGTTAACTCTACATACCTCAATAAGGAATGTCCCAAAGATCATTTCCCTTTGCCTAGAGTAGGTAAGTTGGTTGACACCACAACAACTCATAAACTGCTCAGCTTTATGGTCGCTTATTCATTATACGATCAAATCAAAATAAGGCCAGATGAGGAGGATAATACATCATTCATCACTGGACGAGGTACCTAATAATACAACGATATGCCCTTGGGCTAACAAATGGTGGATCAACATATAAAATGTTGTTAAATAATGTTTTCGAAGAATAAATTGGCAAAAGTGTGAAAGTATAGGTGGATGACATGATCACTAAAATCAAGAGAACCACCTAAAATATCCAGGACTTAGGTCAAACATTTAATTAGTTAGAAATTCATCAGATGAAACAAATTACGATAAAATCTGTGTTCGACATATTAGAAGGAATGTTCCAGGGTGATTTAGCAATCCATCATTTTCCTTCCTCCTCTAGGGTTAGCGCTCGCACGCGCGGTTTGAGGGAGGGAGAAGAATAAGGTATGTATCCCATTTTTAGGAGTGCTTCGATCGTCATCGATGTGGGGTGATGAAAATAGATAGAGTCGCCAGCCTATTTTTCATAAAATAGGGAAACGAAATGTTGTTTCCTTGAGAGAAGGCATAAAAAACATACTGATGCTTGCGAAAGTAATTAGTTCAAAGGTTTGGAGGCTATGTTACAGAATAGAAAGGTGTTAGGCACCCATCCTAACCTTTCGGTCCCCCATGAGCATGTGTTATAAATATCCTTAATAACTTCGCGAAGTGTGTGTGCATCTATATAATAATGGAGAATGAAATATCTCAACTCACCTCATACAGGAAGGCGAAGTGAGGTCATCTTTAGGAGTATTCTTAAAATCATAATTGAAAACATAATATGTGTTCTCATTGGTAACTCGATCCTTATGGTGAAATGATGATATGCATTAGATAAAGAGAGAATAAGAATCGCAACTATAATATGTTGAAATAATATAAAAATATGAAAGGAGGACTGGAGTCTAGGGTGTTGACCTAAGGTGCCTACATAGCCTAAAAAGGCTTCAAAGTCCACGTAGTTAGGGGTGGGTTTTATCCCATAAATCCAACTCGGGATTTTATTTAGATGTGTCTGTGTAGAAAAAGGATATTTTCATTTGGGAAAATGAGGTGAGAAGTCCCATTTGGAATTTGTGAGTAAACCCTATTTTTCTTGCTTCTAGTTTTTTTTATAGAAAATTTGTTATGTGCAATACTAGTAATAAAAACTAAGATTATTAATATGTGTGGACTAATAAAGATGAAATGCTAAAGTAAGAATTATAAAACTAAAGTGAAGATATGGAAATTAAAAGAGAGAGAAGAAAGTTTGGACCTTGTTTGGAGACTTAAATATTGATATTGATTATTGAAAAAACTGCCCTCACAAGTGGATGGATGTTTTAGGAGGAGAGGGAAAGGATTTTGAAAAAATGGGTGTGAAGGGGATGGAAATGGAAATATTTCAATAGAGAAATCACATTGACTTTGAGAGAATGTTTCTAGGAATACTAAGATGGATGTTTCTGAGGTTCATTTCAAAGTGAGCTCATGCTCTCATTATATAGGGTGAAGGGGGTTTTCGATTGGCATGGTTCTTGACCTACCTATCGACAGGCATCCCAAGACACACTTCCGATAGGCATGAAAATGGGTTTGCCATTCAACAACCTCATGCAGATTTATGGAAAATACCATCATTAAATGGAATCCGTAAGTCCGAATCAAGCACGAGACCAACCTTTGGAAAAGGGTATTTGGATGCCTTAAAGAATCCATTGGGCTACTCCTAGGTTTGGGAGTTAACTTTTGTCATATGGGACTTCGAAGCGCCTAACGATCTGTGGGATAGGAGATTCTCGAAGGAAAACAAATCATTCATCCAAACCATAAGGATGATTCATGCATGGGCAGACCATTGGAAAGGGTATTCAGAGCCCATCGAATATTCATTCCATATCGTTGGGTTTGGAGACTTGAACTTAGTCAAACAGGTCTTGCCGTGTCTAGTGGCATCTATATCGGTACTCAGAGTATGTCCAAGGGTCATTATTATTATTATTATCATCATCATCATCCTTGCCTTTATCCACATGGATTCTCCTTTTACATTATATTCTATTATATTCATTATTATCATTCAAGTTTAATTCCGTACGTACTCTCCTAAAAATTTCTTCCCACAATATCTTAGGGCTACTTATTTTTCTTTTACCCTCAACTTCCAACAATTTTCCTCTTGTTATAGGGAAAGCTACCGGTCTACGCAATCAATGTTCGTACCACCTAAGTCTACTTTCTCTTAATTTGTCTCTAATGGGAGGTACTTCTAACTTTTCTCTCATGTTTTGATTTTCAATTATCTGTTTTCTCGTAATTCCTATCATCCACGGGAGCATCATCATCTCACTAACATGGAGACTTTGTTCAACGCACAAGACTTTTCTCCACACATGTTTGCTAGCCTAACAATTGTTCTATAAAAAATTTATTTTAATTTATTAGCTATCCTCTTATCGTGTAACACCCCACTCATTTGTGTCCATTTCATCTAACCAGTTCATATTCTACTCGTAACGTCCTCATCAGTACCCCTATTAATTTTTAACATTGAACCTAGGTAATGAAATTTATTAGTTTGGATTATCATTTTCCTTCAATCTTTAGCATTATGTACTCGATGCCTCATTATTAAATTTACATTCCATTAATTACGTTTTATTTATGTTGATTTTTAGTCGTTCAGACTCTAAGGCTTTTCCCCAAGTATGTGCTCTCATTGTTAAACTTTACTTTGACGTGTCTATTAAAACTATATAATCTAGAAACAACATACACCATGGCACATCTTCTTGTATGTACTTAGTAATCTCGTCCAAAACTAAGAAAAATATATAATATGACTTAAGGATGATCCTTGATGTAAACCCAGTCTAATTATAAAGTCATTAATTTCTCCACATATAGTTCTTACTCTAGTATTTGTGTTATCATACATATACTCTATAACTTTAATATAGTTCATAGGGATATTTTTCCTCTTAACGCTCACCAAATTATATCCTTAGGTACTCTATAATAATCATGTTCTAAATCTATAAAGAGCATATATAAATTTTTATTCTTACTTCCACATTTCTTCATTAAAGTCTTAAAAAGTAAATAACTTCCGTGGTGGATCGCCCTGGCATAAATCCAAATTTATTGTCTGAGATAGTTAACTGATTTCTTAATCTTTCTTTAATAACCTTTCCCACAATTTCATAGTGTGACTCATCACTTTGATTCCTCTATAATTACCGCAATTTTGTATATCCCCTTTATTTTTTTACAAAGCTATTATGGTTATCTTCGTCTACTCATCTAACATGTTTCCTTACCTTAAATTTTATTAAATATTGCGTGTTAACCATTCTACCCCTAGAGTTCCAAGTTTCATCCACACCTCTATGGGCATTTTCTTCGGGCCAACCACTTATTCTTTCCCATTTTCCTTATTAATATATCCACTTCCTTTTCAATAATTGGACCTTCCATTAGAATATTTTGTTCAATGTTTTTGACATCTTTTTTCGAATATTCTTCATTTCGTAATATCCTAAAAAACTCTTCCCATTTATCTAAAATTTCTTTATCGTTAATTAATACATTTTCATTTATGTCTTTAATAGACTAAACTGGGCCCATATCCCTTGTCAATCTATATATGTTCTTTGCCAATTTATATATTTCCTTTTCACCTTCCTTGGTACCTAATTTATTACAAAGATTATTTAGTTCATTTTTTTGTGCATTTCTAATAACATTTTTTACTTCACTTTCTAACTTCTTAAACTTTTCTAAATATTGTTTATTTTTACTCCTCTGTCACTCTTTAAAACTTACTCATTTCTTTTGTATTATCTTTTTCACTTCCATGTTCCACCACCAAGTCTCTTTTCTTATGAATAATTTTCCTTTAGTCTCACTAAAAAAATTCTTATCTATTTTCTCAATATCATTCTTTGTTATTCACCAAAAGTAAAACCTAGGATTCTATGGTGAATGGGGAAGTGCTAGGGCCTAAGGAGAGGCTTGGAGGGGGGGTCTTAGAATGTGGTGTCTATAGATCCCCTCTATGGGTGTTATTGGAACAAGTGAAAGCCATTGACTAAAGGGATGAGGATGACTGATTAAGACGCATGAGGTCGATTATGAGGACCTAAGGTAATGCTGGGGATGACTAGTTCTACGGGTCGAGGTCAATTCTGAGGACCTAATGTGGTGCCGAACGATTCTATGGGCCGAGGTAAATTCTGAGGACCTAAAGTTGTGACGACTGATTATGCGGTTCGAGGTCATTTTTCAGGACCTAAAGTTGTGACAGCCGATTCTACGGGCCGAGGTCAATTCTGAAAACCTAAGGTTATGATGACCAATTATACGGGCCGAGGTCCATTCTGAGGATCTAAAGTTATGTTGACTGATTCTTCAAGTTGAGGTAAAATTCGAGGACCTAAAGTTGTGAAGACCAATCCTACGGGTTCAGGTTAATTATGAGGACCTAAAGTGATGACGATCGATTCTGTGGGTTAAGGTTAATTATGAGGATCTAAAGTTGTGACGACCAATTCCACGATTTGAGGTCAATTTTGGGGACCTAAAGTGATGAAGATCGATTATGCGGGTTGAGGTCAATTCTGAGGATCCAAAGTTGTGATGATCGATTTTGCGGATATAAATAAATTATGAGAACCTAAAGTTAGTACAACTAATTCGTTGATACTTCAGGTAATTGTACTGAACTCCCCCTACTTTAAATAAAAAATATTTTGATCACATTTTTTGCCTCGTCACGGGTTTTACATATGAATTATTAACATCAATCGCTAAGGCATACGTAATCATTTTTTTTCATATAACTGATAAAATGAACTATCATTCTTGGAGGATATAAAAGAATAACATTTTAGGAAAAGGAAGGGGGTCTCACTCATGTAAAGCCTTTGTGCTTCCTATATACCTCTAGGGATTTTTGAAAATCGTCTAAGTTCCATTTGAAAGAAATAGTTTTTTTTAAAGGATCAGGTCGCACGTAGTTTTGAGTAGAGGGAAGTGATGAATGTTTTTTAGAATAGAAGGGATATGAGAGTAGTCATAGCGCGCCAAAATTTTAAATTAAGATTAGAACTTCTTAAGAGGGTCCAGGCTGACTAGACACGCCATCTCTTCTATGTCAAGGTCAGTGAGTATAGCGACGCTGCCTAATAGGATATTTTTCATGATGTAGGAGACACTTCAATTTAGTTTGAATTGATGGGTTCTATGATTTCTTTGAGGGAAAAGTCTCCTTCTCGAACACCTTGAGCCTTCAGTCTTCTGTTGAATGATCGTTTTATCCAGTGATGGAAACCTTGTATGTGATATAGATCCTTCACCCTCTTATCATCTACGAGTGATTGTTCGGTAAAGTGGCTCTAATACCAATCTTCCTCGCTGACTCTGCTTTTAAGTATAACATGCAGTGAAGGTATTTCTAACTCAATGGGTAGGACTACTTCAATGTTATACAATAAATACTAAGGAGTAGTCCCAGTAGATGTCTTGACTAAAGAGCGGTTTCCCCAGAGGGCCTAAGGGATCCAATCCGCCCATTCTCAGTAACTTCCGATCATTTTACTGATGATGGGTATGAGATTTTTATTGGCAGCTTCAACTGTACTATTGGTTTGGCGTTAGTAGGGAGAGGATTTTTATCATTGAATCCCATACTTGTCGACCAGGTCTGTGACCTTAGCTTCAAAGTGTAACCCATTATTTGATATTATCTCATGAGGAACCTCGTTTTGGAAGATAATGTCCTTTTGGATAAACTTTCATAGCTTCTTGGCATTCGGTACAGCATATGAATTAGGTTGGATCCATTTGGTAAAGAAATCAATGGCGAACATGATGAACTCATGCCAATTGGAGGCTTTAGGTGTGACTTTCCCTATAATGTTATTGTCCCAGGTGGATAACGTTTAGGGAGAAGTCATGCTGTACAATTCATAATGAGGCAAGTGCCGAATATTAGCAAACTGTTGGGATTTGACGCATCTTCGGATCTTGGCGGTGCAATCCTCAACCATGGTTGTCCAATAGTGGCCGCGACGGATAGTATTCTTAGCAATCCTCACTATGGATCTTCTGCATTATTTATTTAATGTCAGCCCATGCACTGTAGTGCAAATCGGTTCCATCGATGTTTCTCTTGAACAGTGATTTATCACATACGATGTACTAAGTAGCTAGATTGCGATGGGTCGTTCGATATTTCTTATTGGCATCTTAGGGATACCTACCATACTTAAGGAGGTTCCAAATGTTGTAGTACCATCACATAACCATATCTAAATATCCTTTTGTGATGATCTCAACGTGGTAGTAGTGGGTTGGAATATCATGTTTTTGGACTAGGAAGGGGGCATTATTATTCCCTCGGGCATATCGACCATGGAGGCTAAGGTACTAAGTGCATTGGATAAATTATTCCTTACACGGGGCAAGTAGTGGAAGGTGATATCTCAGAAGTGGGAGTCCAACTCTTCTAAGTGAGGGTGTAAGGGTAATAGCTTCTTGTCCTTCACTTTCCATCTTCTAAGGACTTAGCCGATGATGAGAGTGGAGTCCCTATAGACATTTAGGCATTTGATACATTTCCTGAGGGATACTTTCCGTACTATAGTGCTTGCCTCGTATTCGATCATATTTTTGGTGCAAGGAAAATCTAACTTAATGGAAATAGGAGTGTGAGAGACCTCAGGGGCGATCAGGAATATCCCAATGTCATATCCTTTCTTGTTGGTAGCACTGTCAAAGAACATTTCCATCAGAAGTCTTGTTAATCGATGCATAATACTAACTTCTCTATGGTCTTCATATTCTCTATCTTTGTCATTTATATCATATGATCAGAAATACAAATTTGTCTTCATTTTCTCTATCTTTTCCCATTATAGTGATATTTTGAAGATGCGTGGTAGAGATATGAGTTAGTGATTTGGAATAATAAGTGGATAAGATAATGCAAAGCGTGAGAGATGAATGCTTTTAATAGACATAAAAAGCTACGCTCTAGTATATATAGGAGATTATGAAAGAGGAACCTAATTTGTTAAAGCTTGGCAAGGAAGGGATGTTATATCCCGAGAAAGAAGGGTTTTGAATTATAAACTGAATTTTTTAATTCGTTTTAATTATGGTACAAGGTGAATATTCCAAGAAATGAAGGAATATAATTTTGTAGGAAGTTTTTGCATATAAGGTTAGTAAAGATTATGGAATCTTTGTTGAATAAGAAGTTTCAATGGGAAATGATGAAAAAATCATGGAATTTGTATTGAAAATGAACTTTAATATGAGAAGAGGGGAAAGAACAAGTATGTTTGTATGTTTGGAAGAATATTATATCTGATTGAAAACTAAGATGATTGCTCAACTTCTTTGAATGGGAAAAGGTTTAATAAATCATGAGGTCAAACGAATAAAACATTTTTGGTGATTAAGGAGTTTAATTGGATTTAACAAAAATTGTGCACAATAATATATACTAAAAAAAAAGTTTTAGTAAAAAAGAAATAACGTATTTCATACATTTTCAATTGAAGAAGAAAGTTCACATTGAAATAGAGGTGATTAAGTTTTTTCTTCAAATGAAATTATTTAAGTTTTTGCCACTGATAGTGGAATGGGAAAGAGATGCTCTCCCTTTTCTTTAATGTTCTTTCTCCCTCTGTAAATTCCATTTCCATCTTTATCATGGATTCTAGTTCACCAGCTTTCTTGGACTTTGATCCTAAACCTTTCAATGATTTCAATACTCCTCCTTGCATTCAAGCCCTTAAAGGGACTATGTTCCTTCTCAACAATCCTCCAAAGCACCTATAACCCTCCCTCCCTTATTTGATCCATACCTTTGTGGGGACAACATGGCCGTTAGACTTGTTGATTATGTTTATTGAGAAGTTATCAAGGATTGTAACTCTTTTAATGTACTTGGTAGAATTTTTCTTGCCAAAAGTGACAAACCGTAGAAGTTGGAAGAGCTCAAAGCTCATCTCACAAATGTTTGGTAGCTCTAAAATAGTTTGGTATTTACACACATTGACAAGGGCTACTATAATATTTGTTTTTCTTCCACGTGTGTTAATATTAAGGTTGGGCCTATTTGTTGTTCCAAGCTTTCCACAGTTTTTTTCAAAAAAATTCAATAGGTTCCAGATTTTCATCCGGATACCCATGTTCTTTCAAGTGTCATTATTTGGGTAAGCTTCATAAGTTTGTGCTAAGATTACTGAGATCCGTGCCTCTTTTTTCAAATTTGTAGAGGTGTTGGAATTTTATTATGTATTGACAAGGCTAATATGGACAAGACTTATGGAAAGTATGCTAGAGTTTTAGTTGAGGTTGGTATGAATTTTAATCCTATTGAAAAACTGTTAGTTGAAAAAGAAGATGACAGCTTCTTGGTAAATATTTCTTATGAGAATCTTCATAGCTTTTGCAACTTCTGCAGGTCAATTGGGCATAATGTCAATGTATGTAGACATCTTGAAAAAATGGTGGCCACTAGAGCGACTAAACCTAAAAAAAATGGCGATTGTATTATCATGCATGCAGTCAAAGGCAAAATCTACTGCTGAAAATTTATTTCAAAATCTCATCTCGATTAGACACTCTATTAATTCTGGTAACATGGTGGATATTGTTTCCCCCAATTATGATGGTAGGTCAAAAGGTGTTGAGATCAAATCTTTTGTGGTTGCTGGTTATAAGCATGAGAATCTCGGGAATTAAGATAAAGACTATTATTTTATGTAGACTAAGGGATCAAATCACGTGTCTAAGGTAAATCTACCAATGTGACTTTTAATAGTTGCGATCTTTCAGCAACAAAAAATCCACCCAAATCCCCGGGTCAATAGGTCATCTACTGACCTTCTTTTGAGAAACAATTTTGATAGTCTTGTTAATGCCAATGAACATGGGTAAATGGAAGTGTGGCCTCTATGGCTGCCTCTAGGGACCCCATCTCTTCTGTGTGCACTTATGGAGGGCCTCAATCACTGTCTCCACATGGTGAAAATATGTGGTTGGAAGGATGTCATGTTTGTGATGGACTCGCACTAGCTTATTGAGAATTTTCATGTTTGTGATGGACTCGCCATAGCTTATTGAGAAGGATGTCATGTTTATAAATGAGGATAAATGATTACGTATTTTTTTAAAGAAAAATGAAGGTTTTGAGATTAAAGATAATGTAATAACGAATGAATTGTAATGTTCAAAATGAAAATGCGAGGAAAAGGTAGACAATTTTCTATATTTTAAATTTCAGTAGGAAGGAGTCAAGTTAGTTCGGTTTTAAAAGGAATTAAGTGAAATATATTAATTATTATTTTATCCAAAACACCAATTATAAGACATGATAAGAGAAAGAGTTATTATTTTTTTGAAAATGAAATGTTAATAGAGAATGAAAGGAAAGTGAATCAAATAGGAAGTAACAGAAGAAGAGAGTGAATTCATGAAGAAAAAAAAACTCTAAAGAGATCCATTGAAATACGAGATTCAATATGTTAGGGTTGTAACCCTTAAGGGAACTTTTTAAATTTTTTCTTATGGGAAATGAAGGGTGTCCTTGAAAAAATTTAAGAATATTTTTAAGAAAAATAAGTTTATCGAGATAAAAATAAATACATAATTGTTTTTGAAAAATACTTTATAATTTGAAAGATGGGAAATGTATTTGTGAAGAAACTTTTTGATTCGTATGAAGAGAAAATTTGATCTTTTACAGAAGTAGATTTTAATGTAAATGAACATATAAGTGTGAGGATCTTTTACATAATTGTTTTAGCTTATTAAAATTAAATAACGATTTTTTTCACGAAAATGAAATATTAATGTTTTTTGTAAATAAGAACAATTTATATACTAGGAGGAGAAAAAGACTTTTCTATGAAATGAAATATTAATTTTTATAGAGGTAAAACTACTAAATCAGTTTTTATTACAAATATCTTCTTATAGGATGTAATTGAATAAAATTAAAAATTTTAAAAATCCAAAATGAAAAAATGGGGTATTGATTCTTTTAGTATGTTTTTTCAAGGCATGTTCTTATAATGCTATATTTTAATATGACATGCGTATACCTAAAGAAGAAATACATGTTTCGCTAAAATAAATGGAAAATAGTTTGGAGTTATTATTTAAACTAATGTTTTAATAGGACATGGTGAAATAGATTATACAATTATACAAAAAGAAAAAATCGTAAGAAATTAGGTTAAATATTTTGGATTATTTTGTTGAAATGTTAATTTAATATAGACAGAAGGAAAAAGAATTGGCCTCAATTTTAATCAAGCTTTTATAGTAAATGTGGTATAAAAGAGTATGTGTTTTTAAAAAGACATGACACTATAATAGGAACGAGTGAAAAAAGAGTGAGGGATGATGAATTTCTTATAAATAGAGTTATAGTTTTTTATAAAAAGTTTTTGGGGATTTTTTCTCATCCAAAATAAATATATTAATATGAAACGACGAGGACAAGTATAAGCATTTTATTTATAAAAAAAGGATGTTTATTGTAATAGGAAATAAGCTAACAATTCGTAGTAGAAAAAACAATACCCATATCTTAATTTCCCAAAATTTCATGTTTTGGTAGGGCAATCAATTTTCAGTTCATAATCAGGAGGTTTACTGGGCAAGATTGGGTTTTGCTGCTTGAATTGGTTTTTATTCGTGTTTTTTATTAGCAAAAATGAATCTTTTGTGATTTAATTTGTTTATGGGTGCGTAGGTTTATCTTTGTATAGTTAGATCTTGAGCGTAGAAAATTCTATGTCCTATGTACTATTTATGGACTATGTAGATTAGGGTTTTGGTGGATTTTTAGGTAAAATTTTCAGTTTTAAGTTTTTAGGAATATTATTGATTCGATTTTCACTGGTTAGTGTTGTTAAGATTAATTCAAATCACGATGAGTGCTTGCTTTCCCCAATTGTACGTAGGTAGGTGACTAGAGAGTCGATTTTCATATACCTATCTATGTCGGGATCGAGGGTACCATTGGGCATAATGGAGTCGGATTATATTGAGCCCAAGATGCTTTGTCTTCAAAACATTAAAGGGTTTGTTATGAAGAATCAAAAGTTGGTTTGTGGGGGCCACGAATTGGCTAGGAGTAATTCTTTGGTTCGAGATTACAGGGTTGAAAAAACAGGTGCATTTGGTTATCTGTCTTTATGATCTCCAAGTCATTAATGTTAAGAATTTTGTGGGAACAATTACACATTTCATGTTGATACGAATTGTAATTTTGGTTTAGTCAATTGAAAAATTGAGAAGAAGAAAAAGATATGGTTAGTTGTTATTAATGATCAATGAGTGATACATAATGGGGAGCGGCTCGAGGATCAATGACTAATAAATGATATATTTAATGACATCGTGATTCACATGCTTACTTGGAAAAAAATCAATGATTAGAACTAAATCCATGGAGAAGAATTACAAATTATCTATTATGTCATCTCAATCGTATGATAAGAGAGATAATGAAGTGTATGGAAAGAGTGGGTTCGTCAATGAATCAGTGAATAATAACATCGTTCACAACAAACCTCCCAACGAAGAGTTTTAACTAGAACCAATAATTGTTAATCCAAAGTTTGAGTTGTCTTCGGCTATTCGTGATTTCATTAACTCAACCCGTGAAGGATTAGATGGGGGAATAATCTAATAATGTTTTCTGAGGGTATGGGTGGAGTGTATTTTATGTGAAATGCATCGAGAAATAAGTATATCGATGTTTTCAATTCAATTGATGAGGAACCCATGGCTCGAAACAACCCTAGAGTGCAAAACCATTTTTAAGAACACCATAATATTAATCCATAATACAATAATTTCATTATATTTTCACATACAAATGTTCTTAATATAAGGATCTTGGATCTTCATAATTATCATATATAAGCATTATTCGGAACATAAATAGTGTTAAAATAACATACCACCATAATTGTCACAACTAGAAATATTGACAAAGCAGTCAAACTTAATGATGTGTGATCGGGTTGGATTTTTGGAACACAACTTCATCTTGTATGTAGTAAGTAAATCTCAAATTTTAAGGCATTCCAATGGTTAGATCTCCCAGTACAGTCAAAACGTTATTTCAAAATTCACTCTCTGTGAGAATTTATATTTTTCTCCTTTTCCTATAATTTCATTAGGTTGTCTTTCGATGTCTGAATGATGGAAATCAGTCACTTATTTATAGGTAGGGATAAGACCTAAATTTCTAACAGTCACATAATATCAACCGTCCATCAAGGTAGATGCCCAAGAGTCCTTTTGAATCTTGGTATTTGGAGTACGCTTTCATTAACAAAAGTGACTCTTAGTATTAATATAATTATGGAGCACGCAATGGATAATTGTTTAAAATAATTCTAACATATACGGCTACCCATATTAGTTGAAAAAATGGACAATTGTTGGATAAGGGGAATTAAGGGAAGTTGTTGCCTATTTTTTGGATCATTTGAAAACTGGTGATGGTGAGGGTTTTGCTGGGGTCCCAGCTAATGTTTTCGTGAATTTCTTGCATAAAGGGTTTAATCATTCGGGGAGTGTAATCTATAAGCTTAGGTCATTGCAGATGTTCATCGATAATAGTCGATGTTGTGAGAATATGGGCACTAGTGCATTTCCAGTCGAGTAGGTACATAAAATGTTGGTGTTGGATATAAGGATGGCAAATGGGGATAGGCATGATGTAAATATATTGATGGGGATAGGTGAATGTGGGGGGAGTGTGCTGATTCCAATGGATCATGGCCACATCTTGCTTGAGAGTTTTTAAGATTGCACAATTGACTTGCTCTACTGGCCAGAAGCTCTTCAGCCATGAAATGCCGAAACCATTGAGTGCATAAACTCATTGAACCTCAAGGAGGACATTTATATACTTAAATTCTATTGGTGGGACCTACCCGTAGAATGTGCACGCACGCTCTGCATCTCCACTATGCTGTTGAAAAAAGGCGTGGAAAGAGGGCTCGTCCCATTTGTAATTGAAAGCATAATGTGCAGGGAAACCTTGAAGAAAGAATCAGTGATTAAGGAGATTGTCGAAGCTGTTATGTAGAATTCTAACTGGTACAAGTGTGACAACCCGCCTAGTAAAATACTGGGTGATCACTCCTATATCAAATTAAAATAGGAGTCTCATATGGTTCATTCTTAGTATCATTATCGAAAACCAATTTAATTACTAATATCCTATTAGGCTGGCGTCAAATATTAAATTAACTAACCTTTTTAACCATATCATTCAAATAAAATAATTACATCAGTTGTATGTAATAACTAAAATGAAATGAAGTAACCGAACACTCAGTACAAAATAATACAACAAAATCGAATGCCGCACAAAAAGGCGGTAGAAGACTAAATGAGTACAGTTGGTCCATCATCCCGAATATGCCTACAATACCTCCTATCTAGATCTCAATGACAGAAGCGTCTACAATAATCCTGCTTGCATCCACAACTGCTGCAGTAAACGTCTGACTTAAAGGAAACATCATCTAGGCGTGCCTATATCTGGACACCTATATATCTATATAATATGGGAGAGGGGTGTTTGAATAGTGCCAACAAATTAACGGTTGTGATCGAATTTTTTGAGTCGATCTAAGGGTTTCAGATTGTGCCACATCATAATTTACCAATTGTGACATGGCAACTTCTAAACTCCTACTTTTCTTTCTTTACAAATTTAACCTTTATTATTTGGTTTGCCGCTTTTTTCTTTTCACGAAACATACCCTTTAATTCAAAATTTTGGGTATTTTTGTAACTCCACGATTAACCCCCTTTACAATTATTTCGTACAGTCTTTGACACAAACCCCAACCCTTTAATCATTTCGTAGACTCTTTCACGCAAACCCCATCCCTCTTTCTCTCTCTCTCATATTTCTCATGAGCAAACCCACTCGACCACCGCCCCCTCCACTTCCATCGCCCCATCCCATGAAGACACCCACTCCACGGTTCCACCTTCCCCCTCCCATGAATACACCCACTCCACGCTTCCACACTTCCATCGCCCTCTCTTGATTTAAAGAGCATTGGTTGTACACGTGCTCTCTCTCTCTCTCTGATCGTCTACTACAACATCGGGTATTGTTTTCTCTTTATTTGATTATCTTCTGATCGTCTTCTTTTTTGTTCCTTTTTAGTTACAGATCTCGGTTGTTCTTTTTTAGCTTTTCAATGCCTGAGGTTTGAGAAAGTTTGATTTTGATTTTGTGTTACAGATCTGATCTTGGATCTGATCTTGGATCTGAGCTTGGTGATGGCTGAATAACTCAGCACCTCTCTTCATAACCCCAATAACTCCGCATCTCAGCTTGGTAATGGTTGGTACGGGGAACGAACCGACCGTTCAGATCTTTGATTTGGTGTTCACAAAGGAGAGACTTTGGTTCATTTTTTTGTTTCCTTTTGTTTATTTAACTTGATTATACAGGCAACCAAAGAACTGTGTATCCACGAAACATGAAACAGGTATATATGGACGCATATACGATAGATAAACAACAATGGAAATAAAATTGCCTTCTCCTCAGAGATTCAAGCCACGGGCCTGTCTGCTGAAGAAACAACTCCTACTATGGAAGACTTGAGCTTGGGCACACATATTTCACTGAGTGGTGGAGTGCGTCCATCCGAGTTCATTTCCCCAAGCACATGCTTTTTCAGTGGGGTTGGGCTCTGTCGGGTTGGGATCATGTTTTTTTTTTATTTGCTTCATTTCATTTTTTTTCGTTTGATTTTTGAAACAAACGGTCCATTTTTACGATTTCATTTTTGGTTTGTTGTTTTCTTTTTTTGAAGCAAGCTAATACTCACTTTTGGTTACAGGCATGCTCTGGGAGGGTGAATAGTTGGAGAGAGGAAACATGTCGTGACCACCTTCTACCTGCTTCCTCATGCAACATGTTTACACTTTATAGGGAAATATATTAATATGTTTAATTTTATTTTTTCTTCATTTATTCTGATAATGGTTGTGTTATTCTTCTGCAGTCTGCTTGATCTGCTACCTCATGCAACAGGTTTATACCAGAGGAAGAAAAAAGGAGGGTGGAGGGAAATGTATTAATACGTTAATTGTATGTTATTAGGCAAATATTAACTGAACGTTTTTTTTTTGTTATTTCATGTCAAGAAATAAGGAAAATTTTAGTTAGTTTTTGAAATTTGAAATCAAGTCATGCATATTTTTTTAGGATACTATTAATATGATTATAATTAACGTTTCTTCAATTGCAATTTCAGTTTATAGACATCAATAAAAATGAATGTTAATGTGTATATTAATATGATCACGAGACCACCGACTACGTAATGCAACACGTTTATACTTACAGGGGAATGGATTAATATGTTTTTTTTGTTTCTTTAATTCAATGTTTTATTTTTAATTTTTTTGTTCATTTATTCTGATAATAGTTGTGTTTATTTTTTTGTAGTCTGCCCCATCTCTACCTCATGCAACAAGTTTATACGAGTGGAAGAAAAAAAGGAGGGTGGATGGAAATGTCTTAATATGCTCTATTAAATGTTTTTTTTTTTGTTTCTTTAATTAACAATATTTTGTTTATAACCATGATTTTGAAAAGAAAAGTCTTAAAAGAAATAAAATAAACTTTCTTCATTATGGGACCATCATGTCTCACTTTCGTAAACATCATATCTATCTACATATCAAAGTTGCATTTTGGAAGAAAGAGCAATATGAGTCATCAACTTGTTACCTATGTATGTAGTGAAAAATCAAGTTGCATTTGAAAAAGCATTGGATCTTTTAAAATCAACTAATTACCGTCTATACATCTAAGCATTCAATTCACTCGGAGACAAAAAGCAAGTGTGTGTGTGGAGGACACGTTGGCAACCTATTAGCTATATGTATGTAAAAGAAAAGTCGTCAGCCTATGATCTCTTTTAGGTAACTTGGAGCAGGGCTCAATGTAAAATTATCGGATAAATTTGGTGCAAGGTTCGATGTTAAATTTTGACACATTTATATAAATTGAGATGGTTTTTTTTTTTTTTTTTGATAAGTAATGATAATTTATTTCAATAAATATATATTGATTTCTATTATTTCACAACAAGTCACACGTTTTTAAAATAGTTTCTTTTAATAAATTTTTCGATTCAAATAAAAACGTGACAAAAAAAATTTAATAAAAAATAAATTGGACAAAATTAAACATGAAATAGATTTTTTTTTTTACGAATTTTGAACGCAATCTAAATAAAACTAGCTTCATAAATTTTATTTTTTTAATTCAAAAAGAATCCAACCAACATAAATGTAACACACCATGACATTTTTTCAAGAAAAATATGAAAATAATATTTTTAAATAAAAAATGAACGGGATCAAGATAAAAATAACCCAACGTGATATTAAATTATACGTCGAGGGGAAGGTACTAGATATACCATGGTAATTAATAGTGAAAATTTGATTTTTTTTTCGTTTTTCGATTACGAACTTTGAAATTTTTCGTCGTGCCTTTAGGCACAGGCATATACTAGTATATATATATATATAGAAAGAGAGGGGAAAAAGAGAGAAACATGTCAGAGCCCGAGTTTTGAAAACATTTTAGCAAGTGCATAAAATCCATATTTTTAAGATATTATATTTCTCATATTTAAACTGGTATCACACTCTCATGAGATACACCTCACCCCTCTTCTAATAGTGCAAAACTATCGCATATCTTTTAAACAACCTAGTTAAGCTACCCTGCCTAACTAATGTATTTTCAATATTCTAATAATCCTTATTTATCCGAGTACGAAGGACTAAACTTCTCTCCATTCCCAACATTATGTTACGTTCGTGCGTGGGGTGTCTCGCGAAGCGAAATCCAAATAATGAACCCCCCCCCAATACACTACTATGTGACAATGTTGATCGTCGGGATCCATTAGGCGCTCAGTACATACAACACCTTATACTAACCCGTATATATATTTAGTTCTCATTCGAACCAAGGATTCATAATCATATAAGTCCAGATATAAATTTACTGGAAGGAGTATATTACTTTATTCATTCTTTTTCCTTTTATATAATGTTACGTTATATGACATCTCATCTCATATATAAATAGTATACTATACACCACGAGTATATTAATCAATCCACCGAGCTATAATATAGGTGGCTTAGTTATTTTTTATCTACTAAGCAACGGTGAAACATCTCAAGTATACATATATTCAGTACATATATACATATATAGAACCCCGAGGCTAAGCTGCGGTGCACACATACTCTGCTATCAAATCCAAGTACATCTCGTACACAAGGATCACGAGTCCCGAATCACTCAGGAACCGTATCAATACAAATCACACATATTGGAGGCGAACACAGTTCACATATCCATGGGTGATGCACATACCTACGCTCCCATAGTCAGCAGACTTATCGACTCACAAATAAGCCCTTCACAGCCCTATGCTCTTGAGGTACCAAATCTAAATCCCTCTGAAGGAAACACAAGATAAGATTGTCCTCTTTCGAAAGCCGTCCTCCAGTGATAGCAAGTATGGTAGGTATGTCATACACATAATAAACAATAATATAGGCACACATTCTACCTATATAAATATAACATCAATGAGGTATTTACACAACCATATGATAACAATAGGTATTTATTTAATTCCCCATAGGTATTTATTTAACCCATATACATATTAATATCAGGGCATACGCATAGCCCATATGATAAATTCCATATGTAGTATATTTATATCTTGAATATCCTATGCATTAATAGATTATAACCCATCCTCAATATATTATTTCCATGCTTTTCGCACCGTATGATGATAATACCAATAACATCGTTATATTTATTCATCTTATATTATATATAATTTAACGACATCTTATATACAATCTAAATCACTTCCCAATATATTGTGGCTATAATTTCCAAACTCTATAGGAATAGACAATAACCTCAAGTGTTCCCTTTCATAATAATATAAACATTGTTACACTTAAACTACTACGCCAATACGTAATCTCTTTTTTAATATTCAAATCACTCATTAATCACTTCATAAAGATTTGACAATTAATTCCCGAATGTATCAATTCATAATAATTAAATAGCATACGCACTACTTCTCTTAATTCCTTAAGTATCTCCTCACTTATAATAATCGTCCGCCATAGACGCTTAGGGAAATTGCTTAATTGTAGTACGTATCCTAAATTTCATCCTAGTAACCTCGTAGTATTTTACTTAACCAAGGTCGATATATGACTACCTTTTCTACGTGCATAATTACATATATAAAATTACCCACCTAAATACCTTTTTAAGTATTACTCCTCACGAACACCCCTATTTGGGTAAGTCTTGGATTTTACTTTCAACTAACCCAAGGTACACGTCTTACTCAAAAATAATATTTCGAAGTCCCCACACAATTTTTAGGAACCCCAAATATTTATCTCCAAACAATTCTAGCCTTTATTTTTCCAATTTTCGGTTTGATTTCTTAGTTAATGATTTCAACCTCGCAACTGATTTCTATGAAAAATCATATCAAATCGAAAAAAATCATAAAAATATGCGGTCAGTGCCCATGTGACCGAATTAAAAATATCTTCAACTTTTATGTTTTTACCAAGAGCCGAATCGTCTCTCTTCCTAGTTGAAACAGTTTGGAAGTGACGTTAGTCACTATTCACCTTCTTCTCCAAAAATCCAAACCTCCATTAAAGATCCTCCAAGCTTTTTATCTCCTCTCTCATCATCATCCAACCTCAAACAACCAAATATACACACATAAAAAGGGTTCTAATCATCATAGAACCCATAACCAATCGTTAATTTCAATTAATTCTTAAGTTTCTCAAATTGGGCATAAACCGAGTTTTATCTGTTTAATCTTCCAAAAACCCACTTGATTTACACAAATTTCAACCCAAAATTCTTTATAGTTTTACACCAACTATAATATGAGAAATAAATACACTAAATCATAAAGAAAGTAAAACACTTGCCTCGTGGATTAAATCCGATGACCCCGAGTCGAATCTCGCAAAGTTTTGATCGGAAATCCCTTTTCTTCCTTCTTCTCTTCTCTTCTTTATTTTCTCTTCCTTATATCTTCCCTTTCTCTCTCTTAGATCTAATTTTGGGGAAGAAATGAGGGTTGCCTTCTTAATAAACCCGAAATTGGGTATATACCCAATTGTAAAATGACTCGTCTACTCAATTACGAGTCCCTACTAGTTCAAAAATCCCTGGAACCTAAACACTATGCCTGGATACTCTATTTTGACTATCTCGGCCATTCCGAACGCAACAGCGCAGTCGAAAAGTCCATCTGAGTTACTTAACTAAAATTAACTAATTAGACCCAACACGTTCAATACGCGTGTTTTCTAATTAAAATATTTTCCTTTGTCGCTTTACCCAACTGTGACATGTAATAAAAATAATCCACTCATATACTTAGTCTCGTAAGAGAAATATAATCCAAGTAAATATTAATCCGATACTTGAAAACTAATATTTACTATTCACTTTGTAATATTAAATTTATTTAATTTCACTAATAAGTTCCAAAATTACTATTCATAGAAATTCCTCAAATTACCAAATCACGCTAATAGTGTAATTTAAATACCTTTAAAAGTTAGGGGTATTACAACAAGTTAAGTTGTGTTTCTTGAATCTGTTTGATAGATTATGGATCGTCATCTCAATGATATTCGCAAATAATGTCTTCTCCAGAAAATTGGCATTAATAAATAATTATTTGTTTATGATTGTGTATATGTACGTGTGTCTAAGCGCGTACATATGTATGCATGGGTGGATCATTTGGGCACATGATGGAAGTGTTAAAATGTTCGAAGCTGTAAAATTTTCATATGAATGTCCATTGGTACTTTTTTGTGATTTTTCTCATTGTTTTTTTTTTTTTTTTCTCATATTTTTCTCATTTTTTATTATATTTTTTCCAATTCTTAATAGAGCCTTTTTCTATTTTTCTTCCCCTTTCATGTACCATTCGGAATTAATTTCTAAATTTTTTGACTTTCACAAGTCCGAGTCAATTTGGATTTTTCAGGTTAACAAACGAAAGGGGTATTATTTTAGGCTGAAGTTCGCTTTCAAAAGTTGGATGGTTTATCCAAGTATTTATGGCTGATATTTTTAGGTGAATAAACATTGCCTAACTTCATAACTGATCAAACAATGATTTAAAGATAAATGAAGAATTTATCAATGAAGGAACTTTTTAGTTATTTTTAACTCAGATTGATTTAATTGCTCGAAAATGAGGATAGACACAAAAATATCACCGGGCTAAAATGTCCACATTTATTCATGCAAGTCTTAAATTGTTGCCCAATTTTCATTTTCGATCCATTTCCGTTTAGTGCGATGGGATTTTTACAAAATGAGATTTCAAACAAAATTTTTATAACGTTTTTAAGAATTTTAAATTCCAATTTAAATTTATTTTAAAAATTATATTTTTGACTTTTTTTAAATTATCCATTTTTTCGAGTTTTTGGCATTTTTAAATTTCTTAGAGCATTTTAAAATTTGTGAAGTTTAAAAGACTCAGTTGTACCACCTAACATAGACTTGGCATTGTCCTCAACGAAATGGTCTAAGATTGAAATAAGAGCGGAATATTAAACAAGCAAAATTTTAAATGCAATGAGGCATAATATAACTTAAGCACAATTTTCATAAAAGAAAGATAGTATATTACCTAGATTCTTTAAGAGATAAAAAATGAAATACAATAAACTACATAAAGAAATGTGCATGTCCACAAGAGCTTAACGAGAAGGACCAAGTTTGCTGGGTCGCATTCTTAAGGATTAATGAAGTAGTGGTGCAATTCGGTTCCTGGCACATGCTTGGTCGATAGAGGTCGTCTTGGAGAGACATCATGATTTGAGTATCCCGGTGGTAATCAACTCCATCATTGCAATATTCGGAGATAAACCCGTCCAGACTAGACTCAATTTGATCCATGCGACTTTTGATCACCGTTGTGTTGTAAGCGTGCTAATAAAAATCGCCCTCAAAATTTGAGTTCGCTGGACCGTCATCTTCTTGCTTGCCCTGATCAAAATTCCACTTTTCCTCTTCATCGTCACTTTATTCTTCTTTGGCCTCTTCCTCATCTTCAACACCCTCCCCCATTTCGATATCCTAAAACATTAGCATGGGGTTAGTGTCGGGTTGTGAACTTCCTTATTACTATGGTCTATTGACATGGAATTTATGGGCTTCAAAACTCGGTCATTGTCAATGTAACGTACAAACCCGAATTTGGGTCACTATTAGGTCAACCGTCGCCGAATCATTACCCATTCCGGGTTTGTAAGGGATCATCATTCCTAATGCAATAAATAATGTGGTGTGAGTTGTCACTCTCACTTATATTTATATCAAGTTGTACTCTCAAACTAGGTCCCAAGCAGTCTAAAAGTCCTAGTTGAGTAAATAGGACATGAGACTGTGGTTAGAACACATCAAATAATGAGGTGTGAGCAGTCACTCCTACCTATAACTATATCAGGCAAAAACTAGCGGCGCACACACCATTGGACTCTCGATTTTTAAATCCAAAATAGTTTGAATTTAATTTAGACTTTTAAATTTTTGTTATCCCTATGTTTTTTTTCAAGTTTGTCCAATTTATTGGAGATGGGTTGTTCTTGAGTAGCTGGCCGAATAGCATATTTATCAATCCTGCTTTGTATCTAAATTTATTGCAATGAATGTTTTTATTTCAAATCTTGTTTATATCTGAGTAGGGTCCGTCACCTTGAGAATGCAATGCTGAGTTAAGTCATGTACATATATGAGAGGGATGGTTAGAATCGAGTAGACTTCCAAGGAAGAGAATGCATTCGAAAGCTGAGGCTGATTATGCAATGTTGTCGTAATTAAAGCTGAGCCAGAAGAAAACCCTGGTATGATATATCCAATGTTTGGATAATTTGGGGGAGATTTAATGATATTGTGGGCGGGAGAGTATTTGTTTATGTAATATTCTATCTAGTCCGCTAGAGTGAGTCGGGGGTCTTGTGTTTATATATAAAACACGTACCCACTTTACATGCTAGTGGAGAAATAGTCGTAAAATTTAGCATTTTCACACATGGTGGAAGGAATATTTGTTACGCTCTAGGAGGTGGGTATATAGTTGACATCATACCACACCCTAACTAATGCTTTTGACGAAACTATTTGACAAAGTTAATCTAAATTCCAAATGATGATGTTAAATGAGTTTTCTTAAAAACTAAGGCCAAACATAATGCCCCGACCAGCTCTACTAGTATCTGAGCCAATCTCATTATTACATGAGCCAAACTCATTTTGGTAGACAATGAGTTCAGGTTTCCTTTCCTCATTGATTTAGGAATCATACAATATTTTGTGGTGTAAGAACTAACTTAACAATTAGCTTCATTCTTTTTTCAATTACGTAGTCATCGTAATTATTATTTCACTTTAATAGAATACTTACAATTATTGTAACAAATCTTTTTGTTACTTTAAATGTCATTCCAAGGGGTGAATTAAGCAAGAATCATAATAACATTTCTTATACTTATTTTATCATTTTAGGTTCGTATCAATTTTTTTTTTGAAAAATGGACAATTGCATAAAAGCAAGAACCATGAATGCAACACACACACACACACGCGCGCACACACACACACACACACACACACACACACACACACACACACACACACACACACATATATATATATATATATATATATATATATAATAAAGATACAAAAGAATTTTTGAATAAAAACATGTTGGATGTTTTGTTAACAAGATCATTTTAAGAAAGAAAGAAAAAAACGAAAATGAAAAAAATAGTCTACAGTTTTTTAAAAGATAGAAATTAATTGAAAACATATCAAAATAATTCATTCTTTCTTTATAGGTTTTAATATTTTGATGTCATCCTAGTTTTTAACAACTGCATGTAACCTCTTTATCATTCAAACGATAATGTTTTTGAGTAATTGTAGTTGAACCTTGAGTATGACCATATTGTGATCGCAATCGTAAGGAAGGGTGTTCCCGGGATCAACTTACGTGCATTTGAGGGCTAACACTCTTAGGTATAACACTATTCTGTCGGAGTTTTCGATAAAAACAACATAGTTCTCCCCTTTATCTTTTATAGTAATCACAAATATTTTTGGGTTGTTAACTCGTATTTACATTACCATCCAATAAATAAACAATATGGGTTATGAATGACCTTATGTTTCGTTTGGTCCTCAAGAAGTAAAACTACATAAATAAAGAATCCATAAATCTGGGAACTCCCTATAGGTCTTCATTCATCAGATATAATAGTTGTTATAAATGGGACTCAAGCTCCACATACTAATCCTATTGATTTTCATCTTCACACGCAAGTCAATCTATGCATTTATTTCATTCTCATAATATTTGCCTAATTTCTACATTTGTTAGCATAATCAAGTCCATCCAGTCCTCGATAAGTTTAACCTCCATAAGATAGGTTGCATTAGTTTTGTTAACGAGACACTTCGCTATAAGAATGGGCATTCTTCAATCCTCGTTCCCTTTTCATATTTAGTACTTGATATATTCCTTCATGCTCATATTTAAGACGTCATGTTGGACCTTACTTTCTATAGAAGCCCGCCTTCCACCCTTCTTGAGAATCTCGTACCAATCATCTAAAGGCTCCAATTTTAATCATTTAATTTTAACTACCATTAGTGTTAACTTTAATCTCACATGTAGGTGAAAACACCCATGAAATTAGTAACATCATCAATCGTCAATTGATTTCCATATCCCCAAAAACATAGTTTGATATCACTGCGTCTGAAATTGGCAATCAAGTGATGCAGGGAAATTGTGAGCCTTCTAAGTATTCTAAATACGAGAAATAAATATAACTTACCATTTGTTTGCATTCTAGTAATTTTTTTTCTTATATCAAATATCATCTATAATCCACTCGAAGTAAGACATACTTTGGTGTCATTCATCGAAAGTGGTAAGATTAAACAAAGTCTCACGTTCTCTTTAACAAGTTCTTACCACATGACGAGTGTCTTTAAGACTACCCCATAAGTCATAATTCGCAATGTCGGTGACACCTCTCACCAACTAATGAGCGTGAGTTAGAAGTTTTCTATGCAACACAAGTGAAATGAAGTATTTTTATTTTTGACGAATTTTAAGAAACCACATTCTTTCCAAAATTCATTAATGGGAGTGTTGAGACCGGTGTTACCATGGGAAATATAACAAGATTTAATGGAAAATTTACCGTTAGCTAAAGGATTTAATGTTGCTTTATCATTAAAAGTGTTAACACACAAAAAAAGGGTATATAATATTTCATTCGTAACACTCGCATAAACAAGGTTATAAACAATAGTCATATTCTAAGCCTCTTATATTGCCATGAGAAAGTTGAAAAATTGATGTCTCCTAATATTAATCTCGTTCGGTGGGGTGATTTTATTCTCTCTACATCACCAAACCTCAAACGTACGTGTGAATATTCCTACGAGATTCCTCATACCCAACGAAAAAATGCAATTAAATTTATCAATTGCATGGCAAACACTCTTAGGGAATATGGTAGTTTGCATACAAATTTGGGCATAGCTTGCATGCAATCATGGGTGATGGTGTCATACCACATGAAAAACTAAATTTTTAGTCTTCTCTTGTTCTAATCACGCCTAAGTTATTTTCAAGGCTATCCATATTGTGTGAGAATGTTTGTTCTCGACCAGTTTGGACGCCTTTTAACCAATATATCAAACTTGTCCCATTTCTGAAAATATTCCCATAAACGTTTTAATTCCAAATTTTAGTTTACAAGCAGCTCATCAAAATTTGGTTTCTCAAACCAAGTGGCAAAAAGTCTTAACAAAAAAGAGATCAGCAATCTGAACACGACAAATAATGAGGTGTGAGTTTTCACTCTCACCTATAACTATATTAAGTTGTACTCCATCGTAAGGTGTACTCTCACATCCAGTGGAAGCAGTCTAAAAATTCCTAGTAGAGTAAATAGGACCCGGGAAAGTGGTTGAGAACACATCAAATAATGAGGTGTCAATCACTCTCACCCTATTATTATTGAAAATGTTATCATCCCAGGAAAAGTCCTAGTAGAGTAAATCGGACATTGTAATAATTTCACAAGAAATGACGGTTGGTTTAGAACTATACATATTGTATATATGTTAAAAAATGGCCTTTTGAAACAATATTTACAATGTTCTTGAAAAAATAGCCTCCATTCTGGGTTTGCAAGAGTTCAGCAGACCCAACAGAGCAATTAATGAGGTGTGAGTTGTCATTCTCAACACAGCTAGACCTAATCAAGTCTAGCTATTTAGATAGCATCCATAAAATAAAAAACCGTGTGATAAAGTTATCATAATTTTAAAGTTCACACCATCAGTTTTAAAACAAATCTAATTGAAGTTATAGAAAATTAATTCAAAGTTGATTTTCGAAACAATATTTAAAATCTCACTTTATAACAAATCACAACTTTAATTTGACAGACTATAGATGAAGAGATATAATCACATAAAAGGTAAGTTGATGAAAGAGTAGAGACCTATGAGAGACATAAATTGAAACTAGATTTATATGGTTCATCCCAAAGAGCTCCGGCCATCCATATGTGTAGGTGTCTACTGTACTTATTTAGAGGGAAAAAGGTATGGAGGAATGGGGATTACAAGATCTGAAGTTCAGTACATACTTGGATATCCTGACGATATGAAACCAGTATCTCGATCATTTTAAAATGAAGGATAACTATATATTTATAACATGTTAAAAGTGAAAGAGAGTAGAGAGGTAAATGTTTCGTGCCCTTATATGTTGGGCATGTATACCTTTTACATGAACGTGGAAGAATAATCATAAATTTTGATATAAAGAATGTGGAAAAATATTTATATATCTCCCCTATATGGGGAGTGCTGCTGACGTAATCCAAACACAGAGTATGCTTACTTTGATGGAGTTATATCATCCTTACCATTATCCCATCATATGGGGTAGGCCACATGGATTATTATTTTCCATTCTAATCTATTATATACATTATTATCGTTTAAGTTTAATTCCGTAAGGTCTCTTCTAATAAGTTCCTTCCACGATAGCTTAGGGCGACCACTGTTCTATGCAACACATGACCATTTACCTACCGGTTTATGCAACACATGACCGTTTATCTACTGGTCTACGCAACACATGACTTCTTATCTAAAAAGAAAAGATTCATTTCCAAAGAGATGTTGAAAATATGGTAAAAATCATTTAGGCCAGAACATAATGTACATAAGGCATCCACTCGATATGCCTCTTTGTAACACCCGCCTTATTCCAATAGGGATAGAAATTCATCACAACATAATGCTACAGGGGTTGGTCCATTCGATACCCCATGATATCTTTCTTTTGGAGGAAATCCTCTAAGCCCTTATCAAGCCATCACCTACCCGTCTTAGGAAACTGCTTAAGAGTGGGCTGAATGCCTTGCCCTTTTGAGGGCTTTACCCATTCGACTTACAGATGAAACTGATTGGGGTTTGATCCCCCGTGAAGGTGAAATATACTTTAAAGAGAATTATTTTCAAGGACTTGGAATTATCCTCGCTAATTCGATCTTAGAAGTTCTCTCCTTAATTAATTTTTACCATTCCTAACTTATCCCAAACATGTGGAGAATTATGGTCGTCTCCCTTGTTCATTTTTATGAATTATTCAGTGTTGAATAAACCTTAATTATGGGAAATTTTTTGATCGTGTATAAAACCATGACCTCATAAGGGATTGGTATACCCCGATTTGTAGGCATAAGGGTAAAGGGTTCATCACTTCCCTGCCCGTCCTTCAAATTTTTCTAATTAAACCATTTTTGCAAGTGAGTTATTTGAGGACATTTAGGAGAACTATTTTTTTACTATATTGATTCGCTTATTTAATATTATTGTCATATTTGATTGGTATATTGTGATTTGTTTGTTATGAAAATGAACACATATAAAGTGTGACACCCCGACCTAGATTTATGGGTTACCCATGGTGAACCCGGTTTGACTTGAGCGTTAGGTGTGAATTGCAATGAAACAACCTATATAATATTGCTAATGCAGTTTTATTTTAATTAACATTTCACTTATTAGCACATGAGTCCAAATTTTGAATTTAACTATGCGAGGGATTTGTGGGAAGCATCCTCGGAGTCCAATCATATAAAGATACTAATGCAAAGTAAAAGAGAAAGCATACTTGAACATGCTCTCAAATTAGGGAACCGCGCACTGCCTGTCGTAACAAAGAGAACGCAATGAGTCGAATGCCAAGTGTGAATATACAATAATGTAGTATAGAATGGAGGGTCAATCAACACATTGTAACTACATGTATATGCAACTTCGTTATATATTGTGACGCCCCACTTAAAATAATGACGGGTCGCCAGCCCTATACTAAGATAAAATAAGAATTTCAAGTGGATCATTCTCAGCATCAACTGCCGAATCTAATAAAACAAAACTAATCACCCAATAATAAAATCAACGGATGACAAATTTTTTTTCAAGAATACACAAGTAATTAAAAACCAAAAATTAATAACTACTGAACATGACAAAAATATACACATGTACAACAAAGGGATATACCCGAATATGCTGTCGTGTCACAGAAAATACAACATTCAGTAATAAAAAATAAAAGAACTATATAAATAATTAACCATTAGGTGTACACACCCAATATACAAAAATAGATCCTTATCTAGATTTACCAATGATATGAAGTGGCTATAACTAAAATCATGCAACAGTCTGCATCTACTATAGCTCCAAGGGCTCTTGATAGAATAGGCATCAATGGCGTCCTTTTGGTGGGACACCTAAAATATACAATATATGTATAACATGAGAAAAAAGATAGAAACAAGTCAGAGCTCGAGTTTTGAAAATACTTTTACCAAGTGAATTAAAATGCACAATAATAATGAATAAACAATTTTATATTTAAATTGGTGTTGTACTCTCTTGGGACTCAACCTCACCCCTCAACTACAGATGGAACCGAAACATATGCATATGCACCTCAAATAAGCTACTCGACACATTTTAGGGACCATTCCTCTTAAATCTACGCATAATCTACATTCGTGTAACCCACTGAATCCAAAATCTAACCATTTATCTTCTTATTCTATCGACTCCTAAGTTTACTCCCAATCTTATACACTAATATATCACAATTACATTTCATTGGTTTGTAATCATTAACTTTCACGAGTTAACTGCACAATAAGTCGCACGTTATCATAAATGCTAGTGTATTATTCTTCCACTATTTCACATAAACCCAAGTACTAAGGAACAAACATCTCCCCATGCCCAACATTGCGCTATGTTTCGTGCATAAGATGTCTCAAAAAGCGAAATCTAAACAAGGAACCCCCTCCTTTACACTACTACATAACATTGTCAGTCGTCGAGATCTATTAGGCCCTCAGTCCAAAACAAATGTATCCAAATCCACTTAGTATAAATAACTTTGTCTAGTTATATGAATAAGACATCACAAATGATATTTGACATTTGTACAATAACACACTCATATATAATACATGAATATCCATCCATAACAAGTACGCATACATATTGCACATAGCATATGTATACTAAAGATCACTAAATTTCTATCAGCTTCTAGAATTTACTCGTTTTATCCCAGGTTACTAGTGGTCGGACTAGATCACACCGACGACTTGGTATAAACCAAATCAAAGATGTATGGGAAGCAACCATAGTTCCTAACCTAGATAAATAAGAATCATACCCAAGACGTCTTACCCTTACCTCACGTAGGATAAAATACTGGACACCTGCGGCCTGGGGACTATACTCTCCCTGCTCTTCAAGCCAGGAAGCTTCACCCACATCGCGCAACTTCCCATGATAGCACTAGAGGGGTATGTCCATAAAATAAATATATATCAGTGACCCAAGATATATATATACACATAATATATATGTAACAACCCTCGATTTTTGGAGACTGAGAAATTAAATTTTGGGAAAATAAAATTTAATTAAATTGGGGAATTTCATAATTTGAGACTTGAGGCCAAACAATAGAGAATATCTTAAAGTATTCCGGATGATAATTTTGAGGGTACCATCGATCCCGGAAGGGTCGAGATAGTCAAAATGACTGTCATTGGGTCTTATTTCGGCTCCGGAATGTTTTTAAGTTATTCTGGCTCGAATTGGAGTAAACAAGTCATTTAAAGTGTGTATTAACATTTAAAACTGGGATTTTGATTTAAAAAGGTTGGAGGCTTACGGATGAAGCCATTTCTCATTAGAGAGAAAGAGAGAAAAGCCCTAGAGGGAGAAAGAGAAGGAAAGAAGAAGAAAGGAAGAGAGAGAGGAAGGAAAGCTTGGGGATTTTCGGCCCAATCGCGACCTTGACGATGGTCCAACCTCTACAAATCTGAGGAAAGTGTTTAATCTTGCTAAATAGCTATTTGTGTATTTCATTTCATAATTTGTGGGGTAAAGAAATGGTTTTTGGGTATAAACATCAAAACCTAGATTTTGGGTTTAAATCTAGAAATCAGTGTATTCTATGGTTTAATCACATATAAATGGTTGGGATGAGATGTAGGATGGGTTTTCTTGTTAATAACATTATTGGGTTAAAGATTTGGAGGCTTGGTGATGATATTTGGGTATATAATTTCGTGGGTTTGCTAAAAAAGGGAATTCGGCCAGCTTAACTGGTATGGCCGGTCGACCGCGGTCTGGGGACCGATCGACCGCGCCTTAAGTGAAAAGCCTACTGCATTTCTTCGTAGGCAAAATATGAACCCGCAGTCGACCGGGGGTCTGGGACCGGTCGACCGGTCCCCTGTTTTTAGCCCAAAGATTGGAGTTGTTCTTCCCCTTTTTCTTTTGGAGTTTATTCTTAAGGGCTTCTTTAATGGGATGTTTTATGGGTTTCCTAAGATGACTTCTGGCCCTTTTTGGTTGGGTTTGTTGATTTGGGGTTCTCTCTTATGAAGTAAGAGATATCTTTTGGTTACTTTTAGAGGGTCTCTCACTTAGTAGCTGATAGTGGGAACTTCTTGGAATCATTGGATAAGAAATATACAGGTATGTTGTGAAATTTCTAGGCCAACATTTATGTCAAATCCTTATAAGGATAGAATATGGTTAAGATATAATTTGGAGCCAAATGGAAGAGAGTGGTTGCATACTCTTTAAGAGTGAGGGGTCTCATATCCTTATAAATGTTTATTCTAAGGAACAATCGATAACTCAATAGGAGTAAGGGTTACCGGGATTTATTCGAACCATAGGTGACATTGAGAACGCTTTGGGATCGTACTATCGACTAGAATGCGGTAGCAAATTCTAGTTAGGATAGTTTACACGTAACCAGGGGGATATGACCAATGAGATTCCAATACTTGAAATGAGGTTGGAATAAATTGAGGTTTTAGACTATTAAGTCATGTGTGTGCCTATGGTTAAATAATACTAAGGTAATTATGTACTTTTGGATATGGATGAAATGTGTAGTGATGGAGTCCTACACATACTCTTGGGTGATAACCCTAATGTTGAATATATATGTATAGATATATACATATGGTTTTGGGAGACTATTCATCATAGGAATAAATGATTGAATATGTTTCAAGTGAGGGATTGTATTCACATATCGAGGTACATTTAATGGAAATTGTGGTGACGGCTTGTATATTGAGGATTATGTATACTTATAGCCGGGTTTATATATCTTATACATATGAACGAGAATTAGTTTGTATATATATTGATATAGAGATGTGTGAATATATGTACATATATCTATGTATGAATATGAATATATGGATATATTTATGTTGTTGTGGACATACATGGGTATGGATATTTAAACCGTATATGATGGTTTATTATGTTGGATCATATGATGGGATCATATGGATGTATATATATTGCGTATGTGAGTGATATATATACTTATTTGGTTTACTATATTGGATCATATGATGGGATCATATGGATGTATGTATATTGCGTATGTGAGCGATATACATACTTATTTGGTTAAGCATACCCCGCTCATGCTATAATTGGGAAGTTTCCGCGCAGAGGGTGAGCATCCTGGCATATAGTGCAGGGTGTGGATTTTCCCCAGGTCATAGTCGTCCCTTGTGTTATTATACGATATAGATATATATTTTGGGGTGAGACGTGGTGGGTATGTTTCGTCTCATTGCCAGTTGGATCTATGACCGCTTCCCGGGACGTCGTAGGTGTGTGTTACCACGAGTTGGGTGTCGTTTAGTCCCACCATGGTGGCCCCAGTATTGCTACGTGAGCCGGGCACTGGGAAGATGATAGCATTGATGCATTTTTATCGGCGCTATATATAGCCGGGTATTATATTTGCATGGCCATTGTACATCATATATGGTATGTACACTTGGTCATGGGTATGGATGATGGTATGTATATATATATGGTGAGAATAAAATACCTATATATATATTTATATATACTAGATGAAAGGATATGGTATTTCTATAGGGTGCATCTTGGATGATTATGATGTACCAAATTTATTGGGGGTTGATGTATCGTATTTGAGGAATACTTCGGTTACATCACACCAAGGATATTATTGGAGATTCTTTTAATTTATTTTATTTGTTTTCTTTTTTTTCTTTTCTCTTTCTTTTGTAGTTAAAGTTTAGTAGTAATGGTAGTATTAAATTGTATGTTAAGGATTATGGATCTCTAGGATCGACATTGCCCAGGAGTAGTGTAATGAGGTGGTTCCTTGTTTGGATTTCGCTTTGCGACACCTCACGCACGAAACGCAGTGCAATGTCGAGATTTGAGAGAAGTAATTCCATATGTGGCATCTCGGATCTCTGGTCTTGAACTTGTCAAGAGTAGTGTAACGGGGCGGTTCTTTGTTTGGATTTCGCTTTGCGAGACTCCCCACGCACGAAACGTAGTACAATTTTGAGATTAGAGAGAAGTTTTGCCAATATTCCATGTGCATGTTCTTAAGAATATTAATTCTTACATTTTTTTAGCCTATATATGTATATATATATATATATATATATATATATATAGGGGTAATTTTGTAAGAATTATGATAATTATAATTCATGAGATTATAAATCGGAATTCATTAAGACTTATGGCATAATTGTTGTAATCATAATCTACTAGGATTAGAATGGGTGGATCCTTAGATTATGACGGGAAAGTAGCTCTCGTGGGTATAGGCTAGGCCTATGATAAGTTAGGTTGTCCTTATAAATGGGGGTAATTTAACTAAAACTTGAGGACGCGAATAAGTGCGCGCCTTTAGATGAGAGGTGAGTTGGGATTCCACGAGAGTGCGGTTCCACGTTAATTATGAAATAAGTGCACCGGTACTTATTATGCACGGTTAACACACTTGCTAAATATTTTTCACATTCGGGGCTCTGACCCGTTTACTTTTCTCTCCTCCTTGAATATATATATATTACCACATGTATCCTACCGCATGGATGCCAGATGACTTTCTATACAGAGTCTTGGGAGTCGTGACAGGTGCGGACTGTTGCGGGACGTTTCATGTAGCCGCTTCCTACTTCTTTAAAATTCTAGGTAGGATTCATGTTATATATCGGGTTTGTACCCAAGGGATATTTATATACATGTTTATATTTATTCCATTTCAGTTATTGTATTGGCTGTGACCCGACAGCTTATTCGGGTCTACTTTTTATAGTACATCCGGTGTATTTATTTATTTCGTTTTATTCTAGCATTTCATTTATTATAGTTCTTTCTTGCATCTTTCGTTTCTTTTTAGCGTTAGTTGGTTGGTTGTTGCATATTTAATTTAAATTTTCACATCCCGCTTATATGATTCAATCGCTCATTTATGATTCAATCGCTCATTTGAATCTTTATCATTTATCGCACATATGATTTTATCATTAAGTTTAACACCACTATGGGTATATGACTTTTCCCTCATTGGTCTACAATCATCTCTAAATAAAAATCCCATAACTAGGAGGATTCACCACAAAAGTCGGTATAACAACTCTAAATCATACCCTCACAATCACCTCGATGCGTCCCCAACATAACATCATATAATAAACTTACGTCCAATCTCCAAAAGGTATTCTCGTATCATATAAGAAGGTTCCTAATAAATAAACCCAATTGAAATAGAGTGAAAATCATTATAGAAAACCCTCTTAAAAGAGTAGGATATTCGAATCGGTTTGACCATGTAGCGAATCGATTTGGAAGTATCCGAATTGATTCGAGGATGGGGACTTGTTAAATCATCATACACCAAATCAATTCACAAGGGGCCAATCGAGTTTGTCCCTAAGACCTGATACTTTTTACTTATGCCAAATCGATTTTCTACGGGCAAATCGATTTGGTTCTGCAGAATTTTTAAGGTTCTTCGTTCTTCATAAAACCCACGTAATCCCAATTAGCACAACTCCCTTCTACACCATTAATTCTTAACCCAATTTAGATTTCAACTATCAGAACCAACATATAAATCACTCCAACCATTTTTACACCACCCAATTCCTATATACACACTAAATACATGATTAAATCAACAACTCTATGGTTTTAACAACACTACCTCAACATCAACTAACTCAACCCTTCTCCTCCATTAATATTCCAAGAAACAATGATTTTACCCATAAAAACTAACTTATAGATGATCCCAATCATTTTTATAACATCAAACTCATGTATATACCCCCAAATTGCAAGATCTATCCCTTAATCAAGGGTTTTCTCATAAATGCTCAAAATCAACTAATTTGACCACAAATCGTGAAATAAATCACACACATAAGTATTTAGAAAGTTTAATCACTTGACTCAAGGTTCATTGAGGTTGAATATTCCTCAGATCATGGACTTTGGCCGGAGATCCCAAATCTCCAAGCTTTATCCTCTTTCTCTTCTTTATTTTATTTTTTTTTTCTCTTAAGGGTTTTCTGTTTTCTCACAAATGAGACTGGCTATCTTGTAAGCCTAATAAGGCTATTTCTAATAATTCCAAACTTTAAATGATAATGCGCACATAAAAAATGACTCGTTTCCACTTATTCGAGTCTAACTAGTCAAAAGGGCATCGGAACCCAAATCCAACTTCCGTACAGTCATTGCAACTATCTTTACCCATCCCGGATCAATCGTGCACTCTAAATTTTCATTCAAAACTCCAAATAAAAATAAATTTATTTCACCACAAAATTTAATTTCTATGTCCTCGAATACATGGGGTGTTACAATCTTTCCCCCTTATAAAGAATTTCAGCCCCAAAATTCGGATAAGCCCATAAATTTAAATCTCCAATTTACCTCCCTAATCTACACTTAACTCCGTTACTTATAAAAAGTATTACCTTCAAACATCATCTGCCTAAGGTGCCCTTACAACCTAAATCTGTTCTTATCCTCACAATCTTTACCCAGCTTCTCAAGCCATAAATCAAGAAATGACTCATAACCCAGAGTCATAGCCTTATGCACGAAGAATAACCAAGGAACCAAACTCACGTACCCCCCTAAATCACAAATCTCTGTTGGGATAAACTAAATCCGAATAATTGAATTCATATAGTTATATAAAAATGATAATTCAAAATATCCCTGGGTCTAACATCTCTCAGCTCCCGACAATTGCTACTTTCAAGCATGGGAGGTCTCGCAACCGAAATCCAAACAAGGAACCCTCCCAATACACTACTACGTAGCACTGTCAGCAACTGAGATCGATTGGACCATGAATAAAGTTTAAATAAAAGTTTTTTAGAAAGTTTTCAGAGAAAATTTTAAATTTATATATATATAGCTCCATAGGCCTACCCATAAACATATGGTATACAAGTTTTATGCCTACAGACACCGGAATCCAATAACTTATGCCCAAACTTCACAAGGCATTAAATAATATGATGTTCTCACCAACATTCAGTTCGCAACACACACACAACCACGAGCTAAAAACATTTACGTTCAACAATGAACCCGCTAAACCTTAAATCTCATTTACAAAATAATCCATTACATTACATCAAAATAACGCCACGAGATAGACCCTTTCATAACTGGAGAATTGAAAATACATGCATTTTTTTGAACTATAAAATGATAGGGTTACCTTTACCACTGAACACGTCTTAACAGTTTGCAATCCAAAAAAATCATAAGTCTACTAGCAGATCTGAAAATAATCTATACTCCCAAAAGATACCTCCAAGTGCTACACTTACCTTCCTTACAGTAATTATATATTCACAACCTGGATATAACGACTAACCACTCACTAAATTCAACCCACTCACAATTTTTAGTGATAACAATCTTATGTATGATGCTCCCAATATCACTCAAAACATGACCTATACATATAGGGAAATAATTTACCCATTACTGCATAATCTAACTGCCTTGCCTCATCAATGGGTCCCTGATCAAATTTCTCTTGTTCGAATTGGCCTATAAACTATTGTAGGGGTTATACATCCAAACCACTTTAAAACATTTTCCTCTACGTCTCTCAGGACAATCCCTCTTCCTATAGCCTATCTCCTAACAAAAGAAAAATCTCCCAATAAATCCTTACTGTACACCCTGGGGAGCAAAACGTTGTTCTGGCCCTTGATAATTCTATCTATATCCACTACCATTAAGTTTAAAACCTTCCATCCTCTACCTCTTAGATGGAGCCCTCGCATGGAGATCTCGCTATACCCCTATTGTTGTGATGATTTTGCCCCACTGACATCATGTCCTCCAGACCTGATGGACGAACCTGAGTCCCCAAATTTCTTACTTCCTTTTAAATGAAGACAATATTCTTGACAATGTAAGTATACATCATTCATAACCTCGATAAAAGTTAGTAATGCCAAGTTCCCTAAAAATGTTGTCGAATTCGCTAATCTAAACCTCCTAAAGGATTCACTATTCTCTTCTCCTCCATATTTACCTCGCACAAAATTCGCTAATCGGTTAAATTCTTCTTCGTACTCAGCCATTGTCCTATCCCCCCGCTCCATATCTAATAATATCCTCATCATTTCCATCTAAATTACGGAAGGATAATACGTTTGATCAAAGTGTACCCAAAAATATACTATGGGAATTGTATCCCATTGCTCATATGTAGTGATCGACTCCCACCATTGGAAAGCTGCACCTGTTAGTTTAAAGGTGGCGAGTATTTCTTACTGAACGTCGCTACATTCCACCATAGGAAGATGACGTTGAATATCTTTCTTCCACTGACTTTCTATGTCCACATCGTCTCCCCCTTAAAATTTTGGAGGATGCCCTTTCATAAAAGTTTCCCGTACTCTTTCCCACGCAGATGGTCCTAGGTGGGATTTAGATTCCTATACTACAGGATGTTGTTGAGCCCGAGGAAATTGTTAAGCCATAACGATCATGGCTGTATTGAATGCTCGAGCCACAATATTAGAAACTTTTGCTACACTCACAGTCCCCTGAGGCATTTGGGTTTTCGTATTTTCTACCCCTCTATTTTCCCTAGTGATGATCTTCGCTCGGTGGCATCTGAAAACAGTGCAACTGTATTAACATACAGTTCAAAAAATTATGCATCGCTTAAGATCAAATAGGCATAATGAACACACCAGTCCTAATAATAGGGATCTATATTAATAACGTTTACGGAAGAACGTAGAAAACACGGACAAATCCTAAGATACTAAAACTTGATGCTCTGATACCACCTGTGACACCCCGCTTTAAATAATAATGGGTGGCCGGCCCTATACTAAGATAAAATAGGAATCTCAAGTGGATCATTCTCTGCATCAACTGTCGAATCTAATAAAAGATAACTAACCACCCAATAATAAAATAAACAGATGCCAAGTTATTTTCCAAAGAATATGGAAGGAACTACTGAACATGACAAAAATATACACATGTATAACAAGGGATATACCCAAATATGATGTTGGGTCACAAATAATATAGCATTCAGTAATAAAACATAAAATAACTATATAAATAAATAACCCTTGGGTGTACACACCCGATAGACAAAAATAGATCCTTATCTAGATTTACAAAATATATGAAGCGATTATAACAAAAATCCTGTAACACTCCCCATCTGCTACACCTTCAAGGACTCTAGACAGAATAAGCATCAATGATGTCCTGGCTGTGGGTCACCTAAAATATACAATATATGTATAGCGGGAGAAAAAGAGATAAACGGGTCAGAGCTCGAGTTTTGAAAATAATTTTAGCAAGTGAATTAAAATGAATAATAATAATGAATGCACAATTTCATAATTGAAGTGGTGTCGCACTCTCGTGGGACTCAACCACACCCTTGAAATATAACAGGCACCTAAATGTTGCTTACGCACCTCAAATAAGGTACTCAACACATTTTAGGGATCATTCCTCTTAAATCTACGCATAATCTACATTCGCGTAACCCACTAAATCTAAAACATACCCATTTCTCTTCTTCATCTATTGACTCCTAAGTTTACTCCCAAGCTTATTCATTAATGTATCTCAAATATTTTTCATTATTTTTTAATCATTAACTTTCATGAGTTAACATCACAATATGTCGCACGTCATCTTAAATGCTAGTGTAATATTCTCCGTTTATTTCACATAAACCTAAGTGCTAAGGACTAAACATCTCCCCATGCCCAACATTGCGCTAAGATTCGTGCATGGGACTTCTCGGAAAGAGAAATACAAACAAGGAACCCCCCTCCCCGATACACTACTACATAACATTGTCGGTCGTCGAGAACCGTTAGGCCCTCAGTCCGCAACACATGTATCCTCATCCACTTAGTATAAATAACCTTCTCTAGTTATATGAATAAGACATTACACATTATCTTTGACATTTGTATAATAACACACTCTTATATAATTCATGAATATCAATCCATAACAAGTACACATACATAATGCACATAACATATGTATATAAAAGGTCTCTAAATTGCTATCATCTTCAAGGATTTACCCTATTTATCCTAGGTTACCAGCGGTCGGACTAGATCACGCCGACTTAGTATAAACCAAATCAAAGACGTATAAGAATTGGCCATAGTTACTTATCGAGAGCAAGACGAATCATACCCAATACATCTTACCCCAACCTCATGCCCGGTAAAATACTGGACGCCTATGACTTGGGGACTATACTCTCCCTCCTCCTCAAGCAAGGAAGCCTCACCCAGATCGCGCAACTTCCCATTATAGCACCAGAGGGGTATGTCCATAAAATAAATATATATTAGTCACCCAATATATATATATATATTTAGAGAGAGAGAGAGAGAGAGAGAGAGACGCATCATATATACAAGTCATATCATATCCGAATGTATATAACAATAATCTCAGCTACACTAGTCATTAATTCACAAAATCATTTCCATTTCATTTTATGATTCAATCCCTCATTTGAATCTTTATTATTTATCGCACATATGATTTTATCCTTAAGTTTAACACCACTAGGGATACACGACCTTTCTCTCAATGGTCCACAATTATCTCTAAATAAAAATCACGTCACTAGGAGGATTCACCACAAAATTCGGTATAACAACTCTAAATCATACCCTCACAATCACCTCGATGGATCCCGAACATAATATAAGAAGGTTCCTAATCAATAAACCCAATCAGAACGGAGTGAAACTCATTCTAGAAAAACCTCCTAAAATAGCAGGATTTTTGAATCGATTCGACCCTGTAGTGAATCGATTCGGCAGTCTCCGAATCTATTAGAGCATGGGGAGCTGTTACTTCTGCATACACCGAATCGATTCGTAAGGGGGTGAATCGATTTGGTCCCCAAGACCTTATATTTTTCCTTATGCCGAATCAATTCTCTAAGGGCGAATCAATTCGGTTATGCAGAATTTTGAAGGTTCTTCCTTCTGCATAAAACCCACGTAACTCCATTCCACACAACTCCCTTCTAAACCATTAATTCTCAACCCAATTTGGATTTCAACTATCAAAACAAACATATAAATGACCCCAACCATTTTTACACCATTCAATCCATATATACATAACAAATATAAGATTAAATCAACAACTCTAGGGTTTTAACAACACTACCTCAAGATCAACTAACTCAACTCTTCTCTTCCATTAATCGTCTAAAAAATAATGATTCTTCCCATAAAAACAAACTTATACATGATCCCAATCATTTTTATAACATCAAACTCATGTATATACCCTCAAATTGCAAGATTTATCACTTAGTCAAGGGTTTTCTCATAAATGTTGGAAATCAACTAATTTTACCACAAATAGTGAAAAATAGCACACAAATAAGTATTTAGCAAATTTAATCACTTGCCTCAAGGTTCGTTGTGGTTGAATCTTCCTTGAATCACAAACTTTGGCCAAAGATCCAAAATCTCCAAGCTTTCTCTTGTTTCTCTGCTTCTTTTTCTCTTCTTTCTCTCAAGGGTTTTCTCTTTTCTCACAAATGAGATTGGCTATCTCGTAAGCGTAATAAGAATATTTCTAATAATGCCCAACTTTAAATGATAATATGAACTTAAAAAATGACTAATTTCCACTTCTTCGAGTCTAGCTTGTCACAAGGGCCCCGAAACCCAAATCCAACTTCCGTACAGTCATTTTGACTATCTCGACCCATCCCAGATCAACCATGTACTCTAAATTTTCATCCAAAATCCAAATAAAAATAAATTTATTTCACCACAAAATTTAATTTCTATGTCCTCAGACACATGAGGTGTTACATATTTATACATATATACACCTTAATCCATGAACTGCTTTTATACAAAGACATTACTTATCCTGATTAATTCACCTTAAACTTATAAAATAAGCTCCTTTTTATTAACTTAACATTTATCCCTTTATTTAACACACGTGATTAAATACTTGAAACAATTAAGCTTTGTTTAAATGAAAATAATTTCTTCACTCAAATCTCCCTTTTTGTATAAAATAATCCACATTAGTATTTTTTTAATTGAAAATCACCTTTTTTACACACACGAACATCGTGTTGGAAAATATGTAGTTAAATATTGGAAAGACCTTCACACACGCACTCTTGTATTAATTATGGATTAACCTCTTAGGTTTCTTAATGACCCACATAACCATTACACTTTACCCTTTTCCTTTACTTTATGGACATTAATCAATTTACACTAAATTGTCCACTTAAACTATTACCAAAACATTTATTAATTCGTCCAATTTAGGTTGCCTCTATACATTTCACCACACAGTAGATTTCTTTATATGTTCCATATTCCACTATCCTTTCTTAGCAGTTCCGAATAACCGCATACTTTAATGAGCTCCACACTATCGGCGATGCCATCATATGCTCTTGTAAGTGATTTTGGGTTTTTCACACTAGGGCTATTGGCCTCCTTAATTGTTTTGCCGGTTCCATCCGAGTCTTTATCAATGTGTTTAACACTTTTCACGTGTCCCCATTAATTAACATGTACAAGCCGAAACCAACAACCTAGACATAACCGTTCATTTTCTCATTAACACTTGGAAAATTATTTCGTTCTCGTTTAATATCCGAACAACATCGCCTTGATTCCAATACTATTTAGTCGTTGGAAGGTATATAAATATTTGATATGTTCCCAAAAATTAGTCTTTTTTTATCATTTGCAATACTTTCAATATAACTTTAAACATCACTGGTAGTTTTTGGTCACATATAACACCCGCCCCCATTATTTTTGCAACACCTCATAAATTTAAAAAGGTATTATTTAAATTTATTCATAAATTTGATGAAAATAAAATTTTGGAATTTATTAATTTTTAGTAATTTGAAATGCTGAGTTTTAATATTGAAAAGTAGGATTTTAATCAGAATTAAAATCGGAGTTGAAATGGAAGTTTAAAATTGGAATTTATTTATTTATTTTTTCGGGACCAAACCGAGCCGACAGGTTTGGCCGGACTGGTTCTGCCAATCAGGTGCGAAAAACTATTTTTTTTAGAATTATTTTGCAACTAAACTCTTATTTGTTTTTGGTAAAAAACCAACTAAGGGAAGGACTTTTAAAAAACATTCTTATCAACCCAAAGAGGATAAACCTCTCATAATTTTCATTTTTTTAACCTCCAAACCCTAGACCCATTCTACATAACTTTCAATAGGAGTTTTCTCAAGATGCGTCAATAATGGATCTTTGTCAACTTTTTAAGACGAATATACAATAAGGATAAGATTTATGAATCGTTTTTTATATAGGCATGAATACTCTATTATATTCCTTCACTATTATGCATTTTTAGTGTTGCCCAAACCATTAATCATGTGTTTTCTCAAAATAAATGAGTAACATAATTAGGAAAAGCGAAAACTAATCATGAGACTATTTAAATGTGAAATTTTAATATGAAATAATATTAATAACGATTGGGTATGTAGTATAGCGAGTGCTTTTTTCGGTTTAATTGGGTATAGGTCCCATGTAAAGATTCATAGTTTTTATATAAATTATTTCGGGCACGTTTAACCTCGTAAAAATTTGTAGAGACGATGAAATTGTATTTTGTTGATGAATTCATAAATTGATGTTGGACTTTTTTTAAAATGGTTAAATTAAATTTATTGCTCCACAAATAACGATGTTGTAATTAAATAAAATTATGACACTATTGCTTTATTGACTACGCTCATGATGTGTGTTTATTTGTGATATTAATTTCCATTGCGGGGACGACGGGTTATTTAGGTGGTTGCTCTCACCTATATTTTTAGATACTTATTGGGTATGGTACAAGTGTGTAGACCTTGGTTAAAATTTACGTTTGCAAGGTATGGGACTAGTTAGTGTAAATTTGTGTGGATTTTATATTTTGGGGTGGGGAAGATTGTTACACTTTATCGTTATTTCATTAGCACAAACATGAGACTAGGACGTGATAAATGTTGGTAACTCATCCTATATGTAGGATAGGATGTACGGGTACTTTGCCAACCCTTAGGTATGGGACTAAGAGGTATTCTGAGGATCTCACATCGATTAGAAAGGTTGGGGAAATTGGATAATTGTGAAATTAAAAAGATGAGAAATAATGACTAAGATGATATATCGGGTATTAAAATTTTTGGTGACATAATGAGAAGAGGGCGAGAGTTTAAATGGGTCAGCTGGCTTTTTATGTCGTTTTGTGTGTGGAACCTTGTCAAATTGTTGGTTCGACAGTTTAAACAGATCAGCGGATGTTTGGAAAAGGAGTAGTGCGAAAATTTGATGGAAATTACCACCTGGGGCGGGAGGACCGCTATAATAAAGTGAGAAAAATGATAATTTGAGTCAATTTAATTAAATTAACAACATGGGGGTTAGTTATTTAAAAATCTTATTAGTGCGCATTGTGAATAACATCTATTGAGGGTAGTTAGTTTTGTACTATTGCGTTTAATTATATTACGTTTTATTAAAATATTTTATTGTGTATAATGCTACAATCTAGGTTCATGGACCCTAATTGAGAAGCGTAGTGTGCATTCATGCTCGGGGATCTGATCTTGTGCGTTGATTAACTTTCTCAGGATAATTTTTGGAGAAGTTTCAAAGGTCTATTTGGTAGATATGCATTTGGAGGTGCAGCTGGAGCTCATTTACTTTATTTTTCATCGTATTTCATTATGGTACTTGATTTCGATTTTACTGGGTGATTCGGTTCCAAAGTCGTTTGAGGATTTCAGTTGGAATATTTACAGTTGGTTTATTACATAAATTTTAATAAATTCGTTATTGGAGATCAGATTTATTTGGACTTTTAACTTGTGATGCATTCATTTTATGGCATTTTTTTGGTAACTATCTTTTCAGATTGACTACTATTTAACTTATGGATTGAAGTTTCTATGTCTCATATCTATCACATGTTGAGAATGATATTTATTTATTGATGCCCGATGGAGTTTGGCAGTAGTGGCTTGCCACACCGTCTGTAAAATTGTGCAGGGTGTTACAAATGGTATCAGAAATGGGTGAGAAAAACTAGGGAATGAATTTAGGATTTATTAGGGGTGCATGTTTCGTCTATGGAAAGATAGGACATCGGGAGGCTCAGTGTTACAAGAGAGAGGGCCAATAGGTCCAAGTGACACAGGGCTAACAAGGCCAAGGCAGACACGGGCAACAAGGTCAAAGAGTTCAGGGACAACAAGGACTGAGGCCTCTAGTTCTAGTAGAAACAGGCTTACAGGAAGCACTAACATGTGACACCCTCCCCAATAAAATACTGGGTGATCGATCCTATAACAGATTAAAACATGAATCTCATCACCGTCAAAAACCAATATATTACTAACAAACTATTAGGCCTGACATGCAAATTTTAATTAACTAATCTTTTTAACCAAACCAACCATACTAAAAACCATCACAACAGTTTATATACACACAACTGAAATGAAATAAGATAACCGAACTCTCAGTACAACATATATTACAACCAAATCGAAGTTCCGTAAACTAAAATGCGGTAAAAGAATAAATGAATACAGTTGGGCCATCAGCCCGAATGTTACTATAATACCTCTTATTTAGATCACAAGGATAGAGGCATATAAAATAATCCTTCTTGCATCAACACCTGCTGCAACAACGTCTGACTCAAAAAAATCATCATCCAGGTGTCCCTTTGTCTAGACGCCTAATATATACAATTATATAGAAAGAGAGAGGGAAAATAGAGAAATGGGTCTGAGCCCGAGTTTTGAAAATATTAGCAAGTGCATCGAATGCTATATTTTTGAAATATGAAATCTGCCATATTTAAACTGCTATCGCATTCCCATGAGATACACCTCACCCCTCCTGTAATAGTGCACACCTATCGTATACATTTTTAAAAAAACTATATAAGCTACACTGCCTAATTAATCTCTTTCACCCATCATCTCAATCCTCATAACTGTCATTTAGCCGGTGTGATATAATATAAGTCATACCGGTTGCTATCACATAAGCTTTAATTGATATAATCATCGATTATATATATATATATATATCTTTGTGTGTGTGTGTGTGTAAGAGGGTACTTTATATTATAAATGGTGGCGTAACCCCTATTTGAGTATGGTAATAGTAAGCTAATTTGCCGAAACCTTGGATTAATGATAGGACACATAAACACTAACCCAGTGAAGATAAAACTCAGTTTAAACTCACAAAACTCTCATGTATAAATCAGAAAGTAGTAATGAACTTAGAAGTAACTTAGCTAGAGGGAGAGAGAAGTAAGCACCCTAGATACACCTTGGTAGGCAGGCAAAACAAACCAAACACCCTCAGGAATCTTTGTCAAGTATTAAAAGATTCATAATAAATAACAATGGTGAGTGAGGAAACTCTATTGTTTGGCATTAAATCTCTCTGATGTGTATCCTCTCTAGCAATAACTCTAGAACTCTAAAAAATATCATCCTCTCCTCAGGAGTGATTGGGGTCCTTAAATAGCCCCCCACACCAACCCCGAGACAACTCAGTCATTTAAGACTATAAAAGACATACCTCATAATTTATGTCACAACATTAAATGCCTGATGCACGAGTTGTCTCCACGTCATAAACATTAAATACCACGACATGCCTTTTTCCTAACCACTGTGTGTCAGGGGGCTGTTGTAGTAGAGGTGGCTCACCAACTGCCTGATAGCCCCTAGTACCATGGTGGTGTACTCAAGTGCAGGTCTGATATTATGTAGCTGGATAGTGACATCACCTATAGTAGATGCAACATTAGGTAGAGGGATGTTTGGTTCACAACTCAACACCAGATGGAACTCCAGGCTACTCCACCCGAGGTTCCACGGTAAGGGTCCTTCGGTGTTTTACCAAATGTATCTAATATCGTCACGACAAGCCCCAATGGTGCCTCACTTCTCAATCCTCCAAACCAATTCCCTCTAAAGTTCCCACGGTGAGGTCATTCGATAGAGCATAAAAGCTCTCCTCGGCCCTACCAAGCGTGGTCTCTCGCGAGTACCATTTGACCTCACACTAAAACTCGTTATTATTCTCGTTACATCGTTACAAAGGATACTACTTACAGTTAATATAAACAGAAATACAATATGACTAATACAACAAGCTAAAGTATGGGTTGCCACGATAAGCTGCCTCGCTGAGTTGCCACGCTTGGGCCGCCTCGGTGAGTTAACACGCTTGAGTTGCCTTGGTTTCTCAATCCAAAAAATGCTTTTGCAAATTGGATAATTATCCCAAATCCTAGGATTACCTTGAAGCCCCCCTCTACATTTTCCCCTTTGTGGAGACATTTGTTGGGACAAGAAATGTCTGCAAAAAACTTCTCACTCCGATGAACCTAATATGCGTGATAATCTGACCTTCTTTCCCTCGTTAGAACCACAGCGTTATAATCTCCTGGTAAAAAGTAAAATTCTCCCAGATGTACCTGACCCGAAGCATTATAATTTACTGGAGCTTGGACGAAGGGACATCGCTACTTTTTCCTCATGTTGAGCCTCAATCGTTCTAGCTTTATTATTTGAAATTCTCCCGAAATGCCTATTATCCTTCTCAAATACTCGTTTGGGCCTTTGGTAAGTGATATTCTCCCTTGTAATGCTTCGCTATGTTCGAAAAAGTAGAAATTATCCTCGATGTAACTGAGTCACAAATTAAACAACGTTTGGACTTGTGGGGAGGGGACATCATAGCTTTTTTTAATCGTTGGGGGAGTGCCTTCGTTGGGAGTCATTGTATATGTCTGACAAAAATTTTGGCGCCAAAACTCAAGCTTGCTGGAGCAGGAAACCCCCTTTTTTTTCCCAGGCATATCTTCATTAATGACGTGGTGCTATCTTTTCAACTGTCAAGACCCTTCCCGATGCGCCACGTGTTCATTTGTCATGATTATAGGCGGCCCTTGCACGTGTGATGGTGGGAAACTCAAAAGTCAGGTTTACAAACCATCAAACATATCTTTTATTTCAATCCCCTTCTATTTTTTCATCTTCTTCATCTTCTTCAAGCCCCCATCCCTACTTAGAGAGAGAAACTCTGTGTGAATTATGTGTGACCATCACTGTTGCCTCGTTCTTTACCCAGTCTCCTCCTTCTCTCATCTTTTGCACCCCCACCTGTGGTTGTGCTCCTCCCCTCTTGTTCTTAACCCTTCTTTCCCATCTATATCATTCACCACCACTTTCTCATGGCTTCTTCAAGTACTTCCAAGGTTGTTGACACCACTCAACCAGGTTGCCCCTTTGTCACTGCTGGCATTGCCAATGTTCTTAGCGACACTGCCCTTGATGCTGCTCGTCAAGAGAAACTACGCTTCTATTACCAGGAGCCCATCTTTTGAGAAGATGATAAGTTTTCTGAGGCATGAAAGACCTACCACTTCTCATCCAAGTTTGACCCCTTACCGTTGGGTGATAAGGAGATGGATTCATCAAAGTGGGGCTATTTTCCACCCGAGGGGACTCTGTATTTCCGTCAGGATCTTGGTGACTCCCCCTATCCTCAGATTGACTTCGAGGCACCTGGGGGGTTGCCAGCTCATTTTCATACCTCGCACACATATATATAGAGTTCTCACACTGCTTCTCTTACAAAAGTTGGGCTTCATCGTGCATTCTGGTTCAGGGAGTTCACCCTCTCGAAGCACAACGTGGCTTACAAGTGTTAGTCTCCAGGTGGAACATCACGACCCACACCTTATTCGCTCCGTGGGGGGAGTTTACTGTTACGCTAGAGGATGTGTGTGAACTCCTTGGGTCTGAACCTATGGGTGAGTTCACTTACCATGATGAGGCTCTCTGGATGCCGAAAAGGCCGCTGATCGAGATGAGTTGGACTAGATCTGCCACAGTTGCACTTGTTCATCGAACAAAGATACATTTACTCCCCTTATTAACTACTTTTTTGAAGCTCCAACTCCGAAATACTCAAGTGCTGTAACGGGTACATCTCTGGAACTATCGGCGTACATACTTGTGTTGCTTTCATTCTTCTTTCCAACTCGAAATCCCAATGATCAACCCAGGAGGGACCTGATAAATATTTATGTCCATTTGGCCAGGGGGTTCAACCTTCCTCTGATTGCCATCACCTTGGGCTCCCTCTACACCTGGTTGGATTGGACCCATATTGACATGTAACGATTGTTGGGCCATTACAACGTGGCTAACTTTGCCAACACCATTATCTTGACGGCTTCCTCTGCACACGCTTTCCAGCTATTGCTACAAAGTCAGTTTCTTTGCCCGTGAGTGAAGGTATCAAGCCGCCACGCCTCCTATGTTTCCTCAAGAAGTAGAATCGAAAGGAGATAATGGAGGTTTTCGATCGCTTAGACTCCTTCGTGATGAGGCCATATAATGAGTCTACCTTTTACCATAGTTGGGACTTCTTTCTTACTGAAGGCACAACGATTAGGTTCAGTCCCGTTGTAGAAGATCCCTCGTAAGCCGAAGTGCTTCTTTTCACTTCAGGGTTTTTCCCCTCCTACACCGAATGGGGATATGCTTCATAGCCTTATAACCCTGATAGATGCAGCAAACAGTTTGGGTTTGATTAGGGGGGCCCTTAACCTGTGTTCTAGGACAACCACCCAAAGTCCACCTTTAACGAAACTTGTACCTTCTACATTGTGGCCGCAGTTCTAGGTGTAACATCCACCATTGATGGGCGTGTCACCCTTCCTAGTGTTACTAGAAAGGGAGAGGTATCCACCTATTTTGCCACTAAGTTCCGCTTGGAGTAGTTGGCCATGATCCATGAGTACATCCAGTCCCCCCTCAATATCCCCCAGTCATTTACTTCTCTTCTTCTGAACTGGGTCTAAAAGGGAACTCCATTCTTGGGGTTGAGTTCCCTCTAAGCCAAACCCCCAAAGAGCCTCCCATTGAACTTACCCCGTACTGCCTCATGACCCCTGTTTCCATGCCTAAACCCAAGGCCGCTGCGACTCCCAAACCATCTTCCCCCACAATCGAAGGTGCCATGGGAGAAGGGCCTTCTCATCCACCTGCTATGAAGGGCAAAAAATATAAGTCTAAGAAGTCCAAGGTCCAAGGTCAAACGGAAACTACATTAGAGGCATTCCCTATTGCCTACGTTCCCCCTCCCATATCTCCAGAAGTAGCTGAAGAGCTTAGGAGGCAGGTGCAAGCTAAAGTCAACAGAATACAGGCTGAGTTCCAATGGCTCGCTGTCGCCGTTAATCCTCCAGGTGCGTTTCCCACGATCGTGGTGGATCCCAGTGAGCCACCAGCAAGTAAGAGAAGAAGATCGAGGGTGACTGAAAGTGGTGGGGTGACGATCTTAAGGAAGAAAACATTGGGTACCAAGTCCCAAAAAAAGCGAACACGTGAGAAACCTGCATCACCCACTCCTTTTGTTGCTGCTTTTTCACCACCTTCACCAGTGACCATACCCTCTCATTCTCCCTCTGGATCTGAGGTATGTGTGTTAGTTTTGTTCTCATTCCTCTTTTCTTTAGGTAGCACTTTACTTATTGCCTGATAACTTTGGGGTAGGGAGTTGGAGAAGCGAGGACCAGTCCTCCCTGTCCCCCAGTGAGCCATTTCGTGGGGGGGCATTGCAGTGACCCTCCATCCACTGCCGCCCTTCCACATTATCTCTTAATAGGCCTCACCTATTCTCATCGTTCATCCTCCCATCGAGCCAGAGATGCCGCCAGGGGTGCCGCTGAGATGTCTAACCAACCCGAGGAAATTGTTCCAGCCTCCTCTGAATTACCCACAGAGCAAGGGGTTCCTCTGCCCCTTATTGTGATTGAGGAAAGTGTCTCTCAGGTAAATTTCTCATCTAGTCTCCCATTTTTTTATTTATTTATCCCCTTTCTTTGTTTATCATTTCTAACATGTTGGGCTGCTCTAGGTGGAGGTAGCATCACTGATAGTTAACATTCTCCTTCCTCCTGTATTGACACGACCCCTTATTGTGGTTCCTCTTTTTGGTGCCATAATGGGGGTAAGTTATGCACATTTATGGCTCATATTCTTGTATTTACTACTTCTGTCTAACACTTGGCTTTACATTTGCAGCTTTCCCCAAATGTCTCTCCAGCTTTTTCTTTGAGTGGCATTTTCCCTTCCCAGTCCCAGGTTGGTGCTACTGCTCTTGTTGAGGCATCTCTTGAAGGTCCAACATCTCCTTCCGATGATGCACCCATGTTGTCCTTAGTACCATATTGTTGAGGCTTCTGCATCCAAGGGACCCATTGAGGCCCCCATGGTGACTCCCAATCTTGCTCCTACTGCTACTGAGGTACTTCTCTAATTTCTCTATACTTCTCAATTTCTCAAGTCTTCACCTATGTGGGTGACTTAGCAATGAAAACAGTTGTTAAGATTTTTCAAAAATTCCACCTGTATCGGTGACTTAACAACGAAAGCGCTTGTTAAGATTTTCTCAAAAACTCCACTTATATCGGTGACTTAACAACGAAAACACTTATTAAGATTTTTCTCAAACTCCACCTATATCGGTATCTTAACAACGAAAACACTTGTTAAGATTTTTCTCAAACTCAACCTATATCGGTGACTTAACAACAAAAATGCTTGTTAAGATTTTTCTCAAACTCCACCTATATCGGTGACTTAACAACGAAAATACTTGTTAAGGTTTTTCAAAAAAATCCACCTATATCGATGACTTAACAATGAAATGCTTGTTAATATTTTCTCGAACTCCACCTATATCGGTGACTTCACAATGAAAACTCATGTTAAGATTTTTATGAACTCTTTAATTCCTTTGACTGTTCTCAGGTTGCTCGGGAGGATTCTCAACCAGCTCCTTCACCTGTTGCCTCACCACATCGTGAACATGTCTCCTCCAAAGAATCTATCCATAATGATCAAGGTTCCACGATCGGTGCCCCTACGGAAAGCGAATCTGAGTGCGAGCTTCCTGTGCCTGACTTAGCTCCTCACGCCTTCTGCCTGATAGTACTTCATTATTCTCCCTAAATGCCTGCCAACCACCACTTGGCAATTGAGAAACTTATGAGCTATCATACTGAAACCTTCACGATAGACTGCCTACGTTCAAATATCTCAGTCATGAGCTACAAGCTTCAGGGCATGGCCACTGTTATTGCTGAAATTGCCAACACTCTAACTGCGAACGTGACCAGACCCCTCCTCAACCAGTTCTTAGGCTATCTGAGGGAGTTGGGTCTTCACGGGTTCCGTTTTTACTAGCTCATCATACATTTGAAGACTTTGAAGAGCCAGTGGTTTGACCATCAGAGGGATCTCTTATGAATATATTAGGAGGATCAGCGGGCCGAGGAAGCTAAGTTGGACGAGCTAGCACCTCTCCTCGGAGCCATTAACAAATAGGTGGAGGGCCTTTAAGAAGCTCTGCGTTTGGCAAAGCTAAAAAGAAAAAAAACTTATTATCGAACGTATGCAAGCACATACTAGGTTGTAAGTTTCCATTAATGCCCAATGATCTTGCTTAGAAGCTTCTTTGGGTCTTCCTGGAGATTTTTTATCCTCCCCAGATTTGTGGTTCCTCCTGGGTCGATGAGTTTTTTGTATATATATTTCTGTTTTCAACTCATGTAATTCTTGGTCGATAGCTCCAAATTTTGTAATGCCCCAAAGTATATGAATGGAAAAAGATATTTATTTTCATGCCATTTCTTTGTGGTAAAACTTATTGCATGGATTGTGAAGTGTGAAGTTCTATAATTATTTCATCTCTTCCTGAGTTATAATAAAAGGAACTTACATACTTATCATAACAAGAACTCGTGTATTTACAACAACAACCAACTACATTAGTGGTCAAACATAACTGCCTACACATGATAAACTTCCAACGACTTATTGTTAATCTTGAATGGTTTGTCTTCTTCCATATTAGAGATTAAATAATAACCTAATTCATGTGCTTCTTTTACAATAAAGGGTACTTCCCAATTTGCTGCAAATTTAGGAAGAGGAAGCCCCCTAATGTGTTTTATTGTCGCTTTCAATACGAGGTCTCCCTCCATGAACCTCCTTGGTATCACCAAGTTATCATATGCCCTGGAGAGCTACTTTGTATACATTTGAAAGTGTTGCATCACATTATCCCTGTGTTTGTCCAACGTTTCCAACTGTACATGTCTATTCTGAGGGAGCATGTTGCTTCATAAGGTATATCGAGCCGAGGGAACTTCTAACTCAACTGGGAGAATTACCTCATCCCCGTAAATAAGAGAGAACGATGTATATCCTATAGGCGTCCTCTTAGTCATTCGATCGACCCATAAAACGGTTGGTATCTTATCATCGCATGATCCTGGGAAATCCTCCATCATTTTAGCCAAGATATTGACCAAAGTCTTGTTAGTCGCTTCGACTTTACCGTTTCCCTTTGGGTACGCCACCATCGAAGTGTGATGGACAATGATGTATTTATCTGTGAGCATCGTTACCTGTGATTTGACAAAGCGGTTCCATTGTCTGAAAGGATGACCTTTGGGATCCCACAACGGCAAATGATGTATTCTTTGATGATGTTGCTCACTACTCCTACTGTTTCCCTTATTAGTGGTATCGCCTTATCCCACTATGTGAAACACTCCATCTCTACTAGTATCAATATCTTCCCCCTCGAAGAAGGGCGTATTGCCCCTACTATGTCAAACGCCCAAGTGTGAAAAGGATAGGGCGTTACCAGGGAGTGTAAGTCCACTGATGGTGCATGGATCATATTTCCATAAAGTTGTCAAGCCTTGAACTTTCGAAGGAACTCAGTTGAATCTTTCTCCACCATTAGCCAATAGTATCCCAAAGTCATCAACTGGTCATATAACTTGGCCCCTCCTATGTGAGCTGGATCGTGTGCATGCTTGAGGACTTCCGATGCCTCTTCTCTTGTGATACAACGCAAAGGCCTGTTGAAGTATCCCCTTCGATAAAGCTGCCCCTCCTAAACTTAGAATCTAGGGGCCCTTCGCCAAAGTCCCGTCGCATTAATTTTCTCCATCGGGACAACTCCATCTTTAATGAAGTCAATATAGGGCTACCTCCAATTGGCTTGAGTCTCCATAAAATGACATTCTGCTGCCTCGAAGAACAACTAGCATCTGTCACACTTCCATTATATCTCTGTCGCATCTTGTTTCATCTTAGGCAAAAAATACCCCTCTGTTTGAATTCTCCGATAGATGGGTATCTCAGTCGTTTCGCAGTGTGCTTCATGTGTTTTCTTTAATCTTTGCTCTGCCTCTTCTGGACCAATGCATCTCGATATCCATCCTCCTGCATTTTTAAAGTAAAGGTTTCCCTGGTTCGTGAAGTACTGGGCCAACTCTCTGAGCCCCATTGTTCCTTCACTAGTCTCTAGTTGCGTCTTAATCTCTCCACTCCAGTCCGCATCCTCCTCCATCGGTAAAATTGACTAAACCATCGAAGGAGTTATTCTTCATTGGATCACGATGGTAGTCGTATCGCTCCTCATGACCATTTTCTGGGTAATGGTGGCATAGGCATCTGGGTGGCGGTTCATCGTTCTAGGCTGCCATCTGATCTTGGTCTGATGAAATTGGCGATGAAGTCTCTGGATGATTTTTCTGTACGGTGCCAGGCTCATGTGTTTCAATGCATTTCTCCATTCACTTACTGAACCACCAAGTTTAAATCTCCCTTGATGCAAAGTGAATGAATCACTCTTCAAAGAGCCTCTAGTAATCCTAACACCAATGCCTTATATTCTGCTTCATTGTTGGAGTAAGGGAAATCTAGCTTGTAGGAAAGGAAAATCTCATCCCTTCCTTTTGAAAGAATAACTCCTGCCCCTCCCTTATTTTCTACCGAAGATCCATCGAACTACATCATCCATTCCAACTTCATTACGTCTTAGTGATTGGCCTGCAAATCATCTCCCGGAATACTTTCTTTGGGTGGCTCGAAAGCTCCCGAAGGAAAAATAGCCAATACGTCAACGTACGCCTCGCTTTTGATTGTGCGAGGCACCACACACTTCAGGTCATACTCGGATAGAATGAGGAACCACTTAGCTGCCCTACCAACCAACATAGTTCTTTCTTGTAAATACTTAATAGGATCACATCTAGTTACAATATGAATTGTAAAAGACAACATATAATGTCTAAGTTTTTGCGCTATAAATACTAAGGCTAAACAGTGGCTTTCTAAACTACTATATCTGACTTCTAGCCCATGGATGATCCTGCTGAGGTAATAAACAAGTCGTTCTTGCCCATCGATCTCCTGTGCCAGCAAAGCTCCCACGGACCTCGTAGTGGATGTGAGATATAGTTGCAATGGTATTTTTGCTTTTGGTAGTTTGTGGTGAAACGAGCAGTTTCTTCAGCCCACAGAGAGACTCCTGGTGAATTGCCTCCCATTTGATCTTCGTGTTCTTTTGTAACATCTGCATCAGCGGGTGTGTTACCTCAGGCAACGCAGGCACAAATCTCCTATGGTTGGATACTTTACCGAGGAAACACTTCACTTCTTTTGCCATTCTTAGATATGGCATTTCTAAGATTGCTCGCTTCTTATCCTGGTCCATCTGCACCCCTTGTTGATCAGCCACTAAGCATAGGAACTTCCCACTTGTCACTCTAAAAACACACTTTAATGGATTCATCTTTAATTTGAACTTCCTGCAATGGGAAAATACCTTCCTCAAATCGCTCAGATTGGACTCCTCCTTCCTTGACTTGATGTGACCAAATCATCCACGTAAAATTCCACAAATTTGTGAAAAAAAATCATGGAAAATGGCCATCATCGTTCTATGATTGGTTGCCCCAGCGTTCTTGAGTCCAATCGGCATCACCTTGTACATGAAGTTGCCCAACGGGGTTCTGAACATTATTTTCTCTGCATCCACAGGGTCCATCTTGATCTGGTTATACCCTACATACCCATCCATGAAGCTGTACATTTCATGACCTGCCATTGCATCTATCAAGCTATCAATGGAGGGTAGAGGATACTCATCTTTAGGATAAGCCCTATTCAAATCTCTGAAGTCCACGCAAACCCTTATTTGGTTCATATCTTTCTTCCCCACCGGGACAATACTAGATAACCAGATTGGGTGTTGTATCGGTGTGATGAACCCTGCCATTAGTAAGCATTGAACCTCCTCTTTGATCTTCAAATCTAGCTTAGGCTTGTACGTTCTCGTTGTTTGTTTCACTGGAATGGCTGAAGGCATTACGTTCAACTTATGGCGGCTTACTTCCTCATCCAGCCCCTCCATTTCTGTGTATTTTCACGCGAAGACATCCATAAACTCTCGAATTAACTCGACCAAGGCTTCTCATTTCTAATTACTGAGATCCTTCGAGATGAAGATGGGCCTTGGATCTTCTCCTTCTTTTGCCAGGTTCAATTGCTCCAAGTCTTGTGACTGGGGCCTTGGTTGACTTGCCATACAATACTTTCAATATAACTTTAAACATCACTGGTAGTTTTTGGTCACATATAACACCCGCCCCCATTGTTTTTGCAACACCCCGTAAATTTAAAAGGTATTATTTAAATATATTCAGAATTTTGAGGAAAATAAAATTTTGGAATTTATTAATTTTTAGTAGTTTGAAATGTTGAGTGTTAATATTGAAAAGTAGGATTTTAATCGGAATTCAAATTGGAGTTAAAATGGAAGTTTAAAATTGGAATTTATTTATTTATTTTTACGGGACCAAATCAAATCGACAGGTTTGGTCGGACTGGTTCTGCCAGTCAGGTGCGAAAACCTATTTTTTTTTAGAATTATTTTACAACTAAACTCTTATTTGTTTTTTGTATAAAACCAACTAAGGTAAGGACTTTTAAAAAACATTCTTATCAGCCCAAAGAGGATAAACCTCTCATAATTTTCATTTTTTTAACCTCCAAACCCTAGCCCCATTCTACATAACTTTCAACGGGAATTTTGTCAAGATTAATCGAGTTTTCTCATGACGCATCAATAATGGATCTTTGTCAACTTTTTAAGACGAATATACAATCAAGATCTGATTTCAAAATCGAATTTTATATAGGCATGAATACTCTATTATTTTCCTTCAGTATTATGCATTTTAAGTGTTGCCCAAACCATTAATCATCTGTTTTCTCAAAATAAATTAGTAACTTAACTAGGAAGAGCGAAAACTAATTATAAGACTATTTAAATGAGAAATTTTAATATGAAATAATATTAATAATGATTTGGTATATAGGATAGTGAGTGATGTTTTCGGTTTAATTGGGTATAGGTTCCATGTAGAGAATCATAGTTTTTATATAAATTATTTCGGCCGCGTTTAAACTCGTAAAAATTTGTAGAGATGATGAAATTGTATTTTGTTTATAAATTCATAAATTGATGTTGGACTTTATTTAAAATGGTTAAATTGAATTTATTTTTAAAAAAATAACGACGTTGTAATTAAATAAAATTATGACACTATTGCTTTATCGCCTACGCTCATGATGTGTGTTTATTTGTGATATTAATTTCCATTGCGAGGATGATGGGTTATTTAGGTAGTTCCTCTCACCTATATTTTTAGATACTTACTGGGTATGGTACTAGCAGGTAGACCTTGGTTAAAATTTATGTTTGTAAAGTATGAGACTAGTTAGTGTAAATTTCTGCGAATTTTATATTTCGGGGTGGGGAAGATATTACACTTTATCGTCATTTCGTTAGCATAAACATGAGACTAGGACGTGATAAATGTTGGTAACTCATCCTATATGTAGGATAGGATGCACGGGTACTTTTCCAACCCTTAGATATGGGACTAAGGGGTATTCTGAGTATGAAGATGTGAAATCCTATTATGGTGGAAATTAAACTCAACACAAAATAACAAGCAAAGGCAATCACCGGAATAAATAAAGAATTTGAAAGAATGGCAATCACACACAACATATGATAGAGGTGGTTCAGCAAGAAGGCCTACGTCCATGGTGGTTCTCTCAGTATTTTATTTCTCTTTACTCCGGGGAAGTGTTTACATAATTGCATGCCCTTTGCCCCAGGCTCAGGGTTTAATATATACATGTTGTTTTTCGGAGAGTGGGGTTGTGGGACTCCTCCATGTTAGCTCATAACTTCTAAAATATCCCGTGAGAGATTTTAGGGGTTGAACGGGTCACAACTGAATTAGTTATGCACGTGGCCTATAGACTTTGGGCTGGACTAAAGCGGAGTACTTATCTGGGCCAAAATGTTCAACCTAGGTATCCACAATTGCCACTAAATTTGTTGGGTCATAGTTTAGGATCAATAATTTTAAATATCAGCCTTAATGGCATTTCGATGAATCACATGATGTCTTGGGATTGAAAGACCTTTCTTGAGTTGGTTAGGCGGCACATTGCTTCATTTCCTATGTGTTATGATTAGAAGGTTTAAATCATCTTGGAGAAGTCATTCCTTGAATGTCGCTTCAAATTTATTCGTATTCTCTATATTTCTCCAAGCTTTCACTGTTTCTTTCTCACTTCCAGGTCTTGTCTTCCATCTTCGAGCTTCTTCCTTATCTTCTCATCTTCCTTGCCTGTGATTTTGCATTATTCCATGATGACTCATACTTCGTAAGTTATTCTCACTCCTTATTTTTTTTCATTTTCACTTTGAATTTATTCATATCCGTTACTAGGATTTTTCTTTTCTGATGACGAAAATAGGCAATAGGTCGATAACTGAGTTTTGGAAATTCTATAATATTCCAAACTGGGTAGTCATAGAATGTGCCCTTGTTCCTCATAATGTCAGAGACATTGAGGATGGTCACTGGATACATGTTCATTTGTTATCCTAGGGGGATCTTACTTTTCCCCCAAGTATCTTGTTTTTGCACTTTTTTAGTTACTTCGATATAGTTCCTGCACAGTGCTCACCAAATGTTTGGAAAATTATCAATGGTGTGCGTAGAATTAATTAGCTCTATGGCACCAATATAGGGCTTGCTAAAATGTGATATTTCTATTCTTTTTCTCGAATAAGCACTCGTCTTCTTTACCTCAAATCTAGGAGTCCTGATAGGATATTGGTAGTAAATCTAACTGATTCCCACAAAGACTACTGGCATGAGGTCTGGGAAATTCATGATTTCCTTTTATGGGTAGGAATATATAGGTAGTCCTAGTTATTGTCCTTCTCATTGATCCTCTATTAGTCTATGATCTTATCTTTCTTTTTTCAGCGAAGACGAAGAACTCAGAACCCGCTCTTCACAAGATTCGAGCTGCTGAGCAGGTTAAAGCTTGGAAAATCAGGGAACTCTTAGCTGACGGCTTCAGGCATACAGTAACATTGGGTCTAGTTTCATCACACGACCTATGGATAGCATTCCTCATCTACACATCACAGAAGAGGTTGCTGCCGACCCAATCTAATTAGAGGAGGATGAAAGAATCTCTGGTGAGGAGAGTGAGGGGGATAACAGGGGTGGTGCTGAAGGTGATTACAGTGAGGAGGGATCAAGTAGCGAAGAGTATTCCATCTCGGAGGAAGGTTCAGAGGCTTAGGAGTCTTCAAGGGATTCAAGAAGCTCTAGTGAGGAGGATATGGCTCCTCCCAAGAATAATTTGATTCGAGATGATGATGAAGACAACGTTCTTCTTTCTCGCCAGTTGAATAAGGAGAAATATGGCAGCGAGGATTTTACCACTGGTCCTAGACCGTTACCCATGATCAGGAGACGAAGAAGAAGGAGGAGGAGGAGGAGGAGGCAAAAGAGAGAGAGAGAGGAAGAAAGACGAAGAGAGGAGGAAAGTGGAGGAGAGAAAAAGGGTTGAGAGGGAGAGGAAAGAGAGGGAAGAGGAGAAGAGGAGAGAAGGGGTGAGGATAAAGGTGGGGTAGCTTCTAGTGCCCCTATTTGTTGTGGCTGAGGGGGCTTTTGTTTCTCTTACCCCTCAATTAGCTCTGGTAGTGCTCTAGAGAGAAGTTTTGTCGGCTAATCGTGAGAGGTTGATGGAGGCTAACCAGTTAGCCCTAAATTCAAGTCAGAGGCTCGCTATGGTAAGCATGATCTTCCTTCTCTACTCTTACAATGTTCCTTTCAATACTTATCTTACTAATACTTCTCTTCTCTCTACAGTTTGTAATCGATTTCACTGTCCCCTACCGTAGCCGTGATGAGCTGGCAAGGAGAAATGTCGACCTGGACAGGAAGAATGCTAAACTGGAGGCCAGTCTAAAGACTGCTAATGCTGCTCAAAAGTCTTCCAATCTCGCCTTAACTGAATCTAATAAAGTGAAGGAGGAAGCAACCAAGGAGCTCGAAGAGTTGAGACAGTCCAACGACTTGGTTTACATGAGCAAGCTGGCTGTGGTGGAGGAGAACAATGTGCTAGCGGAGAAGGTGAAGAAGGTAGAATCTGAGGCTGCCACCCCTAAAGAGAACTCGTACAACGCTGGATGGGTCACTGCGTATGAGGATAGTGATGTTCAGATTGGCTATATTTGCCGTCTCAACTTTAAGAATAGTTGGAACAAGGATCTTTTAGCGGTTGAGGTGGATATTGACTCCCCACTCTTCGACGAGCACGATCCTAGCCCTAAGCTTATTGTGTATGAGGCCCCTACTTCTGTTGTCAATGAAAGTGATCCTACTATCTAGACTGCTCCTGTTGGTACTCCCCTAGACTAGGGGATAATGGTTGTTTCGTCAGAGAGAGGCATTCCCGGGGCTGCTGTGGACAAGGGAAAGTAAACAGTGACCTCGGAGTAAACTGAGGTTTCCTGCTAGTGTTATTTAGGGAACTCTTTGTAATTTTTTTGTAATTCGATTATTTTTTCCATTCACTAATGTTCTCTAAACCTTCTTTAAATGAAATGAAACGTAGTTCCCTTCTGCATACTGATTTATTTTCTTTTCAATTCTTATATGGTTTGTAACTGTTTGATGTTGATGAGTATATACCTGCTACTTCTCAATTATGAAAGATTCGTGGTCCTGATTCGAGCAATCGAGTTTGCAAAGACTTTGTAAGGATATGTAAGTCTCTTAGGTCGAGGAACCAAGATTATAAGGAACAGTTAGAGGTCATCGCCATGCTGAAGGATAGGCTCCAAGAGATGGAGGATATCGACGCTTCTGTTCAAGAAGAAGTGTATGATTTGAAGGCAAACCTCTTGGATGCCTCCGAGGTTAATTAAGTTAGAGAGCTGCTTCACCAAGAGAACAAAGATCTGAGGAGAGAAGTCTCGCGACTCAGGGAGAATGCGCCTAACAATGCTCCTCAAATTCTACGTGGTTCCTCTTCATCATCTGGACTGCGAGCTGGTACTGATGATAGTGGTTCAGCCAGGGAGCTTGTCGATCTTTGAGGTGATTTTCATCGGGCGTACGTGATAGCTTCCATTTTTTAATTAGATGTTACTTTGCTGAGCCATCTGTTCAAGATAGGCCCTTGGTGAGTGTGGGGTGATGGTTATGATCAGGGTTAGACCAATGCTCCATTGAAGTTGGGGGAAGTTGAAGAGTTATCCTTTTTTATGGGGTGGTTGAGTGCTCTTAGGGAGTTGCAGGTCCCTAGGAACTCTGTCCTCTAGTATTGTTATGAGATCTCCCCCTAAACTTTAATGCCTAACCCATTCAGGAGGGATGATTAGTGGATCCCCATAGATGCTATCCCCATGTCGCTATTGGTATCAAATTCAAATAAAGTTGAGGAGGAGATAGCTCCTCACCGAGATGATGGTCAAAAAGCACAAGTGGTTAACTATCTTGCTCGGAGATCTAATCCTCATTAGGTTTTATTTTATTCACCACATGTAACTCTCTGAATATGTAATGCTGTAATAAAATAATTATGTGTTGGGCGATTCGCTGACTAAACATGTGTTGTGTATTTTCTACTTCATTGATTTCTTGTTCGACTATCTTGGGTTCTTCTTAGCCGACTAGATTTGATATAGGTGGAGTTGTCTTATTGAGTGAGTATCCCCTCAGTCCAGTATGCTGATAAGATACCATTTTTCCCCACTTTACCTTGTTGGTTCTGTCATCACACTCCCTTAGGCCTAAGTGTGGCAATAGTGAGGACACACCTGGTGTTGGATGTTCTATCCGAGCAAGTTTTTTTTAGCCAAACATTATTTAGAGACCATACTTAGTTGACCGAGCTGCCTAAGGGTACCCTATAGGGCTTCGTATATTTCCAGGGGAAATGCTAGGAGGTTGTTCGTGTTTAATGACAAAAATGTGAGGAGGGCATTAACCTGCTTTTATATGTTAAAAGGGGAGAATGTCACTTGGAAAAGGTGCACAAGTTATAGAGTTTCAGAGAAAAATCAACACTTCATCGAATGCCACTGCCAAACAATCTTTTATTAATCAGAAATGAATAGCAAATTTCAACATTGTAATAAAAGATCAAAACATAAAACTTGAAGTATAATTTATTTAAATTAGTTGCGTTCTAAGCTCGAGGTATCTCCCTGCCCTCCAGCATTTCTAAGTGATAGGCTCCTTGAAGGTTGTCCCTTATCACCATTCATGGTTCCTCCCAGTTTGGTCCTAGCTTTCCATCTGATGGTTTTACTGCGCTGCCAAGAACTTTCCTTAGGACGTAGTCCCTAACTTGGAATGCTCTCGGATTAACCTTCCTGTTGTAATGCTTTGCTAGATGTTGCTGATAGCCTACTAGTTTCACTAGAGCCAACTCTTTTCATTCCTTAGCTAGGTCAAGTTCAGTGAGTAATACTGCATCGTTCTGGGCTTGGTCGACCACGGTGGACCTTATGATGGGGAGGCCAACACCCAAGGGAATGATTTCCTCCATACCATATGTCAGTGTGAATAATGTCTCCTCGGTTGCTCATCGTGGGGTAGTGAGGTAAGCCCATATGATGTGTGGAAGCTCGCTCACCATGCCCCTTTGGCTCACATTAATCAATTCTTTAATCCATCAATCAGTGTTTTGTTAGAAGCTTCAGCTTGCCCATTGCTCTGAGGGTATGCCATCGAGCTAAAATAGTGCCTGATCCCGTGGTTATTACAGAACCCCTGGAAGAGGCCACTTTTGAACTGGGTTTCGTTGTTAGTGATGATGGTCCTGGGGATCCCGATGCGAGTGATAATGTTCTTCTAATTAAAACTTATCATATCCGGGTCTCTGATGTTTGCCAATGGCGCTGCCTCTATCCATTTGGTGAAGTAGTCTATCATGACCAAAAAATACTTACGGTTATCGACAACGGTTGGAAGTCGGCCTACGATGTCCATTCCCCATTAGGCGAATGGCTATGCGCTAGTAAGTGACTTTAGGTCGTTGACTGATTAGTGAACCATAGGAGCATGAAGCTGACATTTTTCACACTAGCAAGAATATATTCTAGAATCCTTCTACATGTACGGCCACCAGTAGCCTTCCTTCATTTCTTGTAAAGCTAGCGACCTGCCCCCAATATGACTCCCACAAATTCCCCTATGAAGCTTGTGTAGAACATGCTCTACGTCCTTCGGGTGAACGCATGGGAGGTAAGGTCTGGTGAAATATCTCTTATACAGTTTTCCCTCAGGAGATAAGTCAAAGCGAGCATCTTTGACTCTTATTTGATGAGCGGCCTTCTTATCATCTTGAAGGTCACCATCTTTCAAATAATCCCTCAAGGGGTCAATCCAACTGGGGGCTAATTCAATCTAGAAAACATGGCATGTGTCTTGGAATTCGTCACTCTGGTTAATGCTCAGCTCAACAAGGAAGTCGATCGGAATTATTCTCTTCAAGTCAGAATTGATTGCTAAGCTCAATCCACTAGGGCGTCAGCATGGCTATTTTTTCCTCTGGGAAATAATTGGACGCTGACCTATTTGAAGTTGGACATTAATTTCTTTGTTGTGGAGAAGTAGGCTGCTATTGCATCATCCCTAGCATTAAAGTCACCACTTATCATGTTGGAGACCAGCTGCGAGTCGTCGAACACTTGGAGTTGCTTTTCCCCCAATGCCTATGCCTTTTATAGGCCTGCTATCAGTGCTTCATACTCTGCTTCATGGTTGGAGGCTTAAAATTCAAGCCTGATTCCTTACGAGGATTGCATCTTCGGGGGTAACAAGTACGATGCCCAATCCTGCCATTTTGGAGTTGGAGGCTCCGTCAACGAACAGTCGCCAAACACCTTGCACCGAGGGGATTTCCCTTCGACCAATAGGTTGAAGTTGGTCTCAAGGATGTTCTCCTGTAAATTATGCGATGAAGTCGGTGAGGACTTATCACTTGATTGCATTCCTTGGCTAAAATTGGATGTCAAATCGCCCTAGCTAGACTGACCACTTTGATAGTCTATCGGACAGATCTAATTTTCCTAGGACTGCGTTAAGGGAGTCAGATATGAGGACGATGATGGAGTGAGCTTCGAAATAATATTTCAATTTTCTCGTGGCTACCACTAGTGCAAAGGAAGTCTTTTCTAATGGTACATACCATTGTTAAGCGTCTAAGGGAGTCTTACTCACGTAATAGACTGGGTGTTGGATTCCTATTATTTTGCATACTAGTGCAGAACTGACAGCGTAGCAGGAAACTGCGAGGTATAGGTATATATAATCTTACTCTTCAGCTATTACAAGTAAGGGGGTGTGATGAGGTAAGCTTTGAGATCCTCTAATTCCTTCGAGAAATCCTTTTTTTACTCAACACTTTTTGTTTTCTTCAGCAACTGAAAGAATGGCTGGCACCTTTCAGATGACTTTGAGATGAATTGATTTAGGGCGGCGAGCATCCCTGTGAGCTTTTGCATGTCTCTTATCATACGAGGTGGTTTCACCCTATTGATTGGGTCAATCTGGTCTGGGTTAGCTTCGATGCCTCTCTCGTTAACCATGTACCGGAGAAATTTTCCTGACTGGACACTGAAGGAACACTTACTTGTGTTAAGCTTCATTTGGTATTTCCTGAGGATTTCGAAGGTCCGTGATAAGTTCGAGAGGTGATCTCCTGTAAGCCTACTCTTGACATGCATATCATCTATGTAGACCTCCATGGTGCTCCCTATTTGGTATTTGAACATTTTTATGGCCAATCGCTAGTAGGTCGCTCCAGCATCTTTGAGCCCAAAGGGCATGACCTTGTAACAATACAACTCGATGGTGGTGATAATTGATGTCTTGTCTTGATCTGTCTCGTGTTGAGGGATTCAGTGATACCCAGAGTAGGCGTCTAGGAAACTCATTCTTTTATGAGCTGTTGTGGCATCCACCAACTGGTGAATCTTTGGGAGAGAAAAACTGTCTTCAGGGCATGCCTTGTTAAGGTCGGTGAAGTCAATACAGACTCTCCATTTTCCATTGATTATTGGGACCACTACTAGGTTGGACAACCACTTAGGGAATTGGACTTACCATATGGATCCTGCATCCAATAGCTTCTCCACTTCCTTCTCCACAGCGTTGGCCTTCTCGAGTGTAGTTCATTGTGCCTTTTGTGCGATCGATTTGAAACTCGGGTCAATATGCAACTGATGATAAACCACACTGGGATCAATCCCATGTAGCTCATAGGGTTCCCATGTGAAAATGTCCAAGTTATTCCACATAAGTACTGTTAGTTCCTTCTTCTCTCAATCTGTGAGAGAGGCTCAGATTAAGAAGATCCTATATTTCTTGTTGTCACCGGCTGCGACCTCTTCCACGTTCTCAATGACCCGCTGAGAGGGGAGGACCCTGGTCTCGTCCACTCTAGGTCATCCATATTTTAGCTACTATTTGGAAGGTATCAGACCTTCCGTTTCTTCAACCTTCTCCTTAGCCTTCTCGGCCTTCTTCTCAATTTTTAGGCGGATGGCCGCTATAAAGCACATTCTCTCCATCGCCTGATCTCCATGGATATCCATCACTCCTCGCTCAGTCACATACTTGAGTTTCTGGTGGTAGGTAGAAGGTACAACCTTCATCGCATGTTGCCACCCTCTGCCTAGGATGGCCTGGTAGGGCGAGTCAATGTCGGCCACTAAAAACTCGATCATCTTGGAGACACTTGCTTCCCTTACTGGCAGTACAATCTTTCCCAAAGGGATGGTCACTTTACTAGCGAATCCGACTAGAGGGACACTGTTTTCCTTTAAGTTTGCAATGCTTAACTTTGTCTTTCTGAATAGGTCAAGATACATCACTTCTGATGAGCTACACTAGTCGATGAGCAACTTTTAGACATCGTAGTTAGCTATCCTGAGTGTAATGATCAAGGCATCATGATGTGGGGTACTTACTCCTACTAGGTCTTCATCCGTGCACACAATGTGTTTACTATAGTCGACATCATCTGCTCGCCGTTGCTTTCCTGCCTGTGTATTTGGTAGATCGATTTAAAAATCTTGCATTATTGTCGTAAGCTTTTTAACTTCCATCCGAGCTGAGTTTCCTTGAATCTTCTTTAGATTCGATTCCCCATGAATCACTGCGAACTCATGTCCAATATCCTCCTCGAGCACGTTGTCGGGCCTTAGGTCTCCATTGGTAGCGACCTTCTCTACCTTCTTCTCCACAAATTCATTCAAATGTCCAGTTTGGGCCAACTCTTCAAGGTGAGACTTGAGAGCCTTGCAGTGCTCGGTTTTGTGCTCACCCACTTTTTCAAAAGCACATCTTAGTGTGTTATTCCTTTTTGAGGGACCTCCTCCCATCTTTCGAGGCCACATAACTAAAAACTCATCCTTGATCTTTGCCAGAATCTTATAGATTATTTCTTTAAAGACAGTGTTCACTACCAGAAATGCTTTTGAAGCATCATTTTTTTTTCGCTCTTAGAGCCACACTTGCCCCCATTTTTCCTTCATTTCTTCTGGTTTTCAACTTTATTGCTTCTCTTTCCATCGAACTCGGCGTGACAATTCTCCCCTGCACCGAGGCAGGTCACATCCTCAACCTTGGCGTATTTTTCAATATGAGCCATTAGGTCATCAATGGTCTTTGCCTCCTTCTTAGTGAGGGACTAGTGCAAGAGGCATGAGTGGGTAGGCCAATTTTTAACGATGCCACAACGACCTACTCCAATCATTCCTTGACCGCATTGAATTACTCTCAATATCTTTTCGCATAGTCTCCGAGGCTCTCTTGATGCGTATTCTTTATTGTTAACAAGGCATTCATCCTCTTTGGATGTTAGCTGCTGATGATGAAGCAAGCTTTGAAGACCTTTGCCAGTGACTCAAAGCTCCTGATGGATCTATGAGTGAGTCTCTCAACCCACTTATGGTCCACATCGTGCAATCTCGAGGGAATGATCCGGTACATTAATGCGTCCTTATGGTTCCACAGGGTCATGGCCTACCTTTACTCCATAACATGGTTAATAGGATCAGTCTTTCCATCATAGATCTTGAATCTGGGAATTGTGAACTACTTGGGGGATTCTTCTTCTTCTATCTCCCTTGAGAAAGTGGATTTCATCTGGGTCCTGAGAGCTTGCCTGGATAGCACTCTGGTCGATCTGGCACCCCAATGCATAGGGTGCTGGTCCATTTCACTCCGGGCCAAATTTTGTATGTCATCATTTCCTTGAGTTGGGCTCCTACAACGGTGAGATAGTTGTTGTTTATCGAACAAGTCGTCATCTAACATGTGTTCCTCAAATCTTTGAGATTCACATCTGGGGCTCCTTCCTCGGTTGCGAGACTTTCTCGTATGAGGGCTAGGAGTGCGATATTGACATTGCCTAGTGCTACGATGGAGTTCTCTCTTTATTTCTCCAATATTCTTTTGAGACGAACATTTTCAGCTTCTTGCTTGCGTGTGGCCTCCTCTTGCTCATGGATCCTATCCTCATAGGCGTCAATTACCCTGGAGACTTGTGTGGACCTGGCTGGTCCTTAGATTTCATCTGAAACTTGTTGGTCTGGCTGAGCCCTAAGATTTGAACATCGGAGTTCATATCTGATCCTGTGAGGGGCAGGATGCTCTTGAATATCACCTGCTTGAGGGGAATTGTTGTTGTGACTAGACATTCTAAATTCTTATTGGTGAACGCTCTCTTATAGGAAAAAAAATGTCTCCCACAGACAGTGCCAATTGTGGTGGCAATTAAACTCCCCAATGGTGAGTCTACACACGTCACTGTGCTCTCTGCTGTGGCTAACAATCCTAAGGCTTTCGCAAAATGTGTAGCTATAAAACAATGCGTTGCCCCTGTATCAAACAAAGATCGACCCATAGTACCATGGATAGGAAACATACCCTCAATCGCGGGTGGTGCCTGTGGAGCTGCTGCCTGGTGGACGTTATAGACACGTCCATACTATAACTGCCACTGCTGCACAGGAACTGCTGGAATAGCCGGTAGTGCTGGCACCTGGGCTGGAGCTGGGAGAGCAGGTGGAAAAAGTGGCCTATGTGGCTCATGTCGAGCACCCTGCTGCTGCTGCGGGGCCCTGCCCCTATCAGGACAGTCCTGGCGTTTATGGCCAGTCTTGCCACAAACGAAACACTTCCCCGGGAAGTTCCCCCCTCTCTGCCCCTGCTGCCCCCGGCCCTAGTGGCCATTACCGTTCCTCCACTGGCCCTGCCGTCCCTGCTGAAACTACTGTTGACCATTCTGACCCTGCTGGTTCTGACGGTCGTTCGGACCCTGATGGCCCTGCCAGAAACCTCCCTGTCCGTGCCTGAAATTTCCCGATCTGAACCTCTTGTGATCCCCCTGCCTCTGTCCCTGAACAGATTGTGCCCCACTGGCACCATGTCCTCTAGTCTTGCCCTGATGGCTGGACTCTCCCGATCTCTTGCCCTCAGACATGTGAAAGCAGTGATCCTGGCAATGGAGCAATGCAGCGTTAACCACATCAGAATAAGTAGCTAACGAGAGGTTCCCTAACAAGTGCTGACGAATCCCCCATGTCAACCCGTCCGTAAATTTTTGTATCTTCTTCTCCTCTGTCGGTATCTCATCCGGGACAATGCTCAGAAGATTAGTGAATTTAGCCTTATACTCGGCCACAGTCTTACCCTCCTGTCGAAGGTTCATCAACTTCCTCATCATTTCCGTGTGAACAGTAGACGGAAAGTACTTGCGGTCGAACCGCACCCAGAACTCCTGAATCGTGAGAGTATCTCTCTCCTCCACGGTGGTAATAGACTCCCACCACTGTAGTGCAGATCCCACTAGCTTAAAAGTAGCTAGTTCCTGCCTCTGAATGTCAGTGCACTCATACATCCTCAAGTACCTTTGTATATCTTTTCTCCACTGACTCGAAATAACAACATCGGAGCTACCAGCAAACTCCGGTGGATGTGCTTTTTGAAAAGCATCACGTACACGTTCCCAGGAAGACGAAAATGCATGTGGCTGAACTGGCGCGGCAACTGGCACCTGAGGTGGTGCCTGCTGAACTACGGCTAGTGTGGCATTTATCGCTTGGGCTACTATGGCTGCAACCTCAGCGGCGTTCATCGTGTCCTGAACTGGTGCGGGCTGTGGTTCTGGCGTTACATTCCTGGGAACCCGTTGTGCACGTCGTGGAGGCATCTGAAATAAGAGTAAAGTTTATAAGTTCGCAGTTATAAACTCAACATAGCTGAAGAACGTAGCATAAACAAAAGAATACAACAGTCCTAAAATATAGGGCTCTATTTCAAAGAAAGCTCAGCGGAAACATAATAAGCCGTACAGATCCTAAAGGACACTAGAACCTGATGCTCTGATACCACCTGTGACACCCTGACTAATTAAATACCGGGTAGCTACTCCTTTATTAAATCAATACAAAATGCCAAGTTGGTTCAGTTAATAACATCACTGTCGAAAACGTTTTTATAATTACTAACCACCTAGTATTTAAAAAGTAAGTTGCCAAATTTTAAGTTAAGTCTGATTAACATGCAATAAAAGAATAATGGAATAACAACATAATCCATTCACCATAACGAAGAAATGAAATAACCAACAAATAATAAATAGAAATCCGGAGGAAAACTCCTCACAACAATCCCACAACTGAAAATAATATGACAAGTCTGAATCCTGAATAATTAAATGCCAGAAGTCTGAATAACTGAAATAAATGAAATGTGTCTAAAAGGAATGGGCGACATGCCCTACAACTGATAAATGCTGAATATAGAGTCAAGATAGATGAAGCGTCTACAAGCAAAGTCCTGTAACTTCCACAAACAGCTACAGCTCGTCACCTGAATGAGGATCCTAAGCATGATGTCCTTGTGGCTGGGCACCTAAAATGGTTTTTACAAAAATAGATTTGAAAGAAAATGGGTCAGAGCCCGAAAGTGGAAATCATTTTAAAAACAGCAAGTGTTTTAATAACATTAAAACATTAAATGCAAAATACATGTTAGGACGTGCACTCACATGAAATTCTCACCTCTCGACTATATGTGCACTCCTAACGTACCGTACCCATCTAAATGACATACATATCTAACCAAACCGTAATAAGTTCTACCCCTTTCTACTCGCTTCCCATAATATATTCTAGCGTTATCAATTAAATAGAGGGCTTTACTTAAACTCAGATACTCAATTTGTAATATAATTCACTATCGGTTAACCCGTTATGTTTACTCAAAACATTACCATAATTATATTCACAATACCAACATGAAAGTTCCCTTTAATTAAGTGTATATTATTCACGTCATAAATATATAATGCAAGCACCCCGAGACTAAGTTGCGGTGCACACATACTCTTCTATCCATCCTGGTACATCACGTACATAAGGATCACGCATTCCGAATCTCTCAGGAATCATTCTCAAATAACAACATCACAAATAATGGAGGCGAACACAGTCACATCACATGGGTCACGCACATACCTACGCTCCCACGATCAGCAGACTTATTAATATCCCAATAAGTCCTTCTCTGACCTATGTTCTCGAGGTAACCAATCTAAATCCAGGCAACACAAGGATTAGAAGGCCGTAAGCGAACGTAAACCTCCCGTGATAGCAAGTATGGTAGGTATGTCATACACATAAAATCAATACATATACTAAGTAGGCACAAACCTTAGTAATCACCATAATTTATTTGTGGTACACTTCTCATTCTTGTACTGACATATAATGCTACACAATTTATATGGTCCCGGTTAATATCATTATTTAGGTCGTCAATAATTCTCGCATCGAAGTAGACACTCACGTCCTAATTCATAATTTCCCTTAGGTTCAAACTACCCTTCTAGGTTTTACTCCCCAATATATCCCAAATATCCCAAATATATCAATTTATCAACAAGGGAGTGTTATCTCTATATATAAACAAGGTTACGGGACACTCGGGATCAAAACAGGCTAAAAAGCCTAAACTGTCAACTCGTTATAAGTCTCGTTCGAACGAGGCTGTTTGAACGAGAGTTCGTTCGAAGGAACTGGCCTTCTAACGAGATCTCGTTCGAACGAAGTGGGCTTTCTAACGAGATCTCGTTCGAACGAAGTCATCGAACGAACTTCACACTCGTCAGAAGTCAAAGGTCAACTCGTTAGAAGCTCGTTCGAACGAGCTCGTTCGAACGACCTGGGCAGGTCTTCTAACGAGTGGCGAGTTTCGAGCCCAGATTTTCCTATATCGTTTTTCCAATTTTTCTTCCTCTCCAAACTCATCTAAACATCAATCCAATAATTGTTCATGGGTCCTAATCATTCCTAAACATACTTAGGTCATATATTAACGTTTATATAAGGTCAATCCTTCCTAAACATCATTGAATCATCAAATCCCTTCATTTATCGCCAAATTACATGAACATGAACCCTAAAATTTTAAAGTCACCAATGGGTATAATTAAATCCGTTTTTGTTATGAACAAGGTGTATTTCCATCATGGTAAACCTCCTAACACAATTCTACATGCAATCCTTTCATCAAAATACAAGTTCTAATTCCAATTAATGGGTTTTTATCTAACTCCCAAGAACAATACAAATTCTGTAAATTTCCTACTCATGGAAGAAACATTCTTTGAAATAAACGAAATTAAACCACTTGCCTTATGTGTATCTCTGATTTTGATGACGAATTGATGAACGATTCTTTCTCTCTCTGCAGAATTTCTCTATTTCTCTCTCTACAAGTCTTCTTCTCCAAAGTGAATGGTGGCTAGGGTTTTTGCCTTAGAAATTTTGGAACAATTCTAATAACCGCCCGTAGCCCATTAAGTCCTAAGATGTGGTTAGTGGGTTTAGTGGGTAATTACCAAGTCAGCTTTTTAATTCCCAATTTTCGTAGGTTTTAATTCCCAAAAATTCAAAATTACCAAACTATCCTTATACGTTGCCGGCATGGCCTAAAAATGCCCCGGGACCCAAACTAAACCCCCTGCTAGTGTTTCCTGACTATTTCGACCCTTCCTGACGCGTTGGCACACTCAAAACGACCATACGGTTAATAGAAATAAAATTCATTTTTTAATTATCATAATTATATTCCATGACGCGGCGGTCACACGCGTTTCAACAAGATTTCCAAATTTCCGTATTTCTATCTCACAAAAAATTTCATAATTCAGTATTCATATATAATCATATATGCACAATATAATCAAATACCAACTTGCATCTCGTTAGTATTTTAATCCGGATTAATTTCCAATTAATACTCATTTAATTCAATTAATCCCATAAATAAACATCACAAAAATACGGGGTATTACACTAATATATATATATATATATATATATATATATATAGCAAGAGAGGGGGAAAATAGAGAAACGGGTCAGAGCCCGAGTTTTGAAAATGTTTAGCAAGTGCATCAAATGCTATATTTTTAAAATATAAAATCTCCCATATTTAAACTAGTATCGTACTCCTATGAGATACACCTCACCCCTCCTCTAATAGTGCACACCTATCGTATACATTTTTAAACAACCTAGTTGAGCTATCCTGCCTAACTAATCTTTTTCACCCATCTTCTTAATTCTCATAACTATCACTTACCCGACGTGATATAATATAAGGTATACTGGTAGCTATCACATAAGCTTTAATTGATATAATCATCGATGATATATATATATATACATATATATATATATATATATACCATTCATATTCCAAAACTTTCACTAGTTTAAAATACCATTTTTCACTTTAGTATATAAAATCTCGTATATATAATTCTCACTTTATTATAAGAATCACAGTTTAAATTCGGATAAAAATCTCCCGGAAGGAGAATAAAATCTTATTCATCTTACACGTTACACAAATCTAAATTATATGATTTCACATCTTCATATACGTGCAATATACTATACATAACAAGTATATTTATACCTATATATCAACCTTAAGTATGATAACCATCCCACCGATCTATAACTCGAGGATGCGGTCTCGAAGTGCTATCATCATCCGGGTATACTCAACTTAACCCATGTACCAAGCCCGACTCACTCATAATCATGGTAAAAATACTAAATGGTGGAGGCAGTCATATTCCCTCATAAAAGTGGACTCATCATCACACCCATATGTGGGACGATATGACTTGGGGACTATACTCTCCCTACTCCTCAAGCAAGGGGATTCACCCACATCGTGCAACCACCCTGGATAGCACTAGAGACATATGTATACATAAATATATCATTCACATACTGATATATTTGTAACAAAATCATATATATACTGTAACAACATCCATATATAATAAATATCACTTCTCAATATACCCTATCTATAATTGCCAAACTCTCATAGCGATAGCCAAAATCCCGAATGTTCCCATTCGTAATAGTATGCAAGTTTTCACACACTTAGAATACTAAACCTATAAGTATTCTCTTACTTAAGATTTAACTCACACCTTCATCACTCTTATGGATTTTATATAAACCCAAATACATGAATTCGTAATTATTAAATAAGTATACACACAACTTATTTTAATTCCATAGATATCACATTACCTATGATAATCATCATCACTATAGACTTACTGGATAGTAGCTTAATCCTCTCTAGAACATATCCCAAATTCCATCCTACTCGCATCCTAGGATTCACTCAAATGTAATCGGTCCATATTTATTCTCTACGCATAAATATATATACACATTTGCCGAAGACTTCTCTCGAATCTTACTCATCCTAAACATTCCTTAAGTCCATATCTCAGATTGTACAATCAACTAATCCAAGGTTCTCTCTTTCAACCCAAGGTTTACTCACCGTCCATTCCATTATTTAGGAGTCCTAATATCACATATAAAATCCCCTACAATAATCTCTAATTTATGATTTAACTCACCCTACACTTCAGGAAGATAAATTTTAAATTCCTGGTACTATAAATCATTTCTCCCCAACTGTGAATCAATTCACCCAAGCGAATCTATTCGGTCTAGATCCGAGTAGATTTGAATAGGATCAGTACTCAGGTCTTTTAGGTGCGAATCGATTCGCTCTAAATGCGAATTGATTCCACCTGAGACAGTCCTACAGGTCTTCCTCAGCGAATAGATTCACCCCAATTGCGAATTGATTCGCTCGAACCAGAGCTTATAATTCGAGCAATTTCATTTTTTCCAAAATCCCAAAAATCACCCCAACCTCCATTTTAGTGGTTTCTAATCCCAACAAACAACAAGATAATCATCTAATCACTTATTTATAACTAACATATTCATTATTTAATGGGATAAAACATTTTTCTTGGATTTAAATCCTAAAACCATTTAAACTCTCATTTCTCATTTCATCCCATTTCTAAACATATATACACTCCATTAACATGGGTTTAACACTAGAATTCATAAAGAGTTAACAATACATAATTTTGTGATCTCAAAATCAAATTTCCCAAATTTATTTGAAGGGTTTCAACCCAAAAATCATATAGTTTACCAACTATAATATGAGGTACACACATTCAATTGAATAAAGCAAGTAAACACTTGCCTCGTGGATAAAATATGACGTCCTCGAGTGGAATCCCGCAGAGTTTGGCCGGAAATCCACTTCTCTCCCCTCTTTTACTTCTTCCTTTCTTTCCTTCTTTCTTTTATATCTTTTATTTCTTCTCTTTCTCTCTCTCATGCCTTACAAGAGAGAAAAGGTGTTTACTCCTTATTAAACCCAAAAATTATTTGTTTACTCAATTGCGAATCGCTACTAGTCCATAAGTCCCCGAAACCGAAATGCTACCCCTGGGTACTCTATTCTAACTAACTTGGCCATTTCGAAACCAACCATGTACTCAAAATATCCATTCGAGTCACTTAACTAAAATTCACTAATCGAACCCAACACTTCTCAACACGAATTTTCTCCAACGTGAAATATTTCCCATCACTTTACCCAACTGCGACATGACATCAGATGTTCCAACTCATTTAGTTAGTCCCAAAAGTAGATGTAACACACATCAGTAATCATCTAACACTCATTAATTCAAAAATTACTATTCACATAAATTCCTTAGATTATCAAATTACAGCCACTTATGTAATTTAAATATCCATAAAAGTACATGGTATTACACAGCAGCACCGACAACGTCAGGTAGTCAGGGAATGGTCGCAGCACCAACCAATACTAGTTATTGGAGGTGCTTCTTACTTCAGCCTCAGGCCGAGGCAACTCAGTAGGAGCTACAACATGGCTAGTAGAGTATCGCGACATGTAATACTTTCCTAGATACTTATATATATATATATATATATATATATATATAGGTGCTATGTATATATTGTATTCTTGTTAGGGGTTACGTTCGGGTATGATTGGGTGTATGGGAGCTGTGGTGACAAAAATCGCCACACAAAATAATTTATCAAATGAAAACAATCACTAGAATTAGAGAAACAACAACAATCAAACAACATGAGAATATACGTGGTTCGACAAAATTCCCTACACCCACGGGGAGGTTTATTGTTTCCTTTTAGAATCTCTCAAACTTGTTTTTTCATATGCCCATTTCTCTAGGCCAGGGATACAATATATAGTCCATTATGAAAAGGGAAGAGAAGGAGTGTTTGCACGCAACACGTTAACCTAGTATCCCCTTAATATCTCCTCTGAGATGTTGGGGTTGGACAAGGTCACATCTTCTTATTCTAGCCATAATTTTGAACCCGTTATTTGGGATGGGTCCCCATTTTTCTTAGTTGGTCTTAGTCCGGTTACTCTCATGGGTTCTAGTGAGCAAAAAGTGTACCAATAATTGCCCCTAAAAGTTTAGGTGCCACAATTTGGGCTCAAAACATTTAAAGAATGCCTTCGGCCTGCTCCTGATAGAACAATTGCAATCTCAAATCGTATGGGGAGTGAATCATCATTTGGAAGGAAGTTTGGGCAGCAAATCTTCTTCGATCAGAGTGCACTATCACTGAGGAGTTTAACCAAGGCGTTGGACGAATTTCAGTGTAACTTCAAATTCTTGCTTCTCTTATTTTCAAGACATCTTTTGTTCTAAAAGCTTTATCTTATTCTCAAGCTTATCCTTCATCACTTCCAAGCTCTTTTTGACCTCATTCATCTTCATTTTCCCACGGTTTTCCATCAATTCAAGCTTATTTCATTTTCCTATAAGTTCTCAGTCTTCCCTCTTTGTGTATTTCCTTTTGTCATTTTTATTTCTACTGTAGCTGGGGCTTCTCTTATGGAAATGATAAGCAATAAATCCTTGGTAGAGTTTAGGAAATGCTATAACATCCCTAACTGGGTGGATATTAATTGTTCCCCTATCCCTCATACTGTTCGTGACATTGAGGATGGCCACTGGATTCATGTTCTTTTGTTGTCTCAAGGGGGTTTAACTTTTCCCCCAAATCATCTCTTCTTACATTTCTTTTAATATTTTGATATATTCCCAGACCAATGTTCACCAAACATTTGGAAGATTGTCATTGGTGTTCATAGAATAAACCAAATCCATGGCACTAATTTAGTCTTGGTTGAAATCTATTTTTATTACTCCTTCTCATGTACCAGCTCTAGTCTTCTTTACTTGAAAGCAAGGAGTCCGGATGGGGTGTTGGTAGTTTATCTACCTGATTTCCACAAGGACTATTGGTCTGAAGGATTCATAGCTAGGAACTGGAAGCTCCCTCCTCAGTTAGGGGGTGCGTGGTACACTAGGCCTCGAATTCCTACTTATAGGGAAAAATACATAGGTTGTTATTCAATATCTTTATCTTTTTATCGCTGCTATAATGTGTTCTTTATTTAATGTTTTCCTTATCTTTTACGGCAAAGTCTAAGAACTAGGAGCCTGCTCTCCACGAGATCCATTCTATTGAGTTACTTAAGGCTTAGAATATAAGAGACTCTATTGCAGAAGGTTAACATCCCAAGTCAAGTGCTTTCTTATTGGAGTACAAGAACTCTAACTCTAACTTCACTGTCTCTCTAGTTGACTGCATTCCTCATCTTGATATCCCAGAGTAAGAAGAGGCGGAAGAAGGGGATCTCCAACCTATCGACGTAAACGAGGAGGAGGAGAAAAGTTCATAAATAGGTGCTGCTGGAGGTGGTGGGCCGAGGTAGGATCTTGTGAGGAGGAATCCAACGAGGAAGGGTATGGTGGAGAGATACCGAGTAAGGAAGGCTTAAGTTCTGGTAGTTCTGGCTTAGAGAGTTCCAGCGAAGAAGACATAGCTCCTCCCAAAAGGAAGAATTTGATTCCTGGTGATGATGATGATGATGGCCTACTGTCCATCATATTAAAGATCCAAAAGACCAGGTCTAGGGATATTTCCAGTGGTTCCCAAACAATATCTCACGAGAAGGACCTGGAGAGGAAAAGAAGAGAAGAAGAAAAGAGGGAGATGGAGAGAAAGAAAGAGGGAGGGAGAAAAATAGAAGAGCAGAGGAAGAAAAAGGAATAAAAGAGAAGAAGAGGAAAACAAAGCACAAAAAAGGCATAAGCTTCCCTGGTGTCTGCTGCTGCTACATCTGAGCGGTCTTCTGTGGCTATGACCCCTCAGATCTCCCCTATGATGATCGAGAGGGCAATATTGATAGCGAATCGTGAGCGGTCCTCAAAGTTGAGTCCAGACCAGTTAGCCCTGAAGGAAAATTAGGGGCTTGCTTTAATAAGTACATTTCTTTTCTTCTTCGTTGTTTATGTAGTTCTTTTCATTATTTTCCTTATACTTATTTCTTCTTACAGTTTTTATCTGACTACTCCGTTCTTCAGCGCAACCGAGATGGGCTGGCGAGGAGAAATGCTGAGCTTGAGGGGAGACTAAAGACTGCCTAGGAAGCTATTAAAACAACTGATGCATCTTTTTCCAAGGAGAGGTCAGGGGCGACTAAGGAGCTGCAGGAGCTCCCCGATGTTTATGAGCTGGTACTGGCTGTCAACCTCATTATCACCAATGAGAACATGAAGCTTACTGATAAGGTGGCGATCTTGGAGGTAGATGCAACCATGGATAGGGAAAACAATTATAATGAGGGCTGGGAAGCGACCTACGAAGACGCCGAGAAGAAAATCTAATAAATATGTCGGGCGAAATTCAAGAAAGGCTGGGATAAAGCCTTTGTTTCTACTGGAATCTCTACTGATTCTTTGGTGTTTGGCGAGCACAACCCTAGCCCTAAATCCATTATTAATGATGCCCAGTTGTGAGAAAACCTACTGGTCCTTCCTCTGATGTTCATGTTGCTTCTACTATCGATTCCCCAGTACTTGGGGCAAAGCCGAGTGAGGTCGCTACTAGCAAGAGGAAAAAGCTATCTGCTAGAGAGCAAGTCAGGTTTGACCAATAAATTCTTAAGATTAATTTTGTATTTTCTAATTTTTTATTATTTTTCTCTGCCATTCCATGTCTCTGTACCTGGATGGTGCTTTTTTTAATGAAGGGATTTGGTTTGCATTTTTACTGATACATTTTTATTATTATCGATCCATGTTTTGTAGTTTGTTGACCTTGATGATTACATTCCTTCCTACTCTCGTCTAGGCCAAATCCTTGGTTCTAGTGTAAGCGACCAAGTTCACATAGCATTCATCAAGATTTGAAAATCCCTTAGGATAAGGAACCAAGATTATAGGGACCATTCTGAGGTAGTAGTCAGGTTAATGGATAGAATTGTAGAGATAGAAGAGGTTGGCACCTCTGTTCAAGAATAAATGGATGCTCTAAAGGCTAAGCTCTTGGATGCCTCTCAGATCAATCAGGTTAGAAAAGTTCTACAACATGAGAACGATTATTTAAGGAGGAAAGTCACACGCCTCACGGAGAATGTACCGAGCATTTCCCCTCAATTCATACAAGGTTTTTATTCGTCAACTAGGCAGTGAGCTAGGCCTAATAACAGTGGTTCAGTTAGGAAGATTGTCGAATTGCCTGGAGATTTTCGTTGGGTGTACGTTATAGCTGATGGGCTTCAAAAGGATGTCACCATACTGAGGAACTTGTTAAAGAAAGGTCCTCAACAAGTGTGTCAGATGGGTACGACCAGGGATGGACATATGGTCACACGAGGTTAAAGGAGCTCGAGGAGATATCCTTTATCAAAGGGTGGCTTAGTGCTATTAGGGAGTTAAATGTGCTAAAGAACTCCGTCCTTTGGTATAGGCATGAGATCACTCCTTCCTCTATGGAGAAAAATACATTTAGAAGGTATGATTGATGGATCCCAATAGAAGCAATCCTAAGGTACTGTTACAGTCAAGCCCAAAAGAGGTCGAGGAAGACTTTACCCCTTGTCTAGACAATGGTCAAAGGGCGCGAGTCACTGATTACCTGGATCAGTGACCTAGTCCCTCTTAGGATCCAATTTACTTTTTTGTTTCTATTTTATCACTGTTTTTTATGTAACCGTGTAACTTTTAGCTATACAATTTTTATGTTCTGGACAATTACCGACTAAAGATGTTTTTGATCGATAATCTCTAGTGATTTTGGGCTTCTGAGATGACTAATCACAAGTTTGTTTCTGAATGAGTATTCTCCCTATCCAGTACGACATAGAGGTTCCATTCTGCCTTACATTTCCTTTTAAGTCGTGTCATCACACTTCTTTAGGCCTATGTAAGACGATGGCGAGGATACACCTGACTAGTGGGAAATCCACTCGGGCAGGATTTTGAATCCAAACTATGTTAGCAACCAACCTGGGTTGGCCATATTGACTGACGATCCCCTGTAGGTCTTTACTTTTTGCTAGAGAAACCTCGGAGGCCAATTGTGTCAGAAATAAGGGCCTAAGATGGTGATTATATAACCACCATACTTGTTTCGCTATGGTGAAGTCAAGATGGTTTAAACCCGACTAATTGGATATAACCACAAGAGGATATTTTCTTTCAAATAGTAAAGCATGTAACCTGAAAACGGTGCATAAAATAACATACATTTGACACGACCAGTATATATAGAATGTAAAAGCCAACCGAGTTGTATTGATAACAGTCAAAAATGAAAATGCAATATTAATTTATAAATGAAAACTTGCCTAAACTATTAGTGCATGAAGAAATTTAGAAGTATAATTTCTTTAGGTTAATTACATTCTAGGATCTCGGTATCTCCGTTCCCTCTCGCATTTCCATGTGGTAGGATCCTTGTAGGTTGTCCCTTATGACCCAGAATGGTCCTTCCCAATTAGGTCCAAGCTTTTAATATGATGGTTTCATAGTGCTACAAAGAACTTTCCTTAGGATGTGGTCTCTAACCTGGAATTTCCTGTAACTGACTTTCTGATTATATTATTTGGCTTGCTATTGCTGGTAAGATGCCAGCTTAACTATAGCCAACTCTCGTCATTCACCCACTAAGTCAAGCTCGGTAACTAGCACTTCATCATTTTGTCCTTGGTTGACCATCGTCGACTTCATGGTAGGAAGACCAGATTCAAAGGGTATGATCGCTTCAATTCCGTATGTGAGTGAAAAAGGCGTTTCCCTAGTTTCTCACCTCGGGGTGGGGTGATAAGAGCAGAGGATATGGGGAAATTTTTTTCCCATGCTACTTTGGATCATTCAAGGTGCTTCCTCAATCCATCGATCACTGTCTTGTTAGAGGCCTCGGCTTGACCATTGCTTTGAGGGTATACTACAAAGCTGAGGTAGTGCCTAATTCCATGATCACTACAAAAGCTTTGGAAGGGGTCACTCTAAAACTGGGTCCTGTTATCGGTAATGATTGTATTGGGTATGATGTAGCACGTGATAATATTCCTCTATATGAGCCTTATCATGTTAGTTCCCCTGATGTTCGCTAGCGGCTCTGCCTCTATCCATTTTTTAAAGTAGTCTGTGGCTACTAGAAGATTCTTCCTATTTCTATCTATAGTAGGGAGAGGGCCCACTATGTCTAGGCCCCACTGGGAGAAGGGCTAGGGGATAGTTAAGGACTTTAAGTTACTGGCAGGTTGGTGGACCAAGGGCGAGTGTTTTTTACAGTTCTCATGCCTTCGAACATATGTTCCCACATCCTTGTGCATGTATGGCCACAAATATCCTTCATTCATTGCTCAGAATGCTATCGACCTTCCTCCTGCATGTCTTCCACCAATACCTTCATGGAGCTCGTGCAGGACTTTCTCAACGTCTTGTGGGTGGACGCACTGGAGGTAAGGGACTAGAAGATCTTTTAAAGAGTTTTCCTTTGGAGATAAGTGAAAGTGAGAAGCCTTGACTCTTATCTGATGGGTTATCTTCCTATCACTGGGTAACCTATCATTTCATAAATAATCTATAATGGGATCCATCCATCTAGGATATTTTTCAATGTGGAGGATCTGCTCAAGGTTCTGTAACTTAGTGTCCTTATGAATACTGGGTCGGGTAAGGAAAACAATTTGAATTGTTCTTCTCATGTCTGAGTCTATCATTGAGCTTAGGGTTGATAGGGCATCTGTCAGGTTGTTCTATTCCCTGGGTAATTGTTGAACATCGACTTGATCAAAGTTGTGCATTAATCCATATACAATGGCGAGATAAGTTGCCATCCTTTCGTCTTTTACGTTGAAGTTTCCACTTATCAGGTTGGAAACTAGTTATGAATCACCGAAGACTTGAAGGTGCCTTGTCCCTAACAGCTTTTATTTGCACAGTCCGGTGATTAATGTCTCATACTCTGCCTTATTATTGGAGGCTTCAAATACAAGTCTAAATCCCTGCTCGAGCACCGTGTTCTCAGGAGTCACTATCACAATTCCCACTTCGACCCCCTTGAGTTGGAGGATCCATCAATGTATAATGTCAAAACATCTAAACCTTCCATTGAGAGATTAGTTTTTTGTTGATCATAAGGCCGATCCCCTGTGAATTCGATAATGAAGTGTGCCAATACTTACCCTTTGATGGTCGTTCTTGGTTGAAAGTGGATATCAAACCTTCTGAGCTTAACTGACCATTTAGATAGTCGTTTGGAGACATCTACTTTCCTTAGAATGTACTTAAGGGGTGTGAAGTAACTACGAAGATAGAATGAGCTTCAAAATAATGCTTTAGTTTTCTTGAGTCAACCAAGAGCACGTAAGCGAGCTTATCTAACGGAAGTTATCTCTGTTCAGCCTCCAATAATGTTTCATTTATGTAGTAGACTTGATGCTAGCTTCCCTCTCTTTCACACACCAATAGAAACCTTACCGCGTGTTCTGACACTGTTAAGTAGACTTATAGAAGATCCTTCTTCCCAGGAATGACGAGCAAAGGAGGCCTACTCAGGTAGACTTTGATCTCCTCTAGGGCCCTCGAGCAATCTTCATCCCATGTGACTCCTTTATTCCTTTTCAACAATTAAAAGAATGGTTGGCATCATTCCAAAGACTTAGAAATGAACCTATTGAGTGAGATGAGCATTCATGTTATCTTCTCTACATCTCTTACGGTTTGGGGTGGCTAGACCTTGATTATAGCATTGATCTGGTCAGGGTGGCCTCTATCCCTTTCTTGCTGACTAGGTATCCAAGGAATTTTCCTGGCCAGACACCGAAGGAAAACTTACTTGCGTTAAGTTTCATTCATTACTTCCTAAGGGTTTTGAAGGTTTTAGTCAGGTCAGAGAGGTGGTCATCCTTCAATTTTCTCTTAATGAGTATGTCTTCGATATAGACTTCCATGGTATCCCCCATCGGGTCCTTAAACATCTTCGTGACTAGTCACTGATACATTGCCCATGTGTTTTTAAGGACAAAAGGAATAACCCTATATCAATATAAACCAACAGTGGTTATAAAGGAGGCTTTATCTTGATCAGGAAGGTGAAGGGGATTTGATGGTATCTCGAGTATGCATCTAAGAAGCTCATTCTCACGTGCATAACTGTGGCATCAACTAATTGATCGATCTTCGGAAGGGGGAAACTATCTTTGGGACATGACCTATTGAGGTAGGTGAAGTCAATAAAAACCCTCCACTTTCTATTACTCTAAGGAATAACTATTGGGGTCCATAACAATTTGGGAAATTGAACTTCTCATATGGACCCTGCATTGATCAGCTTCTCGACCTCTTTCTCTACTGCTTTGGCCTTCTTCGAGGAAATTCAACGAGCCTTTTGCACCACTGGCCTAAAAATAGGGTCCATGTGTAGTTGATGACATGCAATGCTGGGATCAATGCTAGGTAGCTCATAGGTTTCCCATGAGAAAACATCCACGTTGCTCTGGAGTAAAGTAATCAATTTTTTTTTCTCCCCATCATTCAAAGAGGAACCAATTAAATTTTTTTTTTCGGTCGAGCCACTTCCAGCTACGACCTCTTCCAGATCTTCAATGACCCTTTCAAAGGGGAGGAGGCTGGTTCCCTCCACTCTTGGTCGACCACACTTTAGCTGCTATTTGAAGGGCATCAATGCCTCCTTCCATTATTTCTTGCATTTCACTTTTTTTACTTTTTTTCTTATTTGGGGCGTATAGCCTCGATGAAACCCTTCCTCAGTGTAGCCTAGTCCCCATGGATTTCAACCACTCCTCGATCAGTTAGACACTTAAACTTCTGGTGATAGGTAGATGGAATATCCTTCACTGCATGGATCCATCCTCGTCAAATAATGGCTTGGTATGGTGATTCAATATCGACCATGAGAAACTCAATAATTTTAGAGATGTTTCCTGCCCTGACTAGAAGGTCAACCTTTTCGATAGGGATGCTAACCTTCCCAGCGAAGCCGACCAATGGGACAGTGCCTTCCTTTAGATCCTCTACGCTTAATTTTAACTTCCTGAACAAGTTAAGGTTCGTTACTTCGGATGAGCTACCTTGGCCAACGAGCAGCCTCTCGACATCCTAATTGGCTATCTTGAGTATAATGACCAATGAGTCGTGATGAGGGGTTCTTACTCCCACTAAATCTTCATCGGTAAAAATGATATGTTTGTTATAATCAACGTCCTCTGGCTGTCTCCTCTTCCCTACATCACACTTATTTGGGTCAATCTGAAAGGCCTTCATAAATGTGATAAGCTTCTTAACTTCCATTCGAGCTGCATTTCCTTGAATTTATTTGATGTTTGATGCCACATAAATCATCATAAATTCATGACCAACAACTTCCTCGATGACATTATTTGGTCGCTGCTCACCATTCGCTTCTCCTCTATTTGTCCTCTTTTCCACGAACTCGTTGAGGTGTCCAGCCTGGGCTAACTCCTCGAGGTGAAACTTCAGGGCCTTATAATGTTTAGTTTTATCTCCACCTTCCTTGTGAAATGCGCATCTCAGCGCGTTGTTTCGCTTAGAAGGGTTTTTTCCCATCTTCTTTTGCAACTTGATGAATGGATCATCATTTATCTTTGCCAAGATCTTATAGAATGGCTCTTTAAAGACTGTGTTTATAGCTTGAAATGGTTTTGAGGCGTCATTCCTATTCCCATTCCGGGAGCCGCTCTTGCCCCCATTCTTATTTCCTTTCTTTGGTGGTTCAATCTTCTCGCCACCCTTGCCTATCTTCGCACGACCATTTTACTCTACGTTAAGATGGGTCACATCCTCGACTTTAGCATATTTCTCAATAGGGGCCAGTAAGTCATCGATGGTTGTGGCCTCCTTATTAGTTAGGGACGGGTGTAGGAGGCAAGAGATGAGCAATCCTATTTTTAAGGATGCTACGGTGAATTGTTCTGAGTAGTCCTTAACCTCATTAAATATCTACCAGTACCTCTTTGCTTACTCTCGAAGGCTTTCCCGTGGCCTATTCTTCATATTGAGTAAAGCATCCATCCTCTTCAGATGAGAGCTACTCATAATGAAGTGAGCCGTGAACAACTCAGCTAGGGATTTAAAACTCTTAATGGATCATTGAGGTAACCTCTCAAACAACTTATGGGCCATGTCATGTAAGCTCGAGGGGAAGATTCATCACATGAGTGCATCATTGTGATTCCATAGAGTCATTGGTTATCTGTATTGCCTAACATGGTCGATGGGATCTATTTTTCCATCATAAATCTTAATCTAGGGGATCAATAACTTCTTTGGGGCTTCATCTTGCTCTATTTACCTTGAAAAAGGGGACTTTATCTGAGTTTTAAGAGCTCACCTTGCTAACTCCCTTATCGATCTTGCACCACAGTGAGATGGGTGCTTGTTCATCTCCCTTTAGACCACACTTCGGATATCATCATTCTGTCGATTGGGAATTCTGTACTGGAGAGCTAGTCATGAGTGCTCAGAGTGGTGTTCAATTGATCTAGGTCTTTCCATTCTTTTCGAACCACGTCTTGGGCTTCTTCCTCAAATGCGAGATTTTTGGATAGGGTGCTACCTAAAAATTTTATACAATTTTTGGAAAGGGTGTTACACAAAATGATCCCTGAATGAAACAATTTTCGTGATGAAATAAACGTAAATGTGTAAATGATAAGAAATGATGTTTTTTAAGTGTAACATAAATACATGGGAGGTAGTCCCCAACTTTGGCCTTGTCCGTTAAAAGTAAAATAATGTCGGGATGAGAAGTTATTAAAACGCATGATAAAATGACTCTTATGTGATCGGGAATAATTAAGAAGGGACCTAAGCCATAGTATGAAAGACCCAAAATCATTAGCCAGAGCATATAGTTGCACCATCGGTAGTGTGTAGCCCATTAAAGTACGCGGTACTGGTGTGTTCCAAGAAAAATACAATGAGTAAAAAGGGATCGTAGTAAAGGGATTTGTTCTTCTACAAAATTGAGAAAAGTCAACCTTTGTGATATGTATTCTTGTTTCGAAAGGGTAATTTGGACAAGAAATATAAAAATGGTAAATTCCAAATAAAGCATGAGTTAATGACATAAATGGAATATCGAATGGTAAATCAAGAAAACTAAGATGGTTTGAACCCATAATTAACCCAAGTGTGTGTAATTAATGGTTTTTGAAAGTCAAACAAGCATTTTCTAATGCGGAGAGTGCGTCTGTTGAAAGATTGTTTTCAAGGAGATACTAAAGTTGTTTTGGGGTGAGTAAATAGGAAATTTTAGTAAACGTAGTGTTTCTACCAAACAAATGATATTTTGTTTAAGTATTTAACCCGATGCGATAAAGCAGGAAATCGATGTTAGGCTATGTATTAAGGGAAAAGAATGGTCATTGTGTATGATTAATGTGATTTCATCAATCCAAGTAACGTTTTTAATTAAAAATGAATTCACCCGCTAATATATGTATATACATGCATACACGATTTTTTCATGTGCATGTAGGTGGTAAGTTACATAGTCTCTTTTCTGCCGTTCGATTCTATATTGCATTATTTTTTTTCCCATCGAGCATTTGTCTAATTTCCTTTCCTTTGTTAAGGTAGGTTGTACGTGATTCCATATTTTAAGAGCGTTATACAGGTAAGTATTCTTTCATTTTATATTAGTACCTCTGAATGCTTGTATTCTAGGGATGCTTCCCATGGATCCCATAGGTGTCATGATATAAACTGTAACCGCATGCTAAAAAATGGAAATGCTAATTAAATAAAACTGAATTAATGATATAATTGAGGTTCTCTTATTGCACTTCAGACCTAATGGTTGTTTGGACCGGGTTGACTCACGAATAACCCATAATTCTAGGCCCGGGCATTACAAAATGTATCAGAGCACTAAGTTCAATGTGTTTAGGAGAACATGATTCTTGGGTTATTTCCGTATCATGGGTAATTAACAATTCGATAGGCATGTAGATGAACGTTGGTCATTACTTGGGGATGTGTACTCATGCCTTAGTTGATCGGGTACTACCATTACAATTTATTGCCCTACTAATTATCAATGGGTATATATATATCGTAAGATATGATGTGAGTTGTGAACCATTGGTGGTAAGTGTGCTACGTGAGTAACAATAATGATTTAAAGTGACATGAGAGTAAACCATTAGTAGCCTTTTGTAATGTAGTTTTGGAGAATACAATGCGACATTTGAGTAATAGGATCCCTTATGACATTGGTAGTAAGGACATAAAGGCTTATAGCTTGTACACGATGTTATATATCCTTCCAGAATCCTTAGTAGTGTAATCTTGCAGTTTAATACGTTTTATATGTCATTAGTTATTTGAAAGGAAGTCCTTGAAGTACCCTTGCGACTTATTTCATGTGGCATTATTGGAAATAGGAGTTGACTTGTTTTGATGCCTTGATTTAAATTTGACTTTTCTCATTCTAACGAGATGGCCTATTGTCCGAACGACCCCTGGAATAATATTTTATTTGCAGTCCATGTTTCTTCCTACTATAATGTATTGGTACTGCTAGGTTGTTTTTGAATAGTGTCTGAAAAATACAAAAACATTTTCTCTTTTTAGAAAAATTTTGAAAAAAATGCAATAAGAGTTTTGTATTTTGTTTGCACCTTATATGAATGCACGCTTAGGATGACCAAGTCACAACTTCATGCCATATTCATGTGACTGTTTGATAGTGTTTTGAGACAATATGTTTTGTCAGTAATGTGATTTACAAAGTTTGGAGTCTTTGAAATGCTCTAGTGTTACTGCCTACATGATTAACTCTATTTGTCCTTTATTGCACACATGCATGGATTTGTTTGACTTTGGTGGGGTTGAGTGTTTTCATCTTAATTTGGTCTATACAACGAACCAGATACGATAAAACTTGACAAAAAGTAGTGCAAGTTATAAACCGTTTGTGAGATTTTTGTGTTTTATTTTGAAAGACGGGGAAGGGCTACGAAAGTGTAATACCCCATATTTTCGAAGACTTAAATAATTACGTGATTTATTATTATTGTGGGATTAATTAAATTAAAAATGTGAGAATTAATTATTTAATCCTGATTTAAATTGAAGATTTGCTAGTGTGATGAGAAGTTAGTAACTATTAATATTACTGTGAGAATAAGTAATATGGAATGACGATTTTCATATAATTTGTCGTGATAGAGAAATGCGACAATTTGCTATAGTAAGTCGGGACGCGCGTGTGAGTCATGTTAGAACTAATGAAGTCAAACAATAAAGTAAATTATGTTTAAGTAACTCATATGATGATTTCGAGTGCGCCGTTGATTCCGGAGGGGTCGAGATAGTCAGAAAACTCTACCCGGGTATTTTATTGGGACTCTGGGACATTTTTAGGCCAAGCCGGCACCCGGTAGGGGTAGTTTTGGAATTTGGAATTTTGGAGAAATTAAATGGACGAAAATTAGAGATAGATTATATCAGCTAATTGGTACAATTAGGGTTAGAATAAACCAAAATCAAGAGAGAGCCACAGTGGGTGAGGGAGAGCAGTTTCCAAGGGTGGAGAAGCCATGTTCACCACCTTGCACAACCACCACCACCACCGTGTAGATCGGAACGTGAGGAACATATCCATACCAACAACATCAACGGATCAGACCGTCGAAATTGAGGCAAGTGTTTATTACTTTCTTTATTTAGCAATAATCATACTCATGTTTGTGTAGGTGGATTTAATTCTTGATTTACATGATAATTGGGTGAAAATTTGAGTTAAATGATGATTAGAGACTAGACCAATTAGTTGTTGATATTTCTTCATGTATGTAGTGGTGAAACTACAAAATTGAATCATATATGGATGAACGAATCTGGGTTGGTTGGATTCTTTAATTGAAATTATGGAAACTAGGGTTCATATGAATTAATTTGGGGGTTTTATGTAATTATGATGATTAATGACGAATTAAGGATGCTAGAATGTTAGGAATGACTCATAATCTGTTATGGGTTGATGGGTATTGATGATGAGGTGATGGGTGTTGAATCTTAGAGGTTTTACGTTCATAAATGGTGGGAAAAATGCAGAATTCTGGGAAAGAAGACGAACAGTGACATCTCGCGCGAAGTCAAGCGAAGTCGTTCGCGCGAGATAGGGAAGTCGCGTGAAGTCGTTCGAGCGACATGTGGAAGTCGTTCGAGCGAGATTCATTCTGGTTGGAGCGAGATTTCTGATTTTTAGGAAATTACCTATTTTTCCCTAAGTTAGTAAATGGTTGATTTGAGTGATGAAAATTAGTGTTCGATGAACCGAAAATAGTGCATAATTATTGGGAGTTGTTTAGGTGTATTGATTTAGATATTCGGGAGGATGATATTACCTTGGAGATTACGAGAGAGAGGTAATCGTAATTGTAAATGCGTCGAAAGTATTATGTGATAAATACTTATGATATTAGTTCTAACGATATAGAACTTAAGAATAAAATTATTGTTAATTGTGGGACTTATTATGATTATGTATTAAGGATTTTCAGGTGACATATTATCTTTAGAAATATTACGAGACAGGGAATACCGTAATTTAAAATACGTTGATAGTATTTAGCGATAATAATACTACCTATGGAGTATGACACTTGGTTGTGTATACCGTTTGATTGGATGGGTTGTGTGAATACCTATTACTTGCTGGTATTATGTGTATGATATACCTAGCTGCTTGCTATCACGGGTGGTGGTGTAGAGACAGTCTTATCCTGAGGGGGTTTTGACTTGTATCTCAGAACATAGGAGTGTGAAGACTTTCTTGTGAGTTGGTAAGTTGCTGACTATGGGAGCGTAGGTATGTGCGTGACCCATAGGTATGTGATTTATGTTCCCTACATTATGTGTGTTTTTTATATATGGTTCGTGGGAAACTTCCGAACTGATAGTCCTTATTTGAGTACGAGAGGTACCGGGACATGATAGTAGAGTATGCAATGCACAACAGGTATAGCCTTGGGGTGTTGTGTTAGTCTATATATAATGAGTGGTGAATATTTATATATACTTATGTTATACTTACAATGCGATATTTAGAGGCTATTAAGATTGGTTTAATGCATATATATAATAGTGAAACATATATATATGTATGCTTTTGGTATATATAAAATGAGAAAATATGAGATAGTTAAGATAGTGAAATCTTCAGTAATGTAAATAGTGAATACTTGACTTTAGTGTGATAACACTTGTTTAAAATGATAAATGTTGAGATCTAAAATCTGAATAATACTACGAGGGGTAGTTAGATGAATAAGCCTTTCACCTAGTTAGAAGTGTGTCAGATGGATAGGTTGGATTAGATGTATGTTAGGAGTGCACACTAGTCGAGAGGTGAGAATCTCATGTGAGAGTTCGAACTAACATGCATATAATACTTGCTTTAATGAAGTTTTAAATACTTGCTAAAACAAATATTTTTACACATCGGGTTCTGACCCGTTTCTTTCATATGTTCTAACTCTTGCTATATATATGTATTATATCAGGTGCTCAGCCACAGGGTCACCGGTTCTAGATACTTGGATGGGTTTTCGAGCTGCAGCTGTTGTGGAAGTTGCGGGTTACTTGAGATTAGATGCTTCTCTCATTTCTTTCAGTTCCTAGTTCAGATGCTTCAGTTAGGGCATGTGTCGCCCATTTTCATTAATATAGTTGTCCTCAGTTTACCTTGTAGTTCTTCTCAGTTGGTTTGTAATTGTAAACTTGATGGTTTTATCCAGTCTTATCTATTTAGTATTTGATTCAGTTAACATTTAATTATTGTGTATGGTTTATATTTACATGTTCAGAATTTATTAAATTAATTAGTTTAAAATTTAATTGGAAAATGTTCTGACCCTAGCTTAATTAAACGTTACGTAATTAACTGGATTTAAGTTTCGACAGTGATGTTAAGAATGAACCAACCGAACATTCTGTTTTAAATTTTATAAAGGACTGATCACCCGATATTTAATTGGGCGGGGTGTCACAGGTGGTATCAGAGCATCAGGTTCTAGTGTCCTTTTGGATCTGTACGACTTATTACGTTTCAGCTTAGCGTTCTTTGATGTAGAGCCTTCTAGGATTGTTGTATTCCACTATGTATGCGATTTGCACTCTCCTGCGATTTAGTTTAGTGAAGTCAATTCATATGCGAGAGTTACTGGACTTCGTACTCCGAGCAAAATGGGATGACCAACGAAGGCCGTTATCGGGGCTTCAAGAGGAGGAAAGCAATTGATAGTTGTGAAGCATTCGGGGAACGGTGATTGCGGTAAGAGTCACCAATAGTAATATATAAGTATTATGGGCCAATGGAGGGAGCTAATCCAATGGCAATGATGCAAAGTAAAGTGTAGTGACACTCAGAATTTTAAATTCATAAGAAATTTTCTAGCTCAGAGAAATAGCAAGGAGTAAGAATAGTTAATCGAACCGAGATATTGGGTTTGGGTTGACCATTTAAATTTTCCAACTTTTGATCAGACAGAAATATGGAAGATATGCTGAACTTATCACCAGTAGGTCGGGTAGAGGCCGATTGTAAAGGATGAGTTAACTTGGTAAGCTAACTTCGCAACCAAAGTAGAAGTCACGGAAGATAAAAAGGGTCCGTAAGTTGAAAATGAACTCGTGGGTGGAATGCCCTAGCATGAATGGGAGGTGCGACTAAGGTGACTAATGTCAATATCATCAAAATATATGTTTATTAGAATGTGTCAACGCCCTAGAAGAAAGGGAGACAATAGAGTTATGATACCTAGATGAAGGGCAAGGTTGAATTTGATAGTTTTAGTAGAACATCACCTCAAAGTATACCCAGTGAGGGGAAACCAATTCAAATGATATGATTACATCTTAGCGTAATAGTGATGGATTCAGTCAAGATGAGTGGATCGATCGTGTGTTCCATATGCCCTGTAGAGCGCAAGGAACAACGAAAAATAACAACTAGGAGTTAAGACTACCAGGTCCTAGAGAAGGACATCCCAACAAGTCTAGGAGGATTAGTGAAAAGGAAATTACCCTGTATGTAGAGACAAGGGTTAACAGTATTGAATGTGTTCACATGAGAAGTGAAATTTTTAAAATCGGGAATAATAAACCATGCCTGTAAGGCATAACAGTTGGAGAAGTGAAATATCTAGTGTAGAAATCGGTTCAGGAGAATTGGGCCCATGAACTAATAACCTAAGAGTAATGGGTCTAGGCAGTACCAGTGTAGTCCTTTATAAATGTAGCATACCGTATTTCGGGGTTGATGGGGCCCAGGGAAATCATGGGAAGGCCAGTGAGGCCATATTTGAGGCCTAAAGATATGGGGCCAATGTATCAATGTGTGGCGAGTAAGCCATAAAATGGAATAGGAAGGGAAACACAAATAAGTGGAATCCGAACGGGATAACGATTATAAATAATTATGGGTCGTAAACGTGCATATGGGGACCCTACGATCAGGATAAACTGATGGAGTTTTGTTTCATCCTTGTGAATAAATGATGAGTTCAAGTGACGTGGGTGTGTCACAACATATGTGAATAGTTAACAGTAAGAATTTGAGTGTGCATTCACTTTAGTGGGTACGCTGGTAGCGAGATTTTTCGTACCACCTGCGGGAAGGAGCAGGTGTGGACACTAAGAGAAATTTTTATATGGTATTATGTAACGATTTGTGCTCCTTTAAGCGTTATGATAGTAGAGCACATTATTATTATATTTTATGGTTACTGGTTACCGAGGGTTTGAATAGTAGTAAATTACGTGATAAGACTATTGTACTAAAAATTTCCAATTTTGAAATGTTGTTTTAAGGAGGCATCCCCTGAAAGACAGTTTTTCCTGGATATGTGTTGTATTGTATGGTAGACTTCGATGAGTATGTTCTCTTACTATGTTGATCCCGATGAGCAGGGATGTTTTACCGATGTGATTCAGTGTATATTGACTTATTGTAGAGTGGGGAGATATAGCTCGTAAATTATATAGCGCTAATAACTCGTGATAGTGAAAGCCTTGCGTTGTATACTATCTTTAGAAACATGAGAGTGGACGAGTAGACTTCTTATGTCTCAAACGGGAATTCAGGGTCATATTTTATTGATTAAAGATGAACGGATTCCGATGACCGACAATGTTAGGTAGTAATGTATCGGGGGTGTTCTTATTTGGATTTCGCTTTGTAAGACATCCCACGCATGAATCTTAGCAAATGTTGGAAGTTGGGAGAAGTTTGCCTGCAGTACATGGATTTAGTATCGTAATGATTACCCATATACGTAGTTATAATCGTGAGATGATGGTTATATTACAAATCGAGGCCGATAGAGCCGTATAAGGACAATATGGGATAATGTTATCAATCGTTGACACCAGAGCAGACCGGTGGGACAACCTAAGATATGATTAGGTGGAAAAGGTAGGGTGACTGAGTAGGACCTTACCATATAGTCATGCCAATTATGTGGGGCATAATTTGTTATTTATATAACACGGCTCGTACAGTGGTGCTGCAATGCACAAAGCATAGGGTGTATGGGCGCCCTAGATATTTTGGTAATAAATTTTTCTTCCTTAAGTGAAAGTTTGTGAGACAACGCGTGGTGCGAGAGGTAACTGCATGTAGAAGAGTGTCACTTCAAGATTTAGCTATTTGATGGGTCAGGGAAGTTAGAACCGTTAATTCCCAGCTTTTCCACGAGGATGGTATGGGAAGAATCCGATAAAGTTTAACTCGAGAAAGTTGAGACTTACTTGTTAGAAAAAGGAGAGAAAATGTTTCATAAGAATCTGAAGCTTAGAGATAAGGGGAAGGACTTACGACATGAAGTGATGAAAATGTCGCCTGAGCAATAGATATGGAAGTGGTTATGGGAAAGGTAAAACGCATAATGATATAAAGTCGTAGCAGTGATCGCTTAAGCAAAGAAAGACATTTATGAGCTCCAATTGAAAGTGGACCTTCAGGAAATAATAAAGTTCCTTCCGCATTAGGAATTCCTTAGTGGTAATGGGAGAGTGAATCCCTGAACAATTACAGATTTAATTACTTTGCAATGGGATCACAACCCTATGTGGGTGAAAGTGGGTTGGGTGATTAAAGTAGCTCACGTTATGCAAATATAGGACAAATCATAAGGTGTAACAGTAAACCCTAACCATTATTCCTGGGATAGTAAGGTTATAGGTGTTACAAATAGAGTTCTTGTCTGAAGGAGTCAAGATAATTATGACTCAATTATTGGGAAGAGTTCCCGGGAGCCCACGAATATCAAGATGCAATATATTCGGCCTAATAACTCGCAGGCGGGCGGTAAGTCTAATATTTTTAGTTTCACATTGCGAGGTATGTGGTAATTCCAATTATGAGAAGGTTTAGTGTAATATATTCCACTAGTGGAGTTAGTGTAAGACGACTCCCCTCAATTTATTATCGATAGAATCGCATTCGAAGCGTTATATATATAAATCCTTGTTACCCTTGTGCTTATTGGATAGAAGGGAGGACAATAATATACTAGGCCCAGAGAAATTTTTAGGGCCCGTTAACCAAGGTGGAAATGATTGGGAGTTGCATTATTGCATGTTGGAATGAGGAAATTAGTACCAAATGAGGTGGGATCTTTTGTTATTATTGTTAAATTGAGCCAGTAGCATGCAGGCTTAGGTTCCATATTCCTATGCGGAGGCAATATGGCAAAAATGTGTTAACATTTATAGTATGTATTGTGTGTAAGACAAATGTGTATATAGCTAAATATCAATTAACCAACTAGTGTGAGTTGTAGGAGGCTATATAGTGACTATATATAAGTTAAGTGATGAAACTTAAATGGTAAGGCTTGGAGAGTAATTAATCAGTGAGGTGTTCATTATTAAGGCTTTTCGATAATGTATTGTATGGGCAGTACGGCATAAATTCATGATATGTGAGGTAAATACACGAAGTTTTCCTTACCAGAAATGCCTTGCTTTCTGAATTTCTGGACGATATTCCGTTATTAGGGGGGAAGTATGTAATACCCCGTATTTTCGAAGACTTAAATAATTACTTGATTTATTATTACTGTGGGGTTAATTAAATTAAAAATGTGAGAATTAATTATTTAATCCAGATTTAAATTGAAGACTTACTAGCGTGAAGAGAAGTTAGTAATTATTAATATTACTGTGAGAATAAGTAATATGGAATGACGATTTTCATATAATTTGTCGTGATACAGAAATGCGACAGTTTGGTATAGTAAGTCGGGATGCGCGTGTGAGTCGTGTCAGAATTAATGAAGTGAAGTAATAAAGTAAATTATTTTTAAGTAACTCGTATGATCATTTCGAGTGCACCGTTGAGTTCGAAGGGGTCGAGATAGTCAGAAAACTCTACCCGGGTATTTTATTAGGACTCCGGGACATTTTTAGGCCAAGCCGACACCCGGTAGGGGTAGTTTTGTAATTTCTAATTTTGGAGAAATTAAATGGACGAAAATTGGAGATAAATTATATCAGCTAATTGGTACAATTAGGGTTAGAATAAACCAAAATCAAGAGAGAGCCACAGTGGGTGAGGGAGAGCAGTTTCCAAGGGTGGAGAAGCCATATTCACCATCTTGCACAACCACCACCACCATCGTGTGGATCGAAACGCGAGGAACGCAGCCATACCAACAACATCAATGGATCAGACCGTTGAAATTGAGGCAATTTTTTATTACTTTCTTTATTTAGCAATAATCATACTCATGTTAGTGTAGGTGGATTTAATCCTTGATTTACATGATAATTGGGTGAAAATTGGAGTTAAATGATGATTAGAGACTAGACAAATTAGTTGTTGATATTCCTTCATGTCTGTGTAGGTGAAACTATGAAATTGAATCATATATGAATGAACGAATCTGGGTTGGTTGGATTCTTTAATTGAAATTATGGAAACTAGGGTTCATATGAATTAATTTGGGGGTTTTATGTAATTATGATGATTAATGATGAATTAAGGATCCTAGAATGTTAAGAATGGCTTATAATCTGTTATGGGTTGATGGGTATTGATGATGAGATGTTGGGTGTTGAATCTTAGAGGTTTTAGGTTCATAAATGGTGGGAAAAATGCATAATTCTGGAAAAGAAGACGAACAGTGACATCTCTCGCGAAGTCGTTCGAGCGACATGTGGAAGTCGTTCGAGCAAGATCCATTCTGGTTAGGGCGAGATTTCTGATTTTTAAGAAATTACCTATTTTGACCCAAGCTAGTAAATGGTTGATTTGAGTGAGGAAAATTAGTGTTCGATGAACCCAAAATAGTGCAGAATTATTGGGAGTTGTTTAGGTGTGTTGATTGAGATATCCGGGAGGGTGATATTACCATAGAGATTATGAGAGAGAGGTAATCGTAATTGTAAATGCATCGAAAGTATTCTCTGATAAATACTTATGATATTATTTCTAACGATGTGGAACTTAACAATAAAATTATGGTTAATTGTGGGACTTATTATGATTATGTATTAACGATTTTCGGGTGACATATTGTCCTTAGAAATATTACGAGAGAGGGAATACCGTAATTTAAATTACGTTGATAGTATTTAGCGATAATAATACTACGTATGGAATATGAAACTTGGTTGTTTATACCGTTTGATTGGATGGGTTATGTGAATACCTATTACTTGCTAGTATTATGTGTATGACATACCTAGCTGCTTGCTATCACAGGAGGTGGTGTAGACACATTCTTATCATAAGGGGATTTTGACTTCTATCTCAGAACATAGGACTGTGAAGGCTTACTTGCGAGTGGGTAAGTTGCTGACTATGGGAGCGTAGGTATGTGCATGACCCATAGGTACGTGATCTATGTTCCCCTCCATTATGTGTGTTTTGTATATATGGTTCGTGGGAGACTTCCAAACCAATAGTCCTTATTTGAGTACGAGAGGTGCCAGGACATGATAGTAGAGTATGCAATGCACTACATGTATAGCCTTGGGGTGCTGTGTTAGTATATATATAATGAGTGGTGAATATTTAAATATACTTGTGTTATACTTACAATGCGATATTTGTGGGCTATTAATATTGGTTTAATGCATATATATAATATTGAAAGATATATATATTTATGCTTTTCGTATATCTAAAACGAGAAAATATCTGATAATTAAGATAGTGAAATATTCATTAATGTAAATAGTGAATACTTGACTTTAGTGTGATAACACTTGTTTAAAATGATAAATGTTGAGATCTAAAATCGGAATTATACTACGAGGGGTAGTTAGATGCACAAGACGTTCACACTAGTTAGAAGTGTGTCAGATGGCTAGGTTGGATTAGATGTACGTTAGGCGTTCACACTAGTCGAGAGGTGAGAATCTCGTGTGAGAGTTCAAACTAACATGCATATAATACTTGCTTTAATGCAATTTTAAATACTTGCTAAAACAAGTATTTTTACACATCGGTCTCTGACCCGTTTCTTGCATCTCTTCTCTCTCTTGCTATATATATATGTATTATATCAGGTGCTCAGCCATGGGGTCATCGGTTCTAGATACTTGGATGGGTTGCCGAGCTACAGCTATTATGGAAGTTGCGGGTTATTTGAGATTAGACGCTTCTCTCATTTCTTTCAGTTCCTAGTTCATTTGTTTCAATTAGGGCATGTGTCTCCCATTTTCATTAGCAGAGTTGTACTCAGTTTACCTTGTAGTTCTTCTCAGTTGGTTTGAGTATTAATTATGGATTGGTTTGTAATTGTAAAATGGAAGGTTTTATCCAGTCTTATCAATTCAGTATTTGATTCAGTTAGCATTTAATTCTTGTGTATCGTTTATATTTACATGTTCAGAATTTATTAAATTAATTGATTTAAAGTTTAATTGGAAAATCTTTTGACACTAGCTTAATTAAATGTTAGGTAGTTAATTGGATTTAAGTTTTCGACAGTGATGCTAAGAATGAACCAACCGAACATTCTGTTTTAAATTTTATAAAGGACTGATCACCCGATATTTAATTGGGCGGGGTGTCACAAAAAGGTACACATTTATCCTTTTCGATTAAACCACCGTTTATATGGACCTAAAAAAGTGAGGAATTGAAAATTATCTGGGGTCCAATGAGGTTTAAAAGAGCCTGAAAAAAAATGAAAGGCAATAAAAAGATAATTATGCCAAAAATGGCCAATAGTTTTTTAGTTTCATCACCTCATAAATAGAAAAAATTAACTTTTAATGAGGGAGTTTGGATGGAATTTTCAACCGTTTCACGTACTTGAAAGTCATGAAAAGGCATTACATAGTTTTGGACGTTATTGGTGTGGAAATCATTTATACTTTGATTTGTTGATATAAATAAGACAATGTCGTCTAAATTCAACAATTTTACACCAAATGATTATTTTTTATGTTCATTCATTAGGAGTACACTTATGCATCTTGCACATATGATATGATTGAGCTGATTTTCCAATAGAATCTGTTCACACCCATTCATTCCATATCCACGATTTTGTTATCTTAGTATAAATTCGTGGTATGTGATTTTTTAGTAACATCTTTTTTGCATTTTTGTATAAAAAATTGAAAAAATAAAAAAGAGTTTGTTTTCTTGGTTTTTCGTGAAACCCCGATTTACTTTATTTGATTTATTCTTTTCCTTATCTATTTCAGACAAATGAAAAAGGGGAGAACAAATTATGATTCTATGGGGAGTTTTAAGTATGGGGGAGAATTGATTATGCTTACACGTTTATGCTTTATATCATTTCAAACTGGACACGCCACCTGGTTTTTTTCTTTATCTCATGTATGTAGGTACAATTGAAGACTTTTGAATGCACACCCTGATGAGAAAATCTTGATGTTTTGAAAAGTTGATTGTTGAAGCAAAGTTTGAAGACTTGTTCAATTTATCTTTCCACGTTTGAAATTTTGGGAGGGTAGATTTGTATAGGTCATTTGAGTTTGATAGATCGAATATTTTTATTTAGTCCCGCCATAGACATAAGGAGAGATTTGTAAGGACATTGGCTGTCACATTTAGTATATCGTATACCACTACAATTTTATCAAAGAATTGGGAAGCTTACATCTACAATCTACAATCCGAATTTCAAGACGACTTCAACAATGATGCCCAACAAGGAAAAAATTGGTAAAATATATTTTCGTTCCATTTAAAGTTTCCATTAAAAGTATTGGGATATTTTTATGAAAGGTCAAATATTTTTCCATTTATGAAAAATAATTTTTGAAATATTTTAAATGATTTTAATCATAAACGTTTTGGATAAATGTTTTCAGATTCGTAAGAATTTTGGTTTTAAAGGTTGCTACAGATTTTAAATCTTTGGTGACGAATCTCGAAGTTTGTGCCTGCTTATTCCAACGAGATCAGATATTGTTCGAACGATGTAGTTTTTCGTTCGAACGACCGAGTTCAATTCTGATACGTCACCGCCATAAATGTTTTTATATAAAGAGTGTCATACCTCTGTATTTCATGTGGAGAAAAACACTCGTTTTAACATAATACGATTTTAGTGTTTTTTGTTTTATTATCCATCTTTTTAAGGGTTCAAAACATTGTTTTTACAATTCACAAATCCCACACTTTTTGTGTGAGTTGTTTGTGGAACCCAAAGCATAATTTTCCTGGTAGTTTTGCTGAATCATTAGTGCCTTGGAAAGGTACAGGGCTGACCATAGGTGCCACTTGCGTGAGGTACTGGGTTGATCGACTGCATGTCATAGGGAGTGTTGCGGTGTTCCTAGGTAGATGACAACGAACCAACAACTGTGGGTATTTCGTAAGTCAAATTGTATTTTCACTGTAATCCGATTGTAAACCATTCCCGTACAAATTATAGTGGAAATAAAAGGTTTTTGCCCTGCGGGGATTTTTTCCTGAAATCTGTCTTTGTCATCTTGTTCATCGTTTGATTTAATATGAGATTTGTATTGACATGTAGATGTATGTTTAGGGGATGATTTCATTAGTTTTTTGGTTTTAGCAAATTTAGATATCCAATTAAATAAGTCTGAATTGGAAATTACGAATCTATTTGAATCAGTATCGCACGCGGAATTTTCAAATACTTGACAAAAACGTGAGTAAAAACAAATCCGACATAAATCTGGGATAATTTTGAAGTTTCTGATTGCAAATATACCAAATTAAAGAGGATAAATATGGAATATTTATGCCGAATCAAAGCCCCTTAACTTAGAATGTTGTTAGTCTTGAGCAATGTACAAGAATAAGAAATTGGGTCTAAGAATACCTCTTATCAACTATGAGATACAACACCTTTCTTGGGGGACAAGAGACCGCATTTAGAGTATGAAATAATTAGTTAAACCCCTACAGTACCCTAGTAGGATGAGTGGTGTCTCGTGAGGGTTTGCAGTGAATTTACCCACAAAATTAATTTCGTACCACATTGTACGACTCAAAGAAAATGTCAAAATAATTAAATCATGTATACTTTAAATTCCATAAAAATAACCTGAACAAATTTTTATTTGCTAAATCTCAATTTATAGTATGTCCGTGTGTGGGGGAAGTCGAAAATCAATAGCTAACATCAACCAATTGATCATTATGTTTCTTTTGAAAAATTCTCTTTGATTCAATTTCTCACGGGGTGCTCTCACAAATGAATCACTCAGATAGTGGCTTTTTGTCTCAATATGCGTGAAATTACGAGTAAATATAATGGACATGAGTTCACCCACATAAATTTCAAAATAATTTTTTTATAGTGAAAATATCTCGTGAGCAGATTATGGTTAATCGAAAATGGGAAAACATCATTCTTTATTTGCGTAATTTTGGTCTTTATATTATATTGTTGTATTTTTAGTTCTACACGCGGTGATTGACTTCGTTATTCGGACTCGATTAGGACTTTTTTGGTTTAAGGGTATGTTGGATAATAATGGAAGTGTGAAAATGTTCAAAGATGTAAAATTTTCTTGCAAATGTCCATTTGTACCTTTCTGGGCTTTTTTTCTCTTTTTATTTTTCATATTTTTCTCATTTTTTTCCAATTCTTATTGGAGCTTATTTCAATTTTTCTTCCCATTTTCATGTACCACTTTGAATTAATTTCTAAATTTATCGATTTTAACAAGTCTGAGTCAAGTTGCATTTTTCGGGTTAATAAATGAATGGGATATTATTTTAGGCTCAAGTTGTCTTTCAAAAGTTAGATACATTTTTGAAATATCTATGGATTATATTTTTGGGTGAATAAACATTTCCTAGCTTCATATGTCCGAATTACTAATCAAATTACTATATGCATCTCGAGTTTAATTTTTATTTTAAGTTTTGAGACATTATAGATGCGTTTTGAAAATAATATCAACACTCGTTTTTTACTGATCAAACAATGATTTAGAGATCAACAACGAATTTATCACTGAAAGAACTTTTTAGTTAGTTTTATCTCGGGTTGATTTAATTACTCGAAAATGTGGATAGGCACAAAAATCTCACCGACCTAAAATCTCCACATTTATTAGTACAAGTCGTCAATTTTTGCTTAATTTTCCTTTTTAATCAATTTCGGCTTAGTACAATGGAATTTTTAAAAATTGAAATTTCAAGCAAAAATTTAATGATGTTTTTTTAGGATTTTAAATTCCAATTTCTATTAATTTTGAAAAAACATATTCTTGACTTTTTCGAAATTTTCCATTTTTTGAGTTTTTTATATTTTTAATTTTTTTTGCATTTTAAAATTTGTGAAGTTTAAAAGACTAACTTGTACCGCCTAACATATAATTTGCATTGTTTTCAACGAAATGGTCTTAGATCTAAATAAGAAAAGAATGAGTGTGGAATATAGAACAATCAAAATTCTAAATGCAACGACTCATAATATAACTTAAACATGATTTTCATTAAAGAAAGAGAGTATATTACATAGGTTATTTAAGAGATAAAAAAATGAAATACAACGAAACTTCATAAAGAAATGTACATGTCCATAGGAGCTTAACGAGAAGGACTGGTGGTGTTGGGGTCGCAGACTTAAGGATTTATGAAGTAATGGGGCAATTCGGTGCCTGGACCCATGCTTGGCTGGTAGAGGTCATCTTGGAACGGCATCATCATTTGAGTATCCCGGTGGTAATAGACTCGGTCATCGTGATATTCAGAGATGAACCCATCTAGATGGGGATCGATTTGATCCATGCGACGATTGATCATCGTCGTTTTGTGAGCATGCTAATCAAAATCACCCTCGAAATGCAGGTGCGCCAGATCGTCATCTTCATGCTCGCCCTGACAAAATTCCAATCCTCCCCTTCATCATTATTTTCTTCTTCTTCTTCGGTCTCTCCATCGTCTTCAACACCCTCCCCCATTTCGATATATTCAAAATGTATCTTGCGTACGGTGTCGAGTTATGAACTACCTTATTACTATGGTCTATTGACGTGGCGTTTGTGGGCTTTGGAACTTTGGCATTATCACTGTAATGCCCGAACTCTAATATGGGTCACCGTTGGGTCAAGACGCACCAGATCATTACCCATTTCGGGTTTGTAAGAGATCAGAAGTCCTAGCACAATAAATAATGAGGTATGAGTTGTCACTCTCACTTATAATTATATTAAGTTGTACTCTCAAACTACGTCCCAAGCAATCTAAAAGCCCTAGTATAATAAATAGGACATGAGACAGTGGTCAGAACACATTAAATAATATATATATATATATACACTAGGGTATGCCCGTGCCTGAAGGCACGCTGATAATTTCCAAATTACATAATCGCAAAACGACGAAAATTTCCAGAGTACGTAATTGAAAAATGGAAAAAAATTTGTTCCCCCAATACATATAGTTTTACAAAATTGATCCCCCAGAGTATGCCCGTTCCTGAAGGCACGATGCAAAATTTTGAAAGTTCACACCGTTGATTTAACCATACGTCGTATTTACTTACATATAAACACCGTGCTCATGTACATACAGACGTATACCATGGTATGAACCTTTTTTATCGAAAACATTTTACCAACACATAATTGTAAACAATGTCCGTCATCCCATGATACACTTACTCACCATGACTCGATGTATCCCATGTTAATGTATGCATCAACGATACACACATTTATCACATCTATAAAGACGGGACGGAAAAATGGAAAACATTATTTTGAAACATAACTTTGTAACATGTGACACATGTTCAAGTGTCAATTGGGAAACATTTATATATTTTTAAACATTTTTTTTTGTATTAAAAACTATGTAGTTTCTTATTAAAATCTAATGATAAATAGCCTTATAAAAAAGTCACAAACATTTTTAAAACTTTTTTATTAAAAAAGTAAAACAAGTTGCAAACATTTTTATAAAAAAAAGTCACAAAAGTTTAAAAAAAAAGTCGCAAACCTTTTTTAGGTATAAAAACACAATAATAAATAGCTTCTTATAAAAAAGTTTTTTCTAAACAATTGAAAAAAGTTTCTTAGTAGTTTAAAACAATTTATTCGTGTAAAAAATATTTTTTTTATTTTTTTAAAAACAACTTTTTATTTTTTATTAAATTGTCCAAACATTTTTTTAACTAATATAATAGTTTAGACAATGGGCATCAATCATGCCCTAACCTAAGAATTTTGATCAAAGGTTGTGAAAAAAATGATGTGGACAATGGAATTATATTCAATTATCATTTGCATTTTATCATACACGCGAGGGAAACAATCATAAATTTTTTTAACATAAGTACAACATTATAGGTAATGAGCACCAATAAAAACTCAACTAAACTTGTGGAATGATAACATGGCTGGAAAAAAAACAATAACCAAAAATTCTTAAAAATTCTCAAATTATAACTTCAATGCACAATACTATATGATCACTGCCCAACAAATTGGGGCCGCTTTAAGTTGATCATAATTCTTCATTACCTGATTTAAACACGTAAAAACTTATGCAAAATTGAGAAGTTGATTATAATACATTTTCCTTTTGAAAAAGTAAGCCAAATAAAATACATATGCCACTCGATATAACTTCTTATGAACCTCTCAGTTTAGTAACTGGTTTTTTTCTTGAGCCCCATGCACTGTACCCGCATTTTTTGAGCCCCATGTAGTGTTTCATCATTTAAAGTACTTCTCCCATGGACACAATCACAAACCCAACATCCATCAATCAAAAAATTATCATCCAAACATTATACCTTGAAATTTCACCTTCGTACACATGGGAAGTAGAACGAATGCAAATAAGAGATTTCACACCAAACGTTTTGGCCAGCAACGTAATTAACAATAGTCAAGGCTCCTATTTAAAAACTACATCAGACAATATTAAAAATAATAATAATATTTATGGTCAAATCCAAGAATAAACTAAGGTATGAGTAACCAACCTTTGAAACACACAAAATGATTAGATCTATTTTTAGTGATGTTGCCAAAAAATGATTTGATCTCAAATAGCCATAGAAATTTGCAAAATGGAAGAAGTTACAATAATCCAAACCATGTCTTGCCACATCGTAATGATCAATACACCAATAAGAATTTGAGGACGAAAATGCCTTATTTATGGACAAAGGACAAATAAGACTTATCGATTGTGAATTTATGGACATAAATGCTCTTTTATTCTTTCCCTCTCCACCTTTTTTTCCCTAAATGAGAAGGATAACACCAATCTTAATCAAATTCATTAAATCTATAATTCAACATACTCAATTTATTTATCTATAAAACTCCAGTATTTGCAAAATTAGCATTGTATAAAACCTCCAATATTAACCCTGACATTGATCGTAATGATAAATACACCACTCATTAAAGTTGTTGATGAACTGTTCATTAAGTCTGGAAGATTTTGGAAAAAGTCAGGTGTTTGAACGTTGAACTAAATTGTCATGTGCCAGAATTTTTTTTCCAGAAAAGTGGTTCAATCAAACCAGGTTACTTTTGTTACATGTAACAAAAAATCCCCGAAAAATATAAACATACCTCAAATCAGTTGAAACTCTACACTGTTGTTGTGGTATAGACACATGTCACACGCACTTTTCATGATATGGGCAAGTCGTTTGAGATAAGGTTTATCAACAACACATAAATCCAGATGGAAATGAGTTGGAGTTAATCTGGTGGTTCAGGTGGTTCATATGTTTCAATCCAAACATAACTCTCATTATTAAGTTGGCGTTAATCTGGTTGAAAAAAAAATTATCATCTCTAAAATACATTGATCACGGCTTTTTATTCTCCAAAATACATTGATCATGACTTCAAAGTTGTAAACTGTACAATTAAAGAAAGCATTTAAAGTTGCAGTAAGAGAGAGAGATAGAGTACCTCAGATATTGCCACCCGTTCAAATCGAAAAACACAACCATGACCAACACAGCAGATATACGTTAAAATTAATTTAGAACAAAAAAAATTTAAAAAAAAACGTATACCCGATACATGTGGTGTATCTCCCACTGATCTGAGATCTTAGTGCAAATCCAAAACGTATACCTAATGTATGTGGTTTCTTAGAAAAAAATTGATGGGGCGTGGAAGAAAATTCTGGCATGTCATCCTCTACCACTTCCATCGATGGAAGCTCCTCCTTCTTATGGAGGTCTTATTATAAGAAACCTGCACAGTAAAAAAAAAATAAAAATAAAATTCATGGTGAACCCCAAGTTCAGATCTAAAAAAGTTAATGAAAGCTCTAAAAAAAATATATTCATTTAAAAAAGCCCATGTACATGTGACAAAAAATGTTCATGTAAAACAACACCCAAAATCATAGAGGAAAAGATTTAATTCCATTACCCAAGTCTCAGCCAGATGTGAGGAGCTCAACCATTGCGGAGCTCGAAGAGTGATAGGTACCATGTATAAGAGACTAAGATTTGGGGATAAAATGGGTATTGCCTACACACGATGAAATACTCAAAAAAACCATCGCTCGGATGGTTACCAAAAGCATAAATCGGAGCAACAGAAAACTCCGTCGACTATAGAAAACCCAGCCGGCTATATGTGTGCAATTGTATTGATTATTGAAATATTAAATAAAGGTAAACGATGACTAAGGATTTAGAAGTTAGATTGTCGACTTACAGTGGCGGATTCTTAGTACCGCCGGTGTACCACACCTGTAAAAGGATAGAGGGAGGGATAGGGAGAGACGGGCAAAAGGCAAAAGTGAGAATGAGGGAATGAGAAGTCGTCTAGGGTGGGAGAAAATGAGAGAGGAGAGAAGGGTAATGAGAGTAAGAGTACGACTTTGCCCTTGTTTTTGAAATTTAAAAAGAAGGGGCAAATTAATTAGAGTGTGTAAAAAGAGGGGGAAGTTAAAATTTTAAGGGGTAAAAGAGAAAGTGTAAAAAAATCACAATGATGACATCATTTTTGTATCTTATGACATACATAAGTTTCTTACTTTATTATATATATATATATATATATATATATATATATATATGTGTGTGTGTGTGTGTGTGTGTGTGTGTGTGTGTGTGTGTAGAATAAAGATACAAAAAAATTTTGAATAAAAACATGTTGGATTTTTTTTAACAAAAACATTATAAAGAGGAACGAATAAAAGGAAAATGAAAAAAATAGTTTGAATTTTGTTTTTAAAGAGAGAATATGAAAATAATTTCATTTATTATGTTATTATAACAAATTCAAAAGAAAATCTTTCTTTCATTATAGGTTTTAATCTTTGGATGTGATTCTAGTTTCTAACAAGTCAATTTGACCTCTTTAACGCTCGAATGATAAAGTTTTTGAGTAATTGAAGTTGAACCTTGAGTATGACCACATTGTGAACGCATTCGTAACGAAGGGTATTCCTGGGATCAACTTACGCTCATTTGAGGACTAATACTCTCGGGTATAACATTTTTCTGTAAGAGTTTCCAGCAAAAACAACATTGTTTGCCACCTTTATATTATATTGTCGTCAAAAATATTTTTAGGTTATTAACATATACTTACATTACCAACCAAAAAATATACACTATATGGGTTATGAATGATCTTTCCTTTCTTTTTGTGCTTAAGGAGTAAAACAACATAAACAAAGAATCCATAAATCTGGGAACTCCCTATAAGTCTTCATTGGTCAGATATAATAGTTATTGTAGAGGGGACTAAAGCTCCACATACCACTCCTATTGATTTTCAACTTCACATGCAAGGCAATCTATGCATTTGTTTCATTCTCTCAATATATGCCTAATTTTTACCCTTATTATCCTAATCAAGTCTATGTAGTCCTCAACAAGAGGAACATGCATGTGATAATATTAATGTTCACCTCAATCTTACATGTGGGTGAAAATACCCATGAAATTGGTAACATCATCCATCATCAATTTGTTATCATTTCCCCAGAAAGAAAGTTTGATATCACTGCATCTGAAATTCGCAATCAAGTGATGCGGGGTATGTTTTCCTTCCAAAACAAGTAAATTATGAGCCTTACAAGTATTCTAAATACGAGAAACAAATATAACTTACCATTTATTTGCGTTCTAGTCATTATTACTCTTACGTCAAATATTATATATAACCCAGTCATGGAAAGTAAGATACACTTTGGTGTCATTCATGGAAAGTGGTAAGATTAAGCCAAGTCTCATGTGCTCTTTAATAAGTTCTTACCACATTGATCAGTGTCTTTAAAACTAGCATATAAGTCACAATCCGCATAATTGTACTGCATAAGTCACTTTAGTTGTACATAAGTCACATAAGCCATTTTTCATAAATATTGCCTAAATTTGGAAAGTAGATATGAATTTTTTGATATTAATACTTTCCAAATAATTTGTGGAATTTTGTCTATAAAGGTGTATAAATAGCTAAATCCATATCGCCCCATTCTTATTAACATAGGTGTAAAAATAAGCAAAAATCCAAATCTCTTATGAAACCGAGTGAAAAAATCACCTATAACTATTGTTGATACCAAATTTATTCTGCTGACATGGCTCAATTGAATGAAGACACATGGCAATCTACATGGCAACAACAAGCACATCCGAGGAATAAGAACTCTCCAAGGAACTCTTGAATACCGAGAAGCTTAGGCGGTCCGAGCTGCACCTCGAACAAAGCATTAACAGCAGGATACCAACAGTTTGATTGTTCATTAAATGCTTATCATTCAGACGCACACGCAAAAGGGGCATTGAATGTATTACCCTTTCATGTGTACATCATTTAATGTATTACCCTTTCACATTATAGTCTCAGGGCTATAAATAGATTGTACAATCCTCATTGTAGGGGGACCAGACCAGAATTTCTTGATAGAACTTGTAATCGAGAATTCCCAAACACTGAGCAATAACACAACAGTGGACTTAGGCCATTCTTATAAGGCTGAACCACATTAAAAATTCTTTGTCTCATTTATATTTATATGTGATTGAATAATTAGAGATAATCTAATTTTTTACATCAACAGATTGGCACCGTCTGTGGGAAACGACTGGTAATATCATTTTTCACCAAAAATAATTCATCACAAATGGGTGATATTCCGGAATCCAGTAATTGAAACGCTGGAAACCCTCCAAATCCATCTGCTTCACCAAATATTCTAGATCTGGCTGGAATAATGACAAATCTGGCTCAAGGCCAGACCGTCACGCAAGAAACAATGCGACAACTCATTCAAACCCTCCATAGCGGTGCATCAGCCCATTCAGGACCACGAAGCATTCAAAGAAATACCCGTGCACCTTCTTCGCGTACTAGGCGTACCAATTCATATCGTAATGATGAATATAAAGATTTTTCCTATCAACCTGGATGAACTTCGTCAGTGCGAGCCACAGATACTGAACAACGTGTCACTCTCTCCAAAAAGGACTAGTGCGCTAGAGAGGTTAAGCAGGGTATCACCTTTTAATCGATTAGGACCTAGAAGGAGTAGAAGTCCTCCTAAAGTCGTATCGAGAAGTTTTCAACGACCATACTTTGCTGATCAACATACTTTGCCAACTTTCCTCGTCTAATGAGTGTCTCAATCTCATTTTGAAGAGCTATGAAATTTTTGGTCATATGGCCATGATCTTTATGAAACTCGCAATACTTTGCCTTATTCCTCTTGTCAGGGTCTGCCTTCATCTTCTCTGGCTAGTTTAGCTCCTCGTTGCTCTTGATTTCTTCTAGAACATGGTTGATATCCTTCTTCAAAGGAGTATAATTATCATATTTCTTCAATACGTCCCATACCGACCTATTTTTTGAATGTTTATCATTACCATTATTCTTATGCTCTTTCTTCTTAGCTTTATCACCTTCCACCTTGGTTTCTTTGGCATCCATGTTCTTCTTCGCAACCATAGCCTCCTCGACATTCATAATCTTGGACGCTTTTCCCATCAGGTCTGACATGGTTCTAGGTGGATCTTTGGCCAAAGTGTAGTACAACTTGTTCGGCAGTAGTCCACTCATCAAGGCAGTAATCGATGTCTTCTCCTCATAATCAATGACTTCCAGTTTCTCGTTATTAAAACGAGCTATATAATCTCCGGTACTTTCACCAGCTTTTTGTCTAACACTTAACAAATGTGCTACTCGTTTAACTGGCTTTGCCCCAAAATAGAAATTCCCAATGAATAACTCGGCCAGTTGAAGAAAGGTTGAAATAATACCCCGAGGAAGATTATTATATCATATTTGAGCAGATTCGGTAAGAGTTCCCGAGAATGCTCTGCATCTCATCTCGTCTAGAACAACATAGATGTCGGCTGGAGCTTGGTATTGTTCTATATGAAGGACATGGTCAGTCTTTCCATCATACTTGGGAGTTACAACAGGTGCTTTGAACTTTGATATTGTTGGAAAATCTGCAATGGCCTGGACAAAAGGTGTTCCTCGAACAAAGGTTCGTTGTAGAGGGTTCTTGGCCTTAGCCATTTCCCCTTATCTATCCTTCAGCCCTTGAATAGATCCTTTCCATGCATCATTTCCTTCCTCGGGCCTGTTGGTTGGAGCAACTGATCGCGTTGAAGTGGCTTCCTGAGATCTACCTTGAAGAGCAGCTGGTCGCGACTCGGCAGATCCTTCCCTTAAATCTGATGGTCGTTGAAAACTTCTCGATACGACTTTTGGAGGACTTCTACTCCTTCCAGTGGTTGGGGGCTGTGAGATGGTTTCAGCCAAATTGATCGAGGATCTCTTCTTCAGCCTCCTCGGGGGAACAGGAATAATTTCGACCAAGGAAGAACTCTTGGTCGGTGATATTACAATCACCTCTCTAGAAGCAGCAGACCTTCTCGGAGCCACTTGGGGCTTCTCTACAACCTTCACAACAGTAGCAGCCGAGGAAGGTGCATCAGTCTTCTTTGTCCCCTCCACTGGGACGTCAACTTTACTTCTTTTTGTCTCTCCAGCACCAGAGGCAGGCTTCTCGAAAAGGGTGGGAGGTCTTTTCTTCTTCATCCTTTCACTTAAAGGGATGTGTGATTCAGGCGAAGAACTTACAGAGGCTGGTACTGGTTCTGCTTCACTTATCACCGGACGAGCAGTGAAAGAAGTGGTGTAGCTCTTGTATTGCAACAGATATGAGTCTGACCTAATGTGCTCGTCGGCAACACTCTGATGCAAACTCCAGATAAGTTTCAAATGTATTTTGTTAACGTCTGCATCCTTCGGACACTTTCTTTTTCTATCAACTGCAAATAAATAAACTTTACAATATCAGCGGCACATTTTATCAAACATAGAGGAAGCATAATTTCAAAATAAATAAAACGAAATAAAAATAACCTATCCCATTGCCATAGGGAGGGCATCTGGGACCCTGATAAACTTCATCTCCAGACAAAGGAGCATGTGGCCAATTTTTTATGACAACCCCGTGTTCAAAATAATCCCTATTGGCATCCGGGAGATTGACTACAAAGGCCCTATTTAAAAATCTATTTTTTAAATAAAAGGTGTTATCACCAACTTCCCATCTATAGCAGTACATGATTTTTGGAATTCCTATTCGAGTTCCATGAATTTGGTTTAACCTATGAACCCCATTAACTATTCTCCATGTATTGGGGGCTATTTTTGCAGGAACAACGTCAAAGTATTGACAGAATTCCAGACATACAGGATTGGGTGGAAAAGAAAATCCACACTCAGCAACAAAAAGACTGGGGAACCAATGTCCCTCAGCCAAACAAAAATAATCAGAAGGCTCAGAAATCTCTTCCAAAACAACCCAAGAGGGAATAGAGAAATCCGAGAGAAATTTATCAAGAGATACTACATGATAAACCATAATGAAAGAAGGAAATGAAGAAGAAGGAAGAAGATCGTATAAAAAAAGAGTGGATCTGTTCACAACGAACGATGGAAAAGATGAACGCACAAGAAAGAGACGATGGAAAACTTAAAGATACAAATTTGAAAAAGTAGAAGACGATGGGATTGTCTGTCACGCTTCAATACCTTGCCTTGGGAAAAGGAAAAAGTAATGATTACAAAAAGAAACGATTACGCTACCGACGGCTAAAAAGACAAAAAAAGCGCGGGAATCGAAGCGAGTAGAAAAGTTCAAAAAAGCATGATTCTACGAATTGGGAAGAAGAAATAAATACAAAAGACTACTAAATATCAGGAGGACCATTTAAAACTGCCATATTCCGAGAAAGAATGTTCCATACTCCTAAATTTCGAACTATAAAACATTGGGGGCTTCAGTTGATACCAAATTTAGTCTCCTGACATGGCCCAATTGAATGAAGGCACGTGGCAATCTACGTGTCAACAATAAGAGCATTCGAGGAACTCACACGCTCCGAGGAACCATATTACTCTGAGGAACTCACACGCTCCGAGGAACAAGAACTCTCCGAGGAACTCACACACTCCGAGGAATAAGACCTCTCTGAGGAACTCTTGAGTACCGAGAAGCTTAGGCGGTCCAAGCAACTCAGGCAGTCCGAGCTGCATCTCGAACAAAGTATTAATAGCAGGATACCAACAGTTTGACTGTTCATTAAATGCTTATCATTCAGATGCACATGCTAAAAGGGCATTTAATGTATTACCCTTTCATACGTACATCATTTAATGTATTACCCTTTCAAATTACAGCCTCAGGGCTATAAATACATTGTACAATCCTCATTGTAGGGGGACCAGACCGGAATTTCTTGATAGAACTTGTAATCGAGAATTCCCAAACACTCAGCAATAACACAACACTAGATGTAGGCCATTCTTATAAGGATGAACCACTTTAAAAATTATTTGTCTCATTTATATTTATCTGTGATTGAATAATTAGAGTTAATCTAATTTTTTACATCAACAGATTAGTGTGGAAGGAGCTCTGGAGGAAGCTATTAAGTCTCTAAAGGATTCTCGCCAAAAATATGCTACTGATAAGGCTGTTTGGGAGAAGAAACTTGCCTCCACCGAGTAGGACAAAGCTCGAGTTGTTGAGGTCTCCAAGGATTTGGAGAAAAAATTGAATGCTTTGGAGAGGAAGAATAAGGATCTCGACGAGAAGCTCAAAGCTGCTGGGAAGCTTGAAGATAAGCTAAAGGTTGCTGAGGAGGAGTTGGGCCAACTTCAGGAAGTAAGTCGGCAGAAGGAGGAGGTTGAAAATAAATTGAAGACTGCTGAAAACCTTGTGTCCGAGAAGCTTTCCTTGGAGGAGACCAAGAGGAAAATGGTTGTGAAAAAGTCCTTCAGTGCTGGCTGGGACAAAGGGTGGAACAAGGGGTTGGCTGCCATGATGTCCCAAGTAGAATATGGCAGCCTCAAGTATTTCAAAGATGGATGGGTTGCTGCCTTACAGGAGATGAAGGTTGATGAATCTTCTGAGCTTTTCCAGCGACACATCCCTGGTCCCCCTCCAACTCCTGAAGATGAAGAAGAGGACGAAGCTGCCTCTGAAGAATCTTCTATGGTGATGGGAGATCATCCCCCATCCATCCAGCCTACTAATGAGGAACCTCAGTAAATCGTTACTTCTTCCGAGCAACTTTTGGCGCTCCCCGAGAAAATTTTTATTCCCTCCGATCAACCTAACTCCTCTTCCTAGCCTCCCGAGAAGGTTTTTGGAGACAAGGAAAAGGTGTAGTGTTGTTCGGGTTTCTTTTTATTTTATTTCCTTTTATCAAATATAACCCAGAACATGTAACTCTGAACTATGATATAATAAAACTTGAACTTTTTTTCATACTGTTGTCTATCTTCTCTTCATACTCTGCTTGTACTTCTTATTAATTATTGCTTTTTCTTCTTCTGCTAGTTTCAGGCCAGGATGGAATTACTATCTGCCCATGATATAAAGTTGCTGTGATAATGTAATGAATACTTTAATGCTGGTCACACAGACCTAAGTGCAGCACAAGCCATCGACATCCTCGGCCAAGATGCTTCTGAACAGGCAGTTGAAGATTATCAGTATCTGAAGTGTCTTCTTGACCGTGCAGTGGCCAATAATGTGGCTTACTATGAAATGATTGAGGATCTCCAAGGCACCCTCGAGGATCTTCAGCAAAAATACAAAGAATCCACTGCCCTCTTGCATGAAGGGTATGAGAAAAAGTACCAGCAAATCATTGCCGACAAGGGCTACGAGAAGCTTTTTGCTGGCTATGATGTCAGGGAGAGAACCCTGAAGGGTTAGGTCGAGGAGTGTAGATAAATTGCTGAACTATTAGAGCAAGAGAACAACAATCTGCAAAATGAGTTATCACAGTTGAAGTCTGCTGCTTCCTATTCAAAAGCCTTGATCCCAGTGACTGATGAGGGATTTTCATTCTTGGAGGTCGAGAACGCCAACTTGAGGGATGAGTTGGAAACCTTGAAGAGGTCGGGCCCTTCTTCTTCTTCTGCTCGCGGACGAGCAAGAGCTCTTCGGAGACGAGCAAGAGAAGTTCGAATTCCTATCGGGGAACAGAGGACTCATTCTGCCTTAGAGAACCAGGCCTTCCAGTTAATGGCAAAGAACCAGGCGTTGGTTGAAATGCCAAAGAAAATCAGGGACCTGGAAGAGCAACTCTCTGAGTAGAAATCTACCCTGGAGAACAAATAGCTCTTCATCAAAAATCTCCACGAGCAGCTGGAAAGACTTACATATCAATTCCATAAACAGCCTAGGGAGTTCTGGATGTTTGGATACAACGAAGCTCTCTACCACTTGGACGATCGTATCCAGAATGTCAATAATGAGGGCTACAAGCAAGGCTGGTTGAATGCCTTAGGTGTGGTGCAACTCGAACAGGGTCATTACCTGTGGGACTACCATGATCCCGGGCTGCTCAACTTACCTGTGCCACCATACAAACTGGATATGAGTTGGTTCCCTGCTCGGGCCATTCCAAGGAGCTTAATTTCCATGTATCTCGGTGACTACAATCTCCATTCAAATGCCTAGATATCTCGTCATGAGAACCTCTTAGATCGACCATCCGTGATGAATATCAAGATGTTAAAGGATCTCAACTTCATAAATTCTCCTCTGGATTTAAATGATCTGCCTACCAGCGAGGAACCTGTGTCAAAAGAAGAGGGGAAAAGACCAGTAGAATAGGAATATTAATGTAATAAATTTGTAAACATTTCACAATCAATGTAATTTTCATTTCATTATCAATGTAATTTGTTTTGAATTTAATGAAAGACTTTCATTTCTGTTTGCAATCTTAATTGTTATTGTCTTGTAATACTTTACATCTGTGCTTGTGTATCAGTTAAAAAGATAATAATATTGTGTTATTTGTCGACCAACTAATTGTCGAGTAGTTTGAATTAGTAATCATTTGTCAAAAATGAAGTTTTGTTTCTCGGCCAACTTAATAATAAGTTAAGAGTATAAAAAATGTTGCTCGATCACTTTCTCGTCTTTATAAAATGTTTCTGACCAACCAGGGTCGATAAATTTTCCTTGTCGACCAACTACAATTAGTGGGTTTTTATCCCCGACCAGCCATACTTGGTACATTTTTTCGTTTTCATAAAATGTTTCCGACCAACCAAGGTCGGTAAATTTTCCTTGTCGACCAACTATAGTTAGTGGGTTTTTATCCCCGACCAGCCATACTTGGTAGATTTTTTCATTTTCATAAAATGTTTCCGACCAACAAAGGTCGGTAAATTTTCCTTGTCGACCAACTATATTTAGTGGGTTTTTATCCCCGACCAGCCATACTTGGTAGATTTTTTCGTTTTCATAAAATGTTTCCGACCAACCAAGGTCGGTAAATTTTCCTTGTCGACCAACTATAGTTAGTATTTTTTGAATAGTTGTAGTTCCCGACCAACTCAACTTGGCATTTTCGAGAATATATTTCTAACCAACATAAATTGACACATAGTTTTATTTTCCGGAGGAATAAAAGTTTTAGAATAAAAGTTTTACTTCCCAGAGGAATACAAGTATCTTTACTGCCCGGAGGAATATAGGTAGTTTTACTTCCCGGAGGAATATTGGTAGCTTTACTTCCCGGAGAAATATAGGTAGCTTTACTTCCCGGAGGAATATTGGTAGCTTTACTTCTTGGAGGAATATTGGTAGCTTTACTTCCCGGAGCAATATAAGTTTCTTGACCAACCTTAGTTGGCATTTTCGAGAAGGTAGTTTTACTTCCCGGAGGAATATAGGTTTCTCGACCAACCTTGGCTGGCGTTTTCGAGAAAAAATTTGAGTAGTCTGAGCTTTGCCGAGTTTTGCCCCAGTTTTGCCCCGAGTAGTGTGTAGCACTAGTATTCCCCGAAAAAATTTCAATAAAAAGAAAGAATTCGGCAGAATATCTTCATTTTATTCATCACTGATAATACTTGCGTAGGCGCTCCGCGTTCCATGCATTCTTAAACTCCTGCCCTTCTAAAGTTGCTATTCGGTAAGTTCCTGGTTGAACAACTTTTGTAACTCGGTATGGTCCATGCCAATTTGCCTCCAATTTATTCGTATAATGTTATGCCTTTTGGTTTGAAAAATGTAGGTGAGACATATCAGCCGCTGATGAACAAGATCTTTGCTGAACAAATCAGTTACAATATGAAAGTCTATGTTGACGACATGCTGACAAAGAGCAAGAAAGCTGCAGATCATCTAGTTGACTTAAGTCAGACTTTTGATCAACTAGATAAATATCAAATGAAGCTGAACCCGACGAAGTGCATATTTGGAGTACGAGAAGTCATGTTTCTCGGGTACATTGTCAATCAACGAGGCATTGAGGAAAATCCTGAAAAGATCAAAGCTCTATTAGGGCTGCGATCTCTGACGACGAAGAAGGAGGTGAAAAGTCTTAAAGGACGAGTAGCAGCACTCAATAGATTTGTATCGCGAGCAACTGACCGATGTCTTCCATTCTTCAAGATGCCCAGAAAGTCTTTTGAGTGGAATGATGAATGTGAGAAGTATTTTCAAGACTTGAAGAAATACTTGGGACCACCTCCATTGCAGGCACATCCGAGGAACTCACACGCTTCGAGGAACAAAACTACTCCGAGGAACTCGAACGCCCCGAAAAACAAGAAATCTCCGAGGAACTCTTGAATACCGAGAAGCTTAGGCGGTCCGAGCTGCACCTCGAATAAAGCATTAATAGCAGGATACCAACAGTTTGACTGTTCATTAAATGCTTATCATTCAGACGCACACACAAAAGTGGCATTTAATGTATTACCCTTTCATATGTACATCATTTAATGTATTACCCTTTCACATTACAACCTCAGGGCTATAAATACATTGTACAATCCTCTTTGTAGGGGGACCAGACCGAAATTTCTTGATAGAACTTGTAATCGAGAATTCCCAAACACTCAGCAATAACACAACAGTGGACGTAGGCCATTCTTATAAGGCTGAACCACTTTAAAAATTCTTTGTCTCATTTATATTTATCTTTGATTGAATAATTAGAGATAATCTAATTTTTTACATCAACAGATTGGCGCCGTCTGTGGGAACCCATGTCCATCTATAGCAGTACATCTATGCATGAGGATTGTACAATGTATTTATAGCCCTGAGGCTGTAATGTGAAAGGGTGATACATTAAATGAAGTACATATGAAAGGGTAATACATTCAATGCCCCTTAAGAGTGTGCGTCTGAATGATAAGCATTTAATGAACAGTCAAACTGTTGGTATCCTGCTATTAATACTTTGTTCGAGGTGCAGCTCAGACCGCCATGAGTTGCTCGGACCGCCTAAGCTTCTCGGTACTCAAGAGTTCCTCGGAGAGTTCTTGTTCCTCGGAGCGTGTGAGTTCCTTGGAGAGTTCTTGTTCCTCAGAGCGTGTGAGTTCCTCGGAGTAGTATGGTTCCTCGGAGCATGTGAGTTCCTCGGAGTAATATGGTTCCTTGGAGCGTGTGAGTTTCTCGGATGTGCTTGTTGTTGCCACATAGATTCCCACGTGTCTTTATTCAATTGTGCCATGTCAGCAGACTAAATTTGGTATCAACAGAAGCCCCCAATGTTTCATAGTTCAAAATTTGAGGAGTGTTAAACATTCTTTCTCGAAATATGGCAGTTTTAAATGGTCATCCCAAAATTTAGGAGTCTTTTGCATTTATTTCTCCTTCCAAATTCATAGAATCATACTTTTTTTAACTTTTCTGCTCGCTTTGATTCCCGCATCCTTTTTGTCTTTTTAGCCGCCGATAACATAATCGTCTCTTTTTGTAATCATTACTTTTTCCTTTTCCCAAGGCAAGTAATTTAAGCGTCACAGACAATCCCATCGTCTTCTACTTTTTCAAATTTGTATCTTCGAGTTTTCCATCGTCTCTTTCTTGTGCGTTTATCTTCTCCATCGTTCGTTGTCAACAGATCCACTCTTTTTCTGTAAGATCTTCTTCCTTCTTCTTCATCATGGTTTATCCTGTAGTATCTCTTGATAAATTTCGCTATGATTTCTCTATTCCCTCTTGGGTTGTTTTGGAAGATCCTTCTGACTATTTTCGTTTGGCTGAGGGACATTGGTTCCCCAACCTCTTTGTTACTGAGTGTGGATTTTCTTTTCCACCCAATCCTTTATGTCTAGAATTCTGTCAATACTTTGACGTTGTTCCTGCAAAATAGCCCCCAATACATGGAGAATAGTTAATGGGGTTCACAGGTTAAATCAAATACATGGAACTCAATTAGGAATTCCAGAAATCATGTACTGCTATAGATGGCCAGGCGAGATGAGATGCAGAGCATTGTCGGGAACTCTTACCGAATCTGTTCAGATATGGTATAATAATCTTCCTCAGGGTAATATTTCAACCTTTCTTCAATTGGTCGAGTTATTCATTAGGAATTTCTGTTTTGGGGCAAAGCCAGTTAAACGAGTAGCACATTTGTTAAGTGTTAGAGAAAAAGCTGGTGAAAGTACCAGAGATTATATAACTCGTTTTAATAATGAGAAACTGGAAGTCATTGATTATGAGAAGACAGCGATTACTTCCTTGATGAGTGGACTACTGCCGAACAAGTTGTACTACACTTTGGCCAAAGATCCACCTAGAACCATGTCAGACCTGATGGGAAAAGCGTCCAAGATTATGAATGCCGAGGAGGCTATGGTTGCGAAGAAGAACATGGATGCCAAAGAAACCAAGGTGGAAGGTGATAAAGCTAAGAAGAAAGAGCATAAGAACAATGGTACTGATAAACATTCAAAAAATAGGTCGGTATGGGACGTAATGAAGAAATATGATAATTATACTCCTTTGAAGAAGGATATCAACCATGTTCTAGAAGAAATCAAGAGCAACGAGGAGTTAAACTGGCCAGAGAAGATGAAGGCTGACCCTGATAAGAGGAATAAGGCAAAGTATTGTGAGTTTCATAAAGATCATGGCCATATGACAAAAAATTGCATAGCTCTTTAAAATGAAATTGAGACACTCATCAGATGAGGAAAGCTGGCAAAGTATGTTGATCGGGGAAAACGAAAGAAGAAACAACGACCGAACAAGAGAGAGATCTAGATCTCCTCGTCGACCAGAGGAGAACAAGAAAAGAAACCATGAAGTTGATCCAGAAGACGATTCCGATCTTCCAAAGAGACCAAGGCAGGCAGAACGAGAGGTATTTTCAATACGTTTTGGATCATTTGATTGTAATGTCATTACAGGTGGAGATGCAGGAGGAGGAGACCTTACTGCCGAAAGAAAAGATTACCTCTGTGAGGCTCAAGCTTTCTCGTACATTCAACGAATAAATCTAGCTGAGGAGGATCGCCCAAGAAAGGTGGATAAAGAGAAATTGGTCATTGGTTTCTCGAAGAATGACCTTGCAGGTGTTCTATATCCTCATGATGACCCATTGGTGATCGAGATAAGAATGAAGGAAGTGATGATTTCACGAGTTCTTGTAGATAATGGTAGCTCGGCAAAACATCATGTTCTACTCGTGCTTCGATAGTTTAAATCTAAAGCTATCCCAACTAGAGCCTTATCATAGACCCCTCCTCGATTTTGTTGGCGAGAAAGTTTTTCCACTTGGGACGATCAAGTTGGATATATTCATTGGTACGTGGCCTGCTTGTTGAACAGAAAGAATACGCTTCTTCGTGACGGATAAGAATGTTCAATCATCGTAGAATATCATTATGGGAAGAGTAGGATTGAAGAAGTTCGAGGCTGTACCATCTACACTGCATCAATGCCTAAAATTTCCAACAAAATTTGGAGTTGGAGTTGTGAAAGGTGATCAGAAAGTAACTCGGGAATGTTATTATTCATCTGCCGAGAAAGAGGAACTTGAGGAATCAAGGATAAATACTACTACCTATCAAGTGGATGAAGGTGCAGAAATTGAAACATTGGATCCTAGAGATGAGTCGCAACTCGTGAAGGTGGTGGAATCTACTAAAAACATTATTCTGGACGACGAGCACCCTAAACGAACTACTTAGGTAGGTTCGTCGTTGGAAGCATCATTGAAACATGAATTGATAACTTTCCTAAGAAGCAGAAAGCAAACTTTTGCTTGGAGTCATGAAGATATGCCTGGGATAGACCCAAATTTCTTATGTCACGAGCTCAATGTGAATAAGGAGATCAAGCCAGTGAAGCAGAGAAGAAGAGTGTTCAGCCCGAGAAGAACCAAGCTATACAATAGGAAGTTGAGAAGCTCTAGAAAGATTGTTTCATTGAAGATTTAAATATCCAGACTGGTTAGCCAACGTGGTGATGGTAAATAAGAAAAACAACAAGTGGAAGATGTGTGTAGACTTCACCGACCTCAGCAAATCATGCCCAAAGGATCACTTTCCATTACCCCGAATTGATCAATTGGTGGATGCTACCTCGGGACACGATCTGCTGAGCTTCATGGATGCTTATTCTGGCTACAATCAGATTAAAATGGAACCTGAAGATAGGGAAAGTACTTCTTTCATTACCCCTAGGGGAACTTATTATTATAATGTTATGACTTTTCGTTTGAAAAATGCAGGTGCGATATATCAACGGCTGATGAAAAAGGTCCTTGCTGAATAAATCAGTTGCAATATGGAAGTCTATGTTGACGATATGCTGACAAAGAGCAAGAAAGCTGCAGATCATCTAGTTGACTTAAGTCAGACTTTTGATCAACTAGATAAATATCAAATGAAGCTGAACCCGACGAAGTGCATATTTGGAGTACGAGAAGGCATGTTTCTCGGGTACATTATCAATCAACGAGGCATTGAGGCAAATCTTGAAAAAACCAAAGATCTATTAGGGATGTGATCTCCGATGACGAAGAAGGAGGTGCAAAGTCTTACAGGACGAGTAGCAGCACTCAATAGATTTGTATCGCGAGCAACTGGCCGATGTCTTCCATTCTTCAAGATGCTCAGAAAGACTTTTAAGTGGAATGATGAATGTGAGAAGGCTTTTTAAGACTTGAAGAAATACTTGGGAGCACCTCCACTGCTGTCTAGGCCGGTGATGGGAGAAAAATTGTACTTATATCTTGTAGTGTCGGAGAATGCCGTCAGCTCGACGTTGATCAGAGTGGAGAATGGAGTGCAAAAACCAATTTACTATACAAGTAAGGCCTTCCGAGGAGCAGAGATCAGATATCCAAGGCTGGAAAAGTTGACACCGGCGCTGATTGAGGCGAGTAGGAGAATGAGGCCATACTTCCAGACTCATACTATAGTCGTATATACTGATATGCCATTGAGGCAAGCCCTTCATAAGCCAAAAAAATCAGGGAGATTGATGTACTGGGCAATAGAGCTCGGTGAATATGATATAATTTATGAACCCAGATCATCGCTAAATGGGTAGGCTGTGGCAGATTTTATAGCGGAGTTCACCTATCCTGATATCCCCGAGGAGCAGGAGTTGCTCATTGATCAACCTGTGGATGTTACAGGATCAACAAACACTAGCTCAGACCAACTCCGGTTGGTAAAAGGGCAAGTGGATGTTACAAGATCATCAAATTCGAGCTCAGACCAACTCCGGTTGGTAAAAGGGCAAGAAAAGATGATCGACGAGGAACAAAAAATATCTGGCGTGGATGAAAGGAAGCAACAAATATTTCACTGAGGAGATCTGACAGATCAGAAATTTGAAGACGAGTTACCTATATGGAAGCTATATGTAGATGGCTCATCTTGCACTGCAGGATGTGGCGCGGGGATAGTTTTGAACACTCCGGATGAGGTCGACATGGAATATGCCTTACGCTTACAATTCAAAGCTTCCAATAATTAGGTTGAGTGTGAGGCCATGATTGCAGGTCTTAATTTGGCAAAAATTATTGAGGCACGGCAGGTTATTGTTTTCAGTGATTTTCTGTTGATTGTAAACCAAATGATGGGAGTATATGCAGTCAGAGGAGAATTAATGATCAAGTACCATGCAAAGGTGATGGAGTTGGTATCAAAATTTGCTGCTATTCAGCTGGTCAGAATACCAAGAATGGAGAATGCAAGAGCAGACGCACTAGCTCGACTAGCATCAGCTACTCGTACCGAGCTCCGGAGAACAATCCCAATTGAAGTTTTAGTTGGTCGGAGCATAGACGAAGAACTGACGATGAACTTTATTACCCTTGATTTAGGACCATCTTGGATGGATCCCATCGTGGTATATATTGAGGATGGAGAATTACCAATTGACAAGCTCGCAGCCAAGAAATTGAAGTTTAAAGCTGCTCGGTATGTATTAACTCACGGTGTTTTGTATAGACGAGGAATTATGGCAGGTTTGCAGAGATGTGTACATCCCTCCGAGGTGAAATAATTGGTTAAAGAGATCCATGAAGGGTCTTGTGGAGCATATGTAGAAGGTCGGATGCTTTTGTAAAGGGTGATGACGCAGGGATACTACTGGCCAATGACGTGGGATGATTGTATAGCCTATGCCAAGAAATGTGACAAGTGCCAGTGCTTTTCCTCCATCCGAATAACTCCACAAGCATTGTTGACACCCATAACTTCCCCTTGGCCATTTTCCATGTGGGGAATAGATTTGGTCGGACCACTACCAATGACCAGAGGAAGGTTCAAGTACCTCATCGTTGCAGTGGATTATTTTACTAAATGGGTTGAAGCTGAGCCTCTCATTGATATGACGTACGACAAGGTGTACCAATTTTTTTGGAAGAACATCATTTGTCGATATGGTCTTCCTCATGCCTTCATCACAGATCATGGAACACAATTTGATAACGAGGAGTTCGCTGCCTATTGTCATCAGTTAAATATTTTGAAGGTCCACTCAGCACCAGGCCATCCTCAAAGCAATGGACAAACTGAAGTGACAAACAGAACGCTGCTAAATGGATTGAAGAAAAGATTGGATGATGCGAAGGCAAACTGGATCAACGAGTTACAATCAGTACTCTGGGCTTACCGAACTACTCCCTGAGTAGCAACTGGAGAATCACCAAATATGCTGGCATTTGGAAGTGAAGCTGTTATACCTGCCGAGTTGGGCCTCCCAACCCACAGGGTCCTAAATTTCAATTCCCCTATCAGCGACATAATGAGAAGATTGGATTTAGACATGCTCGAGGAAGTTAGAGAAGAAGCAGCCATTAGAAATGCTGCTTACCAACAACGAACATCTTTGTTCTACAACAAGAAGGTGAAGAAGTGCAACCTGAAAGAAGGCGACTATGTGTTGAAGAAAGTAATTCAAAAGAACAATAAATTGGAGGCAAACTGGTATGCACCATAACGAGTTACAGAAGTTGTTCGACCAAGAACTTACCAAATATCAACTTTAGAAGGGGAGGAGTTTAAGAATGCATGGAACGCAGAGCACCTATGCAAGTATTATCAGTGATGAATAAAATGAAGATATTCTTCCGAATTCTTTCCTTTTATTGAAAGTTTTTCGAGGAATACTAGTGTTACACACTACGCGGGGCAAAACTGGGGCAAAACTCAGCAAAGCTCAGACTACTCAAATTTTTTCTCGAAAACGCCAGCCAAGGTTGGTCGAGAAACCTATATTCCTCCGGGAAGTAAAACTACCTTCTCGAAAATGCCAACTAATATTGGTCGAGAAACCTATATTCCTTCGGGAAGTAAAGCTACCAATATTCCTCCGGGAAGTAAAGCTACCAATATTCCTCCGAGAAGTAAAGCTACATATATTTCTCCGGGAAGTAAAGCTACCAATATTCCTCCGGGAAGTAAATCTACCTATATTCCTACGGGAAGTAAAGCTACTTGTATTCCTCCGGTAAGTAAAACTTTTATTCTAAAACTTTTATTCCTCCTGGAAATAAAACTATGTGCCAATTTATGTTGGTTAGAAATATATTCTCGAAAATGCCAAGTTGAGTTGGTCGGGAACTACAACTATTCCAAAAATACTAACTATAGTTGGTCGACAAGGAAAATTTACCGACCTTGGTTGGTCGGAAACATTTTATGAAAACGAAAAAATCTACCAAGTATGGCTGGTCGGGGATAAAAACCCACTAACTATAGTTGGTCGACAAGGAAAATTTACCGACCTTGGTTGGTCGGAAATATTTTATGAAAATGAAAAAATCTACCAAGTATGGCTGGTCGGGGATAAAAACCCACTAACTATAGTTGGTCGACAAGGAAAATTTACCGATCTTGGTTGCTCGGAAACATTTTATGAAACCAAAAAAATCTACCAAGTATGGCTGGTCGGGGATAAAAACCCACTAACTGTAGTTGGTCGACAAGGAAAATTTATCGACCCTGGTTGGTCAGAAACATTTTATGAAGACGAGAAAGTGATCGAGAAACATTTTTTATTCTCGTAACTTATTATTAAGTTGGCCGAGAAACAAAAATTTATTTTTGACAAATGATTACCAATTCAAACTACTCGACAATTAGTTGGTCAACAAACAACACAATATTATTATCTTTTTAACAGATACACATGCACAAATGTAAAGTATTACAAGACAATAGCAATTAAGATTGCAAACAGAAATGAAAGTATTTCATTAAATTCAAAACAAATTACATTGATAATGAAATGAAAATTACATTGATTGTGAAATGTATACAAATTTATTACATTAATATTCCTATTCTACTGGTCTTTCCCCCTCTGCTTTTGACACAGGTTCCTCGCCGGCAGGCGGATCATTTAAAGCCAGAGGAATATTTATGAAGTTGAGATCCTTTAACATCCCGATATTCAACACGGATGGTCAATCTAAGAGGTGCTCAGGACGAGATATCTCGGCATTTGAATGGAGATTGTAGTCACCGAGATATTTGGAAATTAAGCTCCTTGGAATGGCCCGAGCAGGGATCCAACTCATATCCAGTATGTATGGTGGCACAGGTAAGTCGAGCAGCCCGAGATCATGGTAGTCCCATAGGTAATGACCCTGTTCGAGGTGCAGCACACCTAAGGCATTTAACCAGCCTTCTTTGTAGCCCTTATTATTGGCATTCTTAGATACGATCGTCCAAGTGGTAGAGCGCTTCGTTTTATCCAGCCATCCCGAACTCCCAAGGCTGTTTATGGAATTGATATGTTAGTCTTTGCAGCTGGTCGTGGAGATTTTTTGATGAAGAGCTCTTTGTTCTTTAGGGTAGATTTCTTCTCAGAGAGTTGCTCTACCAGGTCCCTGATTTTCTTTGGCATTTCAGCCAACGCCTGGTTCTTCGCCATTAACTGGAAGGCCTGGTTCTCTAAGGAAGAATGAGTCCTCTGTTCCTCGACAGGAATTCGAGCTGCTCTTGCTCGTCCCCGAGGAGCTCTTGCTCATCCGCGAGCAGAAGAAGAAGAAGGGCCCGACCTCTTTAAGGTTTCCAACTCATCCCTCAAGTTGGCGTTCTCGACCTCCAAGAATGAAAATCCCTCATCAGTCACTGGGAACACGGCTTTTGAAGAGGAAGCAGCAGACTTCAACTGTGACAACTCTCTTTGAAGATTATTGTTCTCTTGCTCTAATAGTTCAGCAATTTGTTTGTACTCCTCGACCTCACCCTTTAGGGTTCTCTCCCTGACATCATAGCCAGCAAAAATCTTCTCGTAGCCCTTGTCGGCAATGATTTGCTGGTACTTTTTCTCATACCCTTCATGCAAGAGGGCGGTGGATTCTTTGTATTGTTGCTGAAGATCCTCGAGAGTGCCTTGGAGATCCTCAATCATTTCATAGTAAGCCACATTATTGGCCACTACACGGTCAAGAAGACACTTCAGATACTGATAAGCTTCAACTGCCTGTTCAGAAGCATCTTGGCCGAGGATGTCGACGACTTGTGGTGCACTCAGGTCTGTGTGACCAGCCTTAAAGTATTCATTACATTGTCGCAGTAACTTTGTATCCTGGGCAGATAGTAATTCCCTCCTGTCCAGAAACTAGCAGAAGAAGAAAAAGCAATAACCAATAAGAAGTACAAGCAGAGTATGAAGAGAAGATAGACAATAGTATGCAAAAAATTTCAAGTTTTATTATATCATAGTTCAGAGTTACAAGTTCTGGGTTACATTTGATAAAAGGAAATAAAATAGAAAGAAATCCGAACAACACTACACCTTTTCCTTGTCTCCCAAAACCTTCTCGGGTGGCTGGGAAGAGGAGGTAGGTTGCTCGGAGGGAATAGAAATTTGCTCGGGGAGCGCCAGCAGTTGCTCGGAAGAAGTAACAATTTGCTGAGGTTCCTCGTTAGCAGGCTGGATGGCTGGGGGATGATCTCCCGTCACCATAGAAGATTTTTCAGAGGAAACTTCGTCCTCTTCTTCATCTTCAGGAGTTGGAGGGGGACCAGGGATGTGTCGCTGGAAAAGCTCAGAAGATTCATCAACCTTCATATCCTCTAAGGCATCAACCCATCTATATCTGAAATACTTGAGTCTGTCGTATTCTACTTGGGACATGATGGCAGCCAACCCCTTATTCCACCCTTTGACCCAGCCAGAACTGAAGGACTTCTTCACAGCCATTTTCCTCCTGATCTTCTCCAAGGAAAGCTTCTCGGGCAGAAGGTTTTCAGCAGTCTTCAATTTATTTTCAACCTCCTCCTTCTGCCGACTTACTTCCTGAAGTTGCCCAACTTCTCCTCAACAACCTTTAGCTTATCGTCAAGCTCCCCAGTAGTTTTGAGCTTCTCGACGAGCTCCTTATTCTTCCACTCCAAATCATTCATTTTTTTCTCCAAATCCTTGGAGACCTCAACAACTCGAGCTTTCTCCTGCTCGATGGAGGCAAGCTTCTTCTCCCAAACAGCCTTGTCAGTAGCATATTTTTGGCGAGAATCCTCTAGAGACTTAATAGCTTTCTCCAGAGCTCCTTCCACACTAGAAGAGGAGCATGAACCTTTAATCTCCTCGTCTTTCTTCACAATTATATTAAAGAAGCTCACCAACTGTAAAAAGAAAATAAAGCAAGTCAGAGACGGGTATAACAAAGAAAAGATGAAAAGTTCAAAATAATGGGACTTACAGAAGCAGTATGGCAAGCAGCTAACGAAGTGACCATGTCCCGAGTAAGGTTTTCTTCAGTACCTTGGACCTCGGGAATGATCCAAGACTTTACCGAGCTCATGGCAGAACTCGGGGGAATAAAGGTAGGAACCCCAGTTCCAATGGTTGGGGGTTGTGAGATGGTTTCAGCCAAATTGACCGAGGAGCTCTTCTTGAGCCTCCTCGGGGGAACAGGAACAGTTTCGACCAAGGAAGAACTCTTGGTCGGTGATATTACAATCACCTCTCCAGGAGCAGCAGACCTGCTCGGAGCCACTTGGGGCTTCTCTACAACCTTCAAAACAGCAGCAACCGAGGAAGGCACGTCAGTCTTCTTTGTCCCCTCCACTGGGACGTCAACTTTACTTATTTTTTCCTCTCCAACACTAGAGGCAGGATTCTCAAAAAGGGTGGGAGGTCTTCTCTTCTTCATTCTTTCACTTAAAGGGATGTGTGATTCAAGCGAGGAACTGGTAGAAGCTGGTACAGGTTCTGCTTCACTTATCACTGGACGAGCAGTGAAAGAAGTGGTGTAGCTCTTGTACTGCAAGAGATATAAGGCCGACCTAATATGATCATCGGCAACAGACTGATGCAGACTCCAGATAAGTTTTAAGTGTCTTATATTGACGTCTGCTTCTTTTGGACACTTTCTTTTATTATCAACTGCAAATAGATCAAAATTACAATATCAGCGGCACATTTTGTCAAACATAGAGGAAGCATAATTTCAAAAAAAAAAAAAAAAAGTAAAAATAACCTATCCCATTGCCATAGGGAGGGCATCTGTGACCCTGATAAACTTCATCTCCAGACAAAGGAGCATGTTGGAAATTTTTTATGACAACCTCATGTTCAAAAGAATCCCTATTGGCATCTGGGAGATTAACTACTAAGGCCCTATTCAAAAATCTAGTTTTTAAATAAAAGGTGTTATCACCAACAGCCCATCTATAGCAGTACATGATTTCTGGAATTCATATTCGAGTTCCATGTATTTGATTTAACCTATGAACCCCATTAACTATTCTCCATATATTGGGGGCTATTTTTGTAGGAACAACGTCAAAGTATTGACAGAATTCCAGACATAAAGGATTGGGTGGAAAAGAAAATCCACACTAAGCAACAAAGAGGCTGGGGAACTAGTGTCCCTCAGCCAAACGGAAATAGTCAAAAGGCTCAGAAAGCTCTTCCAAAATAACCCAAGAGGGAATAGAGAAATCAGAGCGAAATTTATCAAGAGATACTACATGATAAACCATGATGAAGAAGAAGGAAGAAGATCTTACAGAAAAAGAGTGGATCTGTTGACAACGAACGATGAAAAAGATGAACGCACAAGAAAGAGACGATGGAAAACTTGAAGATACAAATTTCAAAAAGTAAAAGACGATGGGATTGTTTGTGACGCTTAAATACCTTGCCTTGGGAAAAGGAAAAAGTAGTGATTACAAAAAGAAACGATTACGCTACCGGCGGCTAAAAGGACAAAAAGTATGCGGAGATCTAGGCGGTTATGAAATGTTCAAAAAATCATGATTCTACGAATTGGGAAGGAGAAATAAATACAAAAGACTCCTAAATATCAGGAGGACCATTTAAAAATGCCATATTTCGAGAAAGAATGTTCCATACTCCTCAAATTTCAAACTATGAAACATTGGGGGCTTCTGTTGATACCAAATTTATTCTGCTGGCATGGCTCAATTGAATGAAGGCACATGGCAATCTACGTGGCAATAACAAGCACATTCGAGGAACTCACACGCTACGAGGAACAAAATTACTCTGAGGAACTTGCACGCTCCGAGGAACAAGAACTCTTCGAGGAACTCTTGAATACCTAAAAGCTTAGGCAGTCCGATCTGCACCTCGAACAAAGAATTAACAGCAGGATACCAACAGTTTGACTGTTCATTAAATGCTTATCATTCAGACGCACACGCAAAAGGGGCATTGAATGTATTACCCTTTCATATGTGCATCATTTAATGTATTACCCTTTCACATTACAGCCCCAGGGCTATAAATACATTGTACAATCCTCATTGTAGGGGGACCAGATCGGAATTTCTTGATAGAACTTGTAATCGAGAATTCCCAAACACTCAGCAATAACACAACAGTGGACGTAGGCCATTCTTATAAGGTTGAACCACATTAAAAATTCTTTGTCTCATTTATATTTATCTGTGATTGAATAATTAGAGATAATATATTTTTTTACATCAACATATATATCAAGTTGTACTGCTTGCATTAATTTGGACAGTATTTCTTGAAAATAGTCTAAAAAGACCTACTATTCTAAATAAGACACGTTAAAGTGGTTGAGAACACATTAAATAACGAGGTGTGAACATATCAAATAACAACTGTAAAAGTGATCTGAACACAAAGCCTTTGACAGCTAATCAAGCTTAAACTTAAAAAAAACAGTAACAACGAAGAGTGACGTCCAAATTCTTTGGCCAATTAAGAGATGGCCCACCACAAACCAAGCTTAAACTTAAGAAAGGAAAGAAAAGAAATGAAAACAAATCGTAAACAATAACCACAATCTCCACATTCTTAATAATCCAGGACAACCCACTCCTGAACAACAAAAAAAGAAAACTAGCAACAAAGCACGTAGTGTCGAATGTGATAGCCTCATGAATTCGTCATATGCGGCCCTACTCCATGCATCTACCAAAACTACATTTTTTTATCGAGCAATCATCATCGTAATCCATCACATAGAAAAAGTTGTCATTGTTGGTTTGCATTTTCATGAAGTAGTTTGAAGAGCCATAGCGTCACCATTCCCAAGTCTTAATGGCCTCACCTTATCATTAAAAATATATAAATCTTTATCTAAAAATGGCATATTCTCATGTCCACCCGCTTCGATTTCCTACGAAGTAAAATTCTTGCATGGTTGGATACCCGATTTATCATTCATTTCAAGCCTTCATTCAACAAAAGAACTTATGACTCGATTATTTTTGTAAAATCTTAATTTTTGGGGGCACAACCTATGATTATGTTTCCAGTTTACAATTAAAACCCGCCATTTTTCATCGGATCAAAAAAAATTCTTGCTTTGGCCTTGCAATCAGTTCTCTCTACTGGGTGCTTTTTAAAAATATTTTTTGTTTTGCTTTATGGTTTTCTGGCACGAGAGCATGCAACTACAATATGTTGATCCCTCCGTTTGTGTTTTTTTAATGATGAACTTCTTTTAATAGGAAATCCCTTTTCATTACCATATTTTTTATAGTAGTAAAAAAATAGTTCAAATGTATCGAACTCCATTCTGAATTTAGGATGTCTTATTTCATTAGCCTCAACAGTTTCATTTTCGTTTTTCTCATCATTAACAAAAATATGATCCATTTCATCACTAAAAGATATCATTTATGGCCCTACAATATTTTAAGCAGTAAGAACAAAAATACCAATTACACCAAGAACATAAAATACAAATAACAGTGTTTATTACAGTCTTCATGAGAGAGCGAGAGAGAGAGAACACATGTTGCTTACCAAAGAATTTGATCAAAGATTTCCACTTGTGGGTATTATTTATTTTTTGAAGTTTGGCACCACAAAGACTCTGTTCAGATCACTTTTTTTATTTAAATTTGGGAGATTGTTGATATTATTTAGCTTGTTTTGTGGTGGGCAATATCTTTTTGTCATATTGGGCGGGTAAGGAAACTAGTATGAAACCGTGTTCTTATAGTTTTCTTCTTATAAATGAGACACACTACACGAACACAGTTTCATACCCACTTCTTTACCCGCATAACAGAACGAAAAAGAGACGGCCCACCACAAACCAAGCTACACAATACCCACAATCTTCAAAATCTAAACTTAAAAAATAGTGATTTGAACACAAAGTCTTTGACAGCAAACCAAGTTTAAACCTAAAAATAACAATGAAAACTAACAGTCATCTCTAAATTCTCCTGCCAAATAAGAGACGGCCTACCACAAACAAAGATTAAACTTAGAAAAAAAAATAGTAAATAATACCCAGAATCTGGACATTCTGAACAATCCATAACGGCCCATACATGAACAACAGAAAAATAAAACTAACAACAAAGTACGCAGTGTCGAATGTGATAGCATCCCCACATTCTTCATATGTGGCCATACTCCGTGGATCTTCCCAAAATTCATTTTTAATCCACCACTCAACATCGAAATCCATCACATAAAAAAATTGGCATTGTTGGTTTGCATTTTCATGAAGAAGTTTTGAAGAGACATAGCATCACCATTCCCCAGTCTTAATCGCCTCACCTTATCAATAAAATTATAGGAATCAGTATCTAAAAATGGCAAAATTCTCATGTCCACCCGCTTCAATTTTCGATGAAGTAAAATTCTTGCATGGTCGAATACCCGCTTTGTCATTCATTCAAGCCTTTGTTTAACAAAAGAACTTATGACTCGATTATTTTTGTAAAATCTTAATGTTCCGGGGCTCACCATATGATTATGTTCCAAGTTTACAACCGACACCCGCTATTTATCATCATAGCAAAATAAAATTCTTACCTTGGACTTGCAATCAGTTCTCTGAACTGGGATCTTTTTAAGAATATTTTTTGCGTTGCTTTCTTATTTTACGGCATGAGAGCATCCCACTACAACAATGTCAATCCCTATATTTGGATTTTTTCCCGATGATATTCTTATAATAGGAAATCCCTTTTCATTGCCATATTATTTATAGTAGTCAAAAAGTAGTTCAAACGTATCGAGCTCCATTCGAACTTCGGGATATCTTATTTCATTGGCCTCAACAGTTACATTTTCATTTTCCTCATCACTAACAAAATATCATCCATTTGATCACTAGAAGATATCATAGGTTGTGTTAAATTTTTTTATAGCAGTAAGAACAAAATTCCAAATTACACTAAGTGCAAAAAATACCAATCACAATGTTTACTAACAGATTTAATAGAGAAAGAGGGAGACACCTATTGCTTTTCGGAGAATTTCGCCGAAGAATTTGATTAAAGATTTCCACTTGTGGGTATTGTTTACTGTTTGAAGCTTGGCACCACAAAGATTGTGTTTAGATCACTATTTTTTTAGTTTAGATATTTGAGATTGTGGAAATTATTTATCTTGGTTTGCGGTGGTCCATCTCTTTTTCTAGTGTTTGACGGGTAAGGAAACGGGTGTGAAACCACGTTCTTGTAGTGTTACTGTTTTGCAAAAGTAACACCACACGAACACGGTTTTATAATCGTTTACTTACCCGCCTAACAAAATAAAAAAGATATGGCCCACCAAAAACCAAGCTAAATAATATCCACAATCTCCAAAATCAACACTAAAAAAATAGTGACCTGAACACAAAGTCGTTGACAGCAAACCAAGATTAAACTTAGAACAAATAGTGAAAATGAATAGTGATCTCCAAATTCTTCAGCCAATTAAGAGATGGCCCACCACAAATCAAGCTTAAAATTAAAAAAGAAAAGAAAAGAAAACCAATTGTAAACACTACCCACAATCTCCACATTCTAAAAAATTCACAACAACCCACACCTGAATAACAAAAAAATAAAACTAACAGCAAAGCAAGTAGTGTCGAATGTGATAGCATCCCAAATTCTTCTTATACGACCCTACTCCATGCATCTGTCACAAAAAAAAATTATCCATCAGTCAACATTGTAATCCATCACCTAAAAAAAGTTATCGTTGTTGGTTTGCTTTTTTATGATGTAGTTTTGAAGAGCCATATCATCACCATTCCAAAGTCTTAGCCTCCTCACTTTATCAATAAAAATACATCAAGCGTTGTCTAAAAATGGTGAATTCTCATTTCCACCCACTTCGATTTACTAAGAAGTAAAATTCTTGCATGGTCCGATACCCGCTTTGTCATTCATTTCAAGCCTTCGTTTAACAAAAGAACTATTGACCCGATTATTTTTGTAAAAATCTTAATTTTTTAGGGCTCACCCTATGATTATGTTCCAAGTTTACAACCCACACAAGCCATTTTTCTTCTGTAAGGACTAAATTTCCAATTGAGTCTTAATGTAGTCTTGACTTATTCATGGAAAAAAACACGTTTGAGTAGATTTTTATTAACCGATCCACTCGAGACTATGACTTGTCGAAGATTAACAGAAGATGTTGCGGGAAAGCTATAAGGAATTAATCATGCTGACATTTAATTTGTGAAATTTCTCATCTTCAATGTTTAATTGCGTTCTGAGATCACTCAGCTATGAACGCATCATGTTAATGAAACTCGGTATATCATATCTAAAAAATAGGGATGTTATTTTTAAAACAATTTTTTTAAAATTTTTTTAAAAGAGGTTCAAATGTTTACACTTCGTTTATGTCAGATAAGGACGGGTGAGAATTGGATAAGGGTTGGTTTTAATCAACACTTTGTTTTTTAAAATGGTTGAATTAGAACTCTATCTAACGACATCGTTCAAACGACAAGTGATGTCGTTCGAATGACGCGATATCTCGATCAAACGAGATTCCTCCATCGCCTTATAATAATTACAAATAGGCGTGGTCAGTTTCCTCGAAGTGTGTGAATTCTGGAAAAATAGTTTACGATCCAGAAACCTGTTTGCACATGTTTTCTAAGGTTTTAAAAGCTTAAACACATCCTTGGTGTTTACAGCGATCTGAGTTATCATTACCATATGTTTATGTGATCTTTGTATCGCCAAGTTGGGTTTGTTCAACACTTGAACATTGTTGGGTTTTGCAGTGGAGAAGCGAAGAAGGTTACTTTCGTGTTCAACATCGTAGACGACACCACCATATCGGTGCATACCGAGACAATTGTTGAGTCGCGTGTTGTGTACGAGCATCGTAGAAGAAGGTTACTTTCTGCGTGGGCATTGTGAAGCTTGGCAGAAGATCAAAGGAGCGTCAAGTCTTGTGGGGATTGAGTCAATGTATAAGACTACCGTCTGATATTGTAATTGTATTATTATAGTGATTGTCTTGCCTGTGACGTCCGAGGTTTTTTCCAAATTGGGTTTTTCCTCATTCATCGGCGTTGTGAGTATTTCTTTACTTTATTTTACTTGCTTTAATCACTAGTTACATGCTTAGGGCTAAACATGATAAAATCTAGTTAAGTTAATTCGTGTCACAAATTGGTTTGATAAAATTGAAAAAGAGTTTTTCATAAAAAGAGAAAGTTGGTTTGCATTCATCCTTAACTTAATTCCGCTCAAGAAAAAGTTTGTCTTTAATATTTGGGGACCTAAAAATTTCTATCAGAGATAGAAATACATTTTTATTGTGTTTGATCCCTTTTTGCATGTAAGGATGAATTTTATAAATTATGATAGTTTCCACAATCCTGTTTTTTATGGTACTAACTATGCTTATCAGAAAATGCGTATGAAAAATCCTTTAAAACCCATTGATGTGCGTGTCTAGTTAGTTGTTGAAAAAGGTTGGTCACCACTTGTCACACGAGAGGGCGAGGTTAATAGTTTGAAACCCGTTGAGTCATGAACTGAGACTGAACATAGGCTTGCACTATATAACTCTAAAGGTCTGTACATTATTTCCTCACCTGTCACACCTGAAGAGTATAATCGTATCATGACTTGTGAAAATTCGAAAGAAGCTTGGGATACACATGCACTCACTTACGAGGGAACGATCACGATTAGGGTGTCTAAGTTGCAAAATCTCAGTACATAGTTTGAGACGTTTAAGATGTTAGAAAGTGAGATGTTTGATGAGTTTTACACTAGGTTTTCCACTATTGTTAACACATCGTTTAACTTAGGGGTGCTCCACTAGACTTAATAAAAAGGGCAAGAAACCAATTGCTTACAATGCCACCTTAAGTGATAGTGAACCGGAAGAGGGAGAGGATTCCGCCATTGAGCGTAGCTTTGTTTCATTTACGGCATGTCATGTGAGCGATGCCGATATATCTTCCAACGAGGATACTCATGTGCATGACACTTTCAAGGTTGTTGAGGGTTCTTGCCGAGAGGGTGCGGGGGATGAGAGCAAGGTGTGACAACCCGCTCACTAGCATAAGGGGTGGCCAGCCCAATACTCCAATATAACGGAATCATAGATGGAATCATTCTTAGCATCACAATAAAAATATAGAGTATCCAGGATAACCACCCAATATTTCAGAAAACGGGTTGCCAAAAATTTTGATTTGAAAGTAAATAGATGAAAACAAACAACCCAATTCCTGAAAGATAAGGGAAACCCCAAGACATATATATATATTACAACAAGAATACAATAACAAGACCGAATATGTTACCGGTCACCAAACTGATACACCAATAATACACAAGTTCCATAAGTTACATATTATATTTCATTAGACATTTACAAAAGCTTGGGCCCCTCGCCCGAATAAAAGACTTGATCTTAACTAGAATGAAAAATGAAAACGTCTATACCAATTGTGTCCCGCAATACCCGCAATGCATCACGGCACGCCGAGAACATCGGAATAGGAATTCAAATCAGGCATCCTTACGGCGGAGTACCTGAGCAGAGACAAGATGCATGTGCAACAAGAAATATAAACGGGTCAGGGCCCGGTTCTATATTATTGCCAGATGAATAAAGAGTATGACAGTTATGAATATCATCATGCTAGTAAGAATAGAATCTAGCTACACAGTTCTAAAACATAAGCGGGAGAAAGGGAAGACTAACATAAATAAAACTTCTATCATATACCCCGATTCATGTCATAGTTTATTCCTTAACAGGAAAATAAATCTATAACTATAAGCCCTTTATGGCTTTTATCTCAATTTTTATAAGCTCTTTGTGGTTTTTATCTTAATTGCATGCCCATCCTGGCATTACCACTCCTTAGCAGGAATATAGTCAACATTAAATGCTCTTTATGGCATTTATCATAAATCAAGTCCCACTTGATTTAGAATGGTTATATTCTTATGCATACAACGATTCTAAGACCGTCCCTCCGAGTTGCCCCACTGGGCGCGCCCCTAAATGACCATCATCTTCCAGGGCCTATCTATACAAGACAACCTGGGCTCATAACACAAACGTCGGGAAGCGGCCATATGCCTGCGGGAGAGTCAGGACCACACCCGAAATCCCCTCACCAGCACAGAAAACATAACATAATCGCGCATATGGCCTAGGACTATATCCACCCTGCATTCATTAGCCAGGGGTCATCACCAAGCGCGCGAACTTCCCTTATGATGTCATTTAGAGAGGTGTGTTTAACCAAATTACCATTTATCATGTTAATGATTTAGTAAATTATCATTTACCATCATTTCCATATCAAATTTCATTTGAGCAATTGTATATTTCATACTCAATTCCATTCACATTTTAGGAAATGTATATCCATTTATCCGAAACCATATTCATTTACATTATGTAAATATTTCACCTTTTTAAATCCGGAGCCGTACGTATTTACATTGACATTTTGACCTCAAAGAATAAATAGACTTTCAATTATTCTCCCAAGATTCGTCGATAGATATAATAAACCACCAAAGATCACATAGCTCCAATGAGCTTCTAAGGTCTCCCAAACATAATAATGCATCCCCTAGTTTTTAAAAGAAATCAACTAGAAGAAGGAATGCCCTAACGTCAATAGGCATAACCCCAGAAAACCCCGCCTAAACCATTTCTAATCTAGGGGAGTATCTCAACTCATCAAGAACTCTAGGACTCTAAGTTTACTTCACATAAGAAGGTTCCTAGTTCCTATTAAAGATAATAAACCCAGGAAACAAAATAAAGTTTAAAGGTGAAAAACAGGGGACCGGTCGACCGGTCCCAAGACCACGGTCGACCGGTCTCAAGGTTTTGCCTACGGAGAAAAGCAGAAAGCTCAAAATGGAATGGTCGGTTGACCGGTCAGGAGACCGCGGTCGACCGCAAAAGAATTTTCTGCCTTTGTGGGAAAGCAGTAAGCCAGTCCCCGAAGGCCCGGTCGACCGATCAGGGGACCGCGGTCGATCGGTCATAGCAGACCTAGGGTTCTTCCTTCTTCCAAAAGCTAAACCCAAAGCTCAATCTCTCTCATTTAAATACAACCAACCACTTTTATCTACCTAAAGATTATCCTACATAATTTATAACTATTAAAACTCACAATTTTATCTTCAAACCAAATCTAGGTTCAAATATCATAATTTCCATTTTGATCTCCAAACATATATATACATAAATATCACACAATTTATTCATCTTAAAACATATATTAGCAAGTAGAAAACTTGCCTTGGGTTGCAAATTCAGATTTCCTTGAGTAGCAGAAACAATCCATCTTCAATCTTCATTTTTTCTCTTCTTCTTTCTTTCTCTCTTTTTCTCTCTATGTTCAACATATAAAATGGGGAAAAATAAGGGATTTTAGAAGACTAAAATCGTAGCTTAAGTTAAAACTCCCAACTTAAATGGTTAACAGCACGTTAAAATGACTCCCAAATACGCATTTAAGTTAAAACCAGTCAAAAGTACCCGAAACCCAAAAATACAATATGGCATTTATTTTGACTGTCTCGCACCCTCCGAGACTAACTACACCCTCTAAACTGCCATCCGAAAATTTTATAAATTATTTCGAGTTCCAATATCATTTAAATCAAAATGTCATTTTAAATACCTGACACTAAAACATGCAACATGATGATATTTACTTTCACATACAGTAAATAGGCATCAATTTAGTAAATATTAACTTTCAATTCATTCAATTAATATTTACCCCAGACCCCACATTTTATATAATTACCTTATGCGGTAAAATTAGTATAAAATGAGCCTCCCAGAATCGAGGGTTGCTACACAAGGATGAGGAGATCAACGTAGGAGAGTTGCAAATTGAATTTCGAGAGTTGTTTGAGGATACAGTGAAGGTGAAAAAGGCTAATTCGAAATTACAAGCTAAGTTGAAAGAACGTGCCATAGAAAATAATGATGTTTTGATTTAGGATCTTAGGGCACGAGAGAAGATGCTTAGGAAGAAGCTAGAGTACTTTGAGAAATAGAGAGACACCCTTAGAGGTTTAATGGAGGCTTTGAAAAAGGAGGTGCTAGAGTTTGAGGAGTCTAGGCGTCTATTCGATTCTAGGATTAAGGAGTTAGAGGAGAGTTTGAGAGACTCGTCTAGAGTAAGTTTGACTTGGAGGATATAAGTGAGAAATTGGATAGGATGCTCGGCACCGTCCAAATTAAGAGAGACAGGGGTGGTATTTACTTTGATGATCGTGAAATTCCCATTCCCCCCCCACATGTGAGAGAGCCACATAAGAACATTAGAAAAGGTCCACAAATAGATCACTTTCCATACCATTTCTACACTTGCACATTTTGTGGTAGGAAGTTCACCTTCAAAAGTTTTGTTACGACCTTAGGAATGCTCCTCGAAAGTTTAGGAAGTTTAGATATAAAGTTGCCCCGATTCCACCTCCCCCATGCGTCCTTACACACCTACTTGGGTTAGGAAGTCGGATTTGGTAGCTTCGGGAATAAAACTTCATGGTTCTCATTTGGTTGCGCTTGATTCTACCCATGCTAAATATAAAGGTTGAATATGTCACTATGTTTATCACTTTGTATTATACTTTTTATTTATTGCATATTTTTTTGGAAAATACAAAAAGATTTTTGATTTTTTGATTTTTTTTGAGAAAATACAAAAATATTTTGTTTTACTTGAGTAAAATATTTCAAAAAACAAAAAATATTTTCAATTTTATTTTTTTGTCATGAGTTAACATGTTTCATGTGGCATATTGGTGTCCTTCGACACCCTTCCTTCCATTATCCATGTGGCTAGGACATTTGGTCATTCTTATCGATGCTTAGAATGATCTTAACCATTTTTTGGGGGAAGTTTCGAAGTTGATATGTGTTTTGATTAGAATTTATGTATATGCCATGATTGAAGACATGCATGAGTTTATATGGATGTTTGGCTGCTCTTACATATTTGAGTTTGGTGAGACGTTCTTATCTCAATTTTGTCATCTATGCGTAAGTAGACATAAGGAGGAGGTGTGCATGTAATAATCGTTTACCATGAGGATTAATTGAAAATATGATGAGTGTACGGTTAAGGGTTGTGAGAGTGTAAAATTGACTCATCGCGAAAGCCACCGTTTAAAAGAGCCCCGAAAAATCAAAAGACAATAAAAATAATCATATGTCAAAAATGGTCCAAATTAGTTTAGTTCATTCAAAAATTATATGATATAAATTTGAGGGAGTTTGGATGGATTAAAAACGATTTTGCACAGAGAATCCTGTAGTTGAAAATTCGTGTCATCACGCTATTGTTTGTAGAATCGTCAAAATTCTTGATTCGTGTTCATGGTGTTTGTTTAGTTCATTAATCTCGCACTTTAATTGTCACATATGGCTATAATAAAGTTTGATGATAGATTGCTATTGATTAGAGCTTCTTGATCGTTTCGATGTGTTGGAATTATGAATCATTTGTTGTAATTGACACCCATACATTACATGTTCATGTTTAGGCACATCATTACTATGTTGGCATGTTACTCGTAATTGTTTGTTTTGAGTTTTTTTTAGTTTTGCTACTATTTTTTTACTGTTTCGCGGTTTTGAGCCCCTTCCAGTTAGAACTTTTGGGATATTTCTTCACTGGGAAACACTATTTAATTTTTGGGGGAGCCTGTGAAAGTTTGATAATATTGTTCTAACGACATGATGTTTCGTTCGAGCGATGTTGCTTCTCGTTCGAGCGACATCTCTGGTTCATTCGAAGGACAACTATTTGACCAGTTCGACTTTTTTTATTTGTCTGGTTTCAGTACCCTGCTACATATTAATTCATATTTTGGTACTGGGTTTCTGTGTATGTAGTCTAATTTTAAAGATTAAACCTTTTTCTGCATTGTTCGTTTATCACACCTGCTTTGATTGCTGTAGTTTTTGTGTGATTCATTGTTTGGAAGCTACTGATTTTACATTGCTTGATCATTATTAGCTAGAAGTTGAATGTTTATCTAGCATAATATGAGTTCATGTAATTAAATTAGTATATCGCATGGTAGATTTGTTTATCTTTTCAACGGATTGTCTATAGGAGACAAAAAGGGTGAGAGATGTATGTGACGTAGGGGGAGTTTTGTGAATCATGTTTACATATTGGGATCATGGTTACTCACATCGATATTTCATATTGATTTAAATCATACGTTACTGCATACTTTACTTCGTATTTATCTGTTTCAAGTGAGTAGGTATGCTTAAAGATATTCGAGATTTAAAGTCTACATCACATTTAAACATTTAGAGACAGTTTCATGCTTGTCGGTCCATTGTTGAAGAATCTTATCATGTACAAATGATGTAATTTAATTTTTGAGTTTATGGGATGAGTTTTAGGCATCATATGGCTTGACGGTCCATCTTAGGCATTTCACTGTTGGTTTTGTCCTAGAATAGTCAAATGGGGAGATTTGTAAGGACTAAATTTCCAATTGAGTCTTAATGTAGTTATTACTTATTAACGGAACAAAACATGTTTGAGTCATAGCTAGATTTTTATTGTCCGATCCACTCGAGACTATGAATTTTCGAAGATTAATTGAAGGTGTTGGGGCAAAGCTACAATGAATTAATCATTCCGGAGTTTAATTAGTGCAATTTCTCATCATCAATGTTTAATTACATTCTGAGATCACTCAGCTATGAATGCATAATGTTAATGAAACTCGGTATTTCATTTTTAAAGAATAAGGATGTTATTTTTAAAAGAAAGTGTTTTTTAAATGTTTTTAAAAGAGGTTTAAATGTTTACACTTCATTTATGTCAGATAAGTACGGATGAGAAAAGGATAAGAGTTAGTTTTAATAGAAACTCTATTTTTTAAAATGGTAGAATTAAAACTCTATCTGACGACGTCATTCAAATGGCAAGTGATGTCGTTCGAACAAGATATTCAATCATTTGAATGACTTGGTATCTCGCTCGAACGAGATTCCACCATCGCCTTAAAATAATTATAAATAGGCGTGGTTAGTTTCCTCGAAGTGTGTGCATTCTAGAAAAACAGTTTACGGTCCGGAAACCTATTTGCACACGTTTTCTAAGGTTTTAAAGGCTTAAACACATCCTTAGAGTTTACAAAGATCTGAGTTACCATTACCATATGTTTATGTGATCTTTGTTTCACCAAGTTGGGTTTGTTCAACACTTGAACATTGCTGGGTTTTGCGGTGGAGAACCAAAGAAGTTTACTTTCATGTTCAACATCGTAGATGACACAAGGCCATATCGTTGGATACCTCGGCAATCGTGGAGGCGCGTGTTGTGGACGAGCATCATAGAAGAAGGTTACTTTCTACGTGGGCATTGTGAAGAATGGTATAAGATTAAAGGAGCGTCAAGTGACGTGGGGATTGAGTCGTTCTATAAGACTAGCATCTGAATTTGTAATTCCACTGTCATAGTGATTGTCTGGGCTGGGCCGTCCAAGGTTTTTTCCCGATTGGGTTTTTCCTCATACATCGGTGTTGTGAGTATTTATTTACTTTATTTTACTTCCTTTAATCACTAGTTACATGCTTAGGGTTATACAAGATAAGATATAGTTAAGTTAATTCGTGTCACAACTTGGTTTGATAAAACTGAAAAAGAGTTTTTCATATAAAGAGAAAGATGGTTTGCGTTCATCCTTAACTTAATTTCGCTCAAGCAAAAGTTTATTTTTAATATTTGGGGACCTACAAATTGGTATCAGAGCTAGAAATACATTTTTTTATTGTTTTTTATCCCTTTTTCCTTGTAAGGATGAATTTTTGAAAATATGGTAGTTTTCGCACTCCAGTTTTTTATGGTACTAACTATGCTTATTGGAAAATGCGTATGAAATATCCTTTAAAATCCCTTGATGAGCGTGTCTGGTTAGATGTTGAAAAAAGCTGGTCACCACCTGTCACACGAGAGGGTGAGGTCACTAGTTTGAAACCCATTGAGTCATGGAATGAGATTGAACACAGACTTGCATTGTATAACTCTAAATGTCGACAAGTTATTTTCTATGATGTCACACCTGAAAAGTATAATCGTATGATGACTTGTGAAAATTTGAAAGAAGCTTGGAATACACTAGCACTCACTCACGAGGGAACGATCACGATTAGGGTGTCTAAGTTGCAAAATCTTAGTACACAATTTAAGACGGTTAAGATTTTAGAAAGTGAGACGTTTGATGAGTTTTATAATATGTTATCCATTATTATTAACACGTCATTTAAATTAGGTGAGAAGATTTCCGATAACCGAGTGATAAAGAAAATTTTGAGATTGTAGCCAAGTAGGTTTGATGCAAAACTGAAAGTTACGAATTCCCTTGGTATGCTTAACTCTTCGAAACTCTAGGACATCGTAGGTGACCTACAAACCTATGAAATCGATATGTTTACCTCCAAGCAAATGCCAATGAAAGAAAAGGGATTACTTTGAAAGTCCTGAAGGAGGAGACTAAAGTTTTGAATGATGAATCCGATTCTGACTTTGAAATTGTCATATTGTTGGAAAGAAAGTTCAAGAAGTTTCTTCAAATTAATAAGCAATCGAAAGATGCCAAAAAAATTAAGAAATTCTAGAACAAGGGAGACACCACCCCTAAGGATAGTCTTCAGAAACATAAGAGAGATGAGTCTGATAGGTGTTTCGGGTGTTAGGGGTATGGTCACAAAGTCCAGGAGTGCCCCACTAGACTTAATAAAGAGGGCAAGCAACCAATTGCTTACAATGCCACCTTAAGTGATCGTGAACCGGAAGAGGGAGAGGATTACCCCATTGAGCGTAACTTTGTTGCATTTATGGCATGTCATGTGAGCGACGACGATATATCTTCACATGAGGATACTCATGTGCATGACATTTCCGAGGCTGTTGAGAGTTCTTCCCGAGAGGGTGAGGGTAACGAGAGTGAGGATGAGCAAATCAACATAGCAGAGTTGCAAGTTGCATTTCAACAGTTATTTGAGGAGATGGTGAAGGTGAAAAAGCCTAATTCAAAATTGCAAGCTAAGTTGAATGAATGTTACCTAGAAAATAATGATGTTTTGATTGAGGATCATAGGGCATGGGAGAAGAAGCTTAGGGAGAAGCTAGAGTATATCGATAAAGAGAGAGATGCCCCTAGAGGTTTAATGGAGTCTTTAAAAAAGGAGGTCATAGAGTTTGAGGAGTCTAGGTGTTTACTCGAGTCTTGGATTAAGGAGTTAGAGCAGAGTATGAGAGACTCAGCTAGAGTTAAGTTTGACTTGAAGGCTAGAAGTGAGAAATTGGATAGGATGCTAGGCACCGCCAAATTAAGAGAGATAGGGGTGGTATTGTCCTTGATGATCGTGTTGTTCCCATTCTCCCCGCACGTGTGAGAGAGCCACATAAGAACATTAGAAAAGGTCCACACATAGGTCACTTTCCATACAATTGCTACACTTGCACATTTTATGGTAGGAAAGATCACCTTACAAAGTTTTTTTACGACCTTTGGAATGCTCCTAGAAAGTTAGGAAATTTAGAAATAAAGTTACCCTGATTCCGCCCTCCCCCATGCGTCGTTACACACCTACTTGGGTTAGGAAGTAAGATTTGGTAGCTTTAGGAATAAAACTTCATGGTTCTCATTTGGTTGCACTTGATTTTTCCCATGATAAATCTAAAGGTTGAATGTGTTACCATGTTTCTTACTATGTATTTTATTTTTTATTTATTGCACATTTTTTTGAAAAATACAAAAATATTTTTGTTTTTTTGAATTTTTTTGAGAAATATACAAAAAAATTTGTGTTTTATTTGAGGAAAAATATTCAAAAAAAATAAAATGATTTTCAATTTTATTTTTCTGTCTTGAGTTAACATGCTTGATGTTGCATATTGGCGTTATTGGACCCCCTCCTTCCATTATCCATATGGCTAGGATATTTGGTCATTCTTATCGATGCTTAGAATGATCTTAACCATTAATTTGGGGAAGTTTCGAAGTTGATATTCGTTTTGATTCGACTCTGTGTATATTCCATGACTCCACACATGCACGATTTTATATGGATGTTTGACGACTCTTGCATATTTGAGTTTGGTGAGATGTTCTTATCTCAATTTTGTCATCTATGCGTAAGTAGACACAAGGAGAATGTGTGGATGTAATAACAGTTTACCGTGAAGATTAATTGAAAATATGATGAGTGTATTATTAAGGGTTGCGAGAGTGTAAAATTGACTCATCGTGAAAGCCACGGTTTAAAAGAGCCCCGAAAATCAAAAGGCAATAAAATGAATCATAGGTCAAAAATTGGCCAAATTAGTTTATTTGATTCAAAAATTATATGTTATATATTTGAAGGATTTTGGATGGATTAAAAACGGGTTTGCACAGAGAATCCGATAGTTGAAAATTCGTGTCATGACGCCATTGTTTGTAGAATCGTCAAAATTCCAAATTTGTGTGCATGATGTTTGTTTAGTTCTTTAAGCTCACACTTTAATTGTCACATATGGATACAATAAAGTTTGATGATAGATTGCTATTGATTAGAGATTCTTTATCATTTTGATGTGTTGTAATTGTGATTCATTTTTTGTAATTCACACCTATACATTCCATGTTTATGTTTAGGTGCATCAGCACTTTGTTAGCATGTTACTCATAATTGTTCGTTTTGATTTTTTTTTAGTTTTGTATCTATTTTGTTACTGTTTCGCAGTTTTGAGCCCCTTCCAGTTATAACTTTCAGGATATTTCATCACCGGGCAACACTGTTTAATTATCTGGAGAGCCTCTGAAAGTTTGATAATGTCGTTCTAATGACATGATGTTTCGTTCGAGCGATGTCGCTTCTCATTCGAACGACATCCCTGGCTCATTCGAACTATAGCTGTTTGACCAATTGGACTTTTCTGATTGTCCGATTTCAGTCCCCTGGTACATATTAATTTATATTTTGTTACTGGGTTTGTTTGTATGCACTCTAATTTTAGAGATTAATCCTTTTTTCTGCGTTTTTCGTTTATCACAGCTACTTTGATTGATGCAGTCTTTGTGTGATTCATTGTTTGCTAGCTACTGATTTGACATTGCTTGATCACTATTAGCTAGTAGTTGAATGTTTATCTAGCATAATATGAGTTAATGTAATTAAATTGGTATATGAGATGCTAGATTTGTTTACGTTTTCATCGAATTGTCTTCGAGAAAAAATGGGGAGAGATGTCTTTAATATTGGGGGAATTTTGTGAATCATGTTTACATATTGGTATCATGTTTACTCACATTGATATTTCATATTGATTTATATCATTTGATCCTCCATACTTCACTTGGTATTTGTATATTTCATGTGTGTAGTTATCCTTAAAGATATTCAAGATTTCAAGGCTACATCACATTTAGACATTCGAAGATAGTTTCGTGCTTTTCGGTCCATTGTTGAAGAATCTTATCCTGTACTGATGATGTAATTTTATTTTTGAGTTTGTGAGATTAGTTTTAGGAATCATACGGCTTGACGGTCCAGCTTGGGCATTTCACTATTGGTTTTGTCTCGGAATAGTTAAAGGGGGAGATTTGTAAGGACTAAATTTCCAATTAGGTCTTCATGTAGTTTTGACTTATTCACGGAACAAAACACGTTTGAGTCATCGGTAGATTTTTATTCTCCGATCCACTCGAGACTTTGACTTGTCGAAGATTAATTAAAGACGTTGTGGCAAAGCTACAAGGAATTAATCGTGACGCAATTTAATTATGCAATTTCTCGTCTTCAATGTTTAATTGCATTATGAGATCACTTAGGTATGAATGCATAATGTTAATGAAACTCGGCACTTCATTTTAAAAAAATAAGGATGTTATTTTTAAAAGAAAATGTTATTAAAATGTTTTTAACTCGGGTATAAATGTTTACACTTCATTTATGTTAGATAAGGACATATGAGAATTGGGACAGTAGTTGGTTTTAATCAAAACTCTATTTTTTTAAAATGGATGAATTAAAATTCTATCCGACGACGTCGTTTAAATGACAAGTGATGTCGTTCGAACGAGATCTGCTATCATTCGAATGACATAGTATCTCGCTCGAACGAGATTCCTCCACCGCCTTAAAATTATTATAAATAGGCGTGGTCAGTTTCCTCGAAGTGTGTGCATTCTGGAAAAATAGTTTATGATCCAGAAACCTATTTGCACATGTTTTCTAAGGTTTTAAAGGCTTACCATATGTTTGTGTGATCTTTGTTGCACCAAGTTGGGTTTGTTCAACACTTGAACATTGATAGGTTTTGCGGTGGAGAAGCGAAGAATGTTACTTTTATTTTAAACATCATAGATGACACAAGGCCATATCGGTCGATACTGAGACACTCGTGGAGGCGCGTGTCGTGGATGAGCATCATAGAAGAGGGTTACTTTCTGCGTGGGAAATGTGAAGATTGGTAGAAGATCTGAGGAGCGTCAAGTCTCGTGGGGATCTAGTCCTTGTACAAGACTACCGTCTGTCTTTGTAATTCCATTGTCATAGTGATTGTCTGGCCTGGGCCATCCGAGGCTTCTTCCCGATTCGGTTTTTCCTCGTACATCGGCGTTGTGAGTATTTCTTTACTTTATTTTACTTGGTTTAATCACTACTTATATGCTTAGGGTTAAACAAGATAAAATATGGTTAAGTTAATTGGTGTGATAAAATTGAAAAAAAAAATCATAAAAAGAGAAAGTTAGTTTGCATTCATCCTTAACTCAATTACTCTCAAGAAAAAGTTTTGTTTTTAATATTTGGGGACCTACATCATCAGAGAAAAAAAAATTCTTACTTTGGCCTTGCAATTAATTCACTCCACGGGCACTTTTTAAAAATAATTGTTGTGTTGCTCTATGGTTTTTCGGCTTCGGCGCATGATACTACAACAAGCCAATCCCTCCATTTAGATTTCTACCACATGATCTTATTTTAGTAGGAAATCCCTTTTCATTGCCATATTTTTTATGGTAGTAAAAAAATAGTTCAAATGTATCGAACTCCATTTTGACATTGGCATGTATTGTTTCATTAGCGTCAACTGTTTCATTTTTGTTTTCCTCGCCATTAACAAATATATCATTTATTTCATCACTAGAAGATATCATTTGTGGTCCTACAATTTTTTTATAGCAGCAAGAACAAAAATACCAATGACACTAAGAATAAAAAAAATACAAATAACAGTGTTTATTTACATATAGAATAGAGAGAGAAATGGAGAGAACACATGTTGCCTGCCGGAGAATTTGATCAAAGATTACCACATGTTGGTATTTTTTACCTTTTGAGGTTTTGCACCACAAAGACTATGTTCTGATGACCGTTTTTATTAGTTTAGATTGTGGAGATTGAGGATATTGTTTAGATTAGTTTGTGGAGGGTCATCTCTTTTTATCTTGTTAGACGGGTAAGGAAACGGATATGAAACTGAAAGAGTAACACTACATGAACACAGTTTCATACCCATTTCTGAAACCATCCAACAAAACCAAAAAGAGATGGCCCACCACAAACGACGCTAAACAATATCCACCATCTCCAAAATATAAACTACAAAAAGCGGTGATGTGAACACAAAGTCTTTGACAACAAACCAAGATTAAACTTAAAAAAATGTAAAAACTAACGGTGATCTCCAAATTCTACGGCCAATGGAAAGATGGCCCACCACAAACCAAGCTTCAATTCAAAAAAAAATATTTAATTAAACAATACCAACAATCTCCACATTCTAAACAATCCACAACAACCCAGATAACAACAAAAAATAACAGTAAAGTACATAGTGTCAAATGTGATAGCATCCCCAAATTCTTCATATGCGTCCATACTCTGTAGATTTTTCCAAAATACATTTTTTATCCAACACTCAACATCAAAATCCATCACATAAAAAAAGTTGGGATCGTTAGTTTGCATTTTCGTGAAGTAGTTTTGAAGATCCATAACATCCCCATTCCCAAGTCTTAATCGCCTCACCTTTTCAATAATATTATAGCAATCATTATCTAAAAATGGAAAATTCTCATGCCCACCCGCTTCAATTGCCAATGAAGTAAAATTCTTGCATGGTCGGACACCCGCTTTGTCATTCTTTTCAAGTCTTCGTTTAATATAAGAACTTATGAACCGATTATTTTTATAAAATCATGATTTTTCATGGCACATCCTATGATTATGTTCCAAGTTTATAGTCGACACCCGCTATTTTTCATTGGAGAAAAATAAAATTCTGACTTTGGCCTTGGTATCAGTTCTCTCAACTGGATGCTTTTTAAAAAAAAAAAATGTGTTGCTTTCAAATTTTCTGGCATGAGAGTATGCTACTACAACAAAGTCAATCCCTCCGTTTGGATTTTTTCCCGATGATCTTCTTTCAATAGGAAATCCCTTTTCATTGCCATATTTTTTATATTAGTAAAAAAATTGTTTAAATGTATTGAACTCCATTAAGACTTTGGGATATCTTATTTCATTGGCCTCAACTTTTTCATTTGCATTTTCCTCATCATTATAAAAAATGTCATATATTTCATCACTGGAAGATATCATCTGTGGCCCTACAATTTTTTTAGCATTAAGAACAAAAATACCAATCACAGTGTTTAATAGAGAGAGAGGGAGAACACATATTTCTTGCCGGAGAATTTGGCCGAAAAATTTGATCAAAGATTGCTACTTGTGGGTATTATTTACAGTTTGATATTTGGCTCCACAATGACTGTGTTTAGATCACAACTTTTTTTTAGTTTAGATTTGTGAGATTGTGGATATTGTTTAGCCTGGTTTCTGGGGGGCCATGTTTTTTTATCTTATTAGGCGGGTGAGGAAACGGGTAAGAAACCGTGTTCTTGTAGTGTTATTATTTTTAAAAAGTAAGATCACACGAACATGATTTCATACCCATTTCCTTACCCAACTAACAAAATGAAAAAGAGATGGCCCACCCCAAAACCAACTGAACAAATCCCATAATCTCGAAAATCTACACTAAAAAAATAGTGACCTGAACACAAAGTCTTTGAAAAATAATCCAAGATTAAACTTTAAAAAAAAGTGAAAACATAGAGTGATCTCCAAATTCTTCGGCCAATTAAGAGATGGCCCACCACAAACCAAGCTTAAACTTAAAAAAAAACTAACCGTAAACAATACCCACAATCTTCACATTCTAAACAATCCACAACAACCCACACCTGAACAAAAAAAATAAGAAAACTCACAACAAAGCAAGTAGTGTCGAATGTGATAACATCCCTAATTCTTCATATGCTGCCATACTCCATGCATCTGCCCATAATACCTCTTTTATCCGACACTCAACATTATAATCCATCACATAAAAAAGTTGGCACTATTGGTTTGCATTTTCATTAAGTATTTTCAAAGAGCCATAGAGTCACCATTCCCAAGTGTTAACTGCCTCACCATATCAATAAAAATATAGCAATATTTATCTAAAAATGGAAAATTCTCATGTCCATCCGCTTGAATTTCCAATGAAGTAAAATTCTTGAATGGTGTCGGATACCCGCTTTGTCATTCATTTCAAACCTTTGTTTCACAAAAGAACTTCTGACCTGATTATTTTTGTTAAATATTGATTTTTTCGGACTCACCTTATGATTATGTTACATGTTTACAACCGTCACCAACCATTTTTCATCAGACCAAAAAAAATTCTTAATTTGGCCTAGCAATCAGTTATCTCCACCGGGTTCTTTTTAAAAAAAAGTTTTTGTGTTTCTTTATGGTTTTCCGGCATGGGAGCATGCTACTACAATAAGTCGATCCCACCATTTGGATTTTTTCCCTATGATCTTATTTTAATAGGAAAACCCTATTAATTGCCATATGTTTTATGGTAGTAAAAAAATAGTTAAAATGTATCGAACTCCATTCTTACTTCAGGATGTCTTCTTTCATTAGCCTTAACTGTTTCATTTTCATGTTCCTCGTCATTAACAAAGATATCATCCATTTCATCACTAGAAGATATCATATGTGGTCCTATTTTTTTTTTTTGTAGAAGTAAGAACAAAAATAACAATGACACTAAGAATAAAAAATACAAATAATAGTGTTTATTTACAAATTCAACAGAGAGAGAAAGGGAGAGAACACTTGTTGCTTGGCAGAGAATTTGATCAGATATTACCACATGTGGGTATTGTTTACTGTTTGAAGTTTGGTACCATAAAGACTGTGTTCAGATCATCGTTTTTATTAGTTTAGATTTTGGACATTGAGGATATTGTTTAGATTGTCCCTAGAACATGTCGGGAAGTTTAATTAAGGTTCATGTGCATGCGTTTAGGTGCGCGCTTTAGTCGAGGGGTGAGTTTGGGTTCCACGAGAGTGCGACTCCACTTTAATTTGTGAAATTGTTCCTTTATAATATTCTTCACTTTAATAGACTTGATAAATATGTTTTCACACCTCGGGCCCTGACCCGTTTACCTGTTTCTTTCTATATATTGTATTATATTATAGGTGTCCCACCTTAAGAACACCAATGATGCTTTTCCTATCCAGTGTTCTCGGAGCCGTGGTAGATGTGGACTATTGCGGGATTCGTGTTATGGATGCTTCTTATCTTATGTAAATCTAGATAGGATTCAGTTTGTATATCGTGTTTATACCTAAGGGTTATATGTAGCATTTTTATATTTGTTCCTCGGGATGTTGTATTGTCTATGACCCGACAGCATTTATGGGTATATTTCCTTTTGTGTGCTTATTGGGTTTTAATTTGAGTAGTTCCTTTTATTGTGGTATGTGTGTAAATTTTATCTTATTGGTACTTTGTATCGTTGTATGGTTTTAAATTTTTGGCATCCGCTTATGGTAGTTTTGGGTAGTTAGCCATGTTTATTTAGTCTCAATAGTAGATGCTGAGAATGATCCACTTGAGATTCCTGATTTATTTTAGTATAAGGCTGGACACCGTTATTATTTTAAGCGGGGTGTCACAGGTGGAATTAGAGAATCAGGTTCTAGTGTCTTAGGATCTGTGCGGGTTTCCTGCATTCTTCCATAGGCGTTCTTTATGTAGAGCCCTATTGTTAGGATTATTGTGTTCACTACGCCTATATTTTCTTCTTCGATGCGTAGTCTCTCGAACGGCATTCGGATACAGTTTCTCTTATTTGAGAGGCCGCCGAGAAGAGGTCGTACAGGCAGGGCAAATAGAGGGGCTGAGAACATAGAACCACACATGCCTCTAAGGACTATGGATGTAGACGAAGTTGCCAATATGGTGGCACAAGTAGTAGATGCTGCCATTGCTACAATGTCACATCATCCTGCAGTTCCGAGAGGTCAAGAACACATAGGGACATCTATGTGGGATATAGTACGAGAAGCCTTTAGGAAAGGACATCCTCCAGAAGTTTCGGGGGGAGCTGATGCAATAGTTACATGTCAGTGGAAGAAGGATATAAATGCACCTTCAGATTGTTGAGTGCAGTGAGGTGCATAAACAAATACTCGCCACCTTTAGACTAATGGGTGAAATTATTAAATGGCGGGAGTCAGTCACCACACCAGAGATGAGAGATCTAATCCCATAGAAGATTTTTGGGTATGCTTTGATCGGAAGTATTTTTCTTCTGCAATTTAGATGAAAATGAGGGGGAGATTATTGGTGTGACACCCCGCCTAATAAAATACCGGGCGATCACTCCTATATCAAATTAAAACATGAGTCTCATATGGTTCATTCTTAGCATCACCGTCGAAAAATAATTTTATCACTAATATCCTATTAGGCTGGCGTCAAATTTTTAATTAACTAATCTTTTTTAACCAAACTATTCGAATAAAACAATTACAAAAGTTTATATGCAGCAACTGAAATGAAATAAAATAAAATAACCGAACACTCGGTACAATAATACAACTAAATTGAATGCCGCATTAAAAGACGATAAAAGAATAAATGAGTATAGTTGGGCCATAAGCCCGAATGTTTCTACAATACCTCCTATCTAGATTTTAATGATAGAAGCGCTTAATATAAACCTGCTTGCATCCACAGAAGCTGCAGCAAACGTCTGACTCGAAAGAATCATCATCTAGGCGTCCCTGTGTCTGGACACCTATATATATATATATATATATATATATATATAGATACAGATATAGCAAGAGGGGAAAATAGAGAAACGGGTCAGAGCCCTAGTTTTGAAAACATTTTAGCAAGTGCTTAAAATCCATATTTAAAAAAAATGTTATTTCTCATATTTAAACTGGTATCGCTCTCACATGAGATACACCTCACCCCTCTTCTAATAGTGCACAACTATCGCATACCTTTTTAAACAACCTAGTTAAGCTACCCTGCCTAACTAATGTAATTACCCATCCTCTAATAATCCTCATCAATTCGAGTACTAAGGACTAAACTTCTCCCCATTACCAACATTATGTTATGTTCGTGCGTGGGGTGTCTCGCGAAGCGAAATCCAAACAAGGAACCCCCTGATACACTACTACGTGACAATGTTGATCATCGGGATCCATTAGGCCTTCAGTACATACCATATTTATACCATCCCATATTTATTAATAGTTCTCATTAGAACCTATGATCCATATTCATATAAATCCGGATATAAATCAATCGGAAGGAGTATATCATTTTATTCATTCTTCTCCATTTTATACAGGGTTAGGTTATATGATATCTCATCTCATATATATACAATATACTATTCGCAACAAGTATATTAGCTATCCTTATAGGTCACCAAACAAGATTTCGTTATACACACATTATTTGCTTTATGCATACACATCAATTTATATATCAATATATAACACTATTTTACCCTGGTTAAGAAACCCCTTGTACCGTTATAAAGTTCTCGTACACTTATAATAAAGTTGAAGCATTTATTTATTACTTATCTACTTATATGCATAGTAGTAAGTTGCCATATAAATATACGTATATATATTAGTCACACATATAATATATATACTAACGGCACCCCACATAAGATCTATGGTGCTGGCATACTCTGCTATCAAGTCCCCGTATCACACAAACTAAGGGAAATACTAGTTCGGAATCAATCTCGAACTGTATTAACACAAAACACATACAAATGGAGGCGAAACATAGTTCCAAGTCACTAAGAGGTCAGAACATACCCTCACGTCTCTTAGGACCGTCTAACTATCAATCAGATAGCCTGTACCAAGGAGCCCTATGTTCTAGGGTACAAGTCAATATCCCCCATAAAGGTCCCATCTAGATAAGACTGTCCCGACGCGGTAACCTCCGTGATAGCAAGTAGCGCGGGCAAGATTTTTACACATATATAATATAAGGGCATACTCATAGCCCATATAATACATTCGATACATAGTATATTTATATCTTGGATATCCTACGCATTTATCAATTTTACCAGTCCCCGATATTTTATTTTCTGAACTTTTCTCACCGCAGAATGATTATATCAACAACATCGATATATATTATTTATATCTCTTCTCAATCTTTTATGGCTATAATTTCCAAACTCTTATAGCGATATCCAATAGCCTTGAATATTATCATTCACAACAATATAAGCCGTCACACAATTAAAATAACCCAATACGTATTCCCTTATATAATATTCAAATCACACCTTAATATCCCTTTAAGTATTATTCTTCACGAACACCCCTATTTGGGTAAATCTTTGATTTTACTTTCAACTAATCCAAAATAAACGCCTTACTAAAAAAAATATTTAGAAGTCCCCACACTATTTTGAGGAACCCCAAATATTTATCTCCAAATAATTTTAGCCTTTTATTTTTCCAATTTCCGAGTGCATTTTCGAGTTGGTGATTTCACCCCGGAACTGCTAACTTATAAAAATCATAACAATTTGAAGAAAAATAAAAAAAATACGCGGTCGGTGCCCACGTGATCGTATAAAGATCTACAACTTTTGTGTTTTGACCGAGAGCTGAATCAGCTGTCTTCCTGTCCGAAACAGTCCGGAAGTGAGGCTGATCACTATTCACCTTCTTCTCCAAAAATCCAAACCTCCATTAAAACACCTTCAAGCTTGTTATCTCCTCTCTCATCATCAACCAACCTCAAAAAACCATAAATACACATATAGAAAGGGTTATAATCATCCTAGAACCCATATTCAATAATTAATTTCAAGTTTCTCAGATTGGGTATTAATCGAGTTATATCCGTTTTAATCTTCTGAAAACCCGTTTGATCCACGAAATTTCAAACCAAAAATCTTTAATTTTATACCAACTTCAACATGAGAAATTAACACACTAAATCATAAAGCAAGTTAAACACTTTCCTCGTGGACTAAATCTGACGACCACGAGTCAAATCCCGCGAATTTTAGCCGGAAATCTCTTATTTTCTTCTATTTTCTTTCTTACTCTTTCTTCTCTTCTTTCTCTCTCTTCTCTCTCTCTCTCTTAGGGAGTGGTTATCCGCTTATAACCATATTATGTATAGAATTACCCTGGAAGGGAGGAGGGATCAAATGCGGCACTGGGACGGTATCTTTTAGGAGAATATATTATCTTATGATGTGCTAGTAGAGAATTACAACTCTAGCATGGAAACAGGAACTGTTACACTTTGTTGAGTAGTAACGATAAGGTTATCATTTTATAGTTAGGATAGATGCATGTATTTGTAATGTTCGAGTTGTGTAAGGGAATATCTTATGGAGATGTTTTAATATGATGTAAAGAATTTTATTACTGAGGAGATTCAGGGTTTAGCGGATTCATTGTTGAGCGAGAAATTTTAGCTCACGGTTGTGTTAGTTTTGAGAGCTAGGTGTTGGTAAGAGTATTGTATTTGTTGATGCCTTGTGTCCTGAGCATAAGGTGCTCGGTTTGTGTGTCAAAATACATAAAACTATATTATATTACATGGTTTTATAGGCCTTCGGGCAATACCTATGGTTCAAAAATGTTTTATAAAACCATAGTCCTTGTTCAACTGATCTCAATTCCCGACAGATCTACACAGTAGTGTATTGTGAGGGTTACTTATCTAGATTTATCTTGCGAGACCTCTCCCGCATGAAAGTATCGAATGTCAGGAATTGAGAAGAGTTCAACCTGCAAAAATTTCAAAATTTTATATACCTAGTATGATATTATGGATCGATATGTTTAGGGTTATATTACGTTTGGAGGCTAAGTGGAACCGGATAATGTTTATGTAATTAAGCTCAGGAACAAGGTGGATGGGCGCCCTGGTTTACTAATTAGATTTCAAAATAAAATGATTCGCCGTTAGAAGTGGTAGAGATAGGAATGGTGATTTTGAGGGTCGGTGACACAGGAACTAGTTGAGTTTTGGAAGTTCTAAGCTTAACTTAATTTCGAGGACGAAATTTCTTGTAATGGGGGGAGTATGTAATACCCCATGATTTTGAGGAATAGGAATTTAATTATTTTGGGAGAAATAATGTTTATTCGAATTGGAGAATTTTAAATTTGGAAATTGAGGTCAAAATTAGAGGATGTTAGAAAGTGTTCCGGATGGTGATTCTGAGTGCGCAGTTGATTCATGATGGGTCGAGAGAGTCAAAATGACTGTCCTTGAGTTTTATTTCGGTTCCAGAATATCTTAAGTTAGTTTGACTCGAATTGGAATAAACGAGTCATTTAAAGTTGGGTATTTTGAGAGATAAGGCTTATAAGGCCTATATGATATAATAATCTCATTCTTGAAAATAAGAAAGCCCTAAAGAGAGAGAGAGAGAAGAGGAAAGGAAGAGAGAAAGAGGAGAAAAGCCTGGGGACTCCAGCCATTACGTAATTTTGAGGAAGATTCAGACTCAACAACTTTGAGGCAAGTGATTAAACTTTCTAAATAATCATAGTGTGTAATTTATTTCATGAATTGTGGAGAATTTTTTTGGATTTTAGGTTAATATGTCAAAATCTAACTTTTGTGTATTAAATCTTGCATTTGAGGTGTGTATATGAATTTGAGGTTGATATCTATGTTGATGGTTAGAGTTGAAGATTTTAGGGTTTATAATTCATGGGTTTGGAAGATGGAACTTTCAAAGTTTTGCAGACCCGAACCAATTCACCCCCAAAGCAAATCGATTCGGCTTAAGGCATAAGTGTAAGGTCTAAGACACCGAATCGATTGAGACCCAAAGAGAATCTGTTCGGCCTAAAACAGACTTACAGGTCCTTTGGACCAAATTTATTTTCATTAGGGGTGAGTCGATTCGCCCTTAGGATCAAATCGATTCGGTCTGGGCCGAATCGATTTAGAAACAGGGTTGTTTTGCGAAGTTTCTCTAGAGTGAGTGTTACCTTGTTTCGGTTGGGTTTATCGAATAGGAACATCCTAATATAGTACGAGAAGTACATTTTGGAGATTTCATATATGATGAAACATCGGGTTTTATCTGGTTATGTCGAGAGAGTATGAATTGATATTATTACATCGACATTATGGGAATCAATGAGAGAGAGTTCGCATATCTTTAGTGACGTTAAAGTTACGAATTTAATCATAAATACAATATTTTTAAGGGTTCACATGAGGAACTGAACCGTCATTTAAATTGAGAATTATTGAGAGTATTATCGACTAGAATAAGTTGTGTTTATACTTATAGCCAGGATAATTATTGTATGACGGTGTGTATCCGGATATAGACGGTATATGAATGAGGATTCTTATGTACATTTGGTTATGAGATAGTAACCGTAATGTTGATTAAATTGGGAGACTATTCATATCATAGGTGAAAAGGATGGATATGCTTCAAGTGAGGGATCGTACTATAAAATGAATTGGGAAAGTATGCGTTATAGTGTCGGTCAGCATAATAAGAATTTTATACACTTATAACCGAATTCATTATTTTTATACATACGGATGGGAGACATTATCTCTCTCTCTCTCTCTCTCTCTCTCTCTCTATATATATATATATATATATATATATATATATATATATATATATATATATATGTATATACCTTCTTTGAAACTTTTCATATTTGATGTGATCGCATGTATATCAAGTGTGAATGATATGTATACTTATTGCGTGAGCATACCCCTCCAGTGCTATCAGGGGAAGTTGCGCGATGTGGGTGAGGCCCCTGGCTTGAGGAGAAGGGTCCGTATAGTCCCCAGGTCATAGTCGACCATTATTTGTTGTGTGATTTTTATTCTGGGTGAGAAGTCTTGGGTATTATTCGTTCTCACTTTCAGATTTGAAACTATGACCACTTCCCATACGTTGTGTTTTGTTTGATTACTAGGGCGGTGTGATAATGGTCCGGGGGCTGGTAACTCGGGATAAAGTGAGTAATTCCTTGAAGATGATAGAACTATGAAATATATTTGTATATCATATAAGTGAAAATGTTTTGGATGTTTAAATGCTCGTTGTGTATGTTATGTGTATGTGCTTGTTAGGGTTGAATGATCATGTGTTTATAACTAGGATAATGCTCTATAGACCCTAAAGATTGTAGGAGATATCTTATTTATGTACATAGAGATAGTTGCTCATAGTAAGTAGCTGAGGTTATAGGTTGTGTGTTGGGGGTATAATTGATCTGAACAATCAACATTGTCAAGGAGTAGTGTATCAGGGGGGTTTCTTGTTTGGATTTCGATTTGTGAGACGTCCCACGCATGAAACAAAGCGCAATGTTGGGAATGGGGAGAAGTTTAGTCTTTAGCACTCGGGTATATGTTGAATGGTGAAAGAATGCTTAATATGAAATAAAGAGAATGTTTGACTATTCTGATGCTAATAATTTGTTTAAATTAATAATTAGAAACCGAGAAATTCTTGGAAGGTATATATATATATATAAGTCCAGGTGTAAACTTAGAAGATGTTAGAATGAGAAAATTTTGGGTTATATTTGAGATAGTAGGTTACGCGGGTGTAGACTATAAGCATTTATATTATTATGCACTTTAATGCAGTTGCTAAATATGTTTACACACCTCTGGCCCTGACCCATTTACCTATCTCTTGCTATATATTGTATTATATTATAGGTGTCCCACCACAAGGACGCCAATGAAGCTTTTCCTATCTAGTGTTCTCGGAGCCGTGGTAGATGCAGACTGTTGCGGGATTCATGTGATAGCCGCTTATTATCTTATGTAAATATAGATAGGATTCAGTTTGTGTATCGTGTTTATACCCAAGGGTTATATATAGCATTTTTATATTTGTTCCTCGGGATGTTGTATTGTTTGTGACCCGATAGCATATTCGGGTATATTTCCATTTGTGTACTTATTGGGTCTTAATTTGAGTACTTGCTTTTATTGTGGTACGTGCGTAAATTTTATCTTATTGGTACTTTGTATCATTGTATGGTTTTAAATTTTTGGCATCCGCTTATGGTAGTTTTGGGTAGTTAGCCATGTTTATTTAGTCTCGACAATAGATGATGAGAATGATCCACTTGAGATTCCTGATTTATTTTAGTACAGGGCTAGGCACCATTTATTATTTTAAGCAGGGTGTCACAATATATATATATATATATATATATATATATATATATAATAAGGAGTAATGGTGTTGACACTATTCCATAAGATGATAACTTAATTAGGGGTCCTGATTTCGCCAATAAGACATTAGGATGGAGGGTAAGATCACAATTCACACCATAAACTCTATAACTCACCACATATTTTTATTTACTCTATGTTGTATTTACAATTTAAAACCCACTCAAATATACTTTCCCCCTCATTTTATTCTTAGATTTTTTGTTCTAATTCAAATAAAGAGAGTATTTTGTTAATTCACGTAAAAAAGTAGTTTGGTGTTCACACACACAATGACTTTCTCTCTCTCCCTTCACTTCCCCCAAACATACAAACCCTCTCAGCTCTCATAGGGTTCATGTGCTCCTTGTGTGCCATCACCTGGGTTATTTTTTTTGTGATTTTGATTCAAGTTTTACATAGGCTCTGGTCGATTTTACATGGGGATTTTCGGTTTGACATGGTTTCAAGCCATCTCTGTTTAATAAGTGGGATTTACATTTTTTGGATTTTTTAGTTCAAATAGGTCTTTATATTTTGTGTTCAAACCATTTTTTTGTTTTTGGTGTTTTTTGTGGGAATCATAACTTCTCTCTTGTTGCCCTCTCTCCCTCTCACCTCACCGTCTCTTCAATACGAGGGATGCATATTATCTTCGTCAGATTTAAGTTATTTGGAGATTTTTTTTATTCAATTTACGTTTTCTAAACCCTCATTTCTGGGGGGTTTTGATCCTTTCTTATTCATGGTTTCAACTTCTACAACTCTGAATAAGACATTTTTAGGGTTCGTTGTTTTTTTATTTGTAGATTTATTTTGTAGATCTTACATTTTTTTGTTCAATTGTCCATCCGTAGTAGACCCCGACTCTCTCTCTCCCTCTTTCCTTCTAACTGATTTGGATTAAGTAAGTCTATGAACGTGAACATATGACCTTATTTTTTCTAATATTGTTTCTGCATGTTTTAAATTTTATATTCTATAATGTTTCAGGTTAATGGTGTTGATAAATTCTTAGACTTTCAGGTCATTACTATAATTTGTTTTTAATTAATGATTATGTCATTGTACGCGTTCATCGTTAGTAGGTGTATATTCAATTATAGGAGAATCATTTTATAGGTTTAGTGAGAATAATTTTCTAGGTTTGTTGGTTTCTACTCATTCCAAAAGCACATGTGTTTTCAAATCACTCTATAAAAATGTGGACTTAATTAGATGCAGTAATTGTCTAGAGTCGATACTTAATTTTTGTTTTCTAATTTATCTAATCCTTCTTTATTTGATGGACATGTTGGCTTTTGTGTTTAGTAAACAAATAGGTTTAATGAACTTTTATGTATAGTAGCTGCTCGATAAAATTCCTTTGGCTATGTGGTTCCCCAATTTCGTATAGAGGAATTAAAAAATATGGTTCTCCTCTCATATCTTTAGAGATTGTTGTTGTTGTTACAATGAATGCTCATTTTGATTCATATTTAGGCTTAAATTTAACATCATTTTGCCTACATGCAAGAGAAAATCCACTGAGGGAATTCCGTAACTCACATATTGTTTAAATTAGGTACACATGTTGTATATCCCGTGTTTCGTACTTGAGCCATAAAGAAAGTCTAAGTTATCGAATTGGATTTATTTTCCAAATGACATAACTTTCCTATATTTGGTTGTAACAATCAATCAAGAACACAAATATGTTTTTGTATCAACTCTAGGTTGCATTGATGGTAAATGCTCTTTACTTTCTGTATCAACTCTAGCTTGTTTTGATGGTAAATGATCTTTACTATTTTTTATGCACACGAAATTTTAAATTATATATCAAACATATTTCATTTTTATGCTAAATGATATTTTTTTAGATACTCGCAATCTATACCATAAATGATATCTTTTAATTATTTTGTTAACTGATATTTTTTTAGATACTCTCATTTACACAATGACCTAAGCTGCCTATCCCCTACATCTGAGTATTTCCCTCTTTTATTCAGATGTCTTTAATGGTTTCAGGTAATGTGTCTTAATTCCTTAACTAATCAAAATTTGAAAAACCTACGCTTTTTAACAAATTTTTGTCCATTACTTTTTCTTTTTCTTTTGTGATGTCAGTTTTGAAGACTTGGTAATTTAATTTCCTTTCTTTAAAAATAAAAATTCTCATGGTGGATTTATAATTTATGTTGCAATTTGGTTAATTTTCTAGACAATGTAAAAACGATACTTCAATTTACATTTTTGGTTTTGTTTCGTTCGATGTTTTCTGTTTGAGTTGAGTAAGAACAACAAGTGATCTACCATCTTTAGAGAAATGGTGTAGTACATCATTATGTTTTGAAGTTATATTTTCCCTAATTAGTTTACTTTATATATTCCTTATGATGAATTATAATGCCTATTCATCATCATTGGTTGGCTTTAACACTAAATACATATAAAACTATGAATATTGCATTGTTAAGGATTATTTCTAAGATTTGACTAATATACCGCATGACGATAGTGTGATTGTGTAAAAGTTCTGAACAAGTTCCCATTGATCCCCCCAAGACTATTCTTCAACCATTTCGTAAGACATTAACAACATCTGATACAAGCACTCATCGGGATTTCTTTTTTGTTCTTCAGAAGTATGCCATTAAAAGCCTACCTCCATTTGTAAATTTTCTCAGTTTCTCTATCCTCTGTTTTGTTGCGGTTGCAGAAAAATCTTATTATGGAATAAAATGATATGAAAATGATTTTTTAATCTTTTTGAATGTAAGGAAAAACATGTTGCATACATAAATATTTATATGAGTGAAAAATAGGTGTGTCTATTATGTGTTGTTTGAAGATTGGTTTGATTTGTCAGGTCACAATAATATGAATTCTATTATTCAAATTTTTGGTTTACAACTTCGTATATTTTTTGTAGATTTTCGTGCATCCAGCATATTTTTATACTTATTACCATGTATGATCTGTTTTTTTTACACTGTTAAAATATTATTAATGAAGAAATAGGTTAGGACTATGTCAAGAAACTATTCACTTGGATTATTGTATTCAGTTCGGTTTGCACCCTTTGATATTTATTTAGGTTCTTACAAGGTCTTTCACTAAGATCTTTTGCAATGTCTTTTATAATTTGTTTGGTATATTTTTTTTGTTTGGTTCGGTTTGTACCCTTTGATATTTATTTGTTTGTTTAGTATGATTATGACTCATGGGTAAATTTTTTTGTATGATTAGGCCTTTGTTTCATTGTCTACTTGATGAACTCTTGATGATCTCCAGCGGTTAAAATAAAGGAAGTTAGTGGACTACCATAGGCACTTGATTGTTTGGCATCTAAGTGATCTACTTTTGTTTTTATTGATTATTGATTATTTTCATGAAGCTCTTTTTTCTCACAGTTGAGACATGACCTAGACTCCACTATAGTCATTTAAAATTGAAGCAGAAAAATACAAGTCCGACCAATAAAGAGCAGGACATACTGGTACTCTCTTTTCATGGATAATTTCCCATAAACATTTATTCCGTACACTTATTGTTGGATTTATCCCAAATGAGGATATCTTGGAGGGAAGGTTCATCGAGTCAGGTATTTGATATGGATGAGTTTGATTGTTGCCAATATTTGTCAGACAAAGAAAATGATCATTTGGAAAAATCAGCCCCAGCTCAAAAGTTCGATGTTGATGTATAAGATGATTATTATTTTTAATTAAATAATGGTTTGGGGTCTCCCGAGTTTCCTAATTATGTTAGCTAGAGCCATCTGATTGCTAGCACCTGTATTATGCAAGCTAGCGCCATCTAATTGCTAGTGCATGTATTATGTAAGCTAGCGCCATCATATTGGCGAAGACCACTAATGCCTACATTATGTAAGATAACATTTCCAGCTACCATCTGATTAAGTTTTTCATATACAGGAGGCTTCTCTACTGCATTATCAAAATGCTTCGACACAAGATCCGTTTGGCAGATATTTCGTGACATTTTCCCGTAAGCATTTAAGTTTCATTTATTTATTGTCAATCCCATTTTTAATCTCATTATTTCCCATAACTAATATATATCATTGTACATTGCCTCATTCATTATATCTCTTTATATTTTCATATTTTATTCTCTTGCCAAACTCATTTCATCCTCATCGTTCACAACTATTCTCATAGTGACATTCCAAAGAACTCTCATGAAAAGGTTTTTAAATTGTGGAGAGAAGATGAACAAGAAAATTATACACGAACGAGCCATTCAAAAACCTATTGTTACTATTGAAGTAACTATAACCCTCTTGATTACTAACAAAAATAAATATTTATTTGTTGGTTAATAATATTAGTAAATATTTACTAATATTCGTTTATTCACTTTTTTCCTTTTGGTTACTGCTGCAGTTGGACATATACACGACGACTGCATCAGTGGCATTCAAATCTAGGGAGGATCATCGAAAGCATATAGAATTAGAAGAACCATGTAAGGCTGGGCTTGCGTCGGCTAAGGTTTATGAGGATAGGAAAGAAACTAACCCTCATATCCCTCAATATATGTCATTTGCATCTTGGTATCTAAATGTCCAGAGACCGAGTTTGAAACATCAAAGGAAATTGAAGTAAGATCCAAATTATACAAAATTCTGGTATGACAGGTGCTAAGATATATCAGGTTGTCAAGTATAGGAAGGGTGTTTGTGAGAACTATGGCGCTATGACACACAATGCAAAATTACGCATGGAAAGGATCCACAAGATGGGAACAAAGTGGGCAAGCAAAAACATTGCACTAGATGAGAAAGTAGAGATTTTTAAGCTTGATTATGATGGCAAACATGACCGTTTGAATTCTTACGATGCAGCTTCATATGCCAATAATGCTTAAAATTCACTGTGTACCCAAAGAGAGAGCAAAACAACAGCGCCGATTACATAAGGTAAGACTCCTCAATTTCAACCATAAAGATTTCAATCAACACAAAAGGTAAGACTGATCACTTGGATGAGGAGACAGAAACTGTGGGTGATGATTTGGATGAGCATTTTGGAGAGGGTGAAGAATGGGAATGAATAGTACTCCAACAACGATCTCCATGGGAGGGTACTGATAGAGACTATGAATATGAGGATCTTTTAGGCAGAGTGTTCAATATTCTTCGTGAAAACAATCCTGAACTTGCCATAGATAGGCGTTGGACAGTTAAGAGGCCTGCACATGTGCTTCGTAAAGGGACAAAGAAAATGGTTTTTGTGAATTTTATGGACCTTTAGAGAATGATGCCTAGGAAGCCAGACCATGCCCGATCTTCTTGCTAGATCAATTGGGGACAAGTGGTTCCCTTGACGGATAACTGAGATTAGTAGTAAAAGGAATATTTTCTCCTAAAAAAATTGAAGGTGATCCTTCGGCGATATGTCAATGAGTATGTCATCTGCAATGGTTGGAAAAGTAAAATAGAATAACTTTAAAGTAAAATCATTTGTTCCATCTCAGGGGTGAAAAGTGTGGTTCTAGACGATCGGTTGCTCCAATCAAGGCTGGTTTTGTAGCCTGTGTTCTCCGTCGAAAGGCTGGAACATAATTTACGCGCATTACTTTTCCCTTTGGGATGTCTTCTCGTTCCTGTCTTTAACTCAAACAATTGGTGTTTAAGTATATTTTTCGTTCTTAAATACAGAGGATATTCTATGAACTGTTAATTATGGATATGTAAAAGGGGGATTGATGTGAAAAAATGCTATTTTTTATTAATGCTTTTTTTTTTGTTTCTTTTATATTTTCATGCAATATAAGGAACTATTATTTGAATTTATGCATATCTTTCATGCTTCTCATCTTTGAATTAGTTTTGTTTTGGGGGTGTTATAGTGCTATATGGGTTTTGTTTTTGATCGATAATTATAAAACTAGCAATTTGCAAACAATGTAACCAATTATAGACATTAGTAGGGTATAATTTTCGTATTCTTTATTTTGGAAATTATGTATTTTCATCATGTCATGAAAATAGTGGATGCGCTTCTCGAAAGCTATTTATCATTTTATGTCGTTTCTTTTAGTGATCTTATGAATACGCCATTTCATTTAGTTTTGCGGTTCATATTTGCGGTCTATATCCGAATAGTTTTAAATTCATGATGTGGTTTAGACGAGGTCTGGCATCGACAATTAGTATTGTTAGTACCTTTAAATATTTTTTATTTTTTAAACAAGGTGAGTAGTCTTATAAATAAAGGCAATTCTGTCTAAAAAATTTAAATTTTTTACACCAATGTTGTAGTAAAATAAACACTTTGACTAGGCGAGTATTTTGTTCCTTTTAGAGGATGGATAGTCCTAGTAACAAAAAAATTAAATTTTTTACTCCAATTTTGTAGTAAAATAAACACTTTGACTAGGCGAGTATTTTTTTCCTTTTAGATGATGGATTGTCCTAGTAATAGAGGAAATTAAGCATAAACTTTCTAATTTATTCACTCTTATAATGTATAAAAAATTTATTAATTACATTATGCATGACTTTATAATATTTAAAATTACACTTTGTTTTGTTGGGGAATGAAATTTTTTTCGTTTTGCAATTACTTACGTTGATTTTTTTTGCCGTTTTGCGATTAGGTAGTTTAGAAATTTTTTCCGTGCCTTTAGGCGCAGGCATTCCTCCAGTATATATATATATATATAATGAAATTTTATTCGTTTTGCAATTACGTACTTTGAATTTTTTTTGTCGTTTTGCGATTACGTACTTTGAAAATTTTCGTCGTACCTTCAGGCACGGGCATTCCGCTATATATATATATATATATATATATATATAGAGAGAGAGAGAGAGATAGAGATAGAGAGACAACACTTGTTGATTGCCAAAGAATTTGATCAAAGATTGCCACTTGTGGGTTTTGTTTACTATTTGAAGTATGGCACCACAAAGACTGTGTTCATATCACATTTTTTTTTAGTTTAGATTTTAGAAATTGTGGATATTTTTTAACATGGTTTGTGGTGGGACATCTTTTTTTTCATGTTAGGTGGGTAAGGAAACGTGTATGAAACTAAAAGACTAACACTACACAAACACGGAGTCAAACCCTATTTCCTTACCGCCTAACAAAAGAATAAAGACTTGGCCCACCACAAATGAAGCTAAATAATATCCACAATCTCAGAAATCTAAACTATAAAAAATAATGATCTGAACACAAAGCCTTTGATAGCAAACCAATGTTAGAATTAAAAAAAAAAGTGAAAACTAACAGTGATCTCCAAATTCTCCAGCCAAATAACAGATGGCCCACCACAAACCAAGCTTAAACTTAAAAAAAAGGACTAATAGTAAATAATACAATCTCCGGATTCTAAACAATCCACAACAACCCATACCTGAACAAAAAAAAAAGGAAAACTAACAGCAAAGCACATGGTGTCAAATGTGATAGCATCCTGAAATTCTTCATATGCATCCCTACTTCGTGCATCTACCCAAAATACATTTTTTATCCAACACTCAACATCGTAATCCATCACATAAAAAAAGTTGGCATTGTTGGTTCGCATTTTCATTAAGTAGTTTTGAAGTGCCATAACGTCACTATTCCTAGGTCTTACCCACCTCATATTATCAGTAAAAATATAGAGATCCTTATCTAAAAATGGCAAATTCTCATGTCCACCCACTTCAATTGATAATGAAGTAAAATTCTACCATGGTGTCGGATACCCACTTTGCCATTCATTTTAAGCCTTCGTTTCACAAATGAACTTATGACCCAGTTATTTTTCTAAAATCTTCATTTTTTTTGGACTCACCCTATGTTATGTTCCAGCTTTACAACCGACGCACGCCATTTTTCATCGGAGAAAAATAAAATTCTTACTCTGGCCTTGCAATCAGTTCAATCAACCAAGTGTTTTTAAAAAATACTTGTTGTGTTACTTTCTAGTTTTTTGGCATGAGAACATGATACTACAACAAAGTTGATCCCTCCATTTGGATTTTTTCCTGATAATCTTCGTTTAATATGAAATCCCTTTTCATTGCCATATTTTTATAGTAGTAAAAAATTAGGTCAAATGTATCAAAATTCATTCCGACTTTGGGATCTCTTCTTTCATTGGCCTCAACTCTTTCATTTTCATTTTCCTCGTCATTCAAAAAAATATCTTCCATTTCATCACTATAAGATATCATTTGTCGCCCTACAAACGTTTTATACCAGTAAGAATAAAAATACCATTCACACTAACAAAAAATGCCAATTACAGTGTTTATTTATAGTTTTAATATATATATATATATATATATATATATATATATATATATATATATATATATATATATATATATATATATATATATAATATATAATAATAATAATAATAATAATAATAATAATAATAATAATAATAATAATAATAATAATAATAATAATAATAATAATAAAGGAGGAGGGCCTTTTTGTCTTTCCCAACTCATGGTTCAGATTAACTCTGGTGGGTTTGGTCTTTATCAACTGATGGTTGAGATTTATTAGGAGGGCTTTAAATCAGGAGGGTTCTAACGGTGCCACGTGGAACCTCTTTTAAGTGTAAATCTGATTCAAGATGCCCAACTATCAATAAAGACTTCACGGGGCTCAAGACAATAATATCTGGATTTTGGGATGCAACACTTCACGGGGGGATCAACACCTCACTTTTATATTATCTAAGAAGCCAGAGAAAGAGAGAGAAAGAGAGAGAGACGCATTTCTCAAGCCTTTCATAATGAAAGCGCCAACATCTGACCTACACCGTGTCCGTCTAAACAGCTTGAGTTGATTGACGAATCATGCCTCTCCTCGAACCAGTTGGGTTTAGTGTTCACCCCAACACCTCAGATAGACTGCCGGTATCAGCCTCACCCTCTCTTGGCTCGGTGAAGTTAAAGAATCATCTGGGTTAAAATGTGTTTTTGGCAGACTCAGTAGTAGTTTTCACCTTCCATGCTTAAATTTCAGTAATAAAATTTTTTGTTTTTAGATTTAACCCCTTGATGATTGTTATTTTCTTCATATTTGAGTTATTGTCATAGGGTTCTCATTTGGGTTGTTGCTTTTTAGATCTGACCGACTTTTTCATCGGGTATAGTATTTTTCATCTGTACCTCCATTTTTGGCTCAAACATTTCGATGGTTTGTAGATCTAATACTATTTTATTTTTTTCTCAGTGTTGAAACAATATTCAGTTACTTCTCTCTCTCTCTCTCTTCGGCCTCACATGCTAACACATTCAAAAATGGAGAATAAGGGATATGATTTGGTCTAAAGGGTTTTTATTTCTTCTTTTGTTCTACTTTAGTTTCCATGTTTGTTTGTCAACCCATTTATATATATCCCTCAAGAATTTGTGGATTTTCAAGTTAAATTTGTGTTATCAGTTTTTTCTTCATCTTTTTTCTTGATTGCATTTTGGCTTGCGTTTCCTCTATGCTTATTAGTAACTAATTTCAGCAACTTCTTGTAACTATGGTCGATTTGACCGGATCTCTATCTGCTTTGATGATTTCTCAAATGATACCAGCTTGGGTTTAGGTTGAGTTTCTTTGGCACAAAGATCGTTACTTCTCCTTTCATGGATGGAGTGTCCATTAGAAATAATAAATGATTTGCGATAATCTTTAATAATAATATGGTACGAATTACTTTACAACCTTAATATATGTTTTACCAATGCAGTTGTATATTTTTTCTTTATTTATTTTGTTCATAGGTTCATTTGAACGGAGTTTGGAAAGCATCTGAAATGGAGAGAAAAAAAGCCAGAGCAGTCGGAATAGGGTTTTTCTTTTGTTTTGAGATTTTGGTTTTGAGTTTTGTGAAATATCTGCTTATGTTTTTAGTGTATTGGTGTGTTTATTTTTGGTTTAAGAGCCGGAATACTTTTTTAGTTTCACTATTGCTAGATTTGGTCTTACTAAATACTTGGTCCATCAGTAGTTTCTGAATTTGATCCTAATTTGTATACTAATATTAGTTATTGGTTCATATCTCTATCTCTCTCTCTCTCTAACTCTTCATCTCACATTTTTTGCAGTAGGATTTTGAAGTGCGTAACGTAACCATTTTAAAAGAAAGTAAAACTGAAGCTATTGGGTAAAACTGTGTTCTTTTTTATGAACTGAAACTATTATTTTGATTTTAGATTGTGGGGAGAGAGTCTTCATTTCATGCTCTATTTGTGAATGTTTTATGAAGAATTTTTTCCAATGAATTTTTGCGCTTGATATGTGGTTTTTTACTTCAAATAAACGATTTGAAGGCACTTTTGGTAAGAAAAGCACCGTGTGAACTATATTCAGAATGGCGACATTCATTTTTTTTTTTATCTAGAATGAATGAATTATGGAAAATTTTCGAAGAATGCACACTTCACATGTCATCTCTCCCAACTCAATATAATAGCACATGGCTCGAGGTGACATGGAACAGGTGAATTACTTTTACAAGATTTGAAAAATAAATGTCAAATCAATGTATTGATATTTTGTTTACTGTTTTTTTTTCAAATTTTTATTGGTATATTTAAAGTTGCTCGCAATAAAAAATGTACTTCCAAATCTTTTTGGGTATATGGAGATTTGATGCTTTTCTTTTTTCATAATTGTTTCCTTTTTCACATGAAATGTTTGTGACATTTCCCTTTTTACAAGACATGTGGGTGGGTGACATTTCCCTTTTATCACATCAAAATAAATATTTGGAAGGGTCACATTCTTTCTTTGCCATTGTAAAGGAATTTGAAAATATCATATAAAAAATGTTTTACAAAAGAAATATATACATAAGAAACTGTTTTACAAAAGAAATATATACATAAAAATGTACTTTTTAATTAAAAACATATTTTATAAAAGTCATAGTGATAAAAACATTTTATTATAACCTTTTTCTAATACTTTTTAATTTAAATAACCCACAACTAATAAATTTTGTTTGTTATAATATATAAAAAGATGTATTGTAAAATAGTTATAAAGAAACTATTGTAATACCCCGTATTTTTATGCTATATTAATTTGGGGATTTATTAAATTTAATGTGACTGTTTATTTAATAAAAATCCGGGAATTTATTTATGTTATAATTATTAACGTGACGAGAGTTAGTAATTATGGGAAACTTGTTGAAAATTACTAATGAGCATTGTAATATATTATATTGGTTATATTGAATGTCATACGTCAATTAATTGACTATTTCGGAAATTTAAGTCGGGACGTGCCCGTGTCACGTCGTGACTAATTTTGTTAAATAAAAAATGAATATTTTATAAGTTCTTCGTATGGTCATTTTGAGTGCACCAACGCGTCCGGAAGGGCCGAGATAGTCAGAAAAGTATACCCGGGGGTTTAGTTTGGGTCTCGGGGCGTTTTAGGCCTAATTGGTGCCCCGGAAGGGCAATTTAGTCATTTTACATAATTGGGTAATTAAACCCACGAATTTCAGCCAACCTATATCAGCCATTAGGTCAGCCCCTTAGGGTTAGAACATTCACAAATCAAGTGACGGCCATTGGAGAAGAGAGGAGAGAGCTCCAAGGCAATCCAAGGCCAAAAAGCCACCGGTTTACACCACCACCACCACCACCACGTAGATCACGAGACGAGGAACGCAGCCATACCAAAAATCAGCCATGAACCTGCATACCAAAATCCCAGGCAAGTGTTTAACTTTCGTATTTTCGTTAATGCAATCTCCATATTAGTTTAGGATTGAATTGTGATGGAAATTATGGAAGAAAACCCAATCTTTGATAGGAAAACCCATGTAGAATTCATGTATATGTAAATTCTGGAAACCCTTGCCATGTAGAGGTAATAAACCACAAAATTTGGTGATCATAAGAAAGAAATAATGGAGAAAGATTCATTAGAAATCTGTTTAAGAAAATTTTAGGGTTCTTGATAATTGGACATGATTTTAGGTTGAAAATCCATGTTTAATGATAGTTATACACATGCTTTACGTTATAAACACCTGGTATAATGTTATAATGATGTTAGTAGGATTTTTGGGACGATTAGAATGGAAAAACATAGTTTTTGATGAAGAAGTTTAGTGAATCCCGTAACTGCAATTCTGCAGAATTTTACCCAGGCCTGCTTTATCGATCGATCGAACCTAGAGCATCAATCGATCGAAGGTTCGATCGATCGAACCCCAAGCTTTGATCGATCGACCTCTCCTGACAGACTCCTATTTGCCTTGTTTAATTAGTTAAATTATGTTTATCGTGAAATAATTTTTAGGCAATCTAAATAAAAGGATTCGGGAGACATTGAGGACCAGTAGGGTATATGAATAAATGTTGGAACCTTTAATCTTCAACGAAAATGGTGTTTATGGGAGATTTACTTTAGGTTGGTAGATTTATGAATTTAAAGGGTGAGGTGCGTAAGAGAGTTACGTTGGAATCCAATAAATTCACTTACTGAATTTCAGATTTGTGCGGATATAGCCCACGAGAGTTAGGTAATAAGTGAGAAAACCCTTCGAGTTAAGGTTAGGAATGAAACCTTATACGTAATTCTATATATGTGAAATTAAGGTTAAATGGTATAATGACGGGTGATGAGAAGAACATATATTAATATGATAAAGTGGTATGTTTATATGATTGTGTGTACATATATTATATGCTTGTGAAAATCATGCCCACGCTACTTGATATCCCTGAGGTTACCGCGCTGGGACAAGTCTTATCTTGATTGGACCTTTATGGGGGATATTGACTTGTACCCTAGAAGATAGATGTCCTTGGTACAGGCTAACGACGTGATAGTTTAGACGGTCCTAAGAGACGCAGGTATGTGCCATCCTCTTAGAGACTTGGAATCTATTATTCGCCTCAATATTGTTTGTGTATGTATGTTAATACATTTCGAGAGTGATTCCGAATGTATTCCCCTTAAAATGAGTGATATGGGGCTTTGGATAGTAGAGTATGCCCGCACCATAATTTAGTTGGGGTGCTGTTATAATATATATCATACGAGTAATTAATATATATATATGAAATTCTGAAATTTGGAACTACCTACCGTGATTTGATATGTAGGACATGGTTGTTGACTGAAAATTATAAATACTTGTTTTGAGAAAGCAGAGTATACCTACACCATAGTTTATATGTTGGTGCTGTTAGAATATTTATATATAAGTTATACGAGTAATTTATATATATATCTGGATTGAGGAATTTAAACTATTGTTGTAACGTAGTAAGTGAGGAATAATTATGGACTAAATTATGAATACTTATTTTGAGTAAATATAATATGTAACTGGGAAACCCATTGATTTTATAAAGTAAATGGAGAACTTTGGTTACTAATTGGAACATTCTTTTTAGAATTGAATCGTTGAATTGTAAATCTTACGAGTAATCTAAGTTAAGTTAAATCTTTTAGAAAGACTAGTATGATGATTGATAAAACAAAACCGTTGGGAATGTTAGTGCGATAGGTGTGCACATTTAGAAGAGAGGTGAGTATTTCTCAAGAGAGTGACGCACTAATATGATGTTGCATTGGCCTGTATCAATTTAAATACTTGCTAAACGTATTTTTTAAATCAAACACTTTCGGGCTCTTACCCGTTTCCTTTTCCTCTCTCTCTCTCTCTCTTGTATATATATGTATATATTTCAGGTGCCCAGCCATAGGGGCGTCTTGCTTAGGACTCCTTGAGAAGAACGTGATGCAACTTAGGTGGGAGTTGCAGGTCACTTACGTAGACGGCTTCCTTTATTGACTCCACTTCTAGCATTCTCATTTATTGGGCATGTGTCGCCCTTTCCATTAATTCATCTGTTGTTGGGACATTTATATTTCAGTTATTTCCAGTATTGTTCTATGGGATTTATTCAGTATGGATTTGTGATTCTAGTTTCATATGTTGACATTCGATTGGCGAATGTATTATATTATTTGGTTTATCGTGGTGTGATTCTTAATTGTAGAAATGTTGTTTTAAATAAATAAATCTTTTTCTTTAATTAAAATTTGGAAAGTTTGTATGAAAATGTTTTTGACACTTGGCTTAATTATTTAGGGTGTTAAATGGGAAAAATTTATTTTTATCGACAGTGATGCTGAGAATGAACCAACTGTTTACCTTGATTTAATTTAATAAAGGAGTGATCGCCCGGTATTTAATTAGGCGGGGTGTCACAGGTGGTATCAGAGCATCAGGTTCTAGTGTCCTTAGGATCTGTGCGGCTTATTATGCTTTCAGCGCTGTTTCCTTTGATATAGAGCCCTAATACTAGGAATGTAGTGTTCATCTCTATGCATTGGGAATTCGTGCTTCTGCGATTTGTCTATTTGAATGATGAACTCATCCAAATTCATTTACATTTTCAGATGGACCGTCGAGAAGAACTAGCTAAAACGGTTGAGAGAGTCGACGAGCAAAATCGACTCGCACCTCAAGTGTTCCCAAAGAGAATATCAACCGCCGAGTTAGCAGGCATCGTAGCACAATCAGTCACCACTACAGTTTTACAATACCAGGAACGCAGCATGCAACTTAAAGAAGGCAAAAGACCTAGATAGGTTAGCCAAATGCATGTGACCAAAGCTGAAAAATGTGCGAAGACTCCGAAATTGCGACAGCAAACTACCCAAGACCGGGTAAATTCTAGTCAACAACGTGGTAAGATGAAGCAATTTCGAAAGAGGAATAAAGCCCCAAGTCAGCAAGGCCGACACCAACAGCAGCAGGGTCAGAGGGGGAGTAACTTCAAAGGCAAATGTTTTGTGTGTGGCACTCATGGCCATAAACGCCAAGATTGCCCAAGTGGTGTTAGGGCCTCACAGCCACAGTGTGCCCGTACGAAGCCACCGGGGCCACTTTTTCCAGTCGCTCTCCCAGCACCAACTCAGGTACCAGACCTACCAACCTTTCCAGTAGCTACACTGCAGCAGGGGCAGTTACAGTACAGGCAGATTTATAATGTCCACCAGGCAACAGCCCCTCAGGTACCACCCACGATTTTGGGTATGTTTTCTATCCATGGAACTTTGGGTCGATTTCTATTTGTTACTGGGGAAAAACACATTGTTTTATAGCTACATATTCTACGAAGTCCTTAGGGTTGTTAGCTACAACAGAGAGCACCGTGACGTGTGTCGACTCACCACTGGGGAGTGAGTCACTTATTTTTATTAATATGCCGGGGAGTAGGGGTAGAGATTGGTAGCTTGGTATTACCTGCAGACATGTTAGTCTTAGACATGCACAAGCATGATGTGATTATTGGTATGGATTGGCTCGCAGCTTATAGATCCATGATTGATTGCTTCGGTGGGAGCATTTTTTTTGCCATTCCGGGGCAAGAGATGTTTGTAGTGGCGATGCCTCTCCCAGAGGGAGGTTCGGCCGCTCATTGGTATTACATAGAGGAGGATACCTCTAAGGAGGTTGTGATTCCTTTGGATTTGATCCCAGTTGTTAGAGAGTGTTCCGATGTGTTTCAGGAAATACCAGGCCTACCGCCCAGTCGTGAGATAGACTTTGTTATAGATTTATTGCCTGATACGAGACCTATAGCACGCACACCGTACCGTATGGCCCCGGCAGAGATGCGAGAGCTACGAGATCAGATAGAGAAGCTATTAGGTCAGGGATTCATACGTAGGAGTACCTCACCTTGGGGTGCTCCAGTCTTGTTTGTGAAGAAGAGAGATGGTTCAGTGAGATTGTGTGTGGACTACCGGGAGTTGAATAAGGTCCCGATACGGAATAAGTATCCGTTGCCTCGAATCGATGATCTGCTCGACCAGTTGAGAGGAGCAACCTTCTTTTCGAAGATAGATCTGAGGTCGGGGTACCATCAGTTACGTATTAGAGAGCAGGATGTTTCAAAGACTGCCTTCTTATCAAGATATGTGTCCTATGAGTTTAGGGTGATGCCTTTCGGACTCACAGACGCTCCAGCCGTTTTCATGGACTTAATGAATCGAGTATTCAGAGAGTTCTTGGATCAGTTTGTCATCATCTTTGTAGATGATATCTTGATATATTCACACTCCGAGGAGGTGCATGTCGAGCACTTGAGGCAAGTTCTTCAGACCCTACAAGAGCATCAGTTGTATGCTAAGTACGAGAAGTGTGGATTCTGGTTGTGAGAGGTACAGTTCTTGGGCCATGTTGTTTCTGAGCAAGGGATTGCACTTGACCCGAGCAAAGTTTCAGCGGTGAGGGAGTGGGGACAGCCCACGACACCGACAGAAGTGCGTAGTTTCTTGAGGTTAGACGGATACTACAGGAGATTCATTCGGGGATTCTCCAAAATAGCGGGTCCATTGACGAATCTGACTCGCAAGGGGGTACCATATGTTTGGGATGACGCTTGCCAGTTGGCTTTCGACGAGCTGAAAGACAAGCTTACTTCAGCGCCAGTCCTTGCGTTACCAAAGCCGGGTGTAGAGTACCTGGTTTACACCGATGCGTCCTTACGGGGACTTGGGGGAGTACTTCAGCAGGAAGAGAAGGCTATAGCTTTTGCTTCCCGCAAGCTTAAGCTGCATGAGAACAATTACCCCACCCACGACCTGGAGTTAGCAGCGGTCGTCTTTGCATTAAGGATAGGGAGGCACTATTTATTGGGTGAGAAATTCCGTTTGTTCATGGACCATAAGTCACTGTAGTACCTGTTCACTCAGCGAGAGCTGAATATGCGTCAGCGCAGATGGCTAGAGTTTGTGGAGGACTACCAGTTCGATATACAGTATCATCCGGGGAAGGCCAACGTAGTTGCTGATGCATTGAGCCGTAGACCGGTAGACGATGTAGCGGACATATGGAAAGCAAAATGGAAGGAGTTGGGTCACCAGGACGCAGTAGCACGTTCTTTCATATCCGTGATGTCAGTCACACCCGAGATTGTTACGAGGGTGATACAGGCATAAACCACAGACCCGTTTTGCCAGGAGCAGATTGTGCGACTTCTAGCCGAGGGTGCTGAGTCCTATTCTGTTAGTTCTGATGGAGGTTTGCGGTTTAATGGGAGATTAGTGGTTCCAGAAGGAGCGGAGTTACATCATGAAGTGATGACTCATTCTCATGGGTCCCGATTTGCAGTACATTCGGGAGGCAATAAGATGTACCATGACATGAGACGACAGTAATGGTGGAGTGGGATGAAGAAGGACATTGCTGAGTTTGTGTCCAAGTGTTCTACCTGCCAGCTGGTGAAGGTGGACCACCAGAAACCGTTAGGATTGCTTCAGCCATTGGAAGTACCGGCGTGGAAGTGGGAGAGTATTTCCATGGATTTCATTACAGGGTTGCCTACATCACAGCGGGGCCACGATTCTATCTGGGTGATTGTAGACCGTTTGACCAGGGTGGCTCATTTTCTGCCAGTGAGGACAGATTATACCATAGGTCAGTATGCTCAGTTGTTCATCGCCAATATTTTTATATTACATGGGGTGCCCCTGAATATTGTGTCAGATAGGGACAAGATTTTTGTGTCACGTTTATGGGAAAGTTTTCAGGAAGCTATGGGTACTGAGTTGAGGTTGAGTTCAACTTACCACCCACAGACAGATGGACAGACAGAGCGTACTAATCAGATGTTAGAGGATATGCTACGCATGTGTGTTCTCGATTTTGGAGGAGGTTGGGAGCCACATCTTCCACTGGTAGAGTTTGCTTATAATAACTCTTATCAGTTTATGATTGGCATGGCTCCATTTGAGGCTTTGTATGGCAGGCCTTGTCGTTCTCCAACTTGTTGGCTTAAGGTGGGGGACAACAAGTTACTAGGACCAGAAGTGATTCAGGAGACCTCCGCGAGGATTGAAATAATCACGAGTCGTATTCGTGTAGCCCAGGACAGGCAGAAGAGCTATGCCGATGCGAAACGATTCTTTCGGGAGTTTAATGTGGGAGATCAAGTGTTGTTACGTGTATCTCCTATGAAGGGAGTGATGAGGTTCGGGAAGGAGGGGAAATTGGCTCCGAGGTACGTGGGACCATTTCCCATCATCGAGAGGATTGGGCCGGTAGCATACAGGTTGGGATTGCCAGAACATTTACATCGCATCCACGATGTATTCCACATCTTGTCGTTGAGACGATATCTTCGGGATGATATGGCCCATACTCACATTGCGATAGACGAGATAGACTTACAGTCTGATAGCTCTTACGAGTAAAGACCAGTGGCTATTCTAGACTATAGTGAGAGGAGATTGAGGTCGAAAGTAGTTCCACTTGTGCGAGTCCAGTGGGAGCATCACAATGTGGAGGAATCCACTTGGGAGCGTGAGGCAGATATGCGCGAAAGATACCCAGAGTTGTTTTTACCAGGTATGCCTTTTTTTCCGAATTTCGGGATGAAATTACGTTATTAGGGGGGAATTATGTAATACCCCGTATTTTTATGCTATATTAATTTGGGGATTTATTAAATTTAATGTGACTGTTTATTTAATAAAAATCCGGGAATTTATTTATGTTATAATTATTAACGTGACGAGAGTTAGTAATTATGGGAAACTTGTTGAAAATTACTAATGAGCATAGTAATATATTATATTGGTTATATTGAATGTCATAAGTGAATTAATTAACTATTTCGGAAATTTAAGTCGGGATGTGCCCGTGTCACATCGGGACTAATTTTGTTAAATAAAAAGTGAATATTTTATAAGTTGTTCATATGGTCGTTTTGCATGCACCAAAGCGTCCGGAAGGGTCGAGATAGTCAGAAAAGTATACCCGGGGGTTTAGTTTGGGTCTCGGGGCGTTTTTAGGCCTAATTGGTGCCCCGGAAGGGCAATTTAGTCATTTTACATAATTGGGTAATTAAACCCACGAATTTCAGCCAACCTATATCAGCCATTAGGTCAGTCCCTTAGGGTTAGAACATTCACAAATCAAGTGACGGCCATTGGAGAAGAGAGGAGAGAGCTCCAAGGCAATCCAAGGCCAAAAAGCCACCGGTTTGCACCACCACCACGTAGATCACGAGACGAGGAACGCAGCCATACCAAAAATCAGCCGTGAACCTGCATACCAAAATCCCAGGCAAGTGTTTAACTTGCGTATTTTCGTTAATGCAATCTTCATATTAGTTTAGGATTGAATTGTGATGGAAATTATGGAAGAAAACCCAATCTTTGATAGGAAAACCCATGTAGAATTCATGTATATGTAAATTCTGGAAACCCTTGCCATGTAGAGGTAATAAACCACAAAATTTGGTGATCATAAGAAAGAAATATTGGAGAAAGATTCATTAGAAATCTGTTTAAGAAAATTTTAGGGTTCTTGATAATTGGACATGATTTTAGGTTGAAAATCCATGTTTAATGATAGTTATACACATGCTTTACGTTATAAACACCTGGTATAATGTTATAATGATGTTAGTAGGATTTTTGGGACGATTAGAATGGAAAAACATAGTTTTTGATGAAGAAGTTTAGTGAATCCCGTAACTGCAATTCTGCAGAATTTTACCCAGACCTGCTTTATCGATCGATCGAACCTAGGGCATCGATCGATCGAAGGATCGATCGATCGAACCCCAAGCTTCGATCGATCGACCTCTCCTGACAGACTCCTATTTCCCTTGTTTAATTAGTTAAATTATGTTTATCGTGAAATAATTTTTGGGCAATCTAAATAAAAGGATTCGGGAGACATTGAGGACCAGTAGGGTATATGAATAAATGTTGGAACCTTTAATCTTCAACGAAAATGGTGTTTATGGGAGATTTACTTTAGGTTGGTAGATTTATGAATTTAAAGGGTGAGGTGCGTAAGAGAGTTACGTTAGAATCCAATAAATTCACTTACTGAATTTCAGATTTGTGCGGATATAGCCCACGAGAGTTAGGTAATAAGTGAGAAAACCCTTCGAGTTAAGGTTAGGAATGAAACCTTATAGGTAATTCTATATATGTGAAATCAAGGTTAAATGGTATAATGACGGGTGATGAGAAGAACCAATATTAATATGATAAAGTGGTATGTTTATATGATTGTGTGTACATATATTATATGCTTGTGAAAATCATGCCCACGCTACTTGCTATCCCTGAGGTTACCGCGATGGGACAAGTCTTATCTTGATGGGACCTTTATGGGGGATATTGACTTGTACCCTAGAAGATAGATGTCCTTGGTACAGGCTAACGACGTGATAGTTCAGACAGTCCTAAGAGATGCAGGTATGTGCCATCCTCTTAGAGACTTGGAATCTATTCTTCGCCTCAATATTGTTTGTGTATGTATGTTAATACATTTCGAGGGTGATTCCGAATGTATTCCCCTTAAAATGAGTGATATGGGGATTTGGATAGTAGAGTATTCCCGCACCATAATTTAGTTGGGGTGCTGTTATAATATATATCATACGAGTAATTAATATATATATATGAAATTCTGAAATTTGGAACTACCTACTGTGATTTGATATGTAGGACATGCTTGTTGACTGAAAATTATAAATACTTGTTTTGAGAAAGCAGAGTATACCTACACCATAGTTTATATGTTGGTGCTGTTAGAATATTTATATATAAGTTATACGAGTAATTTATATATATATCTGGATTGAGGAATTTAAACTATTGTTGTAACGTAGTAAGTGAGGAATAATTCTGGACTAAATTATGAATACTTATTTTGAGTAAATATAATATGTCACTGGGAAACCCATTGATTTTATAAAGTAAATGGAGAACTTTGGTTACTAATTGGAACATTCTTTTTAGAATTGAATCGTTGAATTGTAAATCTTACGAGTAATCTAAGTTAAGTTAAATCTTTTAGAAAGACTAGTATGATGATTGATAAAACAAAACCGTTGGGAATGTTAGTGCGATAGGTGTGCACATTTAGAAGAGAGGTGAGTATTTCTCAAGAGAGTGACGCACTAATATGATGTTGCATTGGCCTGTATCAATTTAAATACTTGCTAAACGTATTTTTTAAATCAAACACTTTCGGGCTCTTACCCGTTTCCTTTTCCTCTCTCTCTCTCTTGTATATATATGTATATATTTCAGGTGCCCAGCCACAGGGGCGTCTTGCTTAGGACTCCTTGAGAAGAACGTGCTGCAGCTTAGGTGGGAGTTGCAGGTCACTTGCGTAGACGGCTTCCTTTATTGACTCCACTTCTAGCATTCTCATTTATTGGGCATGTGTCGCCCTCTCCATTAATTCATCTGTTGTTGGGACATTTATATTTCAGTTATTTCCAGTATTGTTCTATGGGATTTATTCAGTATGGATTTGTGATTCTAGTTTCATATGTTGACATTCGATTGGCGAATGTATTATATTATTTGGTTTATCGTGGTGTGATTCTTAATTGTAGAAATGTTGTTTTAAATAAATAAATCTTTTTCTTTAATTAAAATTTGGAAAGTTTGTGTGAAAATGTTTTTGACACTTAGCTTAATCATTTAGGGTGTTAAATGGGAAAAATTTATTTTTATCGACAGTGATGCTGAGAATGAACCAACTGTTTACCTTGATTTAATTTAATAAAGGAGTGATCGTCTGGTATTTAATTAGGCGGGGTGTCACAACTATATTTAGACTTGAACTCCAATGCTTATAGAGTTATAAAAACTGTAAAAATAAACTATATTTAGACTCGAATCAATGTATTGATATTCATTTCGTATATAAAATTACCAAATAATTTATATTTTTATCGTGCCTTCGGCACGGGTACACCCCGGTATATATTATAAAGGATGAGGGACTTTTGGTGTCCCCCAACTCGTGGCTGAGATTCAAAGTTGATAAGTTTTGTCTTTATTAACTAACGGTTGAGATTGAAAGGGTACAAAAAGGTGCCACTTGGTTGAGCTTAGAGGACGATGCCACTTGGTTAAGCTTTGAGGACAATATTTTAATTTGAATCCGATCGCTCAAATTAATGGCTAAAAAAAGCGCAAGGCTCGAGAACACTCCTGAATGCAGAGCATAAGGCTCAAATTTAAGAAAGCAGGGAAATATCACTTCTTCTATTTTGAACTGGAGCTTTCTATTGTGTTCTTTGGGAAGTTCTTTACCTATCACCAATGATACCATCAACACTCATCACCAACCATACTGCACTACCCCGTAAGCCACCGCCCAAACATATCCCCACACCATCTCAGCCCCACCCTAAATCCCTGCCAACACCCATCACCAACAATACTACATTACCCCGTAAGCCACCGCCCAAACCCATCTCCACACCATCTCAGCCCCACCCTCAACCCCTGCCAACATCCATCACCAACCATACTACACTACCCTATAAGCCACCTCCCAAACCCATCTTTGTACCATCTCAGCCCCACCCTCAGCCCCAGCCAAAACCTAACTCATCCCTCATCACCGTTACCACAGTACCTCTCAATCCACTGCCCATCACCAATGCTACCACCAACTACATCTCAGCCCCTCAACCATCCCACTTTCGTCCACTGCCCACACCCATCTCCACCCTATTCACCACCGCTACCACACTACCCCTAAACCAGATTTGCTATTATGTTTAGATTTTTTTTATTACTATACGTATTTTATAGGTTTCTATGAGAAGATGGTATGCTTATATTTTAATTTCAATCTATTTTTTTTTTGTTACTGCCAGTCTTCGACAAAAACACACTCAGATATGGGTGTTGGGTATGATTATTAGATTTGGATATTAGGTTCACATTTCAGGTTCCATTTCCATAACCTCTAACATCAAGATCTTTTTTTTTTTGCAGGATCTGGACTATGTGTATTAGATTTGTACGAATCGGGTCGGTTATAAAAGAAGGTACGGACTCAAAGATCATAATAAGCAATTTTGTTGGTCCTTTTCTTTGGTACTCGGTAATAAAAGTGGGTACGGACTATGTGTACTCAATGCTAATTATTTTTCTTTTTTTGATCTTTGGTATTTGCTGGGAAGGTATGTGAAGACTAAAGTGTGTTTGGGGACTCTAATGCTTCTTTTTGAAATATGAGACGGTTCATATATGATTAATGATATAGGACCTGAGGGAGTACCTGAGTGTAGAGAAGTCAAAATCTGTGATTTATAACAAGGTTTTGTAACACCCCGCGCTTTTAAGGATAATTAAGTTACATTGATGGGCATAATTTGCAGATTAAGGGAAATACTATGAATAGTAATTTTGGGGATTTATGAACATTTGATTATTACTGGTGTATGTTCCATTTAATTTTGAGACTAAGTAATTGAATTAGATTATTTTAATCATATGTCGCAGTCAGGTAAAGCGGCAAAGGATAATATTTCCTTTGGAAAACCCGTAGCGAGATGTGTTGGATTTAAATTAGTGAATGGCAGTTAAGTGATTCAAGTGGAGATTTCGAGTACACAGTTGATTTTAGAATGGCCGAGATAGTCAGAATAAAGTATCCAGGGGTATTATTTAGGCTCTGGGGGTTTTGGACTAATAAGGACTCGTAATTGAGTAAACGAGTCATTTTTGGGTTTAAAGGGATAAACCCTTATTCTTCCCTATATAAGGAAAGAGAGAGTGAGACAAAAGAAAAGAAAGAGAGAGAAGAGTAGAGGAGGAGAGAAAAGAGGAAGAAAAGGGAGATTCCGGCCAAACTCCGTGGGTTTCGACTAGAGGTCGTCGAATTTTATCCACGAGGCAAGTGTTTACTTGCTTATTTCGTTTAAAGAATAAATGTCATATTATAGTTGGTAGTGATAAACCACAAAGATTTTTGGGATGGGTTTTTTTGAATCAAAATGGGTTTTCAAAAAGTTTAACGAATTAACCCCTGAAATTATCCAAATTGAAAAACGTAGGATTTAATCTAAATTAGTTGTTTGTAATGGGTTCTAAAATGTTTAGAACCCTTTTTATGTGTGTGTATATCGTTGATTGAGGTTGGAAGAGGGTAGGAGAGGAGTAAGAAGCTTGGGAGAAGCATTAATGGCCGAAATAGATTCTCGGAGAAGAAGTTGTTTGGGTCGATCGATCGATTGATGGTCCAGCGTCGATCGATCGATGACCCAAGATTTTTGGCAATTTTGACTAGGTTTAATTATATGTGATAAATTCCAATTTTAATTAATTCTAGTTTATTTAATTAAGGATATAAAGATCTGTTAAATAAAATATTGACGCTAGCCTAATAGGTTATTAGTAGTTAAATTGGTTTTCGACAGTGATGCTAAGAAAGAACCATCTGAGACTCCTGTTTTAATTTGGTACATGATTGATCGCCCAGTATTTTATTGGGCGGGGTTTCACAGATGGTATCAAAGCATCAGGTTCTAGTGCCCTTAGGAATATGTGGAGACATACTACGCTTTCAGTGTTGCTCTCGATTTGATATAGAGCCTTAGGATTAGGATTGTTGATTCCTCTGATGAGATTTTGTTCTCCTGCTCTTATGTAAGATTATAGTAAATCATGTATGCGCTCATTCGAGGTTCGTGTGCTGATTGAGGAAGGGCGATCAAGGAAGGCAGTGATGAGGGAAGTAGGAGGCGGGGCTTAACTGGAGCAGTTAGTTGAAGTGGGAGACTAGGACCGCAGTAGAGGTCACTCCCCTTGTGTAAGGACATTTTTGTCCAATATCAATTTGTATATCGTACGCCGTTACATCGTTGAAGAAACTCACGATCGCATCTACATCAACGAATCCGAATATCAAAGTGTCTTCAACATCATAGCCTCTGCGAGAATGAACTTGGTAAAGTTTTATTTTTAAGTTCCTCAAAGTTCATACTTAGTATTGGGAAATTTTTATTTTCAAGAAAAATGAGGCTTTTAAAAGTTTTTTTGATTTTTCTCGGATGCCGGACCGGTCCGCCGCTATACCGGATCGATCCGCCTCTGAACCGGTCCACCCTTTACCCGGACCGATCCGCCTTGGTGAAGATCCAGTAGACCCCGGACTGGTAGCAAACCGATAAAGGAAATTTTTAAAAGAACCAATCTGAGGTCAGACCGATCTGCCTCCTAGCCGGACCGGTCCACCTGGGATAAGCTCGAGCAGTTCCGTAACTGGTTTTACCACTAATTTGTTTTTCCTATATATATACCTATTTCGGTGGTGTATTTTTTTAAGTCTTTGAGAAAACGTTTTTAAGAGTTAAAACACAACAAGACTTCAATTTTTGATGTGCCAAACATCTTTTTGATTCACACACAAAAATCCCTATTACTTTTGTGAATCTTTTGGAACCCTAGAACCCAAACTTTGTTGTTGTTCATCTTTGTGGAGAGATCTTTGCAACCGAGGGATGCGTGTCATTGCTGAGGGAGTCTCTACAAAGTTTTATGGCTGCATGTCATTAAGGAGAGCTGCGGTTCTTCCTTTGTTGTTTGGGCTGCGAGTCCTTGGAGGGTGATGCGTGTATTCTCTTGCTGAGTTCAAGGCTACATGTCTTTGTGGGTTGGCTGCGCGTTGATCCATTGCAGATTTCTCTATGTAATTGTAAGTTGCGACTTGTATATTCATAGTGAAATAAAGGTTTTACCCGAAAGGGTTTTTTTTCCTGAAATCTGTGTCTCGGCATATTTTTGTGTCACATGCTTTATTTATTTATGGGTTCACACACGCACCTTAGATGCATGTTTAGGGACTATAATTAAATAAGGGTTACTTGAAAACTTGCGAATTTAATTTAAATCGATATCACACAGTCGCATCCCTTTCACCTTGTGGCATTTGTTAAAGATTGGTGTGACGAGTACTAATGTATAGTAGTTATGAGTATCCAAGTACCACTGTAGTAGGAAGTGGTGCTAAACTTGAATTACCCGGTGAAGTAAAATTGGGAACAGGTTCGAAGGGCCTTCGATAAGTACCATACATTGAAATTAAGTTATCCGGAGTTAATGTAACGTGGTTAAGCGAAAGTAGAAGTCTCAGAAGCTCTCGCGTAGAGTAGGGTATCGAAATGCCCATATGTGAAAATTTGAGGAAAATTTTTCACTCGTGGGAGCAATATTGGAATGGTGGGAACAGTGGTCTCCAGATTTAGGGGAGCAGGATGTTTTTCCCGTAGCGTCACCATTCCCAGGTCATACCCGCCTCACATTATCAATAAAAATATAGCAATCTTTATCTAAAAATGGAAAAATCTCATATCCACCCGCTTCAATTGACAATGAAGTAAAATTCTTCCATGGTGTCGAATACCCGCTTTGTCATTCATTTCAATCCTTCCTTTCACAAATGAACTTATGACCCAGTTATTTTTGTAAACTCTTGATTTTTTTAAACTCACCCTATGATTATGTTCTACCTTTACAACCGACACCCATCATTTTTCATTAGAGAAAAATAAAATTTTTACTTTGGCCTTGCAATCAGTTCAGTCAAGCAGGCAATTTTTAAAAATAATTTTTGTGTTACTTCCTAGTTTTCTAGCATGAGAGCATGCTACTACAATAAATTCAATCACTCCATTTAAATTTTTTCCCGATGATCGTCGTTTAATAGCAAATCCCTTTTCATTGCCATATTTTTTTATAGTAGTAAAAAAACATGTCAAATTTAGCAAACTCCATTCCGACTTCGGGGTCTCTTATTTCATTGGCCTCAACTCTTTCATTTTCATTTTCCTCGTCATTAACAAAAAAATATTCTATTTCATCACTAGAAGATATCATTTGTGTCCCTAAAAATGTTTTTATCGCAGTAATAATTAAAATACCAGTGACACTAAGAAAAAAAAAATGCCAATTACAGTGTTTATATATATATATATATATATATATATATATATATATATATATATAGAGAGAGAGAGAGAGAGAGAGAGAGAGAGAGAGAGAGAGAGAGAGAGAGAGAGAGAGAGAGAGAGAGGACACATGTAGCTTGTGGGAGAATTTGATCAAAGATTGCCACTTGTGGGTATTGTTTATCGTTTGAACTTTAGCGACACAAAGACTGTATTCAGATCATTGTTTTTTATAGTTTAGATTTTGGAGAATGTGGATATTATTTATCTTGGTTTGTGGTGGGCCATCTCTTTTTTTCTTGTTAGAAGGGTAAGGAAATGGGTATGAAATCGTGTTCGTGTAGATTTATTCTTTTGAAACAGTAACACTACACGAACACAGTTTCAAACCCCGTTTCCTTACACGCCTAACAAAACAAAAAAGAGATGGCCCACTAGAAACCAAGCTAAACAATACCTACAATCTCCAAAATCTAAACTAAAAAATACACTGATCTTAACACAAAGTCTTTGATAGAAATCCAAGCTTAAAGTTAAAAAAAATTGTGAAAACTAATAGTCATCAGCAAATTGTCCAGCCAAATAAGAGATGGGCAACCACAAACAAAGCTTAAACTTAAAAAAAAACTGACACTAAACAATTTCCACAATCACCACATTCTAAACAATCCACAACTGCCCATACCCGAACAATTGAAAATGAAAATAAACAATAAAGTATGTAGTGTCAAATGTGATAGCATAACCAAATTCATCATATGCGGCCCTACACCGTGCATCAGGCCAAATTTCATTTTTTATCCGACACTCAACATCGAAATCCATCACATCAAAAAGTTGTCATTATTGGTTTTCATTTTCATGAAGTAGTTTTGTAGAGCCATATCACCACAATTCCCGATTCTTAACCACATCACTATGTCAATAAAATGATTGCAATATTTATCTAAATATGGAAAATTCTCATGTCCTCCTCCTTCAATTGCCAATGAAGTAAAATTCATTCATTTCAAACCTTCGTTTCACAAAAGAACTAATGACCAGGTTTTTATTTACAAAATCTTGATTTTTTCGGACTCTCCCTATGATTATGTTCCAAGTTTACAACCGACACCCGCCATTTTTTATCAGAGAAAAATAAAATTCATACTTTTGCCTTGTAATCAATTCAATCAATCGGGAGCATTTTAAAAATATTTTTTGTGTTGCTTTCTGGTTTTCGGGTATGAGAGCATGATACAACAACAAAGTCGATCCCTCCATTTGGATTTTTTCCTAATGATCTTCTTTTAATAGGAAATCCCTTTTCATTGCCATATTTTTTTATAGTAGTAAAAAAACAGGTCAAATCTATCAACCTCCATTCCGACTTCAGGATCTCTTATTTCAATGGCCGCAACTGTTTAATTTTCATTTTCCTCATCATTAATAAAAATGTAACACCCCATGATTTTTGAGACTGATAAATTAAGTTTTGGGAAAATAAAATTTAATTAAATCGGAGAATTTTAAATTTGGGAATTTAAGTCCAAAAATATAGGATGTTGTAAAGTATTCCGGACGAGGATTTTAAGGGTACCATTGATTCCGGAAGAGTCGAAATAGTCAAAATGACTGTCATTGAGTTCTATTTCGGCTCCGGAATATTTTTAAGTCAGTTGGCTCGAATAGGTGTAAACGAGTCATTTAAATTGTGTATTAACATTTAAAATTGGGTTTATTGTTTTAAAGGATTTAAAGGCCTACGGATTAAGCCTTCTCAATTGAGAGAAAGAGAGGAAGAAAAAGGAAGAAAGAAAGAAGGAGAAAAGAAGAGAGAGAGGAAGAAATCTTGGAGATTCTCGGCCCAAACGCGACATCGAGGATGATCCAACCTCTACAAATCTGAGGCAAGTGTTTAATCTTGCTAAATAGCTATTTGTGTATTTCATTTCATAATTTGCGGGTTAAAGAAATGGATTTTTGGGTATTAACATCAAAACCTAGATTTTTAGGTTTAATCTAGAAATCAATTTTTAAATATGGATTAGAAATGGTTGGGATCAACTTTGGGTTTATTAATGGGCTTAAAATCATGATTTGATGAAAGTATTGGGTATTAGAATGAAAGTTTTAGGGTATAAATTTCGTGGGTTTGTTGAGAAAGGAGAAATCGGCCAGAATATCTGGTATGGCCGGTCGACCGCGGTCTGGGGACCGGTCGACTGCGCCTTAAAGGAAAAGCCTACTGCATTTCTTCGTAGGCAAAATTTGGACCCGCGGTCGACCGGGGGTCTGAGACATGTCGACCGTTCCCCTCTTTTAGCCATAGAATGGGAATTCTCGATATAGTCCGGGATAAAATATGTGTTTGCATAGGAGTTATGTGTGTTTCTGGAGATAGTGAGGAGCCTCAATGGGGTTGAGTATCCTAATATTAGACCAAAAGTAAGTATGTATATATGATGGGAGGTTAAGAACTCCTAGAGAGAGAGTTGAGAACGTATGTTGGGAAATTACAGGCCGATATTCATATTTAATCCGTATAGCGATAGGATTATATTAAGTTATAATTGGGAACGTTTGGGATTGTACTATCGACTAGAATAAGCGGTAGCATAAATTCTAGTTAGGATTGTTTACACGTAATTGTGGGGATATGACCATTGAGATTCCAATACTTGAAAAGAGGTTGGAATAGTTTGAGGTTTTAGACTATTAAGTCATGTATGTGCCTGTGGTTAAATAGTACTAAAGGAAATTATGTACCTTCGAATATAGGTGAATGGTGTAGTGATGGATTCCTACACAAACTCTTGGGTGATAACCCTAATGTTGAATATATATGTATAGATATATACATATGGTTTGGGAGAATATTCATCATAGGAAAAATGATTGAATATGTTTCAAGTGAGGGATTGTATTCACATATCGAGGTAAATATAATGGAAATTGTGGTGACGGCTTGTATATTGAGGATTATGTATATTTATAGCCGAGTTTATATATCTTATACATATGAACGGGAATTAGTCTGTATATATAATGATATAGCGATGTGTGAATATATGTACATATATCTATGTATGAATATGAATATATGGATATATTTATGCTATGGATATACATGGTATGGATATTTAAACCTTATATGATGGTTTAATATTTGATCATATAATTGGATCATATGGAGGTATATATTGTGCATGTGAATGATATATACTTATTTGGTTAAGCATACCCCGCTCATGCTATAATTAGGAAGTTGCGTGCGTAGAGGGTGAGCATCTTGGCTAGAAAAGAAGGGTGTGGATATTCCCCAGGTCATAGTCATCCCGTGTGTTATTAGATGATATATATATTTATTTTTGGGATGAGACGTGGTGGGTATGTTTCGTCTCATTGCCGGTTAGGAGCTATGACCGCTTCCCAGGACGTCGTGTGCGTGACTTTACCACGAGATGGGTGTCGTTTAGTCCCACCATGGTGGCCCCAGTATTGCTACGTGAGCCGGGCACTGGGAAGATGATATCATTGATGCAGTTTATCGGCGATATATATAGCCGGGTATATTATGTGCATGGCCTTGTACATCATATGTAGTATGTAGACTTGGCTATTGGATTGATGATGGTATATATATACGGTTAGAAATAAATACCTATATATATATATATATTTGTATATATATATATATCCTATAGATGAAAGGATATGGACTTTTATGGAGTACATCTCGGATGATTATGATGTACTAGATGATTGGGTGATTGATGTATCGCGTTTAAGGAATATTTCGGTTACATCATCCCAAGGATATTATTGGAGATTTTTGATGTTTTCATATTGTAGTATATGGTATGTATGGAATTATGGATCTCTAGGATCGACATTGTCAAGGAGTAGTGTAACGGGGTGGTTCCTTGTTTGGATTTCGCTCTGCGAGACACCCCACGCACGAAACGTAGTGCATTGTTGAGATTAGAGAGAAGTTCTGTCAATATTTATGTGTGGCATAATGGATCTCTAGGATCGACGTTGACAAGGAGTAGTGTAAGGGGGTGGTTCCTTGTTTGGATTTCGCTCTGCGAGACACCCCACGCACGAAACGCACCGCAGCGTTGAAATTGGAGGGAAGTTTTGCCAATAATTCATGTGCATGTTATTTAAAAATAAATTCTTATATTTTAGCCTATATATATATATATATATATATATATATATATATATGGGTAATGTATTAAGAAATATAATTAAATAAATTATAAACCGGAATCCATTAAGCCTAATATGGCATATCTGTTCGTAAAAAAAAATAATAATTAAATGTATTTAGAAAGAGTGGGTTCTGAGTTTAGCATAGTAAGGCAAATCTCGTGGGAATAGGCGGGGCCTATGTTAAGTTAGGTTGTCCTTAAAAGAAAAATTGGGGTAATTTAACTAATAAAAATTAAGGACGCGAATAGGTGTGCGTCTTTAGATGAGAGGTGAGTTGGAATTCCACGAGAGTGCGATTCCACTTTAATTATGAAATAATGTTCTCCGATATTTATTATGCACGGTTAACACACTTGCTAAATATTTTTCACAACTCGGGCTCTGACCCGTTTATTTTTCTTTCCTTCCTGTATATATATATATACTACTACAGGTATCCTACCGCATGGATGCCGGATGACTTTCTATATAGAGTCTGGGGAGCCGTGACAGGTGCGAACTGTTGAGGAGCTTAGAATGTAGTCGCTTCCTACTTCTTTAAAAATCTAGGTAGGATTCATGATGTATAACGGGTTTGTACCCAATGGATATTTATATACATGTTTATATTTATTCCATTTCAGTTATTGTATTTGCTGTGATTGCTGTGACCCGACAGCTTATTCGGGTCTACTTTTTGTATGACATTCTGTTGTAGTTATTTATATCATTTTATTATAGCATTTCGTTTATCATAGTTCTTTCTTGCATCTTTCTCTTATTTATTAGTAGTTTTATGGTGTTAGTTTGCTTGTTGTTGCATGTTTTAATTTATTTTAACATCTCTCTTATATGATATCGGGCAGTTAGTCCTATATTATGTAGTACCGACTGTTGGTGTTGAGACTGGACCATCTGAAACTCCTGATTTAATGTAGTATAGGGTTGGCCACCCGTTATTATTTTAAGCGGGGTGTTACAAAAAATATCATACATTTCATCATTAGAAGATATCATTTGTGTTCCTACTATTTCTTTTAGATAAGTAATAACAAAAATACCAACGACACTAAGAACAAAAAATACCTAAAATAGTGCTTATTTACAGTTTTAATAGAGGGAGAGAGGGAGAGGGGGAGAAGGGGGGAGAGAGAGAGAACGTCTGGTGCTTGCCAGAAAATTTGGATGGAGAATTTGATCAAAGATTGCCACTTGTGGGTTTTCTTTATTATTTGAAGTTTGCCTCCAAAAATACTGTGTTCACATTCCTATTTTTTTTAGCTTAGATTTTAGAGATTGTGGATATTGTTTATCTTGGTTTATGGTGGGCCATCTCTTTTTTTCTTGTTAGAAGGGTAAGGAAACGGGTATGAATTCGTGTTCTTGTAGTGCTATTCTTTTAAAAGAGTAGCACTACAGGAACACGGTTTCAAACTCCGTTTCCTTACGTGCCAAACAAACCAGAAAAGAGATGTCCCACCACAAACCAAGGTAAATATTACCCATAATCTCAAAAATCTAAAGTAAACAAAATATTGATCTGAACACAAAGTCTTTGACAACAATCCAAGCTTAAATTTAAAAAAATAGTGAAAAGTAATAGTGTTCACCAAATTATCTAGCCAAATATGAGATGGCCCACCACAAACCAAGCTTAAACTGAAAAACAAAAACTAATAGGAAATTATGCCCACAATCTCCACTATCTAAACATTCCATAACAACCCATACATGAACAATCGAAAAATAAAACTAATAGCAAAGTACGTAGTGTCGAATGTGATAACATCCCCAAATACTTCATATGAGGCCCTACTCCTGCATCTGCCCAAAATACATTTTTTATCCGACACTCAACATCAAAATCCATCAGATAAAAAAGATGGCATTGTTGGTTTTCATTTTCATAAAGTTGTTTTGAAGAGTCATACCATCACCATTCTCGAGTCTAATGTCTCACCGTATCAATAAAATTATTGCAATAGTTATCTAAATATGGCAAATTCTAATGTCCACTCACTTCAATTGCCAATGAATTAAAATTAGTGTATGATGTCCAATACCCTCTTTGTCATTCATTTCAAGCCTTCGTTTCACAAAAGCACTTATGACCCGGTAGTTTTTGTAAAATCTTGATTTCTCTGTACTCACCCTATGATTATGTTCCAAGTTTACAACCGACACCGACCATTTTTCATCGGAGAAAAAAAAGTCTTACTTTGGCCTTATAATCAATTATATCAATCGAGAGGTTTTTTAAAATATTTTTTGCCTTTCTTTTCGGTGTTTCAACATGATAACATGATACTACAACAAAGGCGATCCCTCCATTTGGATTTTTTCCCAATGATCTTCTTTGAATTGTAAACCCCTTTTCGTTGCCATATTTGTTTTATAGTAGTCAACAACTAGGTCTAATGTATCAAACTCTATTGTGACTTCGAGATCTCTTATTTCATTGGACTCAATTGTTTCATTTTGATCCTCATTAAAAAAAATATCATCCATTTCATCACTAGAAGATATCATTTGCGGTCCTACTACTGCTTTAAAAGAAGTAGGAACAAAAATACCAATGACACTAAGAAAAAAAATACCAAAAATAGTGCTTATTTAAGGTTTTAATAGATAGATAGATAGAGAGAGAGAGAGAGAGAGAGAGAGAGAGAGAGAGAGAGAACACCTGCTGCTTGTCGGAGAATTTGGCTGGAGAATTTGATCAAAGATTGCCACTTATGGGTATTCTTTACTGTTTGAAGTCTGGTGCCACAAAGACTGTGTTCAGATCCCTAGTTTTTTGAGTTTCGATTTTAGAGATTGTGGATATTGTTTAGATTCGTTAATGGTGGTCCATATCTTTTTTTATTGCTAGGCGGGTAAGGAAACGGGTATAAATTCGTGTTCTTGTATTGTTATTCTTCTAAAAGAGTAACACTACACGAACTCGGTTTTAAACCCCATTTCCTTATTGTCCAAACAAAATAAAAAAGAGATGGCCCACCAGAAACCAAGCTAAACAATACCCATAATCTCCAAAATAAAAAAAAATAGTGATATGAAGACAAAGTCTTTGATAGCAAACCAAGCTTAAACTTAAATAAAATAGTGAAAACAAACAGTGATCTCCAAATTTTCCGTCAAAATAAGAGATGTCCCACCACTAACATTAAACAATAACCAAAATCTTCACATTCTAAACAATCCACAACAACCCATACTTGAACAACCGAGAAAGAAAACTAACACCAAAGTACACATTGTTGAATTTGATAGCATACCCAAATTCTTCATATGCGCCCCTACTCCATGTGTCTACCCAAAATACATTTTTTATCAGACACTCAACATCGAAATCCATTACATAAAAAAGATGGCATTGTTGGTTTGCATTTTCATGAAGTAGTTTTGAAGAGCGATAGCATCACCATTCCCGAGTCTTAACCGCCTCACCGTATCAATAAAATTATTACAATCTTTATCTAAACATGGCAAATTCTCACGTCCCTTTCTTCAATTGGCAAAGAAGTAAAATTCTTTCAAGGTGGTGGATACCCCCTTTCTCATTCATTTCAAGCCTTCGTTTAATAAAATAACTTATGACCTAGTTATTTTTGTAAAATCTAGATTTTCTAGGGCTTACCATATGATTATGTTCCAAGTTTACAACCATCACCTGCCATTTTCATCGGAGAAAAAAAATTTACAACTTTGGCCTTGTATTCAGTTAATTCAATCGGGAGCATTTTAAAAATATTTTTTGTGTTGCTTTCTATTTTTCCGGCATGAGAGCATCATACTACAACAAAGTCGATCCCCCATTAGGAGTTTTTCCCGATGATCTTCTTTTAAGAAGAAAACCCTTTTCATTGCCAATTTTTTTTATAGTAGTAAAAAAATAGGTCAAATGTATCAAACTCCATTCCGACTTCGGGATCTCTTATTTCATTGACCTCAACTGTTTTATTCTCATTTTCCCCCTCAATAAAAAAAATATCATCCATTACATCACTAGAAGATATCATTTGTGGTCCTACTATTTCTTTTATAGAATTAAGAACAAAAATACCAATGACACTAAGAACAAAAAATACCAAAAACAGTGCTTATTTATAGTTTTAATTGAGTGGAGAGAGAGAGAGAGGGAGAGAGAGAGAGATAAGACATGTTGCTTGCCAGAGAATTTGGCTGGAGAATTTGATCAAAAATTGCCACTTGTGGGTATTCTTTATTGTTTGAAGTTTGGCGCCACAAAGACTGTGTTCAGATTCTTATTTTTTTGAGTTTAGATTTTAGAGATTGTGCATATTGTTTAGCTTAGTTTCTAGTGGGATATCTCTTTTATTCTTTTTAGGAGGGTAAGGAAACAGGTATGAATACGTGTTCATCTTGTGTTAATCTTCATAAAGAGTATCACTACATGAACACGATTTTAAACTCTGTTTCCTTACCCGCCTATGAAAACAAAAAAGACATGTCCCACCACAAACCAAGCTAAACAATACCCATAATCTCAAAAATCTAAAATAAAAAATAGTGAACTAAACACAAAGTATTTGACAACAAACCAAGATTAAATTTTAAAATAACGGTGAAAACTAATAGTGTTCTCCTAATTCTCCAGCCAAATATGAGATGGCCCACTACAAACCAAACTGAAACTGAAAAAGAAAAACTAACGGTAAACTATGCCCACAATCTACACTATCTAAACAATCCATAACAACCCATACCTGAACAACCGAAAAATAAAACTAACAGCAAAGTACGTAGTGTCGAATGTGATAACATCCCCAAATTCGTCATATGAGGCCCTACTCCTAAATCTGACCAAAATACATTTTTTATCTGACACTCAACATCAAAATCCATCAGATAAAAAAGTTGGCATTGGTTGTTAACATTTTTATGAAGTTGTTTTGAAGAGTCATACCATCACCATTCCCGAGTCAAATGCCTCACCGTATCAATAAAATTATTGCAATGGAAAATTCTCATGTCCACCTACTTTAATTGCCAATGAATTAAAATTCGTGTATGGAGTCGGATACCCTCTTTGTCATTTCAAGCCTACGTTTCACAAAAGCACTTATGACCCCGTAATTTTTGTAAAATTTTGATTTTTTCGGACTCATCCTATGATTATGTTCCAAGTTTACAACCGAAACCCATCGTTTTTCATTGGAGAAAAATAAAATTCTTACTTTGGCCTTGAAATCTATTATGTCAACCAGGGGCTTTTTTAAAATATTTTTTGTCTTGCTTTCCGGTGTTTTAACATAAGAGCATGATACTACAACAAAGTCGATCCCTGCATTTGGATTTTCCCTCGATGATCTTCTCTTAATAAGAAATCCCTTTTCATTGACATTTTTTTTATAGTTGTCAAAAAGCAGTTCAAATGTATTAGACTCCATTCCGACTTCAGGATCTCTTATTTCATTGGCCTCAATTGTTTGATTTTAATTTTCCTCGTCATTAACAAATATATCATGCATTTCATCACTAGAAGATATCATTTATGGTCCTACTATTTCTTTTAAAGAAGTAAGAACAAAAATACCAATGACACTAAGAACAAAAAATACCAAAAACAATGCCTATTTACAGTTTTGATAGAGAGAGAGAGAGAGAACACCTGTTGCTTGCCAGAGAACTTGGCTCGAGAATTTGATCAAAGATTTCCACTTGTGGGTATTCTTTACTTTTTGAAGTCTGGAGCCACAAAGATTGTCTTCAGATACCTATTTTTTAGAGTTTAGATTTTAGAGATTATGGATATTGTTTAGCTTGGTTTATGGTGGTCCATCTATTTTTTTCTTGTTAGGCGGGTAAGGAAACGGGTATGAATACATTTTTGTGTAGTCTTATTCTTTCGAAAGAGTTACACTACACGAACGCAATTTCGAACCCCGTTTCCTTACCCACCTGCAAATTACAAAAGATATGTCCCACCACAAACCAAGCTAAACAATACACATAATCTCGAAAATCTAAAAAAAATAGTGATCTGAAAACAAAGTCTTTGATAGAAAACTAAGCTTAAACTTAAAAAAAGCAGTGAAAACAAACAGTAATCTCCAAATTGTCTGGCAAAATAAGAGATGGCCCACCATTAACATTGAACAATAACCACAATCTCCACATTCTAAAAATCCACAAGAACCCATACCTGAACAGCCGAGAAAGAAAACTAACACCAAAGTACGTATTATCGAATGTGATAGCATACCCATACTCTTCATATGCGCCCCTACTCCGTGCATCTACCCAAAATACATTTTTTATCCGACACTCAACATCGAAATCCATCACATTAAAAAGTTGGCAATGTTGGTTTGCATTTTCATGAAGAAGTTTTGGAGCACCATAGCATCACCATTCCCGAGTCTGAACCGCCTCACCGTATCAATAAAATTATTGCAATCTTTATCTAAATGTGGCAAATTCTCATGTCCCTTGCTTTAATTTCCAATGAAGTAAAATTCTTGCAAGGTGGTGGATACCCACTTTGTCATTCATTTCAAGCCTTCGTTTAACAAAAGAACTTATGACCCCATTATTTTTGTAAAATCTAGATTTTCTAGGGCTCACCATATCATTATGTTCCATGTTTACAACTGTCCCCCTCCGGTTTTCATCGGAGAAAAATAAAATTCTTACTTTGGCCTTGAAATCAGTTCTGTCAACCAGCCGCTTTTTAAAAATATTTTTTGGGTTGCTTTCGTGTTTTTCGGCATGAGAGCATGCTACTACAACAAAGTCGATCACTGCATTTGGATTTTTACTAGATGATATTATTTTAATAGGAAATCCCTTTTCATTGCCATATTTTTTATAGTATTAAAAAAATAGGTTAAAGGTATCCATTCCGACATCTCGATCTCATATTTCATTGGCCTCAGCTATTTCATTTTCATTTTCCCCATCATTAACAGAAATATCACCCATTTCATCACTAAAAGATATCATTTGTGGTCCTACAATTTTTTTTTATAGTAGTAAGAACAAAAATTCCAATGACATTATGAACAAAAAATAACAATAACATTGTTTATTTACAGTTTTAATAGAGATAGAGATAGAGAGAGAGAGAGAGAAAGGGAGAGAGAGAAAAACTGGTGCTTGTTGGAGAATTTGTCCGGAGAATTTGATCAAAGATTGCCACTTGTAGGTATTGTTTACTATTTGAAGTTTGGCGCCACAAAGACTGTGTTAATATCACTCTTTTTTTATTATTTAGATTTTGGAGATTGTGGATATTGTTTATCTTGGTTTGTGGTGGGCCATCTCTTTTTTTCTTATCCGTAGGGTAAGGAAAGGAGTATGAAATCGTGTTCGTGTAGTTTTATTCTTATGAAAGAGTAATACTACACGAACTTAGTTTCAAACCCCGTTTCCTTACACGCCTAACAAAATAAAAAAGATATGGCCCACCAGAAACCAAGCTAAATAATACCCACAATCTCTAAAATCTCAACTAAAAAATACAGTGATCTGAACACAAAGTCTTTGATATAAAACAAAGTTTAAAGTTTAAAAAAATAGTGAAAACTAGCGGTCATCTCCAAATTTTCTGGCCAAATAAAAGATGGCCCACCCCAAACAAAGCTTAAACTTAAAAAAAAAAAAACAGTAAACAGTACCCACAATCTCCACATACTAAACAATCCATACCCACCAATACCTAATAAACCGAAAAAGAAAACTAACAGAAAAGTAAGTAGAGTGGAATGTGATAGCATCCCCAAATTATTCATATCCGACCCTTCTCCGTGCATATGCCCAAATTACATTTTTTATCCGACACTCAAAATCGAAATCCGTCACATAGAAAAAGATGTCATTGTTGGTTTGCATTTTTTCATGAGGTATTTTTAAAGAGCCATAGCACCACCATTCCCGATTCTTAACCACATCACCCTATAAATACAATTATTGCAATTTTTATCTAAATATGGAATGTTCTCATGTCCTCCTACTTTAATTGCCAATAAACTAAAATTCTTGCATGGTGTCGGATACCCGCTTTGTCATTAATTTCAAGGCTTCATTTCACAAAAGAACTTATGAGCGGTTTTTTTTGTAAGCTCTTAATTTTTTTGGGATCACCCTATGATTATGTTCCAAGTTTACATCCGACACCCGCCATTTTTTATCGTAGAAAAAAAAAATTCTAACTTTGGCCTTATAAACAGTTATGTCAGCTAGGAACTTGTTAAAAATATATTTTGTATTTCTTTCGGATTTTCTGGCATGAGTGCATGCTACTACAACAACGTCGATCCATACATTTGGATTTTTTCCCGATGATCTTCTTTTAATAGAAAATCCCTTTTCATTGCCATATTTTTTATAGTAATAAAAATAATAGGTCAAATGTATCAAACTCAATTCCAAATTTGGGATCTCTTATGAATCGAAGATATCATTTGTGATCCAATAATTTTTGTATAGCAGTAAGAACTAAAATACAAATGACAGTGAGAACAAAAAAACCAATAACAGTGTTTTGTTTCGCAGATTTATGACTCTCAAAGAGAGAGAGAGCGCGCGAGAGAGAGAAAGAATACCAGTTGCTTGCCAAAGAATTTCATCAAAGATTGCCACTTATGGGATATTGGTTACTATTTGTAGTGTGGTGCACAAAGACTATGTTCAGATCACTTTTTTTTTAGTTTAGCTCTTTTAGAGTGTGGATATTGTTTAGGGTGGATTGTGTTGGGCCATCTTTTTTTTCTTGTTAGGCGGGTAAGGAATTGGGCATGAAATCGTGTTCGTGTCGTGTTATAATTCCGAAAGACTAACGCTACATGAACACAGTTTGAAACCCCCATTTCCTTTCCCACCTAAATAAACAAAAGAGAGATGGCCCACCACAAACCAAGCTAAACAATATCCACAATCTCTAAAATCTAAACTAAAGAAAGAGTAATCTGAACACAAAGTCATTGACAGTAAACCAAGCCTAAATTTTATAAAAACTGTGAAAACTAATAGTGATCTCCAATTTCTCCTACCAAATAAGAGATGTCCCACCACAAACCAATCTTAACTTTAAAAAAAATAATAGTAAACAATTCCCACTGTCTCCACATTCTAAATAATCACAACAACCCATACCTGAACAATCAAAAAAGAAAACTAAGAGCAATGTATGTCGTGTCGAATGTAATAGCATCCCTAAATTCTTCATATGTGGCCCTCCTCCCTGCATCAGCCCGAAATACATTTTTATCCGACACTAAACATTGAAATCGATCACACAAAAAAATGGCATTGTTGGTTTGGATTTTCTTAAAGTAGTATTTAAGAGCCATAGCATCCCCATTTCAGAGTCTTAACAGCCTCACTGTTTGACTAAAATTATTCCAATATTTATCTAAATAGGGAAAATTCGAATGTCCACCGGCTTCAAATGCCAATGAAGTAAAATTCTTGCATGGTGTCAGATACTCGCTTTGTCATTCTTTTTAAGCCTTCATTTCAAAATAAAACTTATGACCCGGTTCTTTTTGTAAAATGTGGACTTTTTTGGACTCACCAAACGATTATGTTCCGAGTTTACCATCGACACCCGCCATTTTTCATCGGAGAAAAATAAAATTCTTACTTTGGCCTTGCAATCAGTTTTGTCAACCGGGCACTTTTAAAAATTATTTTTTTTCTTGCTTTCTGGTTTTCAGCGTGAGAGCATGCTACTTCAACAATGTCGATCCCTCTATTTGAATTTTTTCTCGATGATCTTCTTTTAATAGGAAATTATTTTTCATAGCCAAAATTTTTATAGTAGTAAAATAGTAGGTCAAATGTATCAAACTTTATTCCGACTTCGGGATCTCTTATTTCATTGGACTCAATTGTTTCATTTTCACTTTCCTGCAAAAATATCATCCATTTCATCACTGGAAGATATCATTTGTGGTCCTACGATTTTTTTATATCAATAAGAACAAAATTACAATTGACACTAAGAACAAAAAAGAATATGGCCGGAGAATACAAGTAGTTTGCCGAAGAATATGGCCGGAGAATTTGATCAAAGAATGCCACTTGTGGGTTTTGTTTACTGTTTGAATCTTGGTTCCACAAATAATATGTTTAGATCACTATTTTTTTTTGTTTAGAATTTGGAGATTTTGGATATTGTTTAGCTTGGTTTGTGGTGACCCATCTCTTTTTTTCTTGCTAGGAGAGTAATGCCAGGAAAGTAAGGAAACGAGTATGAAACCGTGTTCGTGTAGACTTATTCTTATGAATGACTAACAAAATACGGACACGGTTTCAAAGCCCATTCGATCACCCGCCTAACAAAACAAAAAAGTGATGGCCCACCACAAACCAAGCTAAATAATACCCACAATCTCCAAAATCTAAACTAAAATAACAGTGATTCGAACTCATAGTCTTTGATAGAAATCTAAGCTTAAACTTTAAAAAAATAGTGAAAACTAACACTGATCTCAAAATTCTCCAGCCAAATAAGAGATGGCCCACCACAGACCAAGCTTAAACTTAAAAAAAACTACCAGCAAACAATACCAATAATCCCCACATTCGAAACAACCCCCAAAAATGGGTACCTGAACAACCAAAAAAGAAAACTAACAGTAGAGTACGTAGTGTCGCATGTGATAGCATCCCAAATTCTTTATATTGGCCCTACTTCGTGCATCTACCCAAAATACATTTTTTATCCGACGGTCAACATTGAAATCCATCACATAAAAAAATTGACATTATTGGTTTTAATTTTCATGAAGTAGTTTTGAAGATCCATTGCATCACCATTCTGGAGCCTTAATCGCCTCACCGTATCAGTCAAATTATTACAATCGTTAACTAAATATGGAAAATTCTCATGTTCACCCACTACAATTGCCAATGATGTAAAATTCTTACATGGTGTTGGTTACCCGCTTTGTTATTCATTTCAAGCCTTCGTTTCACAAAAGAACTTATGACCCGATTATTTTTATAAAATCTTGATTTTTCCAAACTAACCGTACGATTATGTTCTAAGTTTACAACCGCCATCCGCCATTTTTCATCGGAGAAAATTAAAATTCTTACTTTGGCCTTGCAATCAGTTTTGTCAACTGTGATCTTTTTAAATTTTTATTTCCATTGCTATCTGGTTCTCGGCATGAGAGCATACTACTACAACAAAGTTAATCCATCGATTTGGATTTTTTCTCGATGATCTTCTTCTAATAGGAAATTCCTTTTCAACTTTCGGATGTATCAAACTCCATTACAACTTCCGGATCACTTATTTCATTGGCCTCAATTGTTTCATTTTCATTTTCCTCATCATTAACAAAAATATCATCCATTTCATTATAAAAGATATCATTTGTGGTCTTACAATTTTTTTTATAGAAGTAAGAAAAAAAATACAAATGACACTAAGAACAAAAAAATAAGTAACAATGTTTATTTACAATTTTAATAGATAGATAGATAGATAGAGAGAGAGAGAGAGAGAGAGAGAACACCTATTGCTTGTCGAAGAATTTGATCAACAATTGCGAATTTTGGGTATTGTTTACTATTTGAAGTTCGATGCCACAAACACTGTGTTCAGATCAATGTTTTTTTTAGTTTAGATTTTGGAGATTATGGATATTGTTTAGCTTGGTTTGTGGTGGGTCATCTCTTTTTTCTTCTTAGGCAGGTAACAAAATGGGTATGAAACTCTGTTCGTGTAGTGTTATTCTTATGAAAGAATAACACTACACGAATACAGTTTCAAACCCCGTTTCCTTACCCGCCTAACATTGTAGAAAAGGGATGGCCCACTACAAACCAAGCTAAACAATACCCACAATATACCAAATCTAACATAAAAAAATAGTGATTTAAACACAAAATATTTGATACCAAACAAAGCTTAAACATAAAAAAAAAAAAAAGTGAAAACTAACAGGGATCTCCAAATTCTTCGGACAAATAAGATTTGGCCCACCCCAAACCAAGCTTAAACTTAAAAAAAATAAAAACTAATAATAAACAATACCCACAATCTCCACATTATAAACAATCCATAATAGCCCATACCAGAACAACCGGAAAATAAAACTAACAACAAAGTACGTAGTGTTGAATGTGATATCATCCCCAAATTCATCATATGCGGTCCCACTCCATGCATTTGCCGAAAATACATTTTTTATCCAGCACTCAACATCGAAATCCATCAAATAAAAAAAGCTGCCATTATTAGTTTGCATTTTCTTGAAGTAGTTTTGAAGAGCCATAGCGTCACCATTCCCGAGTCTTAACTGCCTCACCGAATCCATAAAATTAATGGAATATTTATCTAAACATGGAAAATTCTCATGTCCACCCGCTTCAATTGCCCTAGAAGTAAAACTCTTGTAAGGTGTCAGATACCTGCTTTATCTTTCATTTCAAGCCTTCGTTTCGCAAAAAAACATATTGTAATACCCCGAGGTCTTGGAGATGAATATTTATTTATTTTGGGAGAAATAGATAATATTTTATTGGAGAAATAATTGAGTTGGCAATTAAAGTCAAAATTTGGAGTCGTTAGAAAGTGTGTGGAATGGAAACTCTGAGGGCACCATCGTTTCCAGAAGGGTCAAGAAAGTCAAAATGACTGTACTTGGGGTCTATTTGGGTTCTGAAATAAATTAGGACCGTTTGACTCGAATTATAGTTACCGAGTCATTTAAAGTGTGTATTATCATTTAAAGATGTGTATTTTGGGTTTTAGGCATATTTAGCCTATGGGAGGAACAAATCTCCAAATAGAGAAATAAAAAGAAAGAGAAGAAGAAAGAAGAGGAAAAAGGAAGGAGAAAAGAGGGAGAAAGAGGATTTTCAGGCAAATATGCGATCTCAAGGCGGATTCAGACCCGATGAACCCGAGGAAAGTGATTAAACTTTCTAAATCATTGTTGTGTACTAATTATTGCATGATTTGTGGATTGAATTTTGGGTTTTAGGTTTAAATTGTTAAAACCTAAATTTTTGGAAAAACCTTAGATTTGTAGTGTATAAAATGGATTTAAGGATAGAAATTAGTTTATAGGTATTCTAGAATGAATCTTAATGTTATATATGTGATTGGGTTGGATGAAAATGGTTGGAAGATGATATAAATGATTTTTGGGTAATTTGGGTTAAGAATAAAACAATCCATTTCGTAGCTTGCTGCACTTGCCGAATCGATTCACCCCTACCGAATCGATTCGGTCTGTTGCAGATTGCCCAAGTCTTTAGGGCCGAATCGATTCGCCCCTTACGAATCGATTCAGCATGTAGCAGACTCCGAGGTCTATTGGACCGAATCTATTCGGATGGGCCGAATCGATTCGCTTTTCTGGGCCGAATCGATTTGGATGGGCTGAATCGATTCAGAAACAGGGGAATTTTTGGAGATGTTTTCTAAGGAGAATTTCATCCCGTTTTGTTCGAGGTTATCGATTTGGGGCCTCTATATGGGATATTTGGAGTATGTTTTGGAGACTTTTAGAGGGTTTCCATCATACGAAATTATGGGAGCCATATTAATTAAAGTTGAGGATTACCGATTAGAGATTTTGGTATATTCTAAGTGGGGAAGCTCACCTTGATTTGGAGATTCGACTTGGGGATGATAATTACAATTATATGAATAAATGAGACAAATTTAGAGACAATGGATTTTAGAATCCAATCCCAATTTGGATGACTATAAAAAGGTTCATAATCTGAATTGAACCCTATAATGGATGCAGAATCATAAATGCTATTTGATGTGCATATGGGTATAGAAATATCATTATTGATGATTGATTTGGGAGATATCTCATACAATGAGAAATTCTAATTGAGGTTCATTAGGATATAGAATATCCTTAACTTAAATGGAATTGAAAGACAATTCATACTAGAAGCGACATGAGAGCTTCAAGCGAGAATTAGTATAGCATATACTAAGTGGGGTAAATGTGTGAGTATTGACGGTTAGTGTATCAAAAGAGAGGGATATAATAAACAATGATGTTAATCAAATTGCGCCTAAGAGCGTATAATGAAAATAAAAATGTTGTTGCAGGTATACCTTATATAATGGTATATCTTTATTATGTGGGATGTATGTATACCTTATATGATGGTGTATATATATGTTAAGTATACCCCCTCCTTGGTATCATTGGGAAGTTTCGTGCATAGAGGGTGAGCATTCTGACTAGAAAAGCAGGATGTGGATATTCCCCAGGTCATAGTCGTCCTTTGTGGTCAGCAAATGACATATATATATATATATATATATATATATATATATATATATATATTTATTTTGGGGGTGAGAGGTCGTGGGTATGTGTCGCTCTCACTTGCCGGTTAGGAACTATGATCGCTTCCCGAACGTTGTGCGCGTGAGTAGATCACGAGGTGGGTGTCGTTGAACCCCACCAGGTGGCCCCACTTTGCTACGTATATGGGCTGCTTGAATATGATAGCATGTGAGCCCGCGTCCTTCGAGTTATAGCTCAATTGGATTATTATTGTTGCTTGTGTTTGTATTTGGGTGTCAAGGGCATAATGGACCTCAATGACCTACATTGTCAGGATTAGTGTATCGGGGGGGTTCCTTGTTTGGATTTCGCCTCGGCGAGATGTTCCACGCATTAACCGCGGTGTAATGTCGGAACGTGGGGATAACTTTAGTCCTTAATTCTCATAATTAATTATATATATATCACCTATCCCGATAATCGACAGTGCCAGGAGTAGTGTAACGGGGGGGTTCCTTATTTGGATTTCTCCTCGGCGAGACGTCCCACGCATGAAACGCCGTGTACTGTTGAGAATTGGGAATATTAATTAATTAAAATTGGATAATAATCATATGGGTTACATGCATCATGCATTGAGGGCATAACGAGCCCCGAGGATCGATACGGTCGAGAGTAGTGTAACGAGGGGTTCCTTATTTGGATTTCGCTTCGGCGAGACGTCCCATGCACGAAACGCAGCGCCGTGTTGAGAATCGGGAGGAGTTTAGTCCTTAACTCTTGATGCTAATAACTCATATAATAACTATATATATGGTTTCATGCCTTATAAGGGCATCTCTACAATATGAATTCTAGTAAATGAGATTGTTGATGTATTGTGATGATGTGGACATGATTGGATCATGTAACTTTATATGTTCAACAAATGAACATTCTAAAGATAACTATAACAATTATATTGAAGTTAATATTTATAACTTTTAATTATGGAAACAAATGTATTGGGAGATAGGTTAGATGATTTCATTTAAATACTTCTTTTGGGTTTAAGTTAGACTCCTCTTACCTAAATTAGAATTGAACATCCATTTGGAGATCACGTGCATACGATTAGTGCGCGCTTTAGATGAGAGGTGAGTTGAATTATTATGGAGAGTTCGATTCCAACTAAATCATGTATTAATGCATTCATAATTATTATGCATTTTAATACACTTGCTGTAAAATGTTTTTCAAACTCGGGCTCTGACCCGTTTATATTTTCTTCCTCCATGTATATATATATATTGTATTACTCCAGGTGTTCCTCCGCAAGGACGCCTTTGATGTTATCCATCCATGGTATTTGTGGAGCTGTGGTAGTAGCGGACTGTTGTGGCACTTTGCTTTAGTCGATTCCTATCTTTGTATATCTAGATTAGGATTCAGTTGTATTGAGTAAGTATTCAAGTGTTATGGATTAACGCTTTCATATTTCATTTCTCAGATTTGTATTGCCTGTGACCCGACAGCATATTCGGGTATTTTATTACTTCTTTGTATTGCAGTCTTGTATATTAATAGAGTTTGCACTTATCATTCATCATACTTATATATTTATTGGTGGTTGAGTTGCATTATTGGTTTTGTTGTTGTTGTTAAAAAAAAAGTTTTAAAATTCTTGGCAATTCGCTTTTTATGATTATGGGTAGTTAGCCTTATATTATAGTGTTTAGTTGTTGATGTTGAGACTGTACCATCTGAGGTACCTGATTTATGTAGTATAGGGTTGGCCACCCGTTATTATTTAGAGCGGGTTGTCACAGATGGTATGAGAGCATCAGGTTCTAGTGTCTTTAGGATCTGTGTGCATTACTACGATCTTCCGTAAGCGTTCTTGATGTAGAGCCTTATTATTAGGACGATTACATTCATACGTCCATATCTTTCCGTGATTCGAAAATATTTGAAAGGCGTTCTGATACAATTGTTCTTGTTTCAGATGCCACCGAAGGGAGGTCGTTCAGTCAGGGCAAACAAAGGGCACCCCAAATGCCTCAAAGTAACATGACTACGAATGATGTTGCCAATATTGTGGCATAAGCGGTCACTGCTACCGTTTCTACGATGGCTCAGCAATCTGCCGCTCGAGCAACCCCACCCCATTTAGGATTGTCTTTATGGGAGAGAGTGAAGGAAGATTTTAGTAAGGGGAATCCTCCCGAGTTTGCAGGCGGAGTTAATGCAATGGCTGCAAGTCAATGGAAGATTAGTATGCAGAGGCACCTTCGTATGGTTGAGTGTAGTGAGGTGCAAAATCAATTTTTAGTCACCTTTAAGTTATCGGGTGCAGCTCTTCAATGGTGGGAGTCTGTCACCACATCTGAACAGAGAGATACTTTGCCTATAGCAACATTTTGGGAGCTTTTTGATCGAAGGTATTTTTCTTTCCCTACTCAGGTTATGGGGATTTTTCAAGGAAATAGGACGGTGACAGAATATGAAGAAGATTTTTCTTTATGGGTGAGATCAGTACCTAATGAGGTAAATACGGAAGAGAAACGTATATCGAAGTTTGTTCGAGGTTTATAATTGAAAATCCAACAACATTTGTTAGGGAGTCCTAAGTTAATGACTTTCGTTGAGGTAGTGAAGGCAGCACTACTAAAGTGTCATGAATATCATTTTCGTTCGCATGAGAGTAAGAACTTTGGAGATTCGAGTTCATTAAATAAGTTTGGCAAGGAGAGTGCCAGTAATGCGACTGCACAGAAAGGATTTGTGGGTAAGTGTTTCTTTTGTAAAGAAATAGGTCATAAAAAAGATAAATTGTCCTAAAAGAGGTAAAAGACCACAGTTTGATGAAATTTTGGAAGTGCAACCCCTACAGCAGATTCGAGGTCGCTTTAGACCGGGGGACTATGTTTGGGAGCCCATTGATGAGGAAGGGCAATCGGACTAGAGATGGATGTTGTAAGTTAATTTTTTCTTTATAAATGGGATTATTACTAAAACGAGTTTTGGGAATATCGTATGTGAGATATTTGTCTAAGGGTAGTACTATAGCCTTATTATGTATGTAATGACCCTAAGGGGAAGTTTGAGCAAGATAGGCTCTTATTCTATTATTTTGTAAAAGGATAGATGATTTTGCAAGGTGCTAAAAAAAAGAGCTTAAAACCTTATGGTAAGTGTAAGAATGGTTATGGGGATAAGTAGTAATGATAAAGCTACTTCTTTTTATATAGTCATGATAGACTATTATGATTGTTGTATTCCAGATATGGATGAGCCTTGTAAAAAGGCTATATATATTGAAATGGTGTGAGATGTTGTTTATGTTTGAAGTTGAGATTGTGGTTGGATGGGACGCAGGTAAAATTTTAGCTCATGATTATCATAATATTTGTGAGCTACATATTGTTATATAGATGATGATCTAAAAAGACCTTGTGTTGGACATAAGGCATTTCATATTATATTATAATATATAAGTCGTTTTCAAAATAAACTATTTTCAAAATAAAACTTTTATCGGCCTTCGGTCCCTTTCAAAATTAAATTTTCACTAAAATATTTTCAAACTCTAGTTCGGATTTAACAAAGTTTCAATCCCCGACGTCGCCACACAGTAGTGTATTGGGAGGGTTCCTTGTTTGGATTTCGCTTTTGCGAGACGTCCCCCGCCGGAAAGTGGCGATTGTCAGGAATTGAGAGGAGTTATTTCTTTAGACCACTCAAATTTTTCTCTATTAAAATTTTAGTATTATTTATATTATTGGAAATGTGGAACTTTTGAGGCAAATAAAGCCTCATTATGATTGCTGTGAGCATAAAGCTCAAATATAAAGGGTGTATGGGCGCCCTTGTTGTGGAAATTGGTTCTATTTAACTCATAATTATCTTAATAATAAAAATAATTAAATAAATTCGTCGTGGGAAGTTAGAAGTTGGAGATAGGATTAGTGAGTATGGGTATGTTAGAACTAGTTGAGTTTTGGAGAATTAGGCTTGGCTAAATTTCGAGGACGAAATTCTTGTAAGTGGGGAAGTTTGTAATACCCCGAGGTCTTGGAGATGAATATTTATTTATTTTGGGAGAAATAAATAATATTTTATTGGAGAAATAATTAAGTTGGCAATTAAAGTCCAAATTTGGAGTCGTTAGAAAGTGTGTCGAATGGAAACTCTGAGGGCACCATCGTTTTTGGAAGGGTCAAGAAAGTCAAAATGACTGTATTTGGGATCTATTTGGGTTCTGAAATAAATTAGGACCGTTTGACTCGAATTAAAGTTACTGAGTCAGTTAAAGTGTGTATTATCATTTAAAGATGTGTATTTTGGGGTTTAGGAATATTTAGCCTACGGGAGGAACAAATCTCCAAAGAGAGAAATAGAAAGAAAGAGAAGAAGAAAGAAGAGGAAAAAGGAAGGAGAAAAAGAGGGAGAAAGAGGATTTCCGGGCAAATACGTGATCTCAAGGCGGATTCAGACCATACGAACCCGAGGCAAGTGATTAAACTTGCTAAATAATTGTTGTGTACTAATTATTGCAGGATTTGTTGATTGAATTTTGGGTTTTAGGTTTAAATTGTTAAAAACTAACTTTTGGGAAAAACCTTAGTTTTGTAGTGTATAAAATGGATTTAAGGTTAGAAATTAGTTTATAGGTATTCTAGAATGAATATTAATGTTATATATGTGATTGGGTTGGATTAAAATGGTTGGAAGATGATATAAATGATTTTTGGGTAATTTGGGTTAAGAAGAAAACAACCCATTTCGTAGCTTGCTGCACTTGCCGAATCGATTCGCCCCTACCGAATCGATTCGGTCTGTTGCAGATTGCCCAGGTCTTTAGGGCCGAATCGATTCGCCCCTTACGAATCGATTCGGCATATAGCAGACTCCCAGGTCTATTGGACCGAATCTATTCAGATGGGCCGAATCGATTCGCTTTTCTGGGCCGAATCGATTCGGAAACAGGGGAATTTTTGGAGATGTTTTCTAAGGAGAATTTCATCCCATTTTGTTCGTGGTTATCGATTTAGGGACTCTATATGAGATATTTGGAGACTTTTAGAGGGTTTCCATCGTACAAAATTATGGGAGACATATTTATTAAAGTTGAGGATTACCGATTAGAGATTTGGGTATATTCTAAGTGGGGAAGCCCACCTTGATTTGGAGATTCGACTTGGGGATGATAATAACAATTATATGAATAAATGAGACAAATTTAGAGATAATGGATTTTAGAATCCAATCCCAATTGGGATAACGTTAAAAAGGTTCATAAACTGAATTGAACCCTATAATGGATGGAGAATCATAAATGCTATTTGATGTGCGTACGGGTATAGAAATATCCTTATTGATGATTGATTTGGGAGATATCTCATACAATGAGAAATGCTAATTGAGGTTCATTAGGATATAGAATATCCTTAACTTAAATGGAATTGAAAGACAATTCATACTAGAAGCGACATGAGAGCTTCAAACAAGAATTAGTATAGAATATACTAAGTGGTGTAAATGTGTGTGTATTGACGGTTAGTGTATCAAAAGAGAGGGATATACTAAATAATGATGTTAATCAAATTGCGCCTAAGAGCGTATAACGAAAATAAAAATGTTGTTGCAGGTATACCTTATATAATGGTATATCTTTATTATGTGGGATGTATGTATACCTTGTATGATGGTGTATATACATGTTAAACATACATGTTAAACATACCCCCTCCTTGGTATCATTGGGAAGTTTCGTGCGTAGAGGGTGAGCATTCTGACTAGAAAAGCAGGATGTGGATATTCCCCAGGTCATAGTCGTCCTTTGTGGTCAGCAAATGATATATATATATATATATATTTATTTATTTATTTTGGGGGTGAGAGGTAGTGGGTATGTGTCGCCCTCACTTGCCGGTTAGGAACTATGACCGCTTCCCGGATGTTGTGTGCGTGAGTAGATCACGAGGTGGGTGTCGTTGAACCCCACCAGGTGGCCCCTGTTTGCTACGTATATGGGTTGCTAGAAGATGATAGCATGTGAGCCTGCGTCCTTCGAGTTATAGCTCGATTGGATAGTTATTGTTGCTTGTGTTTGTATTTGGGTGTCAAGGGAATAATGGACCTCAATGACCTACATTGCCAGGATTAGTGTATTGGGGGGGTTCCTTGTTTGGATTTTGCCTCGGCGAGACGTCCCACGCACGAACCACTGTGTAATGTTGGAACTTGGGGATAAGTTTAGTCCTTAACGCTCATAATTAATTATATATATATCACAAATCCCGACAATCGACAGTGCCAGGAGTAGTGTACGGGGGGAGGGCGGGGGGGTTCCTTGTTTGGATTTCGCCTCAGCGAGACGTCCCACGCATGAAACACCGTGTACTGTTGAGAATTGGGAATATTAATTAATTAAAATTGGATAATAATCATTTGGGTTACATTCATCTTTCATTGAGGGCATAATGAGCCCCGAGGATCGATACGGTCAGGAGTACTGTAACGGGGGGGGGGGGGGTTCCTTGTTCGGATTTCGCTTCGGCGAGACGTCCCACGCACGAAACGCAGCGCCGTGTTGAGAATCGGGAGGAGTTTAGTCCTTAACTCTTGATGCTAATAACTCATATAATAATTATATATATGGTTTCATGCCTTATAAGGGCATCTCTACAATATATATTCTAGTAAATGAGATTGTTGATGTATTGTGATGATGTGGACATGATTGGATCATGTAACTTTATATGTTCAACAAATGAACATTATAAAGATAACTATAACAATTATATTAAAGTTAATATTTATAACTTTTAATTATGGAAACAAATGTATTGGGAGATAGGTTAGATGATTTCACTTAAATACCTCTTTTGGGTTTAAGTTAGACTCCTCTTACCTATATTAGAATCGAACATCCATTTGGAGATCACGTGCAGACGCTTAGTGCGCGCTTTAGATGAGAGTTGAGCTGAATTATTATGGAGAGTTCGATTCCAACTAAATCATGTAATAATGCATTTATAATTATTATGCATTTTAATACACTTGCTATAAAATGTTTTTTAAACTCGGGCTCTGACCCGTTATATTTTCTTCCTCCATGTATATATATATATATATATATATTGTATTACTCCAGGTGTTCCTCCGCAAGGACGCCTTTGATGTTATCCATACAGGGTATTTGTGGAGCTGTGGCAGTAGCGGACTGTTGCGGCACTTTGCTTTAGTCGATTCCTATCTTTGTATATCTAGATTAGGATACAGTTGTATTGAGTTAGTATTCAAGTGTTATGGATTAACACTTTCATATTTCATTTCTCAGATTTGTATTGCCTGCGACCCGACAGCATATTCGGGCATTTTATTGGTTCTTTGTATTGCACTCTTGTATATTAATAGAGTTTGCACTTATCACTCATCATAGTTATATGTTTATTGCTGGTTGAGTTGCATTATTGGTTTTGTTGTTGTTGTTAAATAAAAAGTTTTAAAATTTTTGGCAATTTGCTTTTTATGATTATGGGTAGTTAGCCTTATATTATAGTGTTTAGTTGTTGATGTTGAGACTGTACCATCTGAGGTACCTGATTTATGTAGTATAGGGTTGTCCACCTGTTATTATTTAGAGCGGGTTGTCACACATATGACCCGGTTATTTTTGTAAAATATTTATTTTTCCAGACTCACCCGACGATTATGTTCAGAGTTTACAACCTACATCCTCCATTTTTCATCGGAGAAAAATAAAATTCTTACTTTGGCCTTATAATCAGTTCTGTCAACCAAGAGATTTAAAAAAAAAATCGTGTTTCTTTCTAGTTTTTCGGCATGAGTGCATGTTACTACATCAAAGTTGATTCCTCCATTTGGATTGTTTTTCGATGGTCTTGTCTTAATCGAAAATCCCTTTCCATTGCCATAATTTTTATAGCAGTAAAAAAATAGGTCAAATGTATCAAATTCCATTCCGACTTCGCAAAATCTTATTTATTGACCTTAACTATTTCATTTTCATTTTCCTCGTCATTAACAAAAATGTCATCCATTTCAACACTAGAACAATGACACTGTGAATGAAAAAACCAATGATAGTGTTTTTTATAGATTTAATAGAGAGAGAGAAAGAGAGAGAGAACACCAGTTGTTTGCCCGAGAATTTGATCAAAGATTACCACTTGTGGGTATTATATACTATTTAAAGTTTGGCGCCACAAAGACTGTATTCAGATCACTTTTTTTTTGTTTAGATTTTGGAGATTGTGGATATTTTTTCGCTTGGTTTGTGGTGGGCCATCTTTTTTTCCTTGTTAGGCGAGTTAGGTAACGAGTATGGAACCGTGTTCGTGTAGCGTTATTCTTCGGAATGAGTACACTACGCCATAGCATTTTCAAAACTTGTTTCTTACCCCCCTAACAAAACAAAAAAGATATGACCCATCATAAACCAATATAAACAATACCCACAATCTCCAAAATATAAACTAAAAACATCGTGATCTAAATACTACGTCTTTAACAGCAAACCAAGCTTAAATTTAAAAAAAACAGGGAAAACAAACAGTGATCTCCAAATTCTCCGGCCATATAACAGTTTGTCCACTACTAACATTAAAGAATATCCACAATCTCCACATTCTAAACAATCCACAACAACCCATACCTGAACAACCGAAAAAGAAAACTAACAGCAAAGTACGTAGTGTCGCATGTGATAGCATCCCCAAATTCTTCATATGTGGCACTACTTTGTGCATCTGCCCAAAATACATTTTTTATCCGAAAGTAAATATTGAAATCCATCACATAAAAAGTTGGCATTACTGGTTTTAATTTTCATGAAGTAGGTTTCAAGATCCATTGCATCACCATTCTCAAGTCTTAACTGCCTCACCGTATCAGTAAAATTATTGCAATCGTTAGATAAATATGGCAAATTGTCATGTTCACCCGCTTGAACTGCCAATGATGTAAAATTATTACATGGTGTCGGATACCCGCTTTGTTATTCATTCCAAGCCTTCGTTTCACAATAGAACTTATGCCTCGGTTATTTTTATAAAACTTGATTTTTTCGGACTCATCCTACGATTATGTTCTAAGTTTACAACCGACAACCACCATTTTTCATCGGAGCACAATAAAATTCTTACTTTTTCCTTGCAATTAATTCTGTCAACCGTGATCTTTTTAAATTTTTATTTCCATTTCTATTTGATTTTCCAACATGAGAGCATACTACTACAACAAAGTCGATCCCTCCATTTGAATTTTTTCCCGATGATCGTCTTCTACTAGGAAATTCCTTTTTCGTGCCGTATTTTTTTCTAATTGTCATAAAATAGGTAAAATGTATCAAACTGCATTCCGACTTCGGGATCACTTATTTCATTGGCCTAAATTGTTTCATTTTCATTTTCCTCATCATTAACGAAAATATCATCCTTTTCATTATAGAAGATATCATTAATGGTCTTACACTTTTTTTATAGCAGTAAGAAAAAAAATACCAATGACACTAAGAAAAAAAAACTAGTAACAATGTTTATTTACAGTTTTAAGAGAGAGAGGGAGAGAGAGAGAGAGAGAGAGAGAGAGAGAGAGAGAGAGAGAACACCTATTGCTTGCTGGAGAATTTGAACAATGATTGCCACTTTTGGGTATTGTTTACTATTTGAAGTTTGGCGCCACAAACACTGTCTTTAGATCACTATTTTTTTTAGTTTTGATTTTGGAGATTTTGGATACTCTTTAGCTTGGTTTGTGGTGGGACATCTCTTTTTTCTTCTTAGGCAGGTAACAAAACGGACATGAAACTAGGTCCGTGTAGTGTTATTTTTCTGAAAAAGTAACACTACACGAATACGGTTTCAAACCCCGTTTCCTTACCCTCCTAACAATATAGAAAAGGGATGGCCCACTACAAACGAAGCTAAACAATACCCAAAATCTCCCAAATCGAACATACAAAAACAGTGATTTAAGCTCAAAGTCTTTGATAGAAAACCAAGCTTAAACTTTAAAAAAAATAGTGAAAACTAACAGGATCTCCAAATTCTTCGGTCAAATAAGATTTGGCCCACGACAAACCAAGCTTAAACTTAAAAAAAAAAAAAAAATTGTAAAAAATGCCCACAATCTCCACATTATAAACAATCCACAATAACCATTAGCTGAACTACTGAAAAAGAAAACTAACAACAAAGTAAATAGTTTCGAATGTGATATCATCCCCAAATTCATCATATGCGTCCCTACTCCGTGCATTTGCCCAAAATACATTTTTTATCCAACAATCAACATCGAAATCCATCACATAAAAAAAGCTACCATTATTGGTTTGCATTTTCTTGAAGTAGTTTTGAAGAGCCATATCATCACCTTCCAGAGTCTTAACCGCCTCATCGAATCCATAAAATTAATCGAATCTTTATCTAAATATGAAAAATTCTCATGTCCACCGACTTCAATTGCCAACGAAGTAAAATTCTTGTAAGGTGTCAGATACCCGCTTTGTCATTCATTTCAAGCCTTCATTTCACAAAAGAACACATGACCCAGTTATTTTTGTAAAATATTGATTTTTCCAGACTCACCCTACGATTATGTTCAGAGTTTACAACCGACATCCACCATTTTTCATCGGAGCAAAATAAAATTCTTACTTTGGCCTTGTAATCAGTTCTGTCAACCAAGCGATTTTTAAAAATATTTTTCGTTTTTCTTTATGTTTTTTCGGCATGAGTGCACGCTACTACAACAAAGTCTATTCCTCCATTTGGATTGTTTTTAGATGGTCTTCTCTTAATCGAAAATCCCTTTCCATTGTCATATTTTATATAGTAGTAAAAAAATAGGTCAAATGTATCAAACTCCATTCTGACTTCGCGAAATCTTATTTCATTGACCTCAACTATTTCATTTTCATTTTCCTCATCATTAACAGAAATGTCATCCATTCCAACACTAGAAAATATCATTTAAGGTCCAATTTTTTTTATAGTAGTAAGAACAAAAATACCAATGACACTAAGAATGAAAAAACAAATAACAGTGTTTTTTATACATTTAATAGAAAGAGAGAAACAGAGAGATAACACCCGTTGCTTGCCTAAGAATTTGATCAAAGATTACCACTTGTGGGTATTATTTATTGTTTGAAGTTTGGCACCACAAAGATTGTGTTCATATCACTTTTTTTTGTTTAGATTTTGGAGATTGTGGATATTATTTAGCTTGGTTTGGGGTGGGCCATCTTTTTTTCCATGTTAGGCGAGTTAGGTAATGAGTATGGAACCGTGTTCTTGTAGTGTTATTCTTGGGAATGAGTACACTTCACGAACGTGTTTTCAAAACTTGTTTCCTTACCCCCCCCTAACGAAACAAAAAATATATGGTCCACCATAAACCAAGCTAAACAATACCCACAATCTCCAAAATCTAAACTAAAAAAAATCGTGTTCTGAATACTAAGTCTTTGACAACAAACCAAGCTTCAACTTAAAAAAAATAGGGAAAACAAACAGTGAGATCCAAATTCACCGGCCAAATAACAGATGGGCCACCACTAACATTAAAGAATATCCATAATCTCCACATTTTAAACAATCCACAATAACCCATACCTGAACAACCAAAAAAGAAAACTAATGGAAAAGTACGTAGTGTCGCATGTGATAGCATCCCCAAATTCTTCATATGTGGCCCTACTTTGTGCATCTGCCAAAAATACATTTTTTATCCAACAGTCAACATTAAAGCCCATCACATAAAAATTTGGCATTGTTGGTTTTAATTTTCATGAAGTAGTTTTGAAGATCCATTGCATCACCATTCTCGAGCCTTAACCGCCTCACCGTATCAGTCAAATTATTTCAATCGTTAGCTAAATATGGAAAATTCTCATTTTCACCAGCTTCAATTGCCAATGATGTAAAATTCTTACCTGGTGTCGGATAACCACTTTGTTATTCATTTCAAGCCTTCGTTTCACAAAAGAACGTATGACCCGACTATTTTTGTAACATCTTGATTTTTCCGAACTCAACCTATGATTATGTTCCAAGTTTACAACCGACAGTAGCCATTTTTTATCGAAGCAAAATAAAATTCTTACTTTGTCCTTACAATCAGTTATGTCAACCGGGCGCTTTTTAGAAATATTTGTTGTGCTGCTTTCTAGTTTTTCAGCGTGAGACTATACTGCCACAACAATGTCGATCCCTCCATTTGGATTTTTTTCCCGATGATATTATTTTAATAGGAAATCCATTTTCATTGCCATATTTTTTATAATAGTAAAAGAATAGGTCAAATTTATCAAACTCCATTCCGACTTCGGGATCTATTATTTCATTGGCCTCCACTATTTCATTTTCATTTTCCGCGTCATTAACAAAAATATCATCCATTTCATCACTAGAAGATATCATTTGTGGTCCTACAATTTTTTTATAGCAGTAAGAAAAAAAAAGCCAATGACATAAAGATCAAAAAAAGAAATAACATATTTTAATCGAAAATCCCTTTCCATTACCATATTTTTTATCGTGGTAAAAAAATAGGTGAAATGTATCAAACTCCATTTTGACTCAGGGATACCTTGTTTCATTGACCTCGTCTATTTCATTTTCATTTTCTTCGTCATTAACAAAAAGATCATACATTTCAACATAAGAAGTTATCATTTAAGGTCCTACAATTTTTTTATAGCAGTAAGAACCAAAATCCCAATGACACTAAGAACAAAAAAACCAATTAGAGTGTTTTTTTACAGATTTAATATATATATATATATATATATATATATATATATATATATATATATATATATATATATATATATATAGAGAGAGAGAGAGAGAGAGAGAGAGGGAGAGAACACCAGTTACTTGCCGAAGAATTTGATCAAAGATTGCCACTTTTGGGTATTGTTTACTGTTTGAAGTTTGGCGCCACAAAGACTATGTTCAAATCACTTTTTTTTGGTTTAGATTTTGGAGAATGTGGATATTGTTTAGCTTGGTTTGCGGTGGTCCATCGCTTTTTTTTCTTGTTGGACGGGTTCGGTAACGGATATGAAACAGTGTTCGTGTAGTGGTATTCTTCACAAAGAGTACACTACAAGAACACGACTTCAAACCCGTTTGCTTACACCCCAACAAAACAAAAAAAGATATGACCCACCACAAACCAGGCTAAACAATACCCGCAATCTCCAAAATCTAAACGAAAAAAGATCGTGATTTGAACACTAAGCCTTTGACAGCAAACCAAGCTTAAACTTTAAAAAAACATGAAAAAAAATAGTGATCTCCAAATATCCTCAATATCCACATTCTAAACAATCCACAATAACCCATACCTAAACAACCGATAAAGAAAACTAACACCAAAGTATATAGTGTTGATGTGATAGCATCCCCAAATTCTTCATATGCGTCCCTACCCCTTGCATGTACACAAAATACTTTTTTTATTCGACACTCAACATCAAAATCCATCACATAAAAAAGCTAGAATTATTGGTTTGCATTTTCATGAAGTAGTTTCAAAGAACCATAGCATCACAATTCCCGAGTCTTAACTGCCTCATCGTATCAATAAAATTATTGCCATCTTTATTTAATTATGGCAAATTCTCATGTCCACCCATTTCAATTGTCAATGAAGTAAAATTCTTGCATGGTCGGATATCAGCTTTGTCATTCATTAGCCTTCGTTACACAAAAGAACGTATAACGCGGTTATTTTTGTAAAATCTTGATTTTTTCGGACTCACCCTGTGATTATGTTCCAAGTTTACAACCGACACCAGCCATTTTTCATCGGAGAAAAATAATATTCTTACTTTGGCCTTACAATCAGTTATGTGAACCAGATGCTTTTTATAAATATTTTTTGTGTTACTTTCTGGTTTTCCGGCATGAGAGCATACTGCTACAACAATGTCGATCCCTCCATTTGGATTTTTTTCCCGATGATATTCTTTTAATAGGAAATCCATTTTCAATGCCATATTTTTTATAGTAGTAAAAGAATAGGTCAAATGTATCAAACTCCATTCTGACTTCGAGATCTCTTATTTCATTGGCCTCCACTGTTTCATTTGCATTTTCCGCTTCATTAACAAAAATATCATCCATTTCATCACAAGAAGATATCCTTTATGGTCCTACAATTTTTTTATAGCAGTAAGAAAAAAAAATACCAATGACACAAAGAACAAAAAAATCAATAAGAATATTTATTTATAGTTTTAATAGAGAGAGAGAGAGAGAGAGAGAGAGAGAGAGAGAACACCCGGTTGCTTGTCGGAGAATTTGATCAACGATTGCCACTTGTGGGTATTGTTTACTATTTGAAGTTTGGTGCCACAAGCACCGTGTTCAGATCACTATTTTTTTTAGTTTAGATTTTGGAGATTGTGGATACTATTTAACTTTGTTTGTGGTGGGCCATCTCTTTTTTTCTTGTTAGGAAAGACACAACTTAACTTGTATCAGTTAGAAGTCTCCATAACAGCTTCAGCATTCTCCTTAAACATGGATTCTTTCTTCAAGGTTTCCCTGCACATTATGCTTTCAATTACAAATGGGATGATCCCTATTTCCACGCCTTTTTTCAACAGCATAGTGGAGATGCAGAGCATGCATGCTCATTCTACAGGTAGGTCCCGCCAATAGAATTTGAGAATTTAAGATATTTGGAGAGTAAAAAGACAGATAACCAAATGCACCTTTTTTTTCAACCCTATAATCTCGAACCAAAGAATTACTCCTAGCCAATTGATGGACCCCACGAACGCTCTTTTGATTCTTCACAATAAAACCCTTTAAAGTTTTGAAGACAAAGCATCACGGGATCAATATAATCTGACTCCATCATGCCCAATGGTACCCTCGATCGCGACATAGCCAGGTATATGAAAATCTACTCGCGGATCACCTAACTATGTACAATTGGGGAAAGCAAGCACTCATCGTAATATCCCTAAAACCTTAAAACTGAAAATTTTACGAAAAAATCCGCCAAAACCCTAATGTACATAGTACATAGAATTTTCTACGCTCAAGATCTAACTATACAAAGAAAAACCTACTCACCCATAAACAAATTAAATCACAAAAGATTCATTTTTGCTAATAAAAAACACGAATAAAAACCAATTCAAGCAGCAAAACCCCATCTTTCCCAAGCAAGCTACTGATTATGAACTGAAAATTGATTACCCTATCAAAACATCAAATTTTGGGAAATTAAGATATGGGTCTTGTTTTTCCTACTACGACTTGTTAGCTTATTTCCTATTACAATTAACTTCCTTTTTTTATAAATAAAACACTTATACTTGTCCCCGTCATTTCATATTAATATACCTATTTTGGATAAGAAAAAATCCCCAAAAACTTTCTATAAAAAAGTACAACTCTATTTATAAGAAATTCATCATCCCTCACTCTTTTTTCACTCGTTCAAATTATAGTGTCATGTCTTTTTAATAACTCATACTCTTTTATACCACATATACTATAAAAGCTTGATTAAAATAGAGGCCAACTCTTTTTTCCTTCTATATATATTAAATTAATATTTCAACAAAATAATCCAAAATATTTAACCTAATTTCTTACGAATTTTTCTTTTTGTATAATTGTATAATCTATTTCACCATATCCTATTAAAACTTTAGTTTAAATAATAACTCCAAACTATTTTCCGTTTATTTTAGCTAAACATGTATTTCTTCTTTAGGTATACTCATGTCATATTAAAATATAGCATTTTAACAACATGCCTTGAAAAAATATACTAAAAGAATCAATACCCCCTTTTTTCATTTTGGATTTTTAAAATTCTTAATTTTATTCTATTACATCCTATAAGAACATATTTGTAATAAAAACTGATTTAGTAGTTCTACCTCTATAATCATTAATATTTCATTTCATAGAAAAGTCTTTTTCTCCTCCTAGTATATAAACTGTTCTTACTTAATTTTTTTTAATATTTCAATTACGTGGAAAAAATCATTATTTAATTTTAATGAGCTAAAACAATTATGTAAAAGATCCTTACACTTATGTATTTATTTTCTCTTCATACGAATCAAAACGTTTCTTCACAAATACGTTTCCCATCTTTCAAATTATAAAATATTTTTCAAAAACAATTATGTATTTATTTTTATCTCGATAAACTTATTTTTCTTAAGAATATTCTTAATTTTTTTCAAGGAAACCCTTCATTTCCCATAAGAAAAAAATTAAAAAAGTTCCCTTAAGGGTTACAACCCTAACATATTAAATCTCATATTTCAGTGGATCTCTTTAGAGTTTTTGTTCTTCATGAATTTATTTTTATTTTATTAAAATAATTGTCACTCTCTTCTTCTATTACTTCCTACTTGATACACTTTCCTTTAATTATTTATTCAAATTTCATTTTCAAAAAAATATTAACTTTTTCTTATCATGTCTTATAATTGATGTTGAAGATAAAATACTAATTAATATATTTCACTTCATTCCTTTTAAAACCAAACTAACTTGACTCCTTCGTACTGAAACTTTAAATATAGAAAATTGTCTACTTTTTCCTAGCATTTTCATTTTGAACATTCCAATTCATTTGTTATTACGTTATCTTTAATCTCACAACCTTCATTTTTCTTGAAAAAATCCTTAATCATTTATCCTCATTTCTAATTAAAACGTTCTTTTTGTGACAATTTCCTACAGGTAATTATATTCAATGCGCACTAGCCAAGTAAGAATGATAATGACAATAAGTAATGACATGACACACAAAACACAATATGTATGTAGTTCGACATTTGACCTACTTCCTCGGGTTACTGGGTTTTGTTCTCTATTGCTCAAGAACTTAGGTCGACAAAGTTATAGTACCACTCGACATTATAATGTGCATGCCCCATTCATGTGGGGCAGTTTTACATTTATAAGGCAGCTTAGCAGGGTTCTAGTCCCCGTTAATAGATATCAAGAATAGTTTAAACATATCCTTGATCACGATCAACCGTTATAAGGGATTCAATTAAACAATCCTTCTCTAACTCGGAGTCTTTATTAATCATAGGCGCACGTGGTCGAGCACGTGCCACTGCTATTCCTGACCCTACACTAACTTTCCCCCTCATGTTTAACTAAATGTTTTCATGTTAAAATTTTCTCTTATTTGATGTATATTTATTCATTAAATGATTGAATTTAATATCCATCCTTATTTTCTCATATTTTCCTTCAAACCTTATTTTAACGGAATAAAAGCATTATCTCTTTCATTCATTTCCAATTAATTAATATTTGATGAAGAAAATACTTAATCATACTTAATCATTTTTCCTCCATTTCAATTTAAACAACCTTCTTTAATATAACATATATGAAATCCTTTGTTTCCCTTTAATAAAAACTTTTGCTTTAGTAAATATTATTATACTCTAGTTTTGTTAAATTCGATTAGGACTTCTTAATAACCAAAAATCATTTACTCTTTTGCCTTATATTTTATTTAATCCTTTTCCCATTAAAAGAATTTATGCACCCAATTTATTTTTATTCGGATATAATATTTTTTTTAGAAGTAAATGGTTCATTAACATGAACCCTTCTAAGAGCATCCACAGTGGTGGATGCTCCGAAAGGTAAATTTGCCGTACCAAAAGTCGATTTTTTCATTCTTCAAAAGGAGAGGTTAACAGTGGTGGAAAAGGTAAATACTTCCTACGAACTAATGTTGTTCGTAGGAAGTATCAAAAGATTTCCTACGAACAATATTAGTTCGTAGGAAGTATTTTGATATTTCCTGCGAACAACTGAAGTTCGCCAGAACCTAAATACGAGTTTCTACGGACTTCATTTGTTCGTAGGAATTCCTACGAACAAATGAAGTTCGTAAGAACCATTTACAAATTCAGTAGTCGTTCAGCAAAGTTACAAATTCACTGCCTTTTCTCTTACAAAATTTGTCGATTTCACTCCACCATTGGAGAGCCCTCAATTTGAAAGTTTACAAATTTTGTTGTCCGTTTCTTCCACCGCTACGAATGCTCTAAGGGGGTGAAATACTGTATGCAATAAGTATACAAAAAAGGGAAGCAAATGGTCGAAACCCTAATAAAGACAAGCCTAACACTCTAACAGATTGGACGTGTTATCAGGTATGGTGAGAATTGTAGCCTTAACAGTAATTGGTTTAACACTGTTCAGATATAATGGGAATACTAGGTAAGGCTTGTTTTTATTCTCTCAAACTTACTGTCGTTGAGATAACGCAACACTATTTATATATTTACTGTACAATAAAGAGCTGTTGCATATACATGGCTATGTACACGGGTAGATCTGTTAGGCAGCTTGACTGAGTTTAAATTTCAAATGTCAGGTGGTTCGTGATTGTGGGAGATTTGGTTGCTGGTAACTTTGACTCGGTTGATACACTCGAACTCCTCCAAAAACTAAAGAAAGGAGACAACGATGTATCCACCCTTTTTCGATGCCAAGAGAAAAGGCGTCTCGGAAAACTGTATCATAAACTAGAAGGATCCAACTTGACCCACTCAATGCATCTCCAATTTCTCTCGTGTTAAACACTCCTGGTGATAAAATGCAGAACCATCTTCCAAACACCCCTTGGACAAACAGGGCCGGCCCTGGCCATATGCCAGGTGGGCAGTGGCACAGGGCCCATTTTACAATAAGCACTAATATATGTGTATTTTAGGGATCCAAAAATATTTTATATATATTAAAAAATATATTTTTTTAAATGAGTTTAGTTATTTAGGGGCCCATTTTTTCAACTATTAAAAAAAAAAAGAATAATACAACTTCCCAAAAAAACCTCACCTAACTCATTTAAGACTATCATTTTTTTAGGAGACATTTTTTCAACTACCCATAAAATCTTTTTGGTTCCCTCTCTCTCTTTCTTTTACTAGCACGCCTACTCTCTTTTTCTCTCCTCTCTCCTTACCTTCATATCTCTCTGTGCAAGCTTTTTTTTTTCCATTTTTGACGAAGTTGGAGTTGTTCATTTTGTATCTAGTGGGGCAGAGAGAAGAGATAAGAAGTTGTCTTCATTTGGGTGTTGTCTTCATTTGGAAAAAGGTAAGTTGTTGTTGTCTTACAAGTTGTTTTTTTATTATTTTTTTTTTATGTATATGTTAATCTTTTTTATTACTATTTTTTTTAATAATCTGTTTTTTCTAAATTCATCAATATTTTACTAATCTGTTTTTTATGCAATTAATTTTTTTTATTAGGTTATTTCTTTCTACATTAATCAAGTCGATGAAATTGGAGAGGGAATAAAAGGCTCAAACCAGGTGACATTTTTCTATTTTTTTATATTCAATCAATTGAGATATTTCTAGACTAAAATTATATATTAGATTCGTTGTTAATTGCGTGTTTTATTTTTATTTATAAATTTATAATTTTTAGAAATGTTACCAAAAAAACAAGCATCCGGATATCAAAAACGAAAAAAACAAAAAAGAATAGAAGAGGTGACACAATCTTTTAAGGGAGGGCTTGATAAATTTATTATTAAAGAGCAACAAAATATAAATTCTGTTAATGAAAATACAAGTCAATCAGAAGAAATAGAAAATAATTAAAAAAACAACAATGAAATAGTGAATAATGTAAGTCCTACGAAAAATGATGAAAATGAATTATTGGAGGATGAACAACCTAGTAACACGATTGATAATTTTTATCCAAGAAATTGGGATAATCTTGATATAAAATCTAGAGACATATTGGTAGAAAAGGGTCCAATAAGAGATCTCTCTTTGGAAAAAGGCCCTAAAGATAAATTATCTAGACATTTTTCTTCACTACATTACACCCGTTTTTTACCAAATGGGGATAAGGAGGATAGGACATGGCTCGTGTGTTCAAAGGATGCGGATAGAGTTTTTTGCTTTTGTTGTAAATTGTTTAAAAAAGGCCACAAAAGAGGTGGTCAATTAGTGAATGAAGGATATAATGATTGGGGGCATCTCAGTTTTAGACTTAAAGAACATGAAATAAGTAATGCACATCTCAGTAACATGATGGCTTGGTTTGATTTGCGTACTAGATTGGAGAAAAATGAAACAATTGATAAACATATACAAGACCGTATTAACAAAGAAAGAGAACATTGGAAAGAAATCTTAGAAAGAATAATATCTCTTGTGCAATATTTAGCTAAAAATAATTTGGCATTTCGTGGAACAAATGAGAGGCTTTATGAAAATAGTAATGGAAACTTTTTAGGCCTAATCGAAACAATTGCAAAGTGGGATCCATCAGTGAAAGAACATGTTATACGTATTGAAAACGGGGAAATTCATCATCATTATCTTGGTCATAAAATTCAAAACGAGTTGATACTTATGTTAGCATCCGAAGTAAAGGACACAATCATTAAGAAAATTAAACAAGCAAAATATTTTTCTGTAATACTTGATTGTACTCCCGATTCAAGTCACGATGAACAAATGTCTTTGATATTACGATGTGTAGATGTTTCGAATAGTCCAATAACAATAGAAGAATACTTTATAGAATTTTTAAAAGTGGATGAAACAACGGGACAAGGTCTTTTTAATGAATTAGAAAAAGCAATAGAAATGAATAAATTAGATATTAATGATGTTAGAGGACAAGGATATGATAACGGGTCAAACATGAAAGGTAAGAATCAAGGTGTCCAAAAAAAATTATTAGATAAAAATCCTAGAGCATTTTACACTCCATGTGGTTGTCACAGTCTTAATTTAACAATTTGTGATATGGCAAATTCTTGTGGCAAAGCAAAGGATTTCTTTGGGATTGTACAATCCATTTATAAACTATTTGCTAATTCTACAAAACGTTGGAAGATTTTAAAAGATAATGTTAAAATTAGTGTAAAGTCATTATCAGCTACACGTTGGGAAAGTCGCATTGAAGCTATTAAAGCTATTAGATTTCAAGCTCTGTATTTAAGAGAAGCTTTACTACAAGTTGGAGATACTGATAACGAATTGGACGTACGAATTCAAGCCAAATCATTAGAAGAAAATTATCTTGGAAAATATGAATTTTTATTATCCATGATTATTTGGTATGAAATATTGCATGCCGTTAATTTGGTTAGCAAAAACTTACAATCTAAAGACATGCTTATTGATATTGCAATTGAACAAGTAGGAGGGTTGATTACTTTTTTTAAAAAATATAGAGAAACTGGGTTCATAGATGCGATAAATACCGCTAAAAAAATTTGTATTGAAATGGAAATTGATCCTATTTTTAGTGTAACGCGTCAAATTCGTAGGAAGAGACATTTTGATGAGACTGCAAATGAGGAGAGTACACAATCACCCGAAGACTCTTTTAGAATTAATTATTTTTTACGTATAGTAGATGAAGCTATTGGGTCATTAAAAAGGAGGTTTGATCAATTCAAAGAATATGAAAAAAAAATTGGATTTTTATTTTGTTCTGAGAAGTTAAATTCCATAGATGATACCAAATTGAAAAAATATTGTGATAATCTCGAAACAATTTTAAAACATGAAACTTATTCTGATCTTGATGGAAAAGATTTATTTGAAGAACTTAAAGTTTTGCGAGATATATTACCAAAAGAAACAAAAAGGGCAATTGAGATACTAGATTTCTTAAAAAAACTTAATTGTTTTCCAAATTCATTTATTGCTTATAAAATTCTATTGACCATACCTGTTACAGTCGCATCTGCGGAAAGAAGTTTTTCAAAATTAAAATTATTAAAAAATTACTTACGATCAACTATGTGACAAGAAAGATTAAACGACTTAGCTTTGTTATCTATTGAACATGAATTGGTAGATAAACTTGATTGTAAAACTTTAATTAGTGATTTTGCAAGTCGAAATGCTAGAAGAATAATTTTTCAATGAGTTTTTAGGTATTTAATACTTTTGTACAATATTTTTTTGAAAGGGCCCTAAATTGATTATCGCACAGGGTACTACAAATCTCAGGACCGGCCATGTGGACAAAGCCAACACCTAGGACACTCCCAAGCCCCTGAGACCTCGCTCACCTCCCGAGGCATAACCCACAAGATCTTGCCTAAAGAGAATATAAAATCCACTCTTAACGATCTTCGCACTGTATTTCTTTTTAAATCCACTTTTTGCCTACATTTTCCCTGAATGTCACATTTTTAATCACTGTGCCCGAATTCAAAAGAGGGCCAATATTAATTGAGTTGGATGACTATTTACTCACGTCCCATGTTAGGAATAGACCCTACAACCAATTTAGAGAACAAGAAGTCATCCCTATTAATCCCATTTTTGCTTTTATGGTCCCAGACCCATCTGTAACAATATGCAACAGACTCTCCATCACCTTTTGACTACCATTACCCCCTGCTCACTTGAAAAAAATGGCATGGAGTATATGGGAACTCCCCTTCTCCCTCCCCCCTCCCCCCGCCATTACCATGAATAGACATAATACCCACCCCTGTCAAATCCTTGTAACCTCGCATGCTTAACCCCACTTTCCCACGCTCCACACTAGTAGTGGCAAAATGTGGCCCAAATAATAAAACAACCCATATTAGCCCAGGCATCTAAATATGGGGCCCATGTTTAAAAGCTATGAGTTAAATATGGGGCCCATATTTCAAAGCTATGAGTTAAATATGGGGCCCATATTTGAAAGCAAAAAATCAAATATGGAGCTCAATTTTAAAAGATACAGATCAAATATAATACTCATTTTAAAAAGTTATGAGTAAAATATGAGTTTTTTTTATATATACCTTGAATTGTAATACTTAATTTAGTAGAAAAATAATGGGTTGCCCAACCCATATTTGGTCCGCCCATATTTGGCCCGGCCCACATTTAACCAAACCCACATTTGGTCCAACCCACATTTAGTCCAACCCATATTTGACCCGCCCAAATTAGGCCCAGCCCATAATTTTGCCAGTGCTACTCCACACTATGCACAATGACATTTACAAGTGAAACATCTCCCCCGCCTAGCTCAATATACTAACATCCCAGCGCCTCCTAACACCCTTATAATGTCGTTCATTAGTTTTACCACCATTTAGTCTTCCCCCGACCTCCCCTACGCTGCCTGAGCAACTACCTGGAGAAAAAGTCCCCACCTACCCACACCAACAAACATGGAATTAGCCTTACTAACTGTAGGAGACCCAACTCTGGGCTTGATGCTTGGTAGTAAAATAGGTGCATTTGTGGAAGGTACACCACTTTTTATATAATAAACCACTGCCTTTTTACCCAACCTAAAAGAAATATTGAGGCTCCCACCATTCACATTCTTCTTAACTACAACCATGGAAACACATCTCATTTCGATGTTCTCTTCCCCATACCATGATTTCCAGCCTCCCCTCATTAGAAACATGAACTTATTTCATCAACCTAAATGGGTAACTTAAACACCCACCCACCAGCCTGTACAGAGACTACCTCATGAAGATTGAGGAACTTTTGACCTTAATTCTAGCTCACCTGAGTTATTATCACCTCTGAGTATCCGTGTCTACACAAAGAAACTCACCACATATGTTGCCTATAGCTTGAAAAAATTCCTCTCCCCAGAGATAGAGATGAAGACCATCCACCCAGATCCAACGGTGACTCGAACACCAGAGGGATTTACCACTGCACCCCAGAGTGTGACACTTATCAAGAGATAGTGGGGAACTATAAACAAACTAACACTTGGAAGAAAGTAACCTCTTAGCTTCTTTCTGTAACAAAAACACAAAGCAAAAGGTGTAAGAGTTCATAACACGAGTAATTATACCTCCTGTAGCTTTTCAATGCTCCTGAACCCAAGTCTTCATCTTCTCTGAATACGGATGAAAAGAGTCTTTGCTTTCCACCCATCCCACCAAAGCTCTCAAAAAAAATGAAACCCTAGATAATCAAGATTCATTATCCACACCAAAATCGACCCTAAAATACTGATCCATTGGGACTGAAATGGGAGAGAACGACCATTACTAGAATTTAGCCGCTTACAGATAGGACTTGGAAGCACTCATCTTCCTAGACACGCACTCGTCTTACTGGATAACTAAATTATCTTTTAAATTTTATTCCAAATGTAATTCATCTATTATTTTCAACATACCACCATACTTGTAACTTTTCATCTTTTCTTATTAAAGTTTATTTTTCAATAAAAAGTCCTTCATTTTTTCATCATTTCAAATCAAAACTTATTTTTAAACAAAGACCCTATAATATATAGTAACCTTATTTTTCAAAATTTCCTATGAAGGTCCTTTTCTTCATTCCTTGGAATATTCAACTCGTACCTCAATTAATGCGAATTAAAAAAATTAAATTCCAAATTCACATCCCTCATTTTCGCAAGATTTGATATCCCTTCCTTACAAATATTAAACAAATTAGGTTCCTCTCTAACAATCTCCTATATATACCAGAAAATATATCCCCTGCTTTTTATGTCCATTTAAAAGCCCTTATCTCTCTCACTTTTCATTATTTTATCCACTTATTCTTCCAAATCACTAACTCACATCTCTCCCAAGCATCCTCATAATATCAGTATAATGGGCCATGCATATGTATGACATCAATACAAAATGGTATTTTTCATCATAAGATATGAATGACAACCAAAGAGAATATGAAGACCATAGAGAAATTGGTATTTCAGACCTTCAAATGGAAGAAATGTATTATTTAACAAGATAAACAACAAAGGTACTAATCTCTAAATGTATTTTTACTACCATGATAATATATCTAGATAGTGTTACAACATCCAAAGTCAAGAAGATAAATAGTTAATTAATAATTTAATATCTCAAAGTACCCCTTGTTAACATTTTAATGTTATCCATATACCTAAGATGTACTTCTACAAAGATATAATTATATACCACATGTGCTTATTGAGGAAGTAACTCAGTCTCCAAATGACCCCACATAGCTGCTACAAGTTTGTAGCCATTTCAAATATCATAATCAACACTTGTTTGTTGAACAAAGAAGAATTGTTCAAACTTTTCAATTATATCTCCTAATCTCATGGGATTCCTTATTTACAACAGATTTCTTAGGAATGTTAGAGGACTTATTCATATGTTTTTTTGTGTATAAGTAGTTAAGCTATGAGTCTTGTATCAGAATAATCTTTTTCCCTTAATAAAATATTAATGATGTTATTCCTTCTTTTTAATCATCAAATTTTACATGGTATCAGAGTGATAAAACTCTAACAACTATCCTTGATCCTGGTAGTACCCTTTGTAATTTCGCTTCTCCGGCTTCGGTAGCCACCATTGCTACTATCCGCCGATACAAAATTTCGGCCAGTTATAGAACCAATTTCTTTTTTTGCGGTATCTTTGCTAGCAAGCTGTTAAACTCGCATGTTCTCCTTCATGTGTACAAATGTGGGCATGTTTCCTGTTCCATATGAAATGGGTGGTCCTGGAGATGTTACAGTGGGACAATAAACTATTACAACTTTGGTTTATGCTTTAGCCAGTGCACCACTGATACAGAGCAAATATTCCGTATTTCATCCCTCGAACCTACGCATTTTAGCCCCTCGGGTATCTTATTCCCTATATTTATGCTCGTTACCAAGACAATCTCGAATTTATATGTTAATAGGTTTTGTAGGGGTTAATTCAGCTTTTATTGGTATTTGGATGCTAAGTGTGAAGTTCAGACGCATTCCTCTCGATTTCGGTACGCGATCAAACGTTCAAGGGCATTTTTGTATTTTCAAAGCTCTGCCACCTGGACCAACATCTACATGAAAGTTGTATCCCTCCTCGCTAGCTTCATGTGACCATGAACGATGCGCGATTACGATTCAGAACGAAGAAGTTATGGCATTTTCAGCGAACGGGAAATGCAAACATGCAAAAACAACAATGCAGGGGACTCATAACTGCTTGATCGATCGATCGACCAAAGGGGTTGATCAATTGATCCTTCAATATTTGCAATTCATGTGGAGATAGTGAGCATCAGTTGCGAGCATCGATCGATCGACGGTTTGGGTCGATCGATCGATCCCCTATTTTGAGAAGATATTTTGGCATTTTCTTTTCTTTTCTCGTCTTTTCTATTTTAATTCCTTTTACTATTTAAAGGAATTTTGATGTAAAAACACATATAATTCGTTTTAGGTAGTTTAGTTTAGGGTTTTGGAGGTTTGAGAGCTCATTCCTTCATTTCTTCTTAGATTGACAACCATTTGGGCTTGTAAGATTGTGCTACCATCTTCCATCTCCATTAATATAGCTGTATTTCATTATTTCTTGCTTTTTTGTGTAATTTACAAGCTTTCTAATTTAGGTTTACATATTTTTTTACGTGTTTTCTTTCCTTTCTTTCTAGTGTAATTTTACCGCGTTTATTTACCGCATTTTTAACATACTTTCTAGCTAATTCAAATTAGGTTGTACTTAAATTGAGCTCACTCGGGTTGACGTGTTGCTTAGCTTTGGCGATGGTGTGTAAGGGTCTATTTCGGGTGCATTGTCCTAGTTATTGTGCCTAGGAGATTTGACGGGGCATATCATGTATGTCCCTGCTTACGACCTTGCGTGAGAAATTTTCGGGATATTTATCGATTCCAAGATCGTATTAGGATTTTATGCGGATTTAGGGGCGTGACAACCTTTGGTTCAATTAACTTTTGAAACGAGACGCATTCTAAATAACTCATCGACCCACGTATCCATTTTATACAAATTAACTCGGGTGAGGGATATTCGACGCAACCTATAGTTTTACTCGCTTTGTTAGTCTAGTTTCATTTTCCCTCGCCTAGATAATTATTTCCCTTTTATGCATCTTTTTCTTTTTAGTTTGTAATTCACCTTTTGCACTTTTATTTCGGAGTATTAAATCATATAAATTCTAGCATCTCGTCCCTGTGGATTTTCGATACCCAACTTACCGATGTGCTTGCCTCGCAAGTGTAGTCCTAATATAAGTTTGTTTGTATTGTGTAGGCGAAACGAAAACAACGACTGTGCCCTTACACGCGCACACATTTCGCACTCGATCAAAATGGCGCCATTACCAGGGACTTGTTTGTTTTAGACTTTATTTTATTTAGTATTTCATAGTATTTTCTTTCTATTTATATTATTTTATAATCTTTTTGCAGGACTTCAACATTTGAGAACATAGAAATTCTTGATTTTTTCCTGTGCGCTCCTACTTTGTGGAATTCGTCACTTAAGCCATTTTTGGGGTAAGCATTTCTTATTCCAATTCTTTCGGTAATCCTTGTTATAATTCTCAAAATTCTCGCAAACCTATGACTTTTGGTCAATACTTAGAATCCCAAAGAATTTCAAATTCAAATATGACTTCGGGCGAGTGTAACGAAAGTCAAAACTTAGGTTATTGGAATTTTGATGATGATGATAATGATTTTGGGCCTTTCCCTCCTTATAATATGAATTTTGAAACGAAATGGAATAGTTTCAAAATTCCTATAATAATGAGTTTTCAGTTAGGTCCGATGGTAAGTTTCAAAGCTCCCATTTTCATGCATCCTCACCTCGACCTATGACATTCGGTGAGGGCTTGCGTATGTATGAGAATGAGAAAATTGAAAATCGTTATCGAGAAGAAAATCATTATTGGGAACATGAGTTGGATTTATTATTTGAGTCCGACAACAATCTTGCTTTCGAGACTTTTGAAGTCCAAGAATGTTTTAAACCAAATGAGGAATTTGTGCCTACTTTGGAACAAACCATCCTTGACTTTGCCCATTGCATAATAGATGTTGAAAGCGAGGATGAAAATAACGTAATATCTATTAGCAATGAAATGATTTCTTCTTTGGCTCCCAAAGAAGAAAATCAATCTTCATGCGATGATGATTCATCTCATGAGTTTGAATTTCTTTCCTCCCCATTTTCATTCTCTATTATCACACCGTCATAAGTACCCGATGATTCGGTTTCAAACTTTAGTTTTAAACCTTTTCACTGATGAGGAGTACTTGCTCGAGTCGCCTTCCACGATAGCATTCGTGCCTTTGTGTGCACTGCCTCCCATTCCAATTTCAAAATCTTTGGGAGTATATTCGGCTTTTCTCGGTCCCCACATGTTTTTGTCACCCGTGCAATCCAAACCCCCCATCGTCCCTCCAAAACTTTTAATTGGCGATTGTTCATTTCTTCCGCCTTACACAAGCCTTCTCTTGTTCAAACGAAATTCATATTTTTCGGAAGGCATGCTTGTATGTGAGGGTACACCGGTTATCCTCCAAAGTCAAATTGTTTTTACGGTGGACCCTGAGTTATTTAGACTTCTAGTGTACAGTTAGTGTGAAGCCTAAATAGTAGATTGTATATAGTTAGCTTTCTTTCTTTTCATTAGATCTTTCCTTTTTAATTTAGTCTAGTGTAATTAGTTAATTCTTTGTTATTTTTTTTTGCTATGCTCGGTACTAACTTGCTTTGTAGATTCTTTGGACTTGTTCTTATGGGGATCGCTCCAGTTTTGTGTAATATCGCTCTTTTCTTCTCTTAACTTGGTTCCTAATTCACATTGAGGACAATGTCAATTTTTAAGTTAGGGGGTGTGGGATATTCTATCCATTTCTTTCTTAGTCCATGTGTTTGCTGACATGTTAGTTACTTAGTATGCTTTTCCTAGAAAAATTCAAAAATTTCAAAAATATTTTCTTTCTTCTTTCTCCTTTTTTGGGCATTTTGCCTTTGTTTTCGATGATAAATTTCAATAATTGCTAGATCTAATTGACAACCCAATGATGCATGTTCTCGATTTTAGAAGTTATTAGACTTTAGTCTCGATTAGTGATATTATGAATAACTTCATGAATTAAACTTTAATCCCATGAGAACATGCACTTTTATTGTTCTATTGATTTGGTTTAAGATTTTTATAACTCGCTAATTTTTTGTTGCATTGTATATACTTACACCGAGTAAGCTTTGTACCTTTCATCATTTGTGGGTTTATACACTATTCTTTTCTCTTTGAAAACTTTGAATTCGTCAGTAATCTCACTATTCTTTCATTTGATCGTTCATTAATTGAATTCATACTTGAAACGTATTACTTGATCATGATTTTCATATATTATTTTGACTCAAGAATTGCGTAAACTTTTGGAAATGATCATAGGCCCTCTTTGTTATATCACCCATATTAACCTTGACCTCACCTTATATGTTTACCCTCGTTAACCCCGCTGAGCCTAAATCTTAGCCTTTCGTTTCATAACCCAATCCCATTACCAACTCCAAATTGAAGTTATAAACCATACATACACTTTCCATACCTTTGTTTGGAATCTTACATGGGATTGAATGATGTTGTTGTGATGTCGGTTACAATTTTGGCATATGAGAGTCTAATAAGTAAAGAAAAGAAAGATGTGAGAAAAGAAAAGAAAAAGATAAAGTAATAAGCAAAAGAAAACAAAAGAGAAAAGTGAGAAAAAGAAGAAAACAAAAGAAAGAGAAGTTTGTATATGTTGTATATAGTTCAATAACCTTTTATTACTCTCCCCGATGATATATCTAATGCCTTTTTGGAACTTGTTTTCCAATTTTGATATTGCCCGCATTTTCCCATTATCTCGATTTTTCATCCCGAACACTTTGAATCCGTACATACATATCCTTCATTTCATACCCTATCCAAATCTACATTATAACCCTATACAAGTGCTATGTGATCTTTGGTGGATGTAATTCAAAACTTAAAATAGTTTTGATAATCTGTGAAAATGCAATTCGCCTCTTTTAGTGTGCGGTATCCTTTCACTGAGATTACATTTTTTTCATTTTATATATAGCATTCTTCTTTTGTGACATGTGTGCATCCTAGTTTTCATTTACATTTACTCTTTATGGACGCATGTTCCGTGTGTTTCCTCCCTATTTCGAGTGAATTCACTTGATGAGTGTAATGCCCGTGAGGATTGAATGTATGCTTGCTTTTATGTTTATCCGGTTTATATAAGTTTTCGCCAAATCAAACTTTGCATGTGGTCTCTCCCCCTCCCACATTTTTAGGTTTCAACTCTATGAGGTGCATTATATAATGTTAATGATTCAGACTTTTGTTTGAATTCATTCAATGTGCTAATAATTTGTATGAAATATTTTTCGCCATTGTTGGGTTGTCACATGTTGGTTTGGGCATATTTTGAGGAAACCATGTGATGTTTGTGGGTATCATCCCTGAAAACCCTTATAAGATGACAGTCGTACTCTAGGGTGACCTAGGGGTTTAACGGCTTATTGCATACACTAAATGCAATCGAATCCCCCGCGAATGTGGCCTTTTGCCTTTATACCATACTTTTGTACTATCTTCTATTTTTGGTTTGCTTGTAGTTCTTGTTGCATCCTATTCATTGCTAGGTACTAGCAATGTGTAAGTTAGGGGGTGTGATATGACGCAAATATTGCGTATTTCATTCCTCAAACCTAAGCATTTTAGCCCCCTCGGGTATCCTATTCCCTATATTTATGCTCGTTAACCAGACAACCTCGGATTTCTATGTTAACATGTTTTGCAGGAGTTAATTGAGATTTTATAGGTATTTCGATGCCAAGTGTGAAGTTCGGACGCATTCCGCTCGATTTTCGTACGCGATCGCACGTTCAAGGGAATTTTATTATTTTCATAACTTGGGCACCTGGCCCAACATCTACATGGAAGTTGTAGCTATCCTCACAAGCTTCACGTGGCCATGAACGGTGCATGATTCCAATTTAGAACGAAGAAGTTTACAGAGATTTCAGCGGACGGGAAATGCAAACATGCAAAAAGAGCAATGCAGTGGGCTCATGCCTGCTTGATCGATCGATCTACCAAAGGGGTCGATCGATCGATCCTTCAATATTTGCAATTCGTGGGTAGACAGTGGGCAACATTTTCAAGCATCGATCCATCGACGGTTTGGGTCGATCGATCGATCCCCTGTTTTTAGGAGATATTTTGACCTTTTCTTTTCTTTTCTCTTTTCTTTTCTCTTTTAATTCATGTTACTATTGAAAGTAATTTTGATGTAAAAATATATGTAATTCGTTTTAGGTATTTTAGTTTAGGGTTTTGGAGGTTTGAGAGATCATTCCTTCATTTCTTTATGTATTGACACCAATTTGGGCTTGTAAGATTGTCCTACCATCTTCCATCTCCATTAATATAGTTGTATTTTATTATTTCTTGCTTTGTAGTGTAATTTACAAGCTTTCTAATTTAGGTTTACATGCTTTCTTTCCTTGCTTTCTAGTGTAATTGTATCGCGTTTATTTACCGCTTTATTGACCCCGTTTTTAACATGCTTTCTAGCTAATTTAAATTAGGTTGTGTTTGAATTGAACTCACTCGGGTTGAAGCGTTGCTTGTCTTTGGTGATGGTGTTTATGGGTTTATTTTGGGTGTGTTGTCCTAGTTATTGTGCCTAGGAGATTTGACGGGGCATATTATGTATGTCCCCTGCTCACGACCTTGCGTGCGCAATTTCCGGGATATTTGTCGACGCCAAAATCTTATTAGGATTTTATGAGGATTTAGGGGCGTGACAACCCTTTGTTTAATTAACTGTCGAAACGAGACGCATTCTAAATAACTCGTCGACCCATGTATCCATTTTACACAAATTAACTCGGGTGAGGGATATTCGACGTAACCCATAGTTTTACTCGCTTTGTTAGTCTAGTTTCATTTTCCCTCGCCTAGATAATCATTTCCCTTTTATGCATATTTTCCTTTTTAGTTTGTAATTCACGTTTTTCACTTTTATTTCGGAGTATTAAATCATATAAATTATAGCATCTCGTCCCTGTGGATTTTCGTTACCCGACTTACCGTTGTGCTTGCCTCGCAAGTGTAGTCGTAATTTAGGTTTGTTTGTATTGAGTAGGCGAAACGAAAACAACGACTGTGCCCTTACATGTGCGCACATTTCGCACTCGATCAAACACGTGAGCAACAAAGGATGATCTCTTTATACCCGCTGGTGGATCAGGTGGAGCTTGAGTCCCAAATGCATTGAAGGCAAAAGTTTGGGAAGCTATATAGCCCCTTAAGAATATTCAATAACCTAAGATCATCATTGACCAACTAGCTTCCTTGTTGCTCACTGATAAAATTGTCTCCTGAGTTTGACACGTTGATGGTGAAAAAGAGTTCCAATATAATTCTGATGGCAACCTTCTTTGATAACGAAAGCACTGGATTTCTAAGATTTTTTTCATTTTTTATTTATTTTCCTTTTTGTTGTTACACACAAAGAGAAAAATAAATTAAGCAGCTGAGCATTGAGAATGGGAATAAAAATGATTTTTGATCCAAGTTCATTATAAGTTGCGATGCCTGAGACAAGCATGTAGCAGTTGTACATGTTGTAACTTTGGTGGGAAGTGTCATACCCATTTGTCTGAGTGATCTGACATGATATTGGAACAAAGTTTTTGAATGATACTCTTGCCAATAGGAGTTTACATTTTGTCCTTTTTTATCTAAATAATACGTGATTGTCTTCATCAACATTTTTGAAGAAACTAATATGGGTATTTATTAAACATATTTGTTTTCTCTAAAAAAAAGAAAAGAAAAAATTTGGGAGCTTGACCTACAATGAATACATGATCATGTATTGTGTTCGCATGCTCCACAAATTCAACAGGACTCTGAATCCATTGTGATCACGCCCCTTTTTTTAAAACATAAAATACAAATATAAAGCCTTTGCATCCATTGCGATCAAGCTCATTTTGATAAAAAAGCCCATTATAGCTGTTAGTCTAGCCAAAATCGATAATTAAGCCTCTGAATCAATTTTAATCAAGCTCATTACAGTCCAAGAGACCTTATAATTTTTTTTATGAAGATGAGTATCGCGCCTTTTCATCTACCATGGCGGAAATCAATGGGTTTTGTTTGGTGACAGTGGTGATCTTCTCACTTGGTTCAATTGCACTCATAACCAAGACTTTATCAACTCAGCAATTTTAGTATCTTCAGTCCAAAATCAGTGTGTGCCACGTTACCTACCTTCACTTGCGGGGGAGTATAGAGGAAGTAACTCAGGCTCTAAATGACCCCACGTAGGTGCTACAAGTTTGGAGCCATTTCAAATATCACAATCAGAACGTGTTTGTTGAAGAAAAAATAACTATTCATACTTTTCAACTATATCTCCTAGTCTCATGGGATTCCTTATTTACAGCAGATTTCTTAGGACTATTAGAGGACTTATTCATATGGTTTTCTGTGTATATGTAGTTGAGATACGACTCATGTATCAGAATAATATTTTGCCATTAATAAAATATTAGTGTTGTTATTCCTTATTTTTAATCTTTAAATTTTAACGGTATTAGCTCTCAAACTAGTATATCAATACGGCATAAATATATCCCTACCAATTTTTTATTTTATTTTGGAGATTGCTTAATGATACTCGCCCATTTGTACCCACACTTCGCCATTCGGATGTGAGATGGCAATCAACTTATTTTTATTGTGCTGCTCCCTCCTTTTAAAACATGTATACTATTTTTTCTATAGGTTATATTGCATATATATCCCGAGCTCATTTCAACAGAATGTTTTGGGCTTATCTATAGTCATTATTATTTGAGACAAAGGATAATAACTTGGTTCTGTCATAATAATTTAATTGTGAAAATATCTATAACCTTTTTTTTGCCTTCTTTCATTTGAAATTTAGGCAATGAAGGAAACATGTTAGGATTTGAAAGGAAAATTTTTGGTGGAAAAAATTATTTTCAACATATGTGTTTTGGTGTGGGTAACTTGTAAGGACTACTCTAATGGTGTTTTTCTTTCAGTTCTTGGAAGTTAGTTTGCTCAAATCCTAAATATACTATACTACGAAAATATCAATCTAGGGTGGAGAATTTTTTAGAAAAATAATTAAACTTCATGTTATGATTTCTATTATTTCTTATTTTTTTTCCAAAGTGATGTTATGTTGACTCATAAGCTTTTAGCCTTCCTGTTCTCTTTGGATGATCCTAAATCATACAACACTCCCTCTTCTCAGCTGTCTTGGAGATGGATAGCAATATTTTTTTGTCAAACAATTATGCCAACGTTCCTCATTTACTTTAATATACTTCATTTATAGATGACCCATTTCCTATTTTGCACAGTCAAAGTGATTTTGGTAATTTATATTGTGTATGATTTAATCTAGGTATATCTACGAAGTTTGTCTCCTTACGTAATTATTTTAAGAGTAAAGTTCAATAACCCCATAAAATTAAGCATAGATGATATCAGTAATTTATTTAGTTAGTTGTTTCATATAGGTTGTTAATAAGGTTATGTACATTTTTATCACATAATTTGATATGATTTTGTAATATATATATACCATTCCTCCGTTTCTAGTAATATGTAACACGCTTGTGTAAGCATTGCATTTGCAATGAAAAAATGATAGTTTGAATTATAAAGAAATTAATAGATGATGAAAATTGAATATTTACGCTTGGGAAACTATACAACTTTAACCAATCAGAAGAAAATAATATCAAAAAAATTTGGGCAATTTAATTATTAAAATAAAAAGTGAAGTGAAACCCTTGATATGTCTTACAAATAAGAGGAGGGGGCATTATAAACTTACGAATAAGAAGATGAAAAAAATGAAAATTTAATTCCACATGTACCTTTATAAGTATAAACATGAGGATCAGAAACCCATGTCGTGGGACGTGAACCCCAAACAACTTTACTTTATGCTTATCATCACCAATATCTCATATTATATATGGCAAACTTAAATAGGGTATGTACTGTATTATTGCAACTGTTTAGAAGAAGTTTAACACTGTTAAAATGTTAATAGTGTTATAAATATTGTATTTATCCTATTTAAGTGGATGTCCACTCCTATTAGGACTCTACTAACTTGTACTATAAATAAGGGGTGACCCCTCCATTTGTTAGACACCAATTAATGAGAACTCTCTCTCTCTAAAATTCTCTCTGTGCCCTATTTCTTTTAACACGTTATCAGCACGATTTTTCTTTTTACCTCTCTCTCTCTCTCTCATCCAAGAGCTGCCGACACAATTGATTTACCTCATTTTCTCTCTCTAATTTCTTATGTGAGCACTACTTTTTGAGAGATTGTCGTGTAGCTTGTTTTCCCTCCATACTCTTTAAACAATGATAATATACATCTTTGTGGGATCTTTTTGTTGCTCTTGGTTTCATTTGTTTTGGTTTAAACTATTGGAGATCTACGGTTTGGGTCTATACTGGTTCAGATTTTCGTTTATAGTTTGAAGTTTTATTTTGTTGCTTTGTTTTGGTGTTTTCGGTGCCTGGGCTCGGAGTTCGGTGTGGAGATCCGGTGGTTTTCATTTTTTCTTTGGCGGTCTTCTTTTTGCTCCTACAGCATTTTTTTTTCTTCCAGATCTGATTTTTTTTTTATTTTTCCGGTGTTACGGTCCGACGTTTTGGTTAGATCGGAGGCGATCGTTTTTTGTTTGCTGATTGGTCCGGAGTTCCTATTTTCCGGTGGGATCTATTTTTCTCCGGTGTGGAGCTTTTTCCCGGTCCCGTTTTCGGGTTTGCCCTTCTTCCGATCTGAGACTTTTTGAGGTAATATTATATACATAATATGCACGCTGCATTTTTGTTGTGAAACTAATCTGCGTTTTTTTTTTTGTATGAAAATAATTTTTTGTAACTTTTGGTTTTTGTTTTATCAAAACTGAAATTTGTTAGTTCAAATTTTTTGGGACTGTTTTGTTGGTTTGTGCAAAACAAAACTATTACTGTTCGTTTATTTGGTGATATTATGCCTTAGTAGATCTGATTTGGTCGGATTAAAACGATTTTAACAGTTGTTTAGAAATCAAATTTTTTTTTTAGAACAAATTTTTTTTTGAAAAATATTAATCTGTTGGTTTTGACACTTTTAAGTGGTCTTTTTAGTTCCACATATTGTGTATCATAAAATCAACACTGAAGTTTTGATTTTTGGGACTAGAAGCTCCCAGTAAATAGGACCTGAAGTTCCTACATGATATTTAATTTTGAACCAGAAGTTTCAATAATTGATGTTCAATTTTTGAACATGATAAATATCTCGTAAAATCAAACTAGAAGTTTTGATTTTGAGGACCTGGAGATCTCAATAATTTGGGCATGAAGTTCTCAATTCTTATTTAAATTTTTGCAGCCAGAAGTGCGCAATTGATGTTCAAGATTTTGGACATGATAATTTAATGTGGCGAAAAACCAAACCCGAAGTTTTGATTTTTTTTTTTTTTAACCCACGGTTCCAACAAATTGTTCTTTAATCAAACCTGGAGTTTTGATTTAAAATTTAGAACCTGAAGTTCCCAATATAATTTGAAATTTGGGATCTCGAACTCTCAATAAGTATTTTTTTTGGGGGGACTGCAAGCTTCTAATGGATATTCACATTTTGGGACCATAAGTTCTCAAATAGTTATTTTAATCTGGGACATTAGACATACTCCAATAATTTAATTTGGACTTGAAGCTCCAAATATATATTTGTGATCAAACCTGAAGCTTTGACACAATGGGGTGGGGATTTTTAAATCCCTAGATATTAATAAAATTGAACCCGAAGTTCAATAAATTTTTGGATCTGAAGTTCCAGATACAATATACTTTCCAATAATTAATTAAAAATTAGGGCCCGAAGTTCCTAATTTACATTTAAATTTCGAACCCGAAGCTCCGAATTTCTTGGGACCTGAAGTTCCCTTGTCAATTTTTTCATTTGGAACCTGAAGTTTCCAAATTATTTTATATTGGGACCAGAAGTCCTTAATTATTGTTCAAATTATTGAACATGACAATGAAATATGCCCTAAAATCAAATTTGAAGTTTTGATTATTTTTCTAATAGGGCAAGGAATACTAAAAGTCCAATCACAATTATTTATAATTTGGACCCGAAGATCCAATAATTTTGTAATCAAACATGAAGTTTTGATTACTGGTATAATAAGGGTAAGGATCTTACATGTTCCGTAAGGATTATTTATATTTTTGGACCTGAAGTTCCAAACAATTTTACCCTTTATCAAACTTGAAGTTTGGATATAATTGGGCAGTTGTTGAATATAATTGAGTACATAAATTATTGGGGCCTAAAGTGACAAAAGAAAATATATCACAATCAAACCTGAAGTTTTTGATTATCAAATTGAAAGGATATAGACCAAGATTCCCCCAATTATCATTGATTTGTGATATGAAGATTCATATTCAATAATGTGAGCAGAAGTTCACAAAATATTTTTTGAATAGGGATATAAATCCCTTGCTATTTATGGTTGTTTGGACTTGGAAATCCAACTAAAATGCGAGATAAATTAAAACTCGAAGTTTTGATCATTCATAAGGTATGCGCCAAATATATTATTTTTATTTGAGATTAGTTTCAAAATCAATTAAGTGTCCCTTTAACTATCATATTAATGGTTTCACCATTAAAATTTATGTCTCTTGACCTTTTTGGCTTTATTTAAGTGTTAACTTACTTTTAATGGTATTTAATTTTAACTCCTATTTCACATTCTAATTATTTAATATACATCTGGGCCTTGGAAATGTATAAAGAACGTGAAAAATGAAGTCTCTATTTTTTTTTTTAATAAATAGGTTGGATTATTATTAGTTGGAGGTAATTCAAAATTTTTGTCACTTGTTTAGTCGAAGTTAATTCAAATTTTTGTCACTTGTTTGGAAGATTCTCTAATATTTTGAAATTTGATCAAACCTGAAGTTTTGACAGTATATGGTAGAGAAATTCCTTATACTTATCAAAGATTATTCTAAAAATCAAAAGCGATTTTTTTTATTATTTAGGGAAAGGTAAACATCCCATGAATGTCAATGTTGAGCCTTTGTAAATCAAATTGAACTCAAGCGATGATACTTTCCTGGTAGACAGTGGGACAACCCACATCAGTTTGAAAAACCACAAGTTTTTCTCAGACTTGGTATACAATAAAGCGAATGTCTCCATTATAGCTGGTCCTGTTAAGATTATTGAAGGCTCCGAAAGAGCCCACGTGGTGTTACCTAATGGTACCTACTTATAAATAAAGCTATATACTCAAGAAATTCTAGAAGAAATTTATTGAGTTTTAAGGTAATAAAGAGTTCCTTTGCATCACTTCTAGTGTTGGAAGCCAGAAGCTCACACTAGAGAAATTATCATCTTTATCCATGGGGTTATACCATACAACTATTAATGTTGTAGAATCACATACTGTCATGAACCGGAAGCTCAATGATCCTTATAATTTAATGTTGTGGCATGACCGATTGGGTCACCCTGGATCAAATATGTTGCGTCGAATCATAAATAACTCATATGGGTCCCCAATGTCATTTGGGAATATATGTTGGTTATGATTCGTCATCAATTATTCGTTATATTGAGCCACTGACAGGTGATAGATTTATCGCTAAATTTGCGGATTGTTATTTTGATGAGACACTCTTCCCGCCGTTAGGGGGAGGAAAGAACGTACCAGAAGTACGGTTCGTTCCTGAAGAACGTCGAGAATTAACATGGAACACTTCCAACTTGTCTCATCTAGACCCCCGTACTGCTCAATGTGAGCATGAAGTGAAAAATGATATTGCAACATCAAATGTCACATGGACTAGTTGCAAATGTGCTTGCCAAATTCATTATCCCAGAAGGATAAAATAAATTCTCGCAGCAAATAAATTCATTGCACGCCAGAAGCGTGGCGAACCTATAGGTCCCAACTATTTAACTCCATGGAAGTGGAGAAAAACATGCCCAAATAACGCCCTAGAAGAGGTTATACGTAACGCTCCAGAAGAGGTTATGAACAAAGTATCCACTTTCTCAAAAACTCCAAAAGAGGTTATTATCTATGAAAAGACACAAGTCCCTGAAGTGACTATAAAGCCCTTGAAGTTGGCAAAGGTACCTAATATTAAATGAGATCTCTATCTTTTATAGATATACAAGAGAAAAGTGGGATAAACAAAGATGATCATCGATGATATAATTATGTATGTTGTAGCTACACAAAAATCAAAGGGAAATGATACTAAAAATCCACGGACTATGAATGAATGTCGACAAATAATTTATTGGTCAAATTGTAAAAATGCCATGACGGCATAATTCGAGTCTCTTGATATACATTGTATATTTGGACCTATAGTAGAAACCCCAAAATATGTTAACCCTAAAGGTTACGAATGGGTGTTTATAAAGAATGTGAAGTGTTAGAACTCACCAAAAGTTCATAATTTATGGCACAAGATTTCCTGAAGGAATAAATTTGATTATATAAGAACATACCATCCCATTTCGGCCGTAAGTACTTTCAGATATCTGACAAGCTTAGCAGTTTTTTTTTTATATATTATGTGAGACTCGTGAATATTATAACTGCTTATATATACGGGACTTAGACAAAGAATACATATAAATCCTATAAGGATTTTCTTTGCCTGAAGCAAAGATAAGGAGTACGTACTCAATGCAGTAAGACGTTCATTGTACAGCAGGCAATCCAAATGGATATAGGTACAATCGTCTTAGTAAATATTTGTCTAAAGAAGAGTATGAAAATAATCATATATAAAAATGTGCCATTATAAAATATCCTTAATGGATGTGCTCCTGAAGAGCTCAATTGAAATGAAATCCTTAAATGGATATGCTCTTGAAGAGATCAATTAAAATGCAAAGTATCCAAATAAGAAATTCAAAATGAATGACCTTGGGGTAACAAGCCTTTGTCTCGGCCTGCAGATCGAGCACATTTTATGTTAAACTCATATACATTAGTCAAATGGATTGAAAATTCTTGCAAATGCTTTAAGCATATAATTTTAGTATACCCATGGTCTCTGGTATTTGGATATTATATTATTCATATCATCCTAAACAGGATGACAAAAATATATTTGGTCCCGAAGTACCATATGTGCATTTTATTATACTATTTGGTCCAGAAGTACCATACTGGTACGTTATTGGTATATTGATATATATAATACCGTGCATGATATTGGATATTGTAATTACAATCAATATCTTGGAAAGAAATAATTATCATTGACTTGCATAGCATGGGACTAATATCAATCATATCATATGATATTTTTATCTAACCATCTACGTCCAGTTAGTTATATAGATGCAGGTTATCTCTAGTATCCTCACAAGGAATAGTCAAAGAACTTATGACTTGCCTCGAACAATATATGTTCCTACTACTTCTTATGAAGAAGAGTTATGCAACACACAAACTCCAGAAGAATTATGCTATTAATGACATGTTCATCCCTCTTCACCCATGTCTTATGGAAGTCGATCTTATGAAGAAACATGAAGTAACAACGGATCAAATCTATTCACCATGTTAAACCAACATTTCAGAAGAAAAATGAGATTGAAGTCATGCAAGTTCGTTCAAGTGATAACCTCGCTGATCTATTCACAAAGTCACTGCGAAAAACAACATTTCAGAAGTTTGTGTACGAGATTGGAATGCGTCGGCTCCACCAACGGTGAAATTGAACATATCAATCAGGGGGAGCATCTTATCAGGGGGAGGATACAAGAACATGTAATTTGGGACATTTGTGTGCTGTACTCTTTTTCCTTTAACTAGGTTCTATCCCACTGGGTTTTCCTAGTAAAGGTTTTAACGAGGCAGCATTAAGCACGTCCAACACCGACTCAATGGTCACAATAAATTGTACTCTTTTTCCTTCACTACGGTTTTTCCCAATGGGTTTTCCTTAGTAAGGTTTTAATGAGGCAATAATCATTGAATGGTGGATATGGTGTACATCCAAGGGGGAGTGTTATAAATATTGTATTTATCCTATTTAAGTGGATGTCCACTCCTATTAGGACTCTACTAACTTGTACTATAAATAAGGGGTGACCCCTCCATTTGTTAGAAACCAATTAATGAGAACTCTCTCTCTCTAAAATTCTCTCTGTGCCCTATTTCTTTTAACAAATATTTATTTTTATATTTCTACACTTTTTCCATTAGAGTGAACCCGCTGGGTATAAATAGTTACATAATAGAGGAGCTAATGAAATACATGGGCTAGACCGATTTAACTGGAAGGAAGTTACATGAATTTAAAATTCAAACTCTATAATATTGATTGTTCTGAGATTGTTGGAGATTCATCTAAAGAGAGCTGAGGTATTTTTGACTTGGTTCACACCCCCCCGCAAGGTGATGGTGGTTGGGAATGAATCATCAACTTGTCCTGAAAAAATGTGAATCGAGTTGTTGAAATTCCTTTGGTAAAGATATATGCGAGTTGATCATCGGTGGAGATAAACTAAAATTGAAGGGATTTGATGGCAACTTGATAAAAAGAAGTGAAAAGAGATCTCAACATGTTTAGTACGCACATAGAAAATAGGATTGATTGTAAGATAGGTGGAACCAATGTTGCGACACCAAAGAATACTTGGTTTCTGAGGAGGAAGACCAAGTTCAGTTAATAAAGATTTGATCCAAAATAATTTCGCAAATACATCGGCGAGAGAATTATCTTCGGCTTCAGTGGACGAACGGGAACCGTATTTTGTTTCTTTGATTGCTAGGAAATGAAGTTAGAACTAGGAAAAATTGCTAACTCACCCGTGGATTTACGATCATCAATACAAGTGGACCAATAAGAATACGTAAAGGCTTGTAAATGTAGAGAAAATGTTGTAGTGAGGTGGAGACCATAGGAAGATGTGTGTTTGAGATAGTGAAGAATCCGTTTAATAAGTGACCAATGAGTATCGGTGGGAAAGTGCACGAATTGTAAAGCTTTATTTACCGCAAAGGAAATATCAAGACGGGTTAGAGTGCGGTATTGGAGTGAACCAACGGCTTTAAACACATTTTTTCCTTATTGACACTAAGACCAGCCACCTGAACAAATTTTTTATCACCTGGTTTTATCCCGTTTTGTTAGAAACATTCACATGATTTGGAGGCAACATTTCTTTAGACATGACAATTGACACTACTATCGTATAAGGAGCCACAACTGCGTAGATGTCCTTATTCTCAACCTTATTTTTTTTGTTCGGTAGAGAAAAGAGAGACTAAGGGGAGGTTACATACATCAAAACATAAGTGATTCAGGCAAACAACAAAATACAAGAGAGATAAAGGCAAGTAGGCAGGATCATAAGCGAATGGCTACGCCATGGGGTTATCTAGGATCCATAGAATCCCAGTAAGTATGTCCTCAATCTCCATAAGCGCATCCTCCTGAAACTTGGCCTCACAATCCAACCAGTCAGCTCCATATATCTTTCTCAGGTGGGCATAGATAAAAGCAGCACCCACAACTCTAATAAGCTCATAGCAATCCATCTTGATGTTTTCAAAGTTGGTCTCATGGTATTGGACCCCCTAGAAAAATCTCAATAAGCTCGTGCATGTTCGTCTCAAACATGACATCCTTCCATCCATGTATTTTCACCATGTGGAGACACTGATAAAGGCCCTCCATAAGTGCACGCAGAAGAGATGGGGTCTCCTGGAGGCAGCCATAGAGGCCACACTTCCATTTACCCATGTGGCATATGGGATAATGACCCTTCCTATCATAATTGATTGACTAAGATCAGGGTCTTTCAGTCCTGCTAGGATTTCAGACATACAAGGTGATGTTTTTCTAGCTAGAGTATCTGAGCAAGTCTATTCACTCAGGCTATGTTCCCTATGTTCACTGACATTAACAAGACTATCAAAATTGTTTCTCAAAAGAAGGTCAGTAGATGACCTATTGATCCAGGGATTTTGGGGGATTTTTAGTTGCTGAAATATCACAACTATTAAAATTCACATTGGTAGATTTACTTTCGACAAGTGATTTTATCCCTTAGTCAATATAAGTTTCCATAAAATAATAGTCTTTATATTTTTTCCCTGGATTCTCATGCTTATCTAAAACAACCACAAAAGATTTGATCTCAACACCTTTTGACCCATCATCATAATTGGGAGAAACAATATCCACCATGTTTCCAGAATTAATAGAGTGTCTAATCGAGATGAGATTTTGAAATAAATTTTCAGCAGTAGATTTTGCCTTTCATTGCATGCATAATGTTACAATGGCCATTTTTTGTAGGTTTAGTAGCTCTAGTTGCCACCATTTTTTGAAGATGCCTACATACATTGACATTATGTCCAATTAACCGGCAGAAGTTGCAAAAGCTATGAAGATTATCATAAGAAATATTTACCAAGAAGTTGTCATCTTCTTTTTCAACTAACAGTTTTTCAATAGGATTAAAATTCATATCAACCTCAACTAAAACTCTAGCATACTTTCCATAAGTGTTGTCCATGTTAGCCTTGTCAATACATAATGAATTCCAACACCTCTACAAATTTGAAGAAAGAGGCACGGATCCCAGTAATCTCAGCACAAACTTATGAAGCTTACCCAAATAATAACACTTGAAAGAACCTAGGTATCCGGATGAAAATCTGGAACTTATTCAATTTTTTTGAAAAAAGGAGTGGAAAGTTTGGAGAAGCAAATAGGCCTAACCTTAATCTTAACACATGAGGAAGAAAAACAAAGATTATAGTAGCCCTTATCAATGTGAGTAAATACCAAACTGTTTTAGAGCTAACAAAACATTTGTGAGATGAGCTTTAAGCTCCTCCAACTTCTACTGTTTGTCACTTTTAACAAGAAAAATTATACCAAGTAGACTAAAAGAGTTACAATCCTTGATAACTTCTTGATAAACTTCATCAAGAAGTCTAACGGCCATGTTGTCCCCACAAAGGTATGGAGCAAATAAGGGAGGGGGTGGGGGGTTATAGCTGCTTTGGAGGATTGTTGAGAAGGAACATATTCCCTTTAAGGGCTTGAATGCAAGGAGGGTATAGAAATCATTGAAAGGTTTAGGATGAAAGTCTAAGAAAGCTAGTGAACTAGAATCCATGTCAAATATGGAAATGAAATTTACAGAGGGAGAAAGAACATTAAAGAAAATGGAGAGCTTCTCTCTTCCATTCCACTATCAGTGGCAAAAACTTAAATAATTTAATTTGAAGAAAAAACTTAATCATTTTTCCTCTATTCAATGTGAACTTCCTTCTTCAATTGAAAATGTATGAAATACGTTATTTCTTTTTTATTAAAACTTTTGTTTTATTATATATTATTGTGCACAATTTTGGTTAAATCCTATTAAACTCCTTAATCACCAAAAATGTTTTATTCGTTTGACCTCATGATTTATTATGACTTTTCCCATTAAAAGAAGTTGAGTAATCGTCTTAGTTTTTATTCAGTTATAATATTCTTCTGAACATATAAACATACTTGTTATTTCCCCTCTTTGCATATTAAAGTTCATTTTTCAATACAAATTCCATGATTTTTTCATCATTTCCCATTGAAACTTCTTATTCAACAAGGATTCCATAATCTTTACTAAACTTATATGCCAAAACTTCCTACAAAATTCTATTTGTTCTTTTCTTGGAATATTCACCTTGTACCATAATTAAAACGAATTAAAAAAATTAAGTTTATAATTCAAAACCCCTTTTTCTCGGGATATAACATCCTTTCCTTGCCAAGCTTTAACAAATTAGGTTTCTCTTTCATAATCTCCTATGTATACTAGAATGTAGCTTTTTATGTCTATTAAGAGCATTCGTCTCTCACGCTTTGCATTATCTTATCCACTTATTATTCCAAATCACTAACTCATATCCCTACCACGCATCTTCATAATATCACTATAATGGACAAAGATGGAGAATATGAAGACAAAATTGTATTTCTAATCATATGATATGAATGACAAAGATAGAGAATATGAAGACCATAAAGAAGTTGGTATTTCAGATCTTTACATTGAAGAAATGTATTATTTAACAATATAAACAACAAAGGTATTAATCTCTAAATGTATTTTTTACAACGATGATAATATATCTAGATAGTGTTACAACATCCCAAATCAAGAAGAAAAATAGTTGATTAGTAATTTAATATCTTAAAGTACCTATTGTTTACATCTTAGTGTTATCCATATACCTAAGATGTACTTGTACAAGGATATAATTATATACTACACGTACTTAGTGGGTATTAGTTTTCAAACTAATATATCCCTACTGTATAAATATATCCCTACCAATTTTTTATTTTATTTTGAAATTTCTTAATGATACTCACCCATTTGTACCTACCCTTCGCCATTCGGATGTGAGATGGAAATCAATTTATTTTTATTATGCTAGTCCCTCTGTAAACTTACAGTACATACACGTAGCACATATGTGTTTATGATTACCTGATTTGTCGAATATAATCCTCTATCGAACACTGAGAAATCTGATACGCACCCTTGTTCTTCCTCCTTGTACGCTTTGCGACTCGTGAATGTCTGGGTTGGCTACGAGAGTTCCCCTTTGATCTTCACAATCACAAGTCCAAAGTTCTTGGATGATGAACCAAGAGAGAGATGGAGACCTAAGAAATTTGAAGAGAGAGAAAATGGAAAGATAAAATTTTGGATCAATAATGAATTAGTTATCTTGATTTATCTCCCATATATATATATATATATATATATATATATATATATATATATATATATATATATATATATAAGATAAAATAATAAGAATCCTAAAACAGCACAAAGTTGGACTCTATCGTATCTAATATGATAAGGACTTATCCAATACTAAATGGATAATCCAATTATTATGTGGGCGGATATCGGATCCGGGTAAAAGCCCAACCCATATATTAACATCTCCCACTCGCCTACAAAAGGTGTGCTTTCTCTAACATATCTTCAATGACCTCCATCACTCATCTCCTCATATAGGAAATGTGATGTGCGACCTCACGAGAAAAATGTACAGTATCAGAAGCGTAATCATTAAGTCATCATCTAACTAATGAAGATGCATCACTCGAAGGAATCTCATATATACCCAGACAGTTTGATTTACACCGAATTTAGCACTCTTTAATCCCTCAAAAAAGCATTGCTATACTCCATATATGTAATTTACTCATGACTAAGTCTTATACAAAACACGATAGAGCCGTCTCGACTATGAGTCACATTATCATGGTGTATAATCAAATAGTCTTCCCTAAGTCCTCATGTCAATTCAATTAGTCTCAACCGCTTTCCTAGTCGTGTTCTTAGACGGTATCATCCATCGTACCAAGTAAACACGCTAGAGTAGCGTCGTTAAGCCTTATATTCATGACATAGTCTCAGGTTAACAAAAGGCATAGAGTAGGATTATAGTAATCCTTATGGCTCACACAATGATGAAGCAGGGATTCATTCATCGCTCCCACTATTGGCCTAAAAAGCATATACAATATGAAATGTATGCTATGGTGTCATCCCATAAAAATGGGTATGTCACTTTTGAAAAAAAAATGATTCCATACGAATCTGAGTCTAGTTTCCATCTCGTGCCTAACCTGAGTTTCAGCTGAGTCACTCGCATAGTGCCTGCCTGAAATCTCACATTCGGCTAAAACATGCTACATAGAGTTATGGAGACACTCTATGATCGACCTTTATATATATATAAGGTCTCATCTAGTACCCAACTAAGGTGACATATATCAAAATATGCATAATCGTATATATTTTGCTCGCCTTTCAAGCGCCAAAAATATAAATGTCTCAGCTCGCTATCAAAGTGCCAAAGACAAAAATGTGTAATCGTGTTCGCTATCTAAGCGCCAAGGTGAATCACCCATGTGAGAGAGTCGATTCAAGCCCGGTGACATATCTAAAATATGTGTACATAATGATAACAACTCATTTAAAAAAATGAATACTATATCAAATAAATAATAATAATAACGTCAATGAACAATATGATGCCAATCATATCAAATCCTTCGAAGCCCCATGCTCCTCACATGAGAAAGGAAAATATCTCGAGCAATGGGCTTGGTTAATGGATCATCCACCATACAACCCGTGGATATATGTTTCAGCACAACCTCCCCTTGCACAACCATATCTCTAATGTAATGATAACGAATGCCAATGTGCTTAAACTTCCCATGATACTTTGTATCCTTCGCATAAGCTAGGGATGACATGCAATCAAAATGGACGAGCACAATGTCTGCTCCATGATCTAAAATGCCTAGCCTTTGCAAGAATGTCCTCAGTCAAATAGCTTCATGAATAGCTACCGAACATGCCACGTATTTCGATTCCATTGTGGATAAAGTAATATATGTTTGCTTTTTACTGCACCATGTGAAAACTCCACCCTCGAGAATAAAATGCATATCCTGAAGTGGATTTCCTTCCATCTCTATCACCAGCCCAATCATCATCGTTGTAGCCTCTAAGTCTCAAGTCCCCTCCATGGTAATATAGGACGAGATCAGCAGTCCCACATAGGTATCGAAAAATCCTCTTAACTGCTCTCCAGTGAGTATGGCCTGGGTTACTTTGATAGCGGATAACTATACCAACTGCATAGCATAAGTATGAACGCGTACACAACATAACATACATCAGAATCTTTATGGATGCTCCATATGGTACTTTGGACATTGGATTATTTTCTTCATCAATTCTTCGATAACCATCTAGGCTTAATGTACACCCTTTCTCCATTTGGGTGTCTATGGGTTTCGAGTTATTCATGCGAAAACTTTACATAATCTTCTTTATGTAAGTCTCCTGAGAGAAATAAAGAAGATTCTTACACCGATCTCTCACGATCTTAACTCTCAACACTTAATTTTCTTAACCCATGTCCTTCATCTCAAAAGTTGAGGACAACCACTCTTTAGTGGCGACTATAGAGTCCAAGTCATTTCCAGCTAACAAGATGTCGTCAACATATAATGAGAGGATAAGAACACTTTTCTTGGATCGTTTAAAATATACACAGTGGTCCTCTTTAATCATCCTAAAATCAACAGAGGTAATGGCATGATGAAATCAGAAATACCACTGTCTTGATAATTGCTTGAGACCATATATACAACATTTGAGACGCCAAACTTTTCCCTCTTGTCCTTTAGATATAAAACCCACAAATTGATCCATATAGATCTCTTCGTTAAGTTCTCCATTAAGAAATGCAGTCTTAACATCCATTTAAAATAGCTCAAAATATATTTGTGCGATAATAGCTAGGATAAGGCGGATAGAGGAAAACCTCACCACTAGGGAGGATGTCTCTTCGTAGTCTACACCCTCTTGTTGGGTATAGCCCTTTGCCACAAGGAATGTCTTATACTTGTCAATTGAATCATTCGCTTCATGCTTGACTTTTAGAACCCATTTATTCCCAATATTCTTACGTCTGGGTGGAAGGTCCACTAACTCCCAGACTTTGTTCTTAACCATGGAGCTCAATTATTCCTTCATAGCAACCATCCACTCATGCTTTACATTAGAGGAAAGAATTTCTGCAAAAGAAGTTGTCTCTTCTTCATCTAAAGAAATTCTTATGAATGTATTGCCCTCAATCTCAAAATGACGATGTTGAATAATTCCTCGTTTACTGCGGTGAATCTGAGAACCTTGGGTATCTAATGGTGGTTCACTCTCACTGACTGGAATGCTACCACTAGGATGAAGACCATTACTATCTTCAGCGATTGTGAGAGGAGGAACTAATCCCCCAGCCTCGCCTGAATATGGTAAAATGTATTCATTTTCCTCTAACTCATAGAGTTCAAGCTCCTATTTTGCATTGCTAATGTTAGGGAAATCATTTTCTAAGAATTCGACATCACGTGACTCTATTTCAGTCATTCCTCCATCATGATGTTAACCGTACACAACGTAGCCTTTTAAGATCTCAGAATATCTTATAAAGATACGCTTTTGAGCTCTGGGGCCTAACTTCCTGAACTTATGGGAAGTTGTATGAACATAACCTGCTCAACCCCACAGGCGCAAATGATCCAAATTGGGTCTTTCTCCTTTTCGGAGTTCATACGGAGTGGAGGAAACTTATTGAGAAGGAACTTTATTTAGTATGTAGGCGGCAGTCAGAAGATCATCCCCCTAAAAGAATATTAGGAGGTTGGCATGCGCCATCATAAATTTTGTCATGTCTAGAATAGTTTTATCCATTCTCTCTACAACACCATTTTGTTGCGGAGTGTGAGGAATAGTTAATTATCTACGTATCCGCTTTTCTTCACACGTTTCTTTGAACTGATCTAATAAGTATTCGCATCCTCTATCTGTACAAAATGTTTTTAACCTCTTTGATTGCTAATTCTCAACCTCTTCTACATAGAGTTTGAAACAATCCAAAGCTTCATAGTGCTGAGCGACCAGATAGACATGTCCAAATCGTGTATAGTCATCAATAAATGTGATGAAATAAGAGGTGCCATGACATGTCTTTACACTCATAGGTTCACACATGTCTGAGTGTACTAGTCCTAGTGGTTAATTACCTCGTAAAGCCTTACCAAAAGGCTTTCTATTAGCTTTTCCTGCCAAACAAGGCTCACATATAAGTAGATCAACCTTAGCGAGTGGGCCTAAAAGGCCTTCTCTAGCTAATCGGGCCATCCTATCTTTTCCTATATGCCCAAGCCTAGCATGCCAAGTAACTGATTCAACATTAACATTGGAAATATATGATAATGAATGATAAGAAATAGAATCAAATAAATTAAAATTAAACAAATTATTCCATAAAGATCCACGTCCACAAATAATACTATCCAAAATAATATCCAAACCACTACTATTAAAACTAAAAGAAAAACCATAGTTTGATAAACCTAAAAATGAAAGTAGATTATGATTTTTTCCAGGCACATAGATCACATCACGGAGAAGTATCTTGGTCCCAGTACTAAGATGGATTTCATACGAATCGACTCCTTCAGCATCTTCACGAGAACCATTTACCATGTAGACACTTTAAGTACCAGCTGGAATGCGGTGATAGTCTATAAATCCTCCTTTATCCCTCGTCACATGTTTTTTGATCTTGTATCTACAATCCACATAAGAATAGAATGAGCAACTAATAAATGACAACATACACAAATATGGAGAGTGGAAAGTAAAGAGGAAAAAGAAATGGGTACCTTTTTTGGATCAGTGCAATCACGAGCAAAGTGTCCCTTGTTCCCAGAGTTGTAGCACTTTACTTTGGAAGTATCTTTCTTTCCACCTCGCTTGTCTCTATGGCGCTTTGCTATCTTTTTCCCTTTAGGGCCATTTGCCACAGCCTTGCTTGTTCTGCTTTCCTTTTCCATTTTGCCTGGGCCTATTTCCCTGACTTTTCCCACTCTGGGTGATAAGGACAGCAGCACCGTTCGCCTTTTAGCGCTCCGCCTCAAGCTCAACATGACATGATATGTTAGAAAAATTCTTAATATTACCATTGTGAGTCATTATTTCCTTCATTTTCACCCATGATTCAGGAAGGGAACGGATAAGAGCCTGAACCTGTTGCTCATCAGCGAGAATGTGGTCAGCTTCCTTAACCTCACGAAGCAAAGTGGACATCACTCAAAGGTGCTCAGTCATCATATGCTTATTATCCTTATGATAAGTTTCGAACTTCGAAATAAGGATCCTAAGTCTCGTAGTGGATGTACCACTGAAGTTGAATCGAAATCGATCCCACATTTCTTTGACTGTTTTGAAGTGATCGTAATGCCCGATGAGGTCGTCTTGCATGTGACTTAGCATAGTAAAGTGCACAGCATGATCCTTATTTACCTAAGCATCATGATCATACCGGTTGGTGGCAGTACTAACGTCAGTTGGCTCAGTCATAACAGTGGTGAGACAATCAAGCAACTCATTATGATTAAGAAGATATTGAATCTTACGGTGCCATATGTTGTAGTTTTTACCAGTTAGCTTATACTCTATAGTTTTGAAACTATAATAAAAAAGGCAAACACAAGTTCATTTAACTATCAATTTTGTAAAATTGTCCATTTAATCATGCAAAACATATAACCTAGGCCTTTAAATTGGCAATTATTGCCACACTCACCAACTTAGTGAGCGAGCAGGGTCAACATGATCAGTGTGTGATCTACGCAAGTTTTGGAGACAATAATCATAGATAAAAGCATTTCAATGTAATTAAATGAACCACTGAAGGTGCATAAAAATTTCCATAATATTAAAAATGCTGCAAAATGGTCTAATTTTTCATCCACAAAGTTAGATATATTTTCTATAATGTTCTTGGATGTTTCAGTATTTATTAGACATTATTAAGTGTCCAAAAATGCACTTTAATTAGCTTTTATTATTACATAACAGTAAAAAAAATTGACAACATGGAAAAAAAGGTTTTGACCTACTGATTCAAAAAAAATATTTTTTTTCATAATTTTATTCCATCATTAAGGCCTCCGTTTATTTAATTTAAAATTAAATAATTTAAAAAAAACACTGGGATTTTAGAAAATGAGTTTCATGAGGCCAACTTCGGAGAGCTATATCTCATTCGTTTTAAGTCCAAAAAAGGCATATGATATATGGTTGGAAAGCCCTTGAATAAGCAATAATAATATTCAAAAATATTAATTTTTCATCATCATTAAGGCTACTATTTTTGGTCTCAAAGTTGGCCAAAAAAAATTTGAAAAAAATTAGAACAAAACTAATTTTTAAATTTTCTCTTAAACTACTTAACGGAATGCGACGAAACTTAACGTGCATACTCTTCACATGTGCAGAAACGTATTCATGCAACAACTGCAGATTAAAAACATATTTCACTCATCGAAATCAAATCGAGTATAAGGAGAGAGAAACTCATTCGCTAATGGCGATCAAATTTTTATAATGGCTCTTATACCAATGTCAACTTATAGTACATATACATAGCACATAGGGGTTTCAGATTACCTGATTTGCGGAATATAATCCTCTTTCGAACACCGAGAAATCTGATACGCACTCTTGTTCTTCCTTTGTGTACGCTTTGGAACTCGTGAATGTCTAAGTTGGCTACGAGAGTTTCCCCTTTGATCTTCATTATCACAAGTCCAAGGTTCTTGGATGATGAACCAAGAGAGAGAGAGAGAGATAAATCCACGAAATTTGAAGAGAGAGAAAGTGGAGGGATAATTTTTTTGATCAATACCGAATTACTTATCTTGATTTATTTCCCATATATATTTATATATTAGATAAGATAATAAGAATCTGAAAACAACACAAAGTTAGACTCTATCGTATCTAATATAATAAGGAGTTATCTAATACTAAATTGATAATCCAAATATTATGTGGGCAAATATCAGATCCGGGTAAAAACCCGACCCATATATTAACACCCTCTTTTAAAAACATGAAAAATATTTTTTCTACATGTGATATTGCATATATATCCTGGACTCATTTTAGCAAAATGTTTGGGATTATCTATAATAAATATTATTTGAGAGAAAGAATAATAACTTGGTTCTTTCACAACAATTCAATTGTGAAAATTTCTGTAACTTTTTTCCCCTTATTTTATTTGGAATTTATGTAATGAAAGAAATATGTCAGGATTTGAAGGGAATAAATCTGCAATGATAAATTTATTTTCAATATTTTTTTTTGTCGAGGGTATCCTGTAAGGACTATTCTAGTGGAGTTTTTCTTTCAGTTTTTGGTAGTTAATTGCTCAAATACCGAAGATACTATAGTATAAGAATATCACTCTAGGGTGGGGAACTTGTTAGAAAAATAATTAAACTTCATTTTATGTTTCCAATTGTTTCTTACCGTTTTCCAAAGTGATTTGATGATGACTCGTATGCTTTTAGCCTTCATGTTATCTTTGGAAGATCCTGAAGCAGACAACACTCCCTCTTCTCAAATGTCTAGGAAATGGATACCAATCTTATTTTGTCAAAAAATTCTACAAAGGTTTCTTATTTATATTAATATACTTCAATTATAGATCATCCATTTCCTATTTTGCACAGTCAAAGTTATTTTGAAAATTTATACCATGTATGATTTAAGCTAGGTATATCTATCCAGTAAGTCTCCTTCGGTAATTGTTTCAAGAGTAAATTTCAATAACCCCCTAAAATAGAGTATAGATGATATCAGTAATTTATTTATTTAGTTATTTCATATACATAGTTATTATTGTTGTGTACATTTTTATCACATAATTTGATAAGATTTTAGTAAATGTGGATATATATATTGCAAAAATTAAATAATATATATATATATATACCTCTAATACAATAGTATTAGAGATTTTAATGACAATAAATACTTATATTTTTTAGCTCACCTTGTTCAATGCTATGGTCATTTAAAGTACTTCCCCCTCTCTCTCATATTTACTCTCAATGTCTTTTAATTTACATATTGAGATGCATGAATCTCCTTTATCTCCCTTCTTTTTAGTCCCTTCAAATTCATTCCTACAATTTAAAATGCTCGTATTAAAAAAATCTCGACTCCATAGGAAAAAAAATAGCCGAATAAACTAAACTATCCAACTGGCTAGAAAATTCCTCTGACTCTCCATCTCCACCTGAATAAGCATGCCGTCATTGTTGATTTCTTTGAAAAAGAAAATAAGGGCTGAAGAAGATAACCCTCATTTGGAATCATTTCGATGTCAGAATACTCAAGGTGGGATACCCAATTTGTTGACCAAACAGACTTGATTTCCAATTGCAAGTCCCATGGTGATCATCAATTTGTAATCATTTTTGGCCGGCATAACTAAAGTTTTCTGGTGGCAACACCAAATAATTATATTATTTAATTAAAACTCAAATCTAACAAAGAAAAATCAATCGAATTTCATCACAGTAATGACCAATCAATAGTCGACTTCAGCAATGATCACAAAGCACACTCTACCAAATTGTGTTTTCTCTGAATTTGAGGCATTTAAATGAAGATGGGGATGCGAAACTCTAATTTTTCTTGAGATGAAGGAAATTCGGACACATATAATTGTCAACATATGAATCAAACACAGGTGATCCTCAGGTTGGTTACGAGACTGTCGCTACTAAGATTTTTTCTTTTTTGGGCATTCAGTCTAAATCAAGCATTGATTGGGTTTCTTAACGGGTGAATGGCCATAATTAGGGACGGAATCAGGATTTAATTATTGGAGGGCCAAAAGTTAATTAAAACATCCCAATGTATGTATATTCTGAACTTTTTTTTTTGTTTGGAATGATTCAAATGGAACTGTAGATAACAAGGTTGAGAAATGTCAGAAATCCTTATTGTGACACCCCGCTTATTAAAATAAGAGGTGGCCAGCCCGATACTCCAATAAATATAGAAATCATAGATGGTCCATTCTCAGCATCAATGTCATATAAATAATAGTACGATATAACAACCAAATATTTAAGAAAATGTATGTCAATTAACTTGCAAGTTTAATAAAAAAACAATTTTGACAATCCAATTTGAAAATAAGGTGGATATAACTGAAGACATGTAATAGTTTAATAATCATTCTAAAAAATAATAACCGAATAGGTTATCGGTTAATAGACTAATTCAAATAGGTTACACCAAGTATTACGGTTAAATATAACACCATATACAAACACCAAACTTAGGCAACACGCCCGAATGTACAGGCTGATCATAAATAGATTATATAAAATATTGATGCATCTATTTCAAAAATCCTACAACATTTGCAAAATTTTTATAGCTCCCTGACACCGAGAAGGAAAGGTTAACACGAGAATCCTTGCTGAGGAGAACCTAAACATTAATAAGAACCACACAAAACGGAGAGATATAAACGAGTCAGGGCCCGGTTTGATATGATATACGTGTGAATAAAATGTATAACAGTTATGAATGCTACACATCATAAACAGATTAAATTCTCTCTTCAATATAAGAATTATCCCCACCTCTCATCTAAATGCACATCCTAGCGACATACTATATCATATAAGTTAAACTACTCATCTCATTAAGAGAAATAGTTTAATTCCAATAACATAATAAATTTTCCGATTCATAAAGTATAATTTCACAAGTCCAATTGCCATAGGGTGACTTTTGTCATACAGTTGATTTATAAATGCATTCCTCATTTATAAAATACCACATTTATGAGAATAGTTACAATTAAAATATAGCGATTCTAAGACCATCCTTCTAGGAGCCCCCTATAATACCCCGTGATTTTGGGACTGAGAATTTAATTTATTTGGGAGAAATAAAATTTACTTAAATCGGAGAATTTTAAAAAAAAATTGGCAATTGAGGTCAAAATTTGAAGATGTGATAAAGTATTTCAAATGAAGAGTCCAAGTGCGTGGTTGATTCCGGATGGGTCGAGATAGTCAAAATGATTGTCCTTGTGATTTATTTCGGTTCTGGAATATTTTAAGTTAGCTTAACTCGAATTGGAGTAAAAGAGTCATTTAAAGTGTGTGTTGTCAGTTAAGATTGGGATTTGGGATTTAGAGGCTTAAGAGGCTTACGAAATCTTCCAATATCATTTGTGAGAAGAGAGAGAGCTAGAGAGAGGGAGAGGAGGAAAGGAAGAAGAGAGAGGAGAAAGCTTGGATATTTCCATCCAATATGCGATCTCGAGGTCGATTCAACCTCTAAAACTTTGAGGCAAGTGTTTAATCTTGCTAAATAATTCATATGTGTATTTGATTTCATGAAATGTGAAGAAAAGTAAGGATTTTAGGTATAAATATTAAAACCTAGATTTTGTAGGTTAAATCTTGCATTTGATGTTTAGAAAGGGATTTAAGTTTGTATAATGACTGGAGTTGTTATATATATATATATATGAGGTTTGATATTAGAAATATGATTTGGGTTGAATATTTATGGGTGGGAGATGATATGTTTGGATTTTGGAAATTTAGGTTTTGGAGAAAAATTATCATTTCGTAGTCGACTGAACAGGCCGAATAGATTCGGCTCCCTTCCAAATCGATTTAGAATGTTGCAGACATATAGTTTGTGTGACCGAATCGATTCGGACCCAAAGCGTATTGATTCAGCTTAAGACGGACTTACAGGTCCTTCGGACCGAATCGATTCGCATAAGGGGTGAATCGATTTGCCCTTGAGACCGAATCGATTTAGATCAGACTGAATGGATTCAGAAATAGGGTTGTTTTACTAGAAATTTCCAGAATGAGTTTTACTCCATTTCTTTGATGCCCCGAACCGAATTTAAGGGTTATTATAGGATCGGCCCTGATACGATTCGAGCGTCAAGTGTGGGGTGCAATGAACAACTTAAATAATGTTACTACTCTAGTTTTATTATTAAATAAGATTATGCTTTGCTTAGCATGCGATTCCAATATAAAATAAACTACGTGTGGGACACAAAGGAAATGCCCCCAAGGCCAAGTAAATAGATCTCCTAACATTAATGCAAGTAAATATTACTTGTATAACGCTCTCAAAGTACGAAACCACATACAACCTGCCGTAACAAAGAGGAGGGAGTGAGCGAAAGGCTCAGTGGGATTTATACAAATGCAACATGGAAACGAACGGCATAAAAGAATGCTCACTCACTATATGCTCATGAAAATATGTATATATCTACACATATACTTTTGAAAATACATGCTCCGATGTATTAAACCATTTTATTCCAAAAATATAATTTATCCCCGTTCATCCTTTTTTTCTTTGCCAAAATAGACATTTTGGATAATCTTTCTTTAAAATCACATTCTTTCCCATTAATGCACACAGTTAATCATTTATAGGAAAAATCTTTCTTTTCTTGAAAATATTCATTTATTCAATGTTTATTAACTCACGCTAGAGTTACTTTGCCATTATTTTAATATTCTCATTAAAGCAATCTTTATCACACGCACACCTCGTGTTTGAAAAATATTCATTTTATTGAGAAACTTATACTCCACACGATACAAAATATTTATTGTTTCACGAAAACTTATTTATTTCCCTTTTTCAACCTTTTGCAAATCTCAAAGATTTATTCACATTAATTTTAAGAATATTCTCATTCTTCATTTCTTATTATAAGAACTATAAATCTTTGTCTTGGATTCTAGCTATTATTCCTGGATTTAACGGGCTCTATACCATCGGTCTCCAGTCGTCATATGCTCATGTGTACAGGCTTTGGGGCCTTTCACCACTAGGGACGTCATGCCCTGCTCAATTCTTGGCATCATCCAACTATCATTTCTTATCTTTTTCATGTGTTTAAACATTATTCTCAATGTTCACATTTATTCTTACTTGTAAAATCAATTCTTCCCTTTTTCTTCCAAACTATTCATTGATATTTTTATTTCAAAAAATTGTTCCACTTTACATAAATTTACCAATTTACCAATTCTCGTCAAACACGCATTTAACCATTTAACAAGTGTTGTTCCCAAATAAGTTACTAACTTTCCAACTTAATTCTCAAAACACTTTTAACCACTTAACACTTGTCAAAAACTATATTTTTAACCATATTCCACACTTATCATTTAAGTGAAACTCATTATTTTCACTTAACATAAATATATCATTAATCTCCTTTTATTAGACTTAATTAATACATTTAATAGCCAAATATTTTCTTGATAGCATACTATTCATTGTATTTACGACAATCCCACTACTATTTGTTTCACATAAATACTATACTTTTAAATCGGTTTAAACATACTAATTTCGTCAAAAACCAATTTATAACTTCTCAAAGTGTATTTTTGATATTTTTAACATAATTTCAGTACTAAATTCCAAATTTACAAAAAGAGTTTATTTCCACTTATGTTTCCAAAATAAGTTGTACACACTTTAAATAACCATGTGGCCACTATCAACACATTTGGCCTTCTTTACTTTCTTTAATTACACTTAAGTATCAATTTAAAAGTAAGAATTTCATACTTGAATTATTTACATATCAACCCCAAATATTTCTTATTATGAGTTTACGCATCTCAAAAACACCCATTTAAGTAAAAGTCCAATTTCTTCTTCTACTTCATCATTTTGGTAAGAAAGTCCCATTTTTATTTCATAAAAATGGCCTATATTAGCCCAATATTTTTCTAAACATTAAATTACATTATTTACCTTTGAAACATCATTTAACACATTTTATTTCATAAATTAATCAAGGTTAATATTTTAAAATTTATCCACCTTTTGAACCCATCAAAATTACTTCTTAAAAACCGATTTCTACACACCAAATGATGACTAAACAACATAAAGTTGTAAAGTTTCTAAAATTCTACATATATCAAGTCTACTATATGTAAATATCATTCTAAAAATTATCAAACTCTAAACCTCAATTAAAGTAAGATTTTCCCACCTCTTAAGACTCCAAAATGGCGGTGTAGGAGGAGCAACCCCCGCCTTCAAAGGTAGCCTCAAGGGGTTACAAAATGCATCCTTAATGAGAGCTCTATATGTGCTCTAGGATCTCCTTCTTTAAGCTCCAAGAAATGATCCAAAACTCCAACTTTATCTCCAAAATATAAGCTCCAAGACTTCCAAATGAACTCTTTCTCACTATATAACTCTTCTTAGTGTTTGATTTTTTTGGTGTGTTTACAATGAGACAATTCAAGGCCTACTTATAGTTATTTGGGAGTCCCCATGATCGTTGGATCAAAGCAAGATTGGATGGTTGAGATCAATGGTGTGCCACCAACCACTCCATTAATGCAACCCACCAACCACTCCATTAATTCATTTGTTTAACCCAAAATTCTTTCATTCAATGAACGTTTAAGAACAAAATTATTTTGGTAAGATGTTAGGCTAGACTAGGTGGTACCACAATGGATGGTTGAGAATTAAAACAAGATTTAACTCACCTACCTCAACACCCCTCAAAAAGGAGGTCTGGACGAACCAAAAGATGGCCAAAATTGAGTCTAAATTTTTTTTCTGGGGTTGTTGAAGAAGAGAAAGTTGCTCAAAATTAAATTTGAAGTTAATCTGGAATTTTTCTGAGCACTTTGTTTTTTTTTGACAAAATTATAATATTTTATTTATTTATTCATTTTTTTTTACTTTTGACCCCATGGAACTCTTAGGCCTATTTTTAGCATCCCATAAATCTGGTCAAATTATTTTTAATCCCAATAAAATGTCCTACAAAAATCACGCAAGTTCGCATCCTGTGCGCCACATGCTGGCAAAAGTCGCATTATATTAAACATGACTCTGTCACAATCATTCATTGGAATTTTAGCATCAAACTTGACCAACATACTTACTAGTACTATTAGGATTTAAATGCGCATCCATGCAAACCATACAATGTGGAGATCTTTTTCTCCTTAATTACTTTTCGTGCCATTTTGGCGTAATTCCCTTATATATTTATTCCTAAAAATTTTCCTTCGAATAAAATCATCAATTGATTATTCAATATTTCTTTCCTAGGGCGGGGTATCACATTCTTCCCTCCTTAAGAAATTTCATCCTCGAAATTATTAACCCATAAATCTTAATCATTTAGTCATCTAAGCAAACCATTTCTAATTCTGGAGTATCCTGATCTTTATAGTTAAACCTCAAAGATTCCATCCACGTTAATTATCATCAAGTTAACCCGATCATGGTAGGGTTTTTCATTAATAATACCCAAGCATGCCTAACTTATTCATCCCAACATATTTTTTGAAATAATCGGTATTCCTCAAGCATCATGCCATCATTAATGAATCCATCATCACGAGTTAGGATTTACAAATCTATGTTTTGTCAAATTTTGAATCACTTTAAGACTATGTTAATACATCTATAATACTTCATAGTCATTCATATCAGCAATCTTAAAAGTGTCACTTTATCACATTATCCTGAAAGACTGAGACATTCCATGAGATCTTCATATTAACCTCGAAGCATCCTTGACATCATAATCCAAATTATACATATGAGTGACTATATCCTCAATTCGGAGTCTAACAATTGCACTTAAGTTCTCATTAAGTCCGATATTCACATAATTCCTAAAACTTATTATTGAACCTATGATTGAAAATTTACTAGCTATACTGTAACTCTAAACTGTAACTGGTTTTATCGGTCAGCTAATAGGGCTGTTAACCTAAGATAACTGATTTACACATGAAAACTACGAGCAACAAATCTCGAAACCATGCGCACACACAAACTAATGAAAGGATTAGGGTGCTTCCAACAAAGTGCGCACTCATTTACTGTGATGCATCAGCCACAACCGGCCTAACCTACGCTACTACTGAGCGTATGTATTGTTATACCCAGATCACAACCGAATAATAACTTCCCATTAGTGGGATTGAATGAAACATATGGAATCACAACGAATCAAGTGAATATCGAGCCAACGGATAATAATCGAATTTTGGAATCGAATTGTTCTTCACAAAGTACGAACCCACAAGTGATCTTAAGGTTCACAACTTATAACCAATGTTCCTCCTATGTACATTAACTGATCCGATACAAATTTTTTATTCTCATTGAAGTATAAACTAATACTTTCGGGACGTTAAAACACAAGTTTTCCTAGGACTAATGTTATGGGTTACACTTTTATATTTGTACGTACTGCGCTAATTCACGCAAGATCACCGTTCTCATATTTTAATATAAATAGCCGATCCATCAGACCTAGGTCTCCAAATTTCAATACGTGGTATCTAACCTCGATTTTCAAGTTCAACACATATGCATAGTCTCAAACATGTGAATTTACCAACAACTTCCTAACTCTTAGCAACATCCTCTACAATCCTGAATATCACACTTTAGTCGAAGCTGGCACTTCTAATCTCATAGGTAGGATCTTAGCTCACCTTATCTTATCACTAAATATTCCTCTAGGTGAATAATGATTTATGTTTACTAGATTTACTCCAAATGCATCGGTAGCACAACAGGTTGCTATGATTAAGCCTATCGCCTCATTCCAAGAATGCTTCCTAAAAACATTGATGCAATTATTTAGGTGCTCTAAATTCTCCTAAGTGTATAACTTAGTGCTCACCATCCTGTTTACAACACAACCCTGAAAGGTCACATTAAGACAGGGTTTATAAATTATGGTGCTAATTCCAAGGCATTGCCACAAGTCAACATGTAAGATAATGATTTATCAGCACCTAAACAATACCTAACACTCATATTCTCGAAGGCTTATGGATAACTTCAGTAAACTTATAAATTTCTCTAAATCTGAATACACAATCAAGTGTAAGAGTTGTTTGTCACACAAAAATCTTGTCACACTCCATGTCCTAGAAAGTAATGTCTAACTAAATACATCCAAGTGCTTGTCACAATAATTAGATACAATTGCTAACTTATATTCTTCTAATAGTTATATTAATTCATCCTATTGTCACCAATTCTAAGGCATTTTCTCCACGTCAACATGATCTAGTCACTAATGACCTATTATTATTTTATGAAATCCTCAACGCAATAATTCTCCCAAGCTTTAAGGTAACAACATCATATTTATCCAACACCATCATCCGCGACCAAGTACAATAATTATTTCGTCACGACAAGAGCTTATCGTATTAATGTCCCAAAAACACTATGCTCAAGTCAACCCAATTGTTTATCATAACGACTTGATTAAGGTCACTAATCTTCAATATCATTATGTGGTAATCATTGATTTTATTCTTCTAACGTCACACCAATTATCTCCTATCATATACTAGGGAATCACCTAGGGCATATTCTTGTGTCACCTTAATTCTCCATTTCTACGCAAGTAAATAACATGCCTATCACCAAGGAACACTAATCAACCTTAGTTTTATCTATAATATACAAACCCAAAGGTATCGCCTCAAAATTCTAATTACTTGCATTACTACTTTTCTCAAATAACCTTAGCACTTAGTCCTAAGAGCAATTATCATGAAATTACAAACTTATCAAATTACTAACCCGTAGTAAAAATCACTAGACTATGTCATATAAACCTCAATTTGTGTTTAATCATAGATGTAGCTTGTCTCCAATATGTTATCATCACACCACACGATAAATCATTCGTTGTTGTTTACTAAAGACTAGGGTAGGATGCGGGATGATGGGCATTGCTTATAAACATCCAATACCATACCGTAAACGTCACAAGAGATCATATTCCTCAATGCCATATTATTATAATCTCCCAAAATTATCAAATTGATACCATCATCAACATTATGCCACAAGGACAATTTAATTTAACTCCTAGGTCACCTTCAATCATCACGATTATACATCACGGTATAATAAACCCGAGTCCACAACTAAGGGACCTACTAATTTCTCATTGCAAGATCAATACTCACAAATATACTACCCAAGATATACACCCAAATACATTAATTCGAGTCTTCAATTTAATACACTCTCACTACGAAGTCAACACTTATAATATACACTCAAGTCACCTACTCTCCAAAGTTAAACTCAACCAATCTTTCTAGCTACAATTTACCTCACACTATTTGGTGCATTAACTTCTCTTATTCTTTGTCACCATTATAATTAACACACAATACATATCTCATACAAAGTAACTACGATGTTGCCGACATTAGCTTAAGCTAACAACCGTAATTACTAACATATCTATATCAGAAATGAGGAAGCGATTTATAAATGTCAACCTGATCCTGTGCCACTTGGCACCAACTTACTTGTCATGCTAACCTTTTTGATTTTATTGACGAGGATACAAACTTTCAACAAACTAGCGGGACTAGCCCAAACCAACATCGGCGTCGAAAGATCCACTACCGACCTCACCACGTCACACCCGAAAGAAACATTGAACCTAAAGCTCTGATCCCAAGTTGTGACGCCCCAAACTGGATTTAAGGGTTATTATAAGATTAACCCTGATCCGATTTGAGCGTCAAGTGTGGGGGTCCAATGAACAACTTAAATAATGTTACTATTCCAATTTTATTATTAAATAAGATTATGCTTTGCTCAGCATGCGATTCCAATATAAAATAAACTACGTGCGGGACCCAAAGGAAGTTCCCCTAAGGCCATGTAAATAGATCTCCTAACATTAATGCAAGTAAATATTACCTATATAATGCTCTCAAAGTACGGAACCACATACAACCTTCCGTAACAAAGAGGAGGGAGTGAGTGAAAGGCTCAGTGGGATTTATACAAATGCAACATAAAAACGAACGGCAGAAAAGAATACTCACTCACTATATGCTCATGAAAATATGTATATATCTACAAATATACTTTTGAAAATACATGATCCGATGTATTACATCGTCTTATTCCAAAAATATAATTTATCCCCGTTCATCCTCTTTTTCTTTCACAAAATAGACATTTTGGATAATCTTTCTTTAAAATCACATTCTTTCCCATTAATTCACACAGTTAATCATTATAGGAAAAATATTTCTTTTCTTGAAAATATTCATTTATTCAACGTTTATTAACTCACGCTAGAGTTACTTTGCCATTATTTTAATATTCTCATTAAAACAATCTTTATGACATGCACACCTCGTGTTTCAAAAATATTCATTTTCATTGAGAAACTTATACTCCACACGACACAAAATATTTATTGTTTCACGAAAAATTGTTTATTTCCCTTTTTCAACCTTTTGCAAATCTCAAAGATTTATTCGCATTAATTTTAAGAATATTCCCATTCTTCTTTTCTTATTACAAGAATTATCAATCTTTGCCTTGGAGTCTAGCCATTATTCCTGGATTTCACGGGATCTATACCATCGTTCTCGAGTCTCCATATGCTCATGTGTACAGGCTTTGGGTCTTTCACCACTAGGGACGTCATGCCCTGCTTAATTCTTGGCATCATGCAAGTATCATTTCTTATCTTGTTCATGTGTTTCAACATTATTCTTAATGTTCACATTTAATCTTACTTGGAAAATCAATTCTTTCTTTTTTCTTCAAAACTATTCATTGACATTTTTATTTCATAAAAATTTTCCGATTTACGTAAATTTACCAATTTACCCATTTCTCGTGAAACACGCATTTAACCATTTAACAAATGTTGTTCCCAAAATAGTTACTAACTTTCAACTTAATTCTCAAAACACTTTTAACCACTTAACACTTGTCAAAAACTATATTTTCAACCATATTCCACACTTATCATTTTAGTGGAAATCATTATTTTCACTTAGCAAAAATATATCATTAATCTCCTTTTATCAGACTTAATTAATACATTTAATTGCCAAATATTTTATTGATAGCAAACTATTCACTATATTTACGATAATGCCACTACTATTTGTTTCACACATATTATACTTTTAAATCGGTTTAAACATACCAGTTTCGCCAAAAACCAATTTATAACTTCTCAAAGTGTATTTATGATATTTTCAACATAATTTCAGTACTAAATTAAAATTTATAAAAAGACTTTATTTCCATTTATGTTTCAAAAATAAGTTGTACACTCTTTAACAATCCCATTTGGCCACTATCAACACATTTGGCATTCTTTACTTTCTTTAATTACACTTAAGTATCAATTTAAAAGTAAGAATTTCATACATGGATTATTTACATATTAACCCCAAATATTTCTTATTATGAGTTTACGCATCTCAAAAACACCCATTGAAGTAAAAGTTCAATTTCTTCTTCTACTTCATCATTTTGGTAAGAAAGTCCCATTTTTATTTCATAAAAATGGCCTATATTAGCCCAATATTTTTCTAAACATTAAATTACATTATTTACCTTTCAAACATCATTTAACACATTTTATTTCATAAATTAATCAAGGCTAATGTTCTGAAATTTTTAACCTTTTGAACCCATCAAAACTACTTCTTAGAAACTCATTTCTACACACCTAATGTTGACTAAACAACATAAAGTTTTAAAGTAGCTAAAATTCTACATATATCAAGTCAACTATATGTAAATATCGTTCTAAAAATTATCAAACTCTAAACCTCAATTAAAGTAAGATTTTTCCACCTCTTAAGACTCCAAAATGGCGGTGTAGGAGGAGCAACCCCCACCTTCAAAGGTATCCTCAAGGGGTTACCAAATGCATCCTCCATGAGAGCTCTATATGTTATCTAGGAACTCCTTCTTTAAGCGCGAAGAAATGATCCAAAACTCCAACTCTATCTCCAAAATATAAGCTCCAAGACTTCCAAATCAACACTTTCTCACTCTCTAACTCTTCTTAGTGTTTGATTTTTTTGGTGTGTTTACAATGAAAGAATTCAAGGCCTATTTATAGTTGTTTGGGAGTTACCATAACCGTTGGATCAAAACAAGATTGGATGGTTGAGATCAATGGTGTGCCACCAACCACTCCATTAATGCAACCCGCCAACCACTCCATTAATTCATTTGTTTAAACCAAAATTCTTTCGTTCAATGAACGTTAAAGAACACAATTATTTTGGTCAGATGTTAGGCTAGACTTGGTGGTACCACAATGGATGGTTGAGAATTAAAACGAGATTTAACCCACCTACCTCAACACCCCTAAAAAAGGAGGTCTGGCCGAACCAAAAAATGGCCAAAATTAGGCCTAAATAAATTTTTTCTGGTGTTGTTAATGAAGAGAAAGTTGCTCAAAATTAACTTTCAAGTCAATCTAGAATTTTTCATATTTTTTGAGCACTTTTATTTTTTTTTAAATGAAAATAATAATATTTTATTTATTTATTATTTTTTTTTACTTTTGACCCCATGGAACTCTTAGGCCTATTTTTAGCGTCCCATAAATCTGGTCAAATTATTTTTAACCCCAATAAAATGTCCTACAAAAATCATGAAAGTTCGCGTCCTGCGCGACACATGCTGACAAAAGTCGCGCTATATTAAACATGACCGTGTCACAATCATTCATTGGAATTTTAGTATCAAACTTGACCAACATACTTACTAGTACTACTAGGACATAAATACGCATCCATGCGAACCATACAACGTGGAGATCTTTTTCTCCTTAATTACTTTTCGTGCCATTTTGGCGTAATTCCCTTATATATTTATTCCTAAATATTTTCCTTCAATTAAAATCATCAATTTATTATTCAATATTTCTTTTCTAGGGCGGGGTATCACAATTTTTACCAGGTTTGTCGATTTGGAACATCCTATTATGGTATGAGAAGTAATTTTTTGAGATTTATTAGGAGTTTCTCACATGTTATGATCGTGGAGAAGTATCCAGCTAGTTTGGGGAAACATACATTCGTATGTCTTGGAGTTTATGGCATCGATGTAGTGGGGAATCTCATTAGGGATGGGATTTCTATTTGGAGATTAAAAGTGAGGTAATATATAATGTAATGTTAATGACTCTTCAAGGAAGTTGTGAAGGTATGACGTAAGATTGTTATGCCGACTTTAGTGTCGAATCCTTCTAGCGATAGGATTTTATTTAGATATTATTGGTATACCAATGAGAGAAAGGTCAAATATCCTTAGTGACGATGAAATTGGGGACTAAATCGAAAACACGATACTGTTAAGGATTCACATGACTAACTAAATCGAAATCTTAGTTTGAAAGGATTGAATAGATTACCGACAAATAGTTAGGTGTATGTGTAGCTAGATAATTGTTATATATCGGTGGGCATCCGAATATAGATGGTGTGTGTATAGGTATTGATACATACGTTCAATTTTGGGATAGTGTATGTGAGACTATTCATATCATAGGTGAACTGGATGTTTATGTTTTAAGTGAGGGATCGGGTAAGGAAATGCATTAGGTAGGTATGCGTTATGACGACGGCTAGTGTAATGAGAGTTGTATACGTAACGCCAGATTCTTTTCCTTTGTACATAAGGATTGGAGATAGTAGGTATATATATAAATGCGTGGTTATATGGAGCAAATGTATATTCTTTGTGTGATGATTTATACATATGATGTGATTGTGTGTATATATATTTGTAGTGTGAATGATATATATACTTATTATGCGAGAATACCCATAACATGCTATCATGGGAAGTTGCGTGATGTGGGTGAGGCCCCTGGCTTGAGGAGAAGGGTGCGTATAGTCCCCAGGTCATAGTCGTCCATTATTATTTTTGTGATTTTATTTGAGGGTGAGAAGTCTTGGGTATGATTCGTTCTCACTTTTTGGTTAGGAACTATGATCGTTTCCCATACGCTGTGATTCATTTTTTTACCATGGTGGTGTAATAATAATCCGATATATGGTAACCCAGGATAAAGTGAGTAATTCCTGTAAGATGATAGCATTCTGAAGTATTTTTATGTCCTATAACCGTATATGTTATGACTATTTCTAAGTGCGCATTATGTGTGGTATGTGTACCTGGATATATGATTGAATGATTGCATTATATATCTAGAGTAATGATATATATCCTATAGGTGAATGTGATATGAGTATTCTAAGATGTACATTTTCTGTGATTAGGTGTACTAGTTTGTTGGGGTTAAATGATCGTACTTAGTGACTAAGGTTGTTATATAGACCCAGAGATCTTAGGAGAGATCCTACTTGTGTACTTAGAGATGGTACTCAAAATAAGTAGCTGATGTTATAGGATCTGTGTGGAGGGCATAATGGATCCCGACGATCAACATTGTCAAGGAGTAGTGTATCGGGGGGTTCATCGTTTGGATTTCACTTTGCGAGACGTCCCACGCTCGAAACGTAGCGCAATGTTGGGAGTGGGGAAAAGTTTAGTCCTTAGTACATGGGTATATGCTGAATGGTGAAAGAGTGGCTTATAAGAATATGAAGTTAATGTGTGCCTATTTTGCTATTAAGGAATTGTGTAAGTTAATAATTAGAATCAGATGGACTCTAGTACAGTATGTGTGCATACGTATATGCTATTATATATATCAGTTTGAGCGTAAACATGTGGTATGATAAGATGATAAGATTTGGGTTTATTACTTGAGTTAGTAGGTTACGCAGGTGTAGTCCAGGTGTAGATTAGTATTGAACTATCCCTAGAAGGTGTTGGGTAGTTTAATTAGGATTATGTGCATACTCTTAGGTGCACGCTGTAATCGAAGGGTAAGTTTGAGTCTCACGAGAGTGTGACTCCACTTTATTTATGAAATTGTGCATTTTTAATTATTACGTAGTTTAATACACTTGCTATAAACGTTTTCACACCTCGGGCTCTAACCCATTTATATTACTCTCTTTTATATATATATATATATATATATATATATATATATATATATATATATATTGGTTACTACAGGTGTCCCTCCGCAAGGATACCGATGATGCTTTTCTATCCACTATCTTGGGAGCCATAGCAGATGAGGATTGTTATGGGATTTGGTTATAGCATCTTCCTACCGTTTGTAAATCTAGATAGGATTCATTCTGTGTATCGTGTTTGTAACCAATAGTTACATTTAGCATTTTTATATTTCTCTCCTCTAGTTTGTTGTATTATCTGTTACCCGACAACATATTCGGGTATAATTCCTTTGTGTACTTATTTGGTTTTATATTAAGTACCCCTTTTTATTGTAGTATGTGAATACATTTTATCTTGTTTAGTAGATATTTTATTATTTGGCATGATGTTCATTGAATGTTTTAAAATTTTTGGTATCCGCTTATTATTGTTCTGGGTAGTTAGCTAGGTTTATTTTTAGTATCGACAGTTGATGCTAAGAATGATCCACTCAAGATTCCCGATTAAATTTAGTATAGGGATGGCCACCCATTATTATTTTGAGCGAGGTGTCACATCACCCCACTGGATGCGCCCCTAAATAGATATCATCTTACAGGACCTATAACAAAGACGACCTGGTCATCCTAAATCGTGTCGTGTGGGAAGCGTCCATATACCATCGATAGTGAGTCATAACCATACCCAGAATTACCTCACATCGAATAAAACAGCAACACAACGTAACCACTAGTCCTATGGCCGAGGACTATATTCTCCCTATAACACAAGCTAGGGGATTTACCTCATGCGCGTAACTTCCTTTATGACAACATTTAGAGATATACGTATATGCAAGTCATAATTCACAAGATATGCCAATTTAAAATGCATTTCATTATATCCGGAACGGTGTGTGTTTAACGACATAAACCACAACATTTGATTGTCCCCATACTAGTCTACGAGAATAAACAAAAACCCTATAATCCAACAAGTATAGTTTACCTCATTCAAATCTCTAAAACAATATAACTCTATTTCCCCTAGTCCTAGACTATCTTACCAAATGAGAAAAAGACTTACTTCCATCTGTTAATTAATCAATTAACCCCCGACATAAGCCCAAACACTCCTTTTCTAACCTAGGTTACTGATTCCCCTACTACAAAACCCTAATACTCTATTTTACTTAATACAATCAGCTTCCTAAGCCTTAAAACATAAAGGAAAGGACTAGAAAAAGATCTAAATTTTCATTGATAAAAACAGGGTACCGGTCGACCGGCCCTTGACCCCCGGTCGATAATGCTCTTGGAATTAGCCTAGTAAGAAAAGTAGTAAGCTCTTTTCTTAAGGCCCGGTGGATCGGCCTTTGGACCGCAATCGACCGTGCTAGATAAATTTGCATTTCGAGAGAAGTAGCAGGCTTTTCTCTTTAGGCCCGGTCGACCGGGCTTTGAATTACCGTCGACTGGTCGCACCAGATCCCACGACCAACCCCCATTTTCTCTTACAAAATCTAAATCTCTAAACCTATTTTCTTCCACTTATCTCAACCTCGTCATCTAATGACTTCACTGAATTATTCCTACACAATAACAAACAAATATAATCAACTCAAATCAATTATAAATCAAAATCTAAGGGTTTAAACACCAAAAGTCATCAAACCCACAAATGGTTTAAATCTCCAAAAACACAACTATCTATACAAATTATCCACACTAAATCATACATAATTGCAAGATAAAACCTTGCCTCAAGTTTGTAGTCTCGGATTCTTTCTTGTTTAAACGATTTCAAGCCAACAATATCAAATCTCCTCTTTATCTCCTTTTGCTCCTAAGTTCTCTCTCTCTCTCTCTTTAGGTTTACGAACAATATGAGATACAAAGTGATCTTGCAAGACTAAATGCCCCAAAATGCCCCAAATACATTAAGTCCAACATGAAATGCTACAACACAATTAAAATGACTCGAAATAAAATAATTAAGTCATAACCGGTCAAATGTACCCAGAACCAAAAGATACAACTTGGTACATATTTTGACTATTTCAACCATTTCTGGACTAACCGCGCCCTCTAAATTGGCATCCAGGATAAACTATATTATTTCATATTCCAACGTCATAGTAAGTCATTAATAGCGATCTACTTGGAATATAAGTCATAACTGTCGCTTAAAGCACAACGACGCAATAAACCATAATAAGATTCCATTTACATTCAGCTAACAGTAAATAATCAAAACTCAGTAAATATTATCTGTTAAATCACTTAAAGTAATATTTACTTCAACATACTTTATTTTATATAAATATCCCACTACGCAAATTAATATAAAAATAATTACTCATAAATAAGGGGTATTACATACTCCCCCTTACAAGGGAATTTTACCCTCAAAATTCAGGCGTACCTTATAAAAAGAGGTGTGGATACTTCGCTCGAATATCTTACTCACGCTCCCAAGTTCATTCTTTGAGATTTTGGTGTCCCCATTGGACAAGAACCAAGGGCACGACCTTTGACCTTAGCCTACGCTCTTCGTGATCTAAAATAGCAACCGGTTGTTCCTCATATGAAATATCGGGTCGTAACTCGATATCATGCAAAGAAATGTTCCAATGAGATCCCTCACACCTTCTATACTTATTCAGAGATGAGACATGAAACACGTCATGGATATGTTGTAGGCATTCTGGCAAAGCAAGTTGATATGCTATAGGGCCTACCTTTGCGATAACGGGAAAATGGCTTACATAGCACGTTGCAAGCTTGCCTTTCTTCCTGAATGGCATTATACCCTTCATCAGGGATAACCGCACAAAAACTTAGTCCCCTACTTCCAGTTCCACATACCTTCGATTCGCTTCAGCATAGCTCTTCTGAGGATCTTGTGCAATTCGAAAGCGACTTCTAATGTGCTCAATCTTTGAAGAGGTATCTTGGATCATTTCAGGTCCAAGGAGATTATTATCTCCTACCTCCAACAAACAAGTAGGTGATCTACACGGTCGGCCATACAATGCATCATACGGTGCCATACCTATTGTTAATTGGTACAAATTATTATATGCGAATACGACCAAGGGAAGGTATTGCTCCCATCATCATTTAAAGTCAAGTACGCACATTCAAAGCTTATCCTCCAACATTTGCTGACTCTTTCCATTTGCCCATCAGTTTGTGAGTGGTCGGAGGTGCTCAAATTCAATTCGGTCCCCATTTCTTCTTGGAAAATTCGCCTAAAATGGGATACAAAAATCTTATCTCGGTCTGAGACTATACTGATAGGAACCCCATCACTACAAAAAAAAAGGGATATGACGACGTTTTTTTTGCAACGCTTATAAAAATGTCGGGATATAGTATATATGCCGACGTTTATTTAACAACGTGGGTTATTTATGGACTTTTTGTATAGGTGTCGAAATATTAATGGCGTTTTAGTAGAAATGTCGAAAAAGAACGATGTTTCTTAAAAAAACGTGGGATATTTCCCATCGTTTTTAAATAAAAACGTCAGGTCCCAGAATTATTTTTGACCGCGCAACCCTATCAGCTGCTCCCTCTAATTTTTTGTTTCCCTCCAACAAACCACTACTTTCCCTCAATTGTATTCGCATATGGGTCTCTATTTTTTTATGTTGCCCTAAAAAAACATTGCCTCAATTGTATTCTGCGCTTCTTCTCGAAAAACATTGCCTCAACAAACCGCAACTTGAATTCGGCGCTGCTTCTCAAAAAACATTGCCTCAATTGTATTCCCATACGGCTGCTGAATACTGCCTATTGTGCTCTTAAATTTGGCGCTTCTTCTTATATTCTGGGCTGCTTCTTAAAGTTTCCCTCAATTGCCCTAAGCTTGAATTCTATTTTTTGATGTTGAATTGCTGAATACGGCCGCTGCTTCTCAAGGTAAATCTTGAATATTCTAATCTTCGTCATTTACTCTCTCATTATCGATTTTATCTTGAATCAAAATTGAGACATTGCTCTGATGAAATATCTGAATGAAATTTTGAATTGCCCCTACTTCATTTTAATTAAAAAGATATTTTAATCATTGATTACCATAAAAAAAAGCTCTGATGGTATCAATTTGTGATTCACATGGTATCCTAACATGCTTATTTAATTTTAATTAAAAACACTCTGATGGTATCAATTCTAAGAAATTGCCCCTATTTCATTATAATCAAATTTCCATGGAAGAGACGTGAGTGATAAAGACAGAGACGTGTATTTATGTGTGCGCGTGTGTGTGTGGGCGCGTATAAGAGAAGTGAGTGATAAAGACAGAGACGAAATCAAGAGGGTAGGGGAGGGGCAGTAGCCATGGCAGGGGGTGGATGGGAGGCAGAGAGCTATGGCCGTAAAAGTAGCCTCATAATTTCTATAAATCATTGATTACCATAATTATTATTTTTTACTTTTTAAACATATAAATGAGGTTAAATATCAAAATACTCTTCTAAAGTGACACGTGACAGACACATGACCCTTTTTCCTGTCCAAAAATTGACGGTATGGGGTTACTTGAAATCATGTTGGAAGTTCAAAGGATTAGGTATAAAAACTGAAAGTTCGGTTGGTGAAGTGATAAGGAGGGAAAAGTTCAAGGATCCAAGTGTAATTAACCATTACAAAATTATTCCTATTCAATTTTTTCAATATTTATTTAAACCGAAAAGGACAATAAAAGGTCTGAAAACAATTATATTTCCATTTTAATTAAAAAACTCTGATGGTATCATTAAAAAAGCTCTGTTTCTTCTCATGACAACCACTCTACCGCCTATTACCATAAAAAAGTCTATGTGGTCAATGTATAACTTTCAACAACAAATTAAGGAATCCACATGTACGTACAGACCTTCAATGATAACTAAATACCTAATTCAGTCCAACATAAAAAGTAGATTGAAGACAACTTAGATAAATTGTTTTTGAGTCAACTAATAATAAAATTACCTTTCAACAATCAAAGATATGGGTATGGTTTATTGAATTTGTTAGAATAAAATTATGTTTCTTATATTATAGTGTTCTTTGCTGAGGCAAACGTGACCTGGATATCAATAGACGCATCAAACCGGTTATCTCGAGCTCTTTCTAATATCGACCTTCAGATATCCTCTCTCGTTCAGGTATCATTTTCACTTCTACGACTGCATCCAATGAAATAGTAATGAATACATAATATCAAAAGCATCTTTAAAATGTTCATTGACTAATAATACATCAAGGCAAATTGGAAGGCGAATAAATAATATCAAAAGCACTGAAAAGTTAGAAAATGTGTAAGATTTCTTATATGTAATGGAAAATAAGTTTTTTAGGCCATCAAGGTGTGTTTTATCGGAGCGATTGAATTAATTTCAAATGTTGGATTATGTTTGTTGTGGGACGAAGTGATGTTTCAGTATATAATCTTGTTATCGTAAGTCGTGTCCAATTTTGTAAATTTTATATATTTCTGTTGCATTTGACAAGTTGTGTAATCTTTTATTTTTTGCATCTTATTATGTGGTTTTAAAACAAATTAAAAAAAATATTAAGTCGACCATTTTTTTTTGCTCTCTACTTTTTATATTTGACAACCTTAGACCATGATATTTGGTAAGAAACAAAAGTCATGTTGCATGTTACTTTTTTGTTACCTTTGTGTTGAACTTGCCAATTGACAAAATTTTATTGTGTTTACTTATTCATTTCATCAGGTTAATCGATTCATACTGATGGATAAGAGTTGGATTAATATAACACATAGAGGTCATCCTTTGTATGAGAAAGGAGCAGAAGAATTCGTTAAATTTGCCTCTGATAATAAACCGAATGCTGAAAGAATATTATGTCCATGTAAGAAATGCCACAATATGCTATATGTGAAGAAAGATTATGTTGTAGAACATATATTGCTAAATCGGTTTTTAGATAGCTACACATTTCGGACTTATCATGGGGAATCTGCAACATCTTCGGTTCCTTCTCCTGATTCGGTTATTGGTGTTGAAATCCGAGAGATGATACATGATGCTTTTGGAATTCCTCCTACAAGCCCACTTAACTTTATGGGTGGTGGTGATGCGCATCAACATATGGATGGCCCCGATGAAGAGAGCAATAAATTCTTCAATTTGATAAAAAAATCTGAAAGAGAGTTGTACCCAGATTGTAAGAAGTATACAACTCTCTCGTTTCTTGTCCGATTATTGCATTTAAAGTGCCTTGGTGGGAGGAGTGACAAGACATTCACAATGTTGCTTGAATTATTAAAAGATTCATTTCCTGATGGTGAAACATTGACAAAGTCTTTTTATGAAGCAAGGAAGTTGATTACAAACTTAGGGCTAGATTACAAGAAGATACATGCATGCCCTAACGATTGTATGCTCTATTGGAATGAGACAGAACGAGAGAATGAATGCCAGAAGTGTCATACCCCAAGGTACAAACAAGTAAATGATCAATCAGATGCTGATGCCATTATAAATTGAAAAATTCCTACAAAGGTGGTACGATACTTCCCTTTAATACCAAGACTTCAAAGGCTCTTTATGTCATCAAAGACAACATCACAGATGAGATGGAATGTCGATGAGCATGTTGATGATGAAAATGTAAGGCATCCAGCTTATTCTCTTGCTTGGAAAACATTTGATTGTATTTATCCAGATTTTGCACTAGAACGTGGAATGTTAGGCTTGGATTATCCAGTGATGCATTCAACCCATTAAGGAGCATGAGTATTGTCCATAGCACGTGACCCGTAATTGTAATAATATATAACTTACCTCCATGGTTGTGTATGAAACAACCATATATGATATTACCAATAATTATTGACGGTCCTCACAACCCTGGAAATAACATTGATGTTTATTTGTGCCTTTTAATTGATGAATTAAAGGAATTATGGGTTGGGGTAAACACTTATGATGCAGCCAGTAATCAGATGTTTGAAATGCGTGCATCGTTGTTATGAACAATTAGTTATTTTCCAGCGTATGCAAATTTATCGGGGTGGAGCACAAAAGGTAGATTGGCGTGTCCCTGTTGTCATAAATACACTCGATACCGTTGGTTGTTTAAGGGAGGTAAGCATTGCTACTTGGGTCATCGTCGATGGTTGCCCGAAGGGCATAAATTTAGAACAAATAAAAACTCCTTTGATAGTACAGTTGACTTGGGTACAAAGCCCACCCGATTATCTGGAGCTGAAGCATATGATGAGGTAAAAAATTTCAATAATAATTTTGGGAAAGATCCTGAGGTAGGAGGTAAGAGGAAAAGGGTTGATGAAAGAGATGAAACCTTAACACATAATTGGAAGAAAAAAAGTATATTTTTTGAGTTAGATTATTAGAAGGACCATTTGTTACGCCACAATCTTGATATAATGCATATTGAGAAGAATGTGTGTGATAATGTGCTTTGGACATTATTAAATGTTGATGGAAAGGGGAAGGATAACTTAAAATCCCGTCATGACTTGGAATATATGGGTATTCGTAAGCTGTTTCATCCTCAGAAACGGGCGAACAACAAATATTATTTGCCACCTGCATGTTTCACCTTGGACACTAAGGGTAAAGACATAGTTTGTAAAATGTTGAAGGAGGTGAAAGTCCCAGATGGTTATGCTTCGAACATATCGCGTTGTGTTAACCTTAAACAACGTACGATATCGGGACTCAAGAGTCATGACAAACATATCTTAATACAAGAACTACTTCCCATTTCCTTAAGAAATGTGTTGCCTAAGAATGTGCTTGGACCATTAGTTGAGCTAAGTAACTTCTTTAGAAATATGTACTCAAAAGTGATGAATGTAACCAACTTAGATTGTGTTCAATCTCGCATTGAGCTCATGCTATGCCAACTTGAGAGGATCTTTCCACCTACATTTTTTGATGTCATGGAGCATTTGGTTATTCATTTAGTAGAAGAGGCGAAGATTGGAGGACCGCCGCAATACCGATCTATGTATCCTACTGAGAGGTGTGGTATTATTTGATATATATATATATATATTTAAATATTTTTCAAGGTAGTTTTTTCTTACTAATTGAAATTTACCTCACCATAGATACTTGTTCACATTGAAGAATTATGTGAAGACCCGCAGTCATCCAGAGGATTCAATTGCACAAGGATATTGGGAAGATGAATGCTTGACATTTTGCTCAAGGTACCTACGTGATGATGTTGAGACGAAGTCTAATCTCCCAAGAAGGAATGATGATGGTAGTTCTTTTTATCACTTTTGTGGTCGTAAATTAGGAAAAGCGGAGGGATTTATGCTTGATGACATTACATATGTACAAGCACATCGATATGTGCTTGTCAACACGGATGCAATTGCTCTGTTTCGAGAGTAGGTATCTTCTTGAAGAAAATTCTTTCATTTTTATCCATGTAAAGAATAATGTAATGATTCTTTTTAACGCAGTACTCATCGTGCATCAATTAGGAGTGATTCTCGTCTCAGACCACATGCTGTGGACCGCATTCAAAACCAAAATTTCATTTGTGGTTTAAGGATCATGTTAGTAAAATGTACATTAAAAACAAGTTTTTACATTTACATGTATTATTACATAACAATGGCATGTAAAACATTTTTTTTGTAATTAAATAGGTGAGGGCATAAGTTAGTCCAGGCAAAGAACATAGATATATCACAAGAAATTCAGATTTTAGCTATGGGTTCCCTAAAAAGGCAAAAAGATTCACTGGATATATTATCAATGGCGTTAGGTATCACACTAAGGCTCATGAGAGGAGAAGAGCCACGCAAAATAGTGGAGTCATGTTAAATGCAACGACTGAAAGTTACGCAAGTGCAAGAGACATAAATCCCGTATCTGGAGATGTCAATTTTTATGGAGTTTTGACGGATATCATTGAGCTGCCTTATTCAAAAGACAATAAGTTCGTGTTGTTCATGTGTGACTGGGTTGACAATAGTAGAGGTCTCATTGAGCAAGATGACTTTGGATTCACGCTTGTAAACTTCAACCATTTGTTGTATCCCAGGCATCAAAAAACCGATGAACCATTCATACTAGCATCTCAGGCAAAGCAAGTATCCTCATTTAGGTTACAACAAAACCATCTGGGCCAGGGGATGATTCCTCATTTAGGTCTTTCAGTTCCTTGAAAATTTCTTCCTCTGTACAAATTCTTTAAGAGATTTGTTCATATCAGGGATTATAAGGGAAGATATGAAATCTGAGGTTGATATGTCATTAAAAGGGATATCAGCAGCCAATTGATTTTGATAAAAAGACACTATATGATTATTGACTTCAAGCTTATCTTCAATAAAGTTTCCTTCATCATCAGTGATGAAGTGGATATGAAGTTTTTGGTGTTTGGATTTGACTGAGGCCTAAAAAAACTTGGTGTTTTCATCCCTAACTTTAAGCCATTTTATTGAGGATTTCCGTTTCCAGTAAATTTCCTCGATAGTGTAGGCACCCTGGAGATTAGCTTTACAGTTATTCGTAGAAATTCTGTTAGCATTACTTCTGTCAAGTTCATAGGCCAACTCCAATTGAAGAGATTGATCCTCTAGGTCCTTAACTTTTTGGAACACATCTTTAAATGTTTCTTTCCATCTTCTTAAACTCCCATTGAGCCTCTTTAGCTTCTCTGCAAAAAAATTCAGACCATGAAGATTGGTTGCATCATTCCAAGTCTTTTTAACCAATTCTTGGAAATTGGGATGATTGAGCCACATCTTTTAAAATTTAAATGGTATAGGATTGGACACTTCCTTTATAGTAACAGATAACAAAAGGGGGGGATGATCAGAAGAAGTTATGTTTAGATGTTTTATATTAGATTTAAGATACTCTTCCACACAAGTCTGATTAATAAGGCACCTGTCAAGTCTACACATAATGAGGCCAATTTCATCTCTATGATTGCACCATGTAAATATCTTACCACTATAACCAAGATCATGAAGACCACAGTCCTCTATGTTTTGATTAAAATTTTTCATAGAATTGTGATCAATATCATTTCCTCCCAATTTTTCACTTTGAGAACATACTACATTGAAATCTCCCATAACCAAATAAGGAGAATTACAATATGAACTTGAGATTGAACTCATTTGATCCCACAACTCACTTCTTTCCAACCTTGTACATTTAGCATACAAAAGGTAGCATAAATGTCAGTCTTTAAGGAGGGGTGACTAATTTTAGCAGTAAGATGTTGAGGATGGTCTGCTATACAGATCACTTGGATATTGAATTTTCTACGCAACCTGGGGGTTCTTTATTGTCTTGAGGATCTTCAATCATCTTCTTTCCATTTATGGTTTGAATGGCTTTTGGAACATACTGCTTCGCTTTCTTTGCATAGCATCCATTTCTTGAGTCTATGAACACACATGTCTTTTAATCATGACCTTTCATGGAACAATGTTTGTAATATTTAGGTTTATTTATAACAACGACCTCCTACCATAAACCACTATTGCCACATTCAATCCATATCCTCTTAGAAAAGGGAATAATGTTTATTCTTATCCCTAATGACGTATGTCCTTCGACAGTTATCCCTAGATGTCCTTTGCCAAAATATATAATTGAAAAGCTTAGAAAGCACATTCCAAATGCCATATTTTTTAGTAACCCGTGAAGAATCAAGTTTTATACCCAAGAAATAGTATTTTTCCTCTAGGATCTGCTTTATACAATGCGTAGATCACGTCTGAAGCCTCATTAGACGAAAGAAATAAGTGATCCTTTTGAACACCTTATTGCTACCATAACACGTCAAAGTCATCTATCAGCTTTGTGGGTCTATAGGAAAATTCTCATGTATATCATGTTGTATTTTTACCATACTTCTTAGGAATAGTTATCATATTGAGATTTTCATTGGGAACAATTGGCGCGATTATTGTACTTTTTAGTTTAAGTCCGAATAATCAACCGATTGGGTCGCTTACATTCTTATCTACTGATATTAGTGTTTTATCAAAAAAAATCTTTTTTCATAATACGTAAATAAGTAAAAAACCAAGAATGTAAACATATAGTTATTCGGACAATAACCAACACAATGCCAAATAGCTATTTAGACAAATCCTATAGTACAGAAAACAAAACTTAGGATGCGTTTATGGGTGAAGGTAATCCTTGGTGAGTTATATTAATGAAATAACACTCATTTTCTCTATTTAATACTAAAAAGAGATTTTGTAGATTAGGGGTTAAAGTTTCAAATATCATTTTTTCATAAAAAAAGAGAAAAATGACTTTAGTTGCACTATGGTTCAAACAAATGAAGCTTGTGAGAAAAATGACTTTAGTTGCACTATGCCAATAAGTCGTACCATTAACTTATCTCACGTTATAGATATCTTGAGCAAATATTGGCCATTGAGTTTCATTAACATCCATTCCTAATATTATTTTTACCAAGGTTCTATCTGCATTCTATAATTACAGTCCTACTTAGTTTAAAACCTGCAAATATTAAGAGATTGTAGCCATAATTCTACCCTTAACTTCATTTAAATAGCGAGGTCAGTAAACAATATACACCTTGGCATATTTTATAATATCCCCAGTAAGAGTGTGATAAGATTACAAGTACGTCATATGTGGTACGCTACAGTGTCCAGTACATGGTACATTAGAGAAGGCTTAGTTAGGACACAATTTTGGTTCGCAGTTCACTTCTAATTATTATTTGGATCGTTTTGTATCATTTATAAAGTGCATATGTGTAGTATACCAAAACCCACATACCAGAAAATAGTAATTTATTAAAATTAGGTTTTCACATTAGGAACTTATCACTAGAGTACCTAGAATTTTGTAAAAGTACCGGGATGGAGTCGCATTTTTCTTTGTTATACAGAGTTAATTGAACTCAAATTTGGTGATTCAATAGGAAAAATCAGCAAATCTCATATTTAAGGGAACTCAAGTTGGAAAATAATCTAAGGTTATTTTCTACTTACAATGAATGTGTCAATAAATGAAGCAAAAATGTGGGCCAACCCAAAAACATTGTCTGCTTCCCTAACAGCTGGTCTTAGTGTCAAGTTCTCTTCCTTAGGCTCCCTAACCTTCTTCCTCGACTGGATAACCATTAAACCACACATTACAAAAATAAAACAACTTGTCATTTCATATAAAAAACTTTTAATTTCATTCTTTATATGACAGTCTTGCATTATAATCATTTATTACATTTGTGGGTTTTATGCCCAAATCTATTATATTCTATGGGATTCTTACATGTGCATGATATAATTTGAAGTTTGAATAAGAACTGGGGTTGATTTTTGCTGCAATAGATGGATGATCAAGAATTACAACATCCAGAGACAGCGGAGACCGGTGTTGCGGGTGATGATATATTTAGGCAAGTTATGGGACCCGAAAGACATGGGCGTGTGCGCACATTTGGACTCGGTGTCTCTCCGAGTATGATATTTTGACCATCATATAAGCAATCCCAATCTGAGTTGAGAGATATTGAGACACGACATCAGCAAGAACTAGAGAGGATGCGACGTGAGATGGATGTTGAACATGAGAGAATGCGACGTGAGATAGAGGCAGAATATGAGAGGAAATAAACTGAAATGAAAGAGAAACTGGAAGCTCAGATGCAAGAAAATATAATTGCTATGGAATCTCGGATGAATAAACGGGTGGAAGCTCATATACGGGATTTTATGGAGTCTCGTATGCATTCTATGGGTGATTTTATCCAATCTACACGAGATGTTTCTTTAGACGCTGCACAGGTCAACTTTTAGTAATCATTGGATGTATAAGTACAATTTCTTAATTTTATGCATTAAATCTAATATTTTATATATTCTAATTGCTAGGTTCCTGTCAATGCCAACGTTGATCCTGTAGCATCACCAGAGTTGCAACCGTTAACATCTGAGGTTCAATCGCAACGTCGATCGCAATCCTCAATGAAGGCACCACCACAAATCATATCGCGAACTCAACTTCGTAACTATTGTGGGGTTAGTATTTTTGCCTCTAAAAATATTCATGACACATTTTAAAGCAAGAGCGTTAATATTTTCATTGTTTGATGCATATAAGATCCATTTTATATATGTGATAGTTATACTCGTTCCAATGGCAATTCGTTGAAATTGGCGGAAGGGATTTATTTTTGGTTTAATTTGGTGGTTGTTGCTGTTGTTGAGTTAATTTTAAATGTTAAAACATGTTGGTTTTCTTGAATAAACAAAGGAAACTCTGCCGATTTTTTTTTGGAAATAGTAAGCGTGTTAAACATGCTTTGTTTCTGTATAACTATTTACTTCATCAACATCCATATGTTTTTATCACTTCACTTATTCGAATGCATAAAAAAACAATATATATTATAGTAGCCAACAACGAAAAAAACTAATTTACAAACTATTATGTCTATTTTTATAAATCTTATAATAATGCATTGATCACAATTTGTCATAAAAAATGTTAAAATTTTAGGGATCCGTTTTAAAAATTAATCTTTTAACTTGGAAATAAAAAATGTTAGCAGACCTAGATTGTGTGGCGTACGGTTTTTATTTGGGCCGGGTCGTAAACTTCATAAGCTATATGGGAATATTATTTGCTAGCGTATTACATTATTTTGGTTCTTTTACATTTGAAAATATATTTTAAAGTTATATACATAACTATTTTTCAGTTTGATCGTACAAGTTGTTGTAAGTTTTCATTGTTACTCCATAAGTTGTTGATTTGAAAACATTGAAGCTAATTACTATCCCTTTTCCAATTATTTTTTTGTTCAAATTTTAGGAGCGGATGAAGAAGTAAAAAAATACCAACTAATTGAAAAGTTTGAATGGGGAAGTTAGTCTTTAATCACCTTTCAATTTTCTTTTGTGCATCACTTTTACATTTACTTATTTACTTTTTAATACTTATTTTCTTTCTTTTTATAGGTGGTTTTGTCACGCCCATGGTCGCGGAGACATCGTATTGACGGTTTTGAACATTACTCTAGCATTTTTTGGTTAATAAAATATGTTTCGTATTTTATTTGGAATATTTGGGTACAAATTTTTGGCTTATTAGTAGACAACTTTGGGATGTTTGAAGATACACTTTCTTTTTTTGTTTTGGGATGATTAGATATTATTATATATCGTTTTTCTTTGGTTGATTGAAAATTTCTTTGAGGGGTCTATTATAATATTAATAATATTAACTTGGATATTATATGACACTTAAATATTTGCGCTTTATAAAAAAATGTCAGCTAACATTCCCGACGCTTTTAGGTAAACGTTGCAAAAAATCGACGTTTTTTAAAAAAAGTCGCATTTATACCACAAGGCAAAGACAATTACCGATGATTTATAAACGTAGCTACAAGCGTCGAGAAATGTTTACCCGGCGATTTTAACAAACGACGCTTTTTCCCGACTGTCGATATGCCGACGTTTTTTGGAAACGTTGCCTAAACATCGGGATTGCTTTTCCCGACGTTTTTAGAGTTTATTCCGACGTTTAAAAAATGTCGCTAAATTCAAGTTTTCTTGTAGTGCATGGAGTTTCACAATCTCTGCAATAAAGAACCAGGCGCAACGTACCGTATTGTAATCCGTCCATACCGGTAAAAAGTGTGCTGATTTGGTCAGACGGTCAACAATGACCCAAATAGATACATGACCGCTTTGTGAGGTTGGTAAACCCATGATGAAATGCATAGAGATTCTCTCCCACTTCCACACCAGTATTTCCAATGGTTGTAACAATCTCGTTGGTCACTGGTGGTCTACCTTCACTAATTGATAAGTGGTGCATTCGGAAACAAATTCAAAGATGTGCCATTTCATACCCGCCCACCAATATTGGCGGCGCATGTCTTGGTACATTTTTTTTCTCTACCTAGGTGTACTGCAAATCTTTGTAATACCCCGTATTTTCGTGATATTTATTTTTGGGGATCAATTGAATTAAATGTATATTAATTGAAAATTTTGCCGGATAAAATATTAACGAGATGTGAGTTAGTATTTGATTATAATGTGTATATATGGCAATATATGAATATTGGAAACATTGAAATTGTCGCGAGATTGAAATACGGTAATTTGGAAAATTTTGTTGGGACGCGCGTGACAGTTGCGTCAGGAATATAATCATTTGAATTAAAAAGTGAATTTTATTTTTATCACCCGTAATTAAAAAGTGAATTTTATTTTTATCACCCGTAATTAAAAAGTGAATTTTATTTTTATCACCCGTATGGTCATTTTGAGTGCGCCAACGAGTCCGGAAGTGTCGAAATAGTCAGAAAACACTAGCCGGGGGTTAAGTTTAGGTCCCGGGGCATTTTTGGGCCATACCGGTAACTTATAAGGGCATTTTGGTAATTTCGGAAATTGGGTAATTAAAACCCACGAAAATTAGAGTTAAAAAACTGACTTAGTATTAACCCACTAAGACATTTTCCAATCCCAATTTAGGTAGTGGGCTATGGGAGAAGTTAGAAACCTTAAAGCTTGGCAAAAACCAACCCCACCTCCATTAACACCTTGAGAAGAACTTGTAGAGAGAGAGAGATAGAGAAGAATTCTGCAGAGAGAGAGATAAGGCAATTCAACCTTCAAGATTCAACCTCAAATTCAGAGAAAGATTAGAGGCAAGTGGTTTAATTACAATTGATTCAATGCTATGCTTTTCCATGTTTAGGAATTATCGAATTTATCTTGGAAGATGATATAGACCCATGAATTGGAAGTTTAAAACTATGAATTATGTTAGGGATTGCATGTAGTAACATTCTGGATGAATTATGAATTCAAAATTATGACCCTTGATGATCTAAAAACGGATTTAAGAAGAGGTCTATTAATGTTCTTGAAAGAAGTAGAAAACTAGGGTTCTTGATGAAGATTGATCCAAATATAGCCCTTGGTTGATGAATTATTGGTTTTAGAACGTTAATAATGTTGTAGGATGGTTGTATGATGATACTATAACGTTATATTAGAGTTTCATGCATTAAAAGTATGTTTTGGGATGATTTGAAAACTGCAAAACAAAGTAGTCCGTAGCCATACCTGGTGCGTTCGATCGATCGATGTTCATCAGTCGATCGATCGACCACCATCAATCGATCGAAGGTAAAGGTCGATCGATCGAACTTCCCAGAATGAGTAAAGTTTTTCCCTATGTAAATTTTAATGGTGGTAACCCTTGGAAAATATTATTGGAGACCTTATGAATACCCTTAAACTTAAGGAAGACCAGTAGGCATGGTTATGAAACTTGGATCTTAATTAGAATTCAATTTGAGGAATTATTCTAATCTAATGAAACTCAATAAGTGAGAAGATATTTGGGTTAAAAGTGTAAATTTGAATAATTTGATGAAATGAGATTTGGGGCAGAAGTAAGGACCTTAGGAATAATGATGTTATATGTGGGAATAATAGGAACTTAATAATCTATTTAAGATAGGTTTTAAGTATAAGAAACTATGACGTGTGACTTGTCGGCAGTTTAAATTTTATATTATCGGGAGACTTAAAATATATAAATTTGGAATAATGGTATAAGGATGTAGAGTATACCTTTATTAATATTGAGATATCTAAGATGTGTGAATGCTTAGCATATAATCTTATGTGTATGACATACCTACCATACTTGCTATCACGTGAGGTTTACGTTCGCTTAAGGCCTTCTTATCCTTGTGTTGCCCGGATTTAGATTGGTACCTCGATGAACATAGGTCAGAGAAGGACTTATTGGGATGTTAATAAGTCTGCTGATCGTGGGAGCGTAGGTATGTGCGTGACCCATGTGATGTGACTGTGTTCGCCTCCATTATTTGTGATGTTGTTATCTGAGAACGATTCCTGAGAGATTCGAAATGCGTGATCCTTATGTACGTGATGTACCGGGATGGATAGCAGAGTATGTGTGCACCGCAGCTTAGCCTCGGGGTGCTTGTATTGTATATTTATGATGTGAATAATATACGGTTAAATGAAAAGGAATTTTCTATGTTAAATTGTGAGTATAGTTATTGTAACGTTATAAAAAGATAAAAAGGGGACAGATATCAAGAAATGGTTTTGTTAATAATTGGGAATCCGAGAATTAAATTAGAACTCTCTATTTAATTGTTAAGGTTGGAATTTAAAATGTGAACCGAGTAGAAGTGTTAGAAACTTTTTTGAACTAGTTAGTTATGAGAAAACATATGAATGGGTACAGGAACGTTAGGAGTGCACAGTTAGACGAGAGGTGAGTATTTCATGTGAGAGCACGTCCTAACATGTATTTTGCATTTATTGTTTTAAATGTTATTAAAGCACTTGCTGTTTTCAAAATACTCTCCACTTTCGGGCTCTGACCTGTTTTCTTTCAAATCTATTTTTTTGTAAAAACCATTTTAGGTGCCCACCCACAAGGACACCATGCTTAGGATCCTCATTCAGGTGACGAGCTGTAGCTGTTTGTTGAAATTACAGGACTTTGCTTGTAGACGCTTCATATCTTGACTCTATGTTTAGCATTTATCAGTTATAGGGCATGTCGCCCATTTCTTTTAGAGACATTTCATTTATTTCAGTTATTCAGATTTTGGTTTGTAATTAATTCAGGATTCAGACTTGTCATATTATTTTCTGTTGTGGGATTGTTGTGAGGAGTTTTCCTCCGGACTTATTACTATTTGTGGTTATTTCATTACTTCGTTATGGTAAATGGATTCATGTTGTTCTTCCATTATTTTTTTATTGCATGTTAATCAGACTTAACTTAAAATTTGGCAACTTACTTTTTTAAATACTAGGTGGCTAGTAATCATTAAAATGTTTTCGACAGTGATGCTATTAACTGGACCAACTTGGCATTTTGTATTAATTTAATAAAGGAGTATCTACCTGGTATTTAATTAGTCGGGGTGTCACAATCTTGAACCATGAGATTCTGTCATGACAACCTGTCTCAAGTTTCCCTCGTCCAGGACTATAAGTCTTTTGTGAAAATGTAACCCACCCTCATAACTAATAGAGTAGGACTCTGTTCCCTCGATTAACAACTAGCATACTCGGTCTTGGAAATCTTTTTTCCTTCCCTGCGCTTCCACAACTCTCATTACAATAGAAGGCGTAATGGTCAACACTGACATAAATGCTCTTGCTACAGCATCCTCCTGGCTAAGCTCTTTCCATTTAGACTACCATGTCATCGCTAGCTCCACCATGGGTTTTCGACTCAGCGCATCCACTACCACATTTTCCTTACCTTAGTGATAATGAATATCGAATTGATAGTCCTTCACGAACTCCAACCACCGACATTGTTGGATATTCAGATCTTTCCACGAGAATAAATATTACAACGATTTGTGGTTCATGAAAAGACAAAAATTCTCTCCCAGGAGGTATTATATCCATATCTTCATGGAGAACACTACCGCGACAAGCTCCAAATCTTGCACGGGATAATTCTTCTCATGGGGCTTTAGCTTGTGAGATGCATAAGCAATGGCCTTATGCTTCTGTTGTAACACATCTCCCAATCCTTATAGAGATGTGTCAGTAAAGACTAAATAGTCCACTCCCGGTCTTGGCAACGCGAGTACAGGAGCAGAAGTCAACTTGTCTTTCAACTCATCGAAAGCTAGCTGGTAGGAATCATCCCAAATGAATTTCACCCCCTTCCTGGTCAAGTTTGTTAAAGGGCCCGCAATCTTGGAAAAACCCTTAATGAAATGAAGATAATAACCGGCCAAACCCACAAATCTACGAATGTCCGTGGCTGTCATGCGCTAACCCCATTCCCTCACCATGATAACTTTACTTAGTTCTATGAAAATACCCTCGGGCGTAACAATATGCCCCAGAAACTGCACTTCATGCAATCAAAAGCAATATTTCTCGAACTTAGCATAAATTTGATGATACCTATGTGTTTGCGGGACCAATCGCAAGTGTTCGGCATGATCATCTTCAGCCCGAGAATGGACTAGAATGTTGTTAAGAAATACTATGACAAACTGGTCTAGGATGTCCCAAAATACTCTATTCATAAGGTCCATAAATACGGTAGGAGCGTTGGTTTGGCCAAAAGGCATGACCAAAAACTCATAGGACCCATATCTAGTCAAGAATGTAGTCTTCGACATGTCCTTCTCTCGAATTCGTAATTGATGATACCCAGTCCTCAAATCTATCTTAGAGAAGTACGACGCTCCCCTTAATTGATAAAACAAATCATCGATCCGAGGTAACGAGTATTTATTCCTGATGGTGACCTTATTCAATTCCCGGTAATCAACACATAACTAGAGGGAACTATCTCTCTTATTCATAAAGAACACAGGAGTGCCCATAGCGACGTGCTACACTGAATCAACACTTGTTCCAACAGTTGCTGAATTTCATCCCTTAACTCCCTCATTTCCAAAGGAGCCATACGGTATAGAGCTCTCATAATCGACCGAGTTCCCGATGCTAAATCAATTTCAAACTCAATCTCATGACTTGGTGGTAAGCCCGGAATCTCTAAAAAAATCATCAAATTCTTTAACAACGGGAATCAAGTCTAAGTAAATGACTACTTCACGTGAAGTTTCCTCCTCAATACAATATAAGTACATGCTCGAACCTCCCTCCGAAAGAGGCATAGTCACTAATAACATTTCTTGAATGGCAAAGACTATTTTCCTCCCATAATAATCTACCATGGATCAGTATTTCACTAACCATTCCATACCCAAAATAACATCATACCTGACCATATTTAGGATGAGTAAATTGGCCTCAAAATGCAAATTACCAAGGTCTATTCCTACCTTTTTATAAATAAAGAATATAAGCGAACCATCACCCATGGAAGATTAGATATTAGTAAACGTACTCTCGGCAGACTTAATCAACCCCATCGAATGAGCAAAATTCCTAGAAATAAATGAGTGTGTTGCAACTATATCAAATAAAACTAGACCCACATGCCCGTGAATGGGGAACTTACCCTCAATGGCCGGCGGTGCGGGCGGTGCTAGGGGAACAAAGCATCCTGAATATTATACACACGCCTGTAATGAAGTTGACCCTATTGTAGAGGGATGGATGGAATGGGAAATGGAGGCTATAGATGCGCCTACTGATGCTGAGGACCCCTAAGCAACTGTCCCTCGATCAACTGCGGACAAGCTCTCTTAAAGTGACCCTGTTCACCACACTAAAAATGGCGGCAGATAAAATTTTCTAGATGACGGCCCCGATTATTTTTTTAAAACTTCCCCATGCCTTGGTCTTGATGGCCTCGACCTCCATTATTTCCCCTGCCTACATGGCCCTGTTGGCCTAACTGATGCTGTTGCTGACACCCTAACCGTGTCTAAAACCACCTCCGCCAAAATTAAAACCCCCAAAATGTTGTTTCTTAGACGAGTCCCCTTGTTGGGTGTTCTTCTATTTCTGTTTACTTCCTGACTGTTGTGGTGGGGGTAGTGCTCCGTCGACACCATTACCTCCTTGCCTACTAGCTTGACCCAAATTCGTACTCTTCTTACTCCCTTTCACATGAAGACGGTGAACTTGGCAATGGAGCAAGGATGCATTCATCATGTCACCAAACGTTTGCAAAGCTGAGTTCCCCAAATGGTGCTGGCTTATCCTCCAATTCAAACCCCCGATGAATTTTGAAATCCTCCTCTCCTTCGAAATTACTTCATCCGGCACAAAGTTTGCTAGATGTGTAAATTCCTCTTCATATTCTGCAACTGACTGTTCCCCTTGAAAAACATCTTGGAGCTTCCTCCTCATCTCCTTTTGGACAGCTGGAGGAAAATACTTTCGATCAAACAAAGCCTAGCATTCCTAGATAAGCATGGTATCCCTCTTCTCCGGAGTTGTCACCGATTCCCACCAATGTAAAGTTGTTCCTACCAGTTTGAAAGTGGCGAGAATCATTTTCCATTCCCGCTACACTCCATCATTCGGAGATGGCGTTGCATAACTTTCTTCCTTTGATTTACCACAATCACATCAGCGCCACCCCGAAATTATGGAGGGTGAACATTCAAGAAAGATTCTCTAACTCTCTCCCACGCGGAGGTTCCCTCATGGGCATGAACCTCCCATGCTACTGCTTGTTGGGCTTGGGGAAACTATTAGGCCATAATAGTCATTGCAGTATTGACTTCCTGGGCAACAATTTTAGCTACCTCCACCGCATTTACCGTTCCTTGCGGCGGTAAGAGCTCTACGTTCTCTCCAACTTGATTTACTTTCACCGGGGGACCTCTTCTAAGTGGCATCTGAGGGAAAAAACAACTAAATCAGAATAGAATTTAAACAATTTATCTTTGCAAAAGATCGCAAGAATGCATAAACAAAACAGTCCTACCAATAGGTCTCTATATCAAAGAACGCTGTGGTAGAATGTTATAAGTCCGCATGGATCCTAAGGACTCTAGAACATAACGCTCTAATACCATCTGTGACACCTCGCTTATTAAAATAAGAGGAGGCCAGCCCGATAGTCTAATAAATACAGGAATCATGGATCGTCCATTCTTAGCATCACTGTCGTATAAATGAAAGTACGAGATAACCACCAAATATTTTAGAAAACGAATGTCAATTAATTTGCAAGTTTAAGAAAAATAATTTCGACAATCCAATTTGGAAAGAAGTTGGATATAACTAAATACATGTAACAATTTAATAATCATTCTACAAAATAATAACTGAATAAGATATCGGTTAACAGACTAATATAAATAGGTTACAACAAGTATTACTGTTAAATATAACAGTATTGTGACACCCCGACTAATTAAATACCGGGTAGCTACTACTTTATTAAATTAATACGAAATGCCAAATTGGTTCAAATCATAGCATCACTGTCGAAGAACACTTTAATAATTACTAGCCACCTAATATTTAAAAAAGTTAGTTGTCAATTTTAATTAAACCCGATTAACATGCAATAAGTAGATTATGAAATGCCAACATAACCACCACAACATAGTCACAAAAGAATAACCATAAAATGAAAATGAAACTGGAGGAATACTCCTCACAACAATGCGAGTAGTGAATTAAATAAACACCAAGTCCGCATCACTAAATTAATTGCAACCCAAAAATCTAAAATAACTGAATAGATAAAATATCTCTAAAAGGAAATAGGGCGACATGCCCAACATATGAGAGAATGTGATAATATAGAGTCAATATAAAAAATGGAGGCGTCTACTGTCAAGGTCCTATAACTTCCACAACAGCAACAGTACGTCACCTGAATGTAACTCATATGCTTGGTGTCCTTGTGGCTGGGCACCTAAAAAGGTTTTTCAAAAATAGATTTGAAAGCAAACGGGTCAGAGCCCGATTGTGAAAACAGTTTAAAAATAGCAAGTGTTCAATATTATTAAACAGTGAATATAAAGTACATGATAGTGTGTGCACTCACACGAGTTCCTCACCTCTCAACTAATTTTGCACTCCTATTGTACCCGTACCCATTTTAGTTATTCCCAAACTTAACTAGTCTAATATAAACTCTAACATTACCAAACGATTCACGATTTAATTCCGGCATCTTCATTTAAATAGAGGGTCTTACATTTCTTCTCATTTTCCCATATTCGTAATACTAATTACTAGAGGATTTCCATTTTTATTCTTACGAAAACGTTGTTATTATTGTTGATCACATTTATACATGACAGTGCATTTCAATTTACACTATATCATTCTCATCATAAATATACAATACTAGCACCCCGAGGCTAAGTTGCGGTGCACACATACTCTGCTATCCAATCCCTGTACATCACGTACATAAGGACCACGTATTCCGATTCTCTCAGGAATCGTTTTCAATAAACAACAATCACAAACAATGGAGGCGAACATAGTTCACATCACATGGGTCACGCACATACCTACGCTCCCATAATCACTAGACTTATTAACTTCTCAATAATTCCTTCTCTGACCTATGTCCTCGAGGTACCATTCTAAATCCCCCCGTAGGCACATAAAGATTAGATGGCGCCGATCGAATGCCGACCTCCCATGATAGCAAGTATGGTAGGTATGTTATACACAGATAACTACATATACTAAGCATTTGCACATCTTAGATATCATAATATTTTAATAGAGGTATACTTATCGTTCTTATAACATCATTTAATGTCATGCTTATAAGTCCCCAATTTATATACATTAATGTTGTCAATTCTTCCCACGTCGTAATTAGGTACTCGTTTCCTAATTCGTAAAGGTCATTCGATTTACTACAAGATTCTAAGTTTTACTCCTAAATGTACTCCAATCTCCCAAATATACCCACTAGTCAATAAGGGAAGGTTATTACTCCATTACATAAGTCTACGGGACAATTGAAATAAAGATCAGGCCTAAAAGGCCATTCTGTCAACTCGTTAGAAGTCTCATTCGAACGAGGTTGTTCGAATGAGTGTCGTTCGAATGAAAGGATTCGAATGAACTACCAACTCGTTAGAAGGGATACTGTCATCTCGTTAGAAGTTCGTTCGAACGAGGTCGTTCGAACGACCTGGGCAGGTCTTCTAACGAGATGGCAGTTTGCGCCAAGAATTTTTCCAATTCGTTTTTCTCAATTTTTCTCTTCTCTAAACTCATCCTAAGATCATTCTAACAGAATTTTAAAGTTCTTTAACTTCTCTAAGTCATCTTAGGTCGTTTCTTGACATATTTATGGGGCCAAATCCTCCTAAACAACATGTAATCATCATAAATCCCCAAATTTTACCCCAAACCCTATGAACATGAATTCTAGAATTTTATTGTGTTCAATTACTCATCATAAGTCCGTTTTTACATCATCATATTTAAGTTTTTGGATACTAAATTCGTCCATAGACATTCTAAATGCAAATCCTATCCCAAATTTAGAGTTTCTCCAACAATTTCATTAGTTTTCCTCAAAACTTTCAAGACAAAATAGTTCCTACACTAAACATGGAAGAAATATTCAATGCAATTAAAAATATCAAATCACTTGCCTTAGATTCGTTTTCCATATTTGTTGTCGTTGATTCTATGCTGAATATCCTTTCTTTCGGTCACAAACTCTTCCAGAATGGTGGTGATGGTTGAGGATTTTGGTTTCGCTCTTGTAAACTATCTCCAACTTCTCTCAAAACTCCCGTACCCCACTTTCTTATCTTTTTCTGGTAATGGCCTTAGTGGACCCTTTAAAATTATAAATATAAACTCTAATTTTCGTGGGTTTTAATTCCTTTATTTTTAAAATTACCAAAATACCCTTTTTGGTTGCCGATTTGGCCTAAAGATGCCCCGGGACCCAAACTAAACCACCGACTAGTGTTTTTTTGACTATTTCGACCCTTCCGAACACGTTGGCACACTCAAAATGACCATTCGGTTGATAAGAAATAAAATTCACTTTTTAATTTAAATCAATTCATTCCTGACGCAACTGACACGCGCGTTCCAATTAAATTTCCAAATTGTCGTATTTCAGTCTCGTCGCGACAACTTTAATATTCAATACTCATGAAAATTTTCAATTTTAACATCATAATCAAATACCCACTCACATCTCACCAGTATTTATATCCGGATTAATTCCCAATTAATTCTCATTTAATTCAATTAATCCCTTAAATAAAAATCAATAAAATTACGGTGTATTACATACTTCCCCCCTAATAACAGAATTTCGTCCCGAAATTCGGAACTAAAGAGTACCTGGTAAAAATAGCTCTAGATAACTCTCATGCATATCATCCTCGAGATCCCATGTGGACTCCTAGGTATTATGATGCCTCCACTGATCACGTACTAACGGTATTATCTTCGACCTCAGTTTTCGCTCGCTTCGGTCCAAAATAGCAATCGGCCCCTCCTCATAGGAACTATCGGGCTGAAGATCGATGTACTCTAAAGCAATGTGAGTATGGTCCAAATCATCCCTAAGATATTTCCTTAACGAGGAAATATGAAACACATCATGAATCCTATGCAAGTGCTCCGGTAACCCAAGTCTATACGCAACTGGCCCAATAAGCTCGATGATATGGAATGGCCCCACATACCTTGGTGCCAGTTTCCCCTTCTTCCCAAAATGCATAATCCCCATCATAGGAGATTCTCTAAGTAACACCTGGTCCCCCACTTTGAATTCTCTGAAGAACCTCTTGGCATCAGCATAGCTCTTATGTCGGTCCTAAGCTACCCGAATACGTTTTCGTATCATCTCTATCCCTCACTTCTAACCAACATGCTGGGGAACGATAATACAACGCCTCAAATGGAGCCATACCAATGGTGAACTGGTAGGAGTTATTATAAGCGAACTCCACCAGCAGAAGGTACTGCTCCTAACCACCTCCAAAGTCTAGGATGCACATACGCAACATGTCCTCCAACATCTGATTTCTCCGCTCTATTTCCCATCAGTCTCGGGTGATATGCTATACTCAGCCGCAACTTTGTACCCATGGCCTCCTGTAAACTCTCCCAGAATCGTGAAACAAATATCTTATCTTGGTCAGACACGATATTTAGAGGCACCCCATGAAGTCTCACTATCTCCGTAATGAAAATTTGGGCATACTATCCCGAAGTGTAGTCTGTCCTTACGGGTAAAAAATGAGCATCTTTGGTCAACCGGTCCACAATTACCCATATGGATTCGTGACCCCTCTGTGACCTAGGTAATCCCGTGATAAAGTCCATGGATATGCACTTCCACATCCACGTTGGAACCTCTAATGGCTGTAGGAGTCCTGTCGGTCTCTGATGATCCACCTTTACTACTTTATAGGTGACGTATTTAGAAACAAACACGACAATCTTTTTAACAACTCTAGCATTAGGAATATGTTCACCAAGATTAAAGCTAGTATTAACAATGTCAGAAAGACTAGCATAAAAATCATCAAAACATTGTGTCTCATGCATGGTGATTGTTTCAAATTGAGTTGTCAAATTTTTGCAATTTAGACTCTTTCACAGCATTAGTTCCTTCATGGGTGAGTTGTAAAACATCCCATGCCTCTTTTGACGTGGTGCACGTCATTATGCGTTTGAACTCATCAGGTGTGACAGACCCAGAAATAGCAGTTAGACCCTTAGAATTAAAAGACGACCATTTAAATTCTTCTTCATTCCAAGAAGTGACAGGTTTCAAATTAATCACATTCTCAACAGTTACAGAGGGAGGTGTCCACCCTCTTTCAACCAAAATCCAAACACGTTCATCATTTGCTTTTAATGGAGATCTCATGCGGGATTTACAATATGCATAGTTTGTCCCGTCAAAAACTGGCATTTTATTATATATTTTCTCCATAATGAACGCACTCGTTTTCAAAAATAAATTTTTCAGAAAATTGATATCTTAGAAAAATTTTGCGGAAAATTACACGGTAAAATTGTGTAACTGGCTCTGATACCAATTTGAAAGAGTGCGCGTGCGTTCAAATAGAGATATTAGTTAATTAAACTCAGTTTTTGTCAATTAACTCCTAAACATGCATCTAGGTGTGATTGATGACGATAAAATCAAACATGAATATTCAAACACACACAAATGAGGAAAAATCCCCCAAAGGGGCAAAACCATTTATTTTCACTATAATATTGTAAGGAACGGTTACACGGATTACAGTAAAAATACAGTGACACAGAAATACCCGCGGGTGTCGGTTCTGTAGTCGGCGGCTGGAAATATCCCTTTCTAGGAGGGCATCAATGAAGAAGAAGGTCGGTCTTCTCCACAAGAGTATGAACAAACACAAGGTTGTGTTCTTGGGTTGCAAACTGATTCACAAAGGATTGGCAAATATGTGTGAATCAAAACATGAGTTTGGAAACTCAAAAAGGTGAAGACTTGAGGTATATGGAATCTCAAATTCGTCTTTCAAAGTCTTTTGAAATAGCTCCCCCGAAGTTGGTATTTATAGGGAAATACATGAAGAGACCCACGATTTTAAAACTTTGAAATTCTATCCAGCGTACAGGGACCCCGAACCGGTTCGGGTACCCTGCGAATCGGTTTTCCCCCCCGAATCGGTTCGGGCTGGGTTCGGGGAAACTCGCTGGGAACAGGGGCTAAACACTTAGAAAAATTCCCAGTATTTTCAATGTAAATATCTCCATTTTCAACGGGCCATAACTTGTTCACCGTAGCTCGGATTGAGGTGCCGTTTCTTCCAGTATCTTTGTTACGGAAAGCTCTTCCACTTTCCAGTTGATCGGTCCCCGGGCGGTGGCTATAAAATTACCAATTTTCCCTTGAACATCCCTATCAATCCTTGTTGCACTGTTTTGACTTCTCTTGCGTACCACTTGTATTACAAGCCTAAAATCATGGAACGTGAAGTCGTTGAGGCAGATGAGGGACACATGATGGAGATCATAAATGCTTGATTCCCGAAATTCTGAATGAGGCCGTCGTGAGCGATCATGTAGAGACGTGCCAAATGTAATGGCGTACGATATAAGAAAATGAAACATTTCGGACATGATAAAAATGTCCTTACATCAATTTTTACCCTTTTCTTTTAGGCTTAGGACTTAGGAACCTTCTTGTATGAAGTAAACTTAGTGTCCTAGAGTCTTATATTCGGTAGGCAAATACCTTATGTTAGAGGGGGATAGTTAGGACTTATTTGGGGATTAGTAAATAGAAGGTATGGTGTTCTTTTCCCTTAATTAGTTAATGTAATATTTCGGGATGTAAAGATAAATAATTGAAGAGTATTTGTCACGTTATTAGAAGATTCTAGTCTTGGTGGTTTATAATGACACCGTAAAATGTTTGGAGGATAAGTTGAGAGTTTATTCATTTATTGAGGTTACAATGATGGTATAAGTTACTTATGGCTCCGGATAAAATGTAATTTATATATGGAAATGGAAATGAATATGGTAAATAATAATTTACTTAAACACACCTCTCTAAATGCTATCATAAGGGAAGTTCACGCATGAGGTGAAGTCCCCTGGCTAGTTAATGTAGGGCGAATATAGTCCTCGGCCATATGACCGCTTATTATGTATGTTATATTTATTGTGCGACTGTGAGGTAATTTCGGGTGTGGTTATGACTCACTCGCAGGTATATGGCCACTTCCCGACGTTGCGTTAGGATGCCCAGGTTGTCTTGGTTGATAGGCCCTGGAAGATGATAGCCATTTAGGGGCGCGCACAGTGGGGAAACCCAGACGGGCAGTCTTAGAATCGTTATATGTAGATGAATATAACTATTCTTATTCAAGTTGGACTTGATTTATGATAAATGCCATAAAGAGAAAATAACTGTGATTATGTTCCCTAATGAGAAATGGAACGATGAAATGAAAAAGTGTAAATGATGGGGATTTTTAATTAATGATATCCATTCATATCCTCTTGCATAACTAAATTAAACTTATGATCATTTAATTATTTTAGCTGATGCTTCGAGATTGAGTAGGTAGATTCGTATCGTTATCTATCATGATTAACTCTTCATAACTATTATACTCTTTATTCATCTGGTGATCATATAAAATCGGGCCCTGACTCGTTCATATTTCTTATTGTGCATGAATCTTGTATCCGCTCAGATGCTCTACCGCAAGGACTCCCGCACTGACTTCCCTTTTCAGTGTCATGGAGCTGCAACACCTTGTGGACGTTGCGAGATATTTTTTGTAGACGCCTTCATTTTTTTTACTCTAGTTACGATCGAGTCATTTACTGGGGCGTGTGGCCCAAGATATTGTATTTGTTTATTATAATGTATTATGTAACTTAATTAAATTGTTGTAACTACTTGTAAGAGACTGTTAACCGACAGACTATTCGGTTATTGTGATATATATGTGTTGTTCAGTTTTATTCTTGTAGATTTCATGCACCTTCTTTTTAAATTGGGTTGTTTAAATACTTTCTTTAACATATAAAATTAAATTTTTGGCAACCCCTTTTTCTGAAATATAGGGTGGTTGTCCCGTATACTTATTGTATTATTGTGATGCTGAGAATGATCCATCTATGATTCCTGTTATTATTAGAGTATCGGGCTGGCCACCCCTTATTTTGGTGAGCGGGTTGTCATAAAAATAATCTCTCAAACTCAAGTATTGCAGGTGGATCAATCTACCAATTGATATGTCTAACCAATATTGAGCTGCTACCAGGTCTAACATAACTTTAACAGAGCTTTCCTGATTGATTTGGTTTAGCCATGTTATATCTAATCCCTCGAGAACTAATACTTTTAGCAACTTTGAGTTTTTCTGATGGGACCATAGCATTTTACGTAGACGTTTGATATGTTTCTCAGCACCATGGGATTAACTTTTATATTTCTATCTTAGTTGATGCCTGTGTTTAGATTTATTATACCTACCATAAGAAAAGACCAAGATGTCAGTAGATGTTTAATAGGAAAATTCCATGATTTACACAACTCACCATGAATTCTATTTCACCAACAAAAAAAGGCCACCGTTCATTACTTCATTGTGTTCCACTCCCATGTGTTTAACTAATGCACCTTCAATGTCTCGGGGACCATGTATCATTTAAGTTGTTGTTCCACAAACTAAAAGGTGGTATTTTCTAACCTTTTATTGATTGAACATGGAATAGAGCATTGCAACCTCATACACGTGAATAGTAGCAACTTCATTCATTACTAAAATAGGAAGCCACCCTCCGGTCTGCTATTGTGGAAGATCCAACTGAGGTATGACTGTAGATTATTTACAGTTACACGACCAATGAGACCGTAATAAACATAAAATATAACAAAAAATACCAAAAAGTTAACAACCATAAAATATAAATAGAAAGGATAATCAATAATCACACAAAACATAAATATTGCGATACCTATCATTTCACATCCACATCCCCCGGGTCTTAACATAGCCTTCGATTAATAAAAGTATTACTATCATAAAAATGTTAAAAGAACAAAAACCGAGATACAAATAATTTATAAACAAAGTAAGTAAATAGAGATATAAATGAAGCCTTCATATGGTGCCCAACATATAGGTGAAAATGGGAAAATTAGGTCACTGTGATAGTTTGTTTGTTGCATCCATGATTTTCTTCCTGGCATTGCTTAGTAGGCTTTTAGAAGTATGTAGTTCTTATTTGATTAAGCTGTTATATAACCAAATGACACTACACCAAAATGGGCAAATTGTCACCTTTCAGCCGACCAGCCTTGTCAAGGTCATTGATCGTGACAAAAAAACACGCGATTTATGTCACGGTCATTGACCTTGACACGACCGTGATAACTAATTGTCACGGTCATTGACCGTGACAAGTCCGTGACAAGTAAATTTGTCACGGACTTGTCACGGTCAAAGACCTTGACACGACCGTGACAATGTTCGCAGCAAAAACCCAATCCCCCTTATTTTTTCCCTCCCGCGCCGTTCCCTCCATCTCTCTCTCTCTCTCTCTCTCTCGACGCTGCTCTCTCTCTCTCTCTCTCTCTCTCTCTCTCTCTCTCTACTTTTAGGTCCATTTTCTCTCTCTCTCTCTCTCTTCCATTTATATATATATATGTGTGTATATTTATGTGTGTATGTGTATATATATATATGTGTGTATGTCTGTGCGTGTGTGGGGGGTGGGGGAGGGTGGGGGTAGGGGGTGGGGCGGGGTGGGGCAGGGTGGTGGAGGGGGTGGTGGAGGGGGGCAGGGGGAGGGGCAGGGTGGGGTGGTGTGTGTGTGTGTGGTGGGGGAGGGGGTGGGGTGGGGTGTGTGTGTGTGTGTGTGTGGTGTGTGGTGGGGGAGGGGGTGGTGGAGGGGTGGGGCAGGGGGTGGGGTGGGGTGGGGTGTGTGTGTGTATGTGTGGAGGTGTGTGGTGGGGGAGGGGGTGGGGTGGGGTGGGGTGTGTGTGTGTGTGTGTGGTGGTGTGGGGTGGGGGTGGGGTGGGGTGTGTGTGTGTGTGTGTGGTGGTGTGTGGTGGGGGAGGGGGTGGTGGAGGGGGCAGGGGGTGGGGTGGGGTGTGTGTGTGTGTGTGTGGTGTGTGGTGTGTGGTGGGGGAGGGGGTGGTGGAGGGGTGGGGTGGGGTGGTGTGTGTGTGTGTGTGTGTGTGTGGTGGTGTGTGGTGGGGACACGACCAACATTGCATCCAAAAAATAGATAATGCTAATTTTAAAGGGTTTTGAAAGTTCAGGGGTTGAAGTCCAAAAAATGAATGTTTGGGTGATAAAGTGAAAATGAGATAAAGTTCAGACCGAAAGTGTAATTAATAATTTGAATTCATTTCATATGATTTCCCATGAATATATTAATTTGGAAATGCTTGTTTTTCTTTCTAGGATTAACCCTTATTCACTATCATGAAATTTGGTTAATTGATTATTTAAAAAAAAAAGCAAAAGTAGACTTTTAATTTGGGATAACCTAAAATAGAATAGTGGGGTGTTAATTTGGTATGGAGGGAGTATAAGATAAGAAAACCCAAACACTCCTCAAGTATAACATATTATAAACGTACAATATTGAATTTATCACATATTATAAACGTAAGAACCATCCTAACAACATGCTTTACTAAGGTTAAGTGAATCTAAAAGTAAAACTTAGTTATCCCCTCCAAACCCAAAGATCCAAATAAACTCAATTAATGACCCCGAAACATAGAAATTCAATCTCAAGCAATTAAATTTCAATCTCTACAAATTTATGCATGTATTCAAGGGATTTATGAAGGATTAATATTAAAATTCAATTTCTATACATAATCTAAAAATTCTAATTAACTTGACTCAAATTTGATGAATAATGTACTGTGCTCTTACGTTGAAAATTATTAGATAGAAAAAGAAAAATATAAATTGAGATAGCCTTAGAATCTAATTAGGCTAAAAATATAATGGCATCAACTAACATATATACACAACACTAAAAGTAGACATCAATTTTATAAATAATTGATATTTTCATTCAAAATAAATATTTCATTCAAAAATATTGGATAATAATTGATATTTTCATTTAAATTGATAATAATTTTATTCATGAAATTAATTCAATTAGGTAAAACCCATGATAATGAAATTTATGCTACAATTATAATTATCTCATGTCATAATTTTATTGATAAACAATATATGTAGTTGTCACGGTCGTGGTGGGGGGAGGGGGTGGGGGTGGGGTGTGTAGGGGTGGGTAGGGGTGGGGTGTGTGTGTGTGTGTGTGTGCGTAGGTGTGCGTGTGTGTGGGTAGGGGTGGTATTGACGGAACTTACACATACGTTATAATATAGACGGAACATTTTTTTATCTGTACTACTAATTCAATTAATTCAATTAGGTAAAACGAAATGTGTACTATTAACATTTTTTTTATCTGTACTAATAACATTTTTTTACAGCAAAAATGTCTCCTTCAGATGTTAGGGCGAAGATGATGATGCTGTTTATGATGATATCGTCTGGGTTCGGTGGTAGCGGAGGTGACGAGGGCTCCTCCGCCCCTAGGCTCCCCAAATATGGAAAATTTGGGATTACCGTCGAAAACAAGTCGGAGCTTTTAGCGAGATCCCTCGAGCTGCTAAAGACGGTCATCGGCCCGGGGTTTATGAGTTGGAAGGAGGTGCCGTATGAGCTCAAGTTAGCTGTTTGGGCGGCACTACAGGTAATATTTATATGAATATTTCAATTTATATTTATATTTATATTTATTCGCAACTAACATTGTATTTGTTGGACAGGAACAATTCAACTTGGATCCAAAACTACGCGATTTCGTCTTGGAGCAGTTGAGGGAGCAACACAAGACATGGAAGAAAAATATGCGGACACGGTACTTTGGAAAAACACGAGAGTCCATTTTACAATGGCGCGGATCCGTCCCACCCAAGGAGCCGATCTCATTGGCACAATGGCAAAAGTTCATTGACAATGAGATCGAGGATCGACAATTGGCATCTCGCCAATCGGGGAGGGAAAATCGGGCTAAAAAGACGGACGTGCACTACTCCGGCCGGACCTCTTACGCTGAGGTGGAGGATAGGATGCAGGTAAGATTTAATTCATCTATAACTACAGAATTATATTATTGGATATTATTTTACTTTGCGTGGCCGATACTAATTTTACTTTACTTTATTTCATTTCAGGGGGTAGGGAGTGGGCCAGGGGGTAAGCCACATAGGCTCGATACTTATGTGGCTCTTCGGACGAAGAAGGGGAAGGACAAGGAGGTGTCCCCGAGCGTCGCGGCCACGATTGTAAGTAATCCGACAGTTTAATTATTATTAATTAAGTTATAATTTTTTAGTTTACTTATTTTACTAATCATGTGCTTTTTGTCATTTCAGGCAAAGCTTAAGGAAGTGCATGAGTCGCAGTCTGATGCCGACAAGGCATCTTTGTCCACAGACGCACTCAGCCAAGTGCTTGGCTCTGATCGCAAGGGGAGGACAAGGGGAGTGAGCTCGCGGGTGGCCAAATCTAGGATCATCGGATTGGAGACGAGCGACACCGGGTTGGCTCGAACGGTGGATTCACACGACGCGAAGCTGTCCCGTTTGGAGGCGACGGTCCAAGATATGTACGCATTCATGAAGCATACGTTGGGTGGAGACCGTAAAGGGAAAGGGAAAGGGAAAGGGAAGGAGAAGGCGGTGGAGGAGGAGGTGCGGGAGGATGAGGCGCGGGATGACGAGGATGTGGACCTCGCAGCTTCATCACCGACACGTTCGTACTTCGACGATCCACTTCCCTATTTGACGCCCTCCAACAGACCATTGTCGACAATTGGTTGGCCGAGCGTGTTCATATTGGACATATTTGATGGCCAGCGGATAGGGCGGGGGTTGAGGGACCCGAATATCGTCGAGGGTGGAATAGTCCATGGACGTATGCTTCAAGAGATGGAGTCCAAGGTGCTCGTCACGCATGTCATACCCGGGAAGGAGAACTCCCTATTGTGGTTGCGCGAACAATGCGGTACGACGTATATTAGTGGGTGCGTCAATTCGTATGTCGTGTGGCCTACTCACCTCCTCGGTTTTATCCAAGACATGTAGTAACATTATTTTCAAGTTTGTCCATTTTAATTATATTTGGATTATATCGTCATGTCTATTATTTTTACTTTGAATATTTGTATTATACTGTCATGAATATATATTTGCATTATCTTTAGTTTGTGTTGGATATATGATGTTTGGAACAGGTACAACGTTGCTATAACAGGTACAAATATACTGCTGGGCAGTGGCAGTGGCCATACTGCCCAGCAGATTTTATTTAAATTCTTCCCAGAATTGTCACAGTCAATGACCGTGACAAATTTTTTGAAAAAGGTCACGGATTTGTCACGGTTATAAACCGTGACCAACGTGTCACGGTCATTGACCTTGACACGACCGTGACACAAAACGCGAGTTTTGTGTCAAGGTCAATGACCGTGACACGACCGTGACAAAAAACGTTGTCTCGCCTCTAAATGTCACGGTCATTGACCTTGACAAGGTGGATTTTTCAAGGCCAATGACCTTGACAAATGGGCAGATTTGGTGTAGTGTGAAGAATTTCGCTTAGAAATCAAAACCACTCCATGCCCGTGTTCAATAGTATCAACGTAATGGGAGGGATCTGCTATCATCACATAAACACAGCTATGCCCAATATGCTATATGACTCGTTATTTCTAGAAAGAAAAAATTTCAATTTTTTTAGAAAATAGATTAGATCGATAAAAAACAGAGCTATGCCCTTGAAACAAATATGTATCAAATAATTGTTACATTTAAGAACCCAGTAGATGCTCCATAAATCATCTATTTATAAAAATTATGCAAGCATAGAAGTTGAAATGATATTAACATTTTCAAATAACAAATACATAAGATATCAAAATCATTGTAGTGTATAAGTTTAACATCTCGAAATAGGAATCAACAGATTTTCTCCTTTCTAAGTTGTATCAACAAATAATTAGTAGAACCGAGAAAATTAATCAAAAGTAATTACCCAAGGATAAACATTAGTAGATATGTACCCATATTTGAAATTTGAAATTAATTTCCAAACATCACCTTCATCATCCGTATTGCTATACAAAAAAATGGCACAATTGACTAATAAGTAGCCAAAAATAGGATATAATATAGGTAAATAATAGACTGGTCTATTAAATTTGTCGCAACACGATAAAACTTATATATTTATCTTTTCTAGAGTTCAATGGTGCTCGGAGGTGTTGATGTCACAGGGATGCATTTGCACACTATTTACCCTCACGGATCAACCGACACTCTTCCATTCGCTACAATGGGCTTTGGTTCCCTTGCAACAATGTCTATTTTTAAATCAAAATACCGAGAAGGTATGAGTAGGGATGGAGTAAAACTGGGTAGGTCAGCGCACGTTGTTTATATGTGGCTTCATTCTAGGCAGGTTGTTGATAGGGATACTTAAAAGTTCTCCATTTCCTCTTCTAATGGTCCTTATTAATTCATGCTTGTTTATGAATCTAGTGATTATGTAATTCTTAGAAATCATTGGGGATCAATTAATCAAGTTCATAATCAACATCTTTCTTCTTGGGCTATTATTGGTGACTTTAATTATGTTCTTAGATCGCAGTGATTATGTTCTTGCATAACCTATTAATCCAAGCTTCTCACATTTCAAATCAAATACCATTATAAAGCCTTGATAAATTATTTATTTCATTTAAAAGAAACTATGCATACTCAGTACTCACCTACAATTGAAAATAATAACGAAAAGTTAGCAACAACAAATATACATTGAGATTTTAATAATTACTCAAAATCAACACACATTGTTGGAAGGAAACATATTAGACTAAACATTCGAGATTAAATTTCGAATGAAATTATCCATAAGAACCATCAATAAATAAATATTCAGATGAATTCAAATGTGGGCCTCCCCCAAATCTCAGGATAAACCGTTTAACTATAGATGAAACCCAACAAACCCCTAAATCATTATACAAAAAACTAACCCACGAAATAATTTATTTTTCAGTTGTAGTCTAATGGAATTTATTCTTTATTCAAGATCAACAAGTATGATCAGTTGATGTATAGACACAATACGTGAAAATAGTTAAAGATTAGAAAGATATGACTAAAAACATATAATGTTTAATTGCAGCATTTATTGTTCGTGGTGAATCTAGTAATGTCTAAGTGCCATTTTAGATGGTTTTACACTTATGCTATAAAAACAAAGCCCTAATTTTAAATTCAATTCAACATAAAATCTAACTCATATATGTGTCGATCACACTACAAAAAAAAATCATTATCTCAATCAAAATACCAATTGAGGTACACTAATAATAACTAAAACAAAATTAATGTCAAATGAAGAAATATGATGATAAAGATAAAGCATATAACCCTCAAACACAAAAAAATATCAAAAGAACACATACCAAGTCCAATTCATTTTGCTAATACGAAGAGCACACATACCTTAAACCTCTTAATTTCTACTGAAATTACTTCGACAATACAAACTAATAAAGAAATCACAGAAGTGCATTTACAAATAGTAGTAAGGTACAAAAAAAATGTCATCGGAAATGCAGGTTTTCCATATTATGAGGGAAACTTTGATAACACATAAAACAAAATATTATAATTAAAAAGAAGTTCAATGTACTTAACACATAAAACATAACATATGATATTTAAAGTAAGAACTCAACTTAAAACAAAACAAAGGAAAAAACAAACTGGGTGCACAAATTTAAGGTGAGAACCCATATAGGTGAGATTTAATGTAAGAACTCAAATAGATGATATTTAAGGTGATGTATTGAGATAAAAGGAGGGGCGATTGAAGGGGGGGGGGGGGATAAGGCTATCATATCAGGTGCTCAGAAACCGCCAAATTTTCAGATTCCCCAACCTATAAATAAAGGCTTCAAAATCCTAAATATCAAAACCACGAAACAAAGAAAAAATCAATCTCACGAAACAAAAAAAAACATGCCAGAGAATACCTAATAAATCCTTAAATTAACAAAACCAACATTTACACAGTTGGACAACAAAGAAAGGCAAAGTATTGGTGATAAACATATGTAAATAAAGTATGTTAAGAGAATAAATCTACCTCTAGAATGTTAAGACCAAGTGTGATTAAAATAACATTAATTGCTTTGTTTCTCCTATATGTGCCTTGATTCTCTCTTGTTTACTGAAAAACAAATCAACACAAACAATATTGCAAAATAAGCAACACACTCACTCACCGTTTCTTGAAAACACATGCTAAAGATAAAGTTCTTTTTTCATAACAAAAACATAAACCCAAATAACATACATTTTTGGAATGCCAGGGCCCCAAATTTTAATTTTTTCAAAAAGAATTTCTTTTAAATGCGGAATAAGGATGGTTCAAGACAACAATTTAATTTTCCAAATCTTATTGATTTACTTTTCTTAAAAAGATGAAAAATTAAATTAAACACAAATTTTAATTTCTAAAAGCAAAATGAAAATTAAACCAAAATAAGTGAATTATGATGAACACACACACACACACACACTTGAAATTAACTTAAACAAAATTAATTTAACCCAAGTCCTAGAAATTGGCCTAACATTAATTAATTCAATTTGCAAATTAGGCCAAAACAAATTTTATCAAATTACATTAATTAGACTTGAATTAAATTAAGTTAAACATTACCCAAATGTTAAACATGCACCAAATTAAACAAGAGAAGTGAATGAAACCATGTTTTATCTTTTCATCCAAAGCACGCGTTCTAGGTGATTTGCAAGATAAAATAAATTCACAACAACTATGCCGCGATGTATGAGCAAAAACCCACAATGGAAAAAAACCTCGGACGACTCTAGCCTTAAGTCCACTACGTATGGTATTTTTACAAGTACAAGACAAATGACTTACTCAACTCGACTCGACTCCCTTCAAGCCCCTGACGCATCTTCTTGTACCAACCTTCTCTTAATCGATAATCCGGGAATCCACCAGAACCTTGGAATCCACCAATGAAGATTTTGGAGAACCGTTAACACTCGCACAATGACTTTCACCGTGTGAGTATGCCGCAACAAAACAACAAACTTCCTCTTTATGGGATGTAGAAGTAAACCCAAACTCCTTTCTTCTTAGGTAGAAAAGTGACCCAGGTGCGAAACAAACTCCAAGCAAATATATATATATATATATATATAATAAGTTACAATGGTGTTTTCACTATTCATAAGATGGGAGGACACTTCATGGTTCAGATCGAAGCCAACAAGGCACTAGATGGAGGGTGGAGATTTAAAGATTTTTTTTTTCCTTTTTTGTCCCTTTATTATTTTCTTTCCCCCTCTTTTTTAACACTTCATTCCCTTTCCCCCTCTTACTCAAAATTCAAAAATATGGTTAAAATAGTAAATTACACATTTCATTTTTCCAAGAGGGGTGTTTTAGTCCCGTTTCCTCATTCATTCAGTTCCCCCCCATAACCCCCTCCTCTCTTGGCAACAACCTACTCACGCTTCAAAGAACCCAACCCAACCTCTCCATCTTGAGGTGTTTTCTCGATAGATAAAACCCTCATGACTCTCTCTCTCTCTCTCTCTCTCTCTCTCTCTCTCTCTCTCAGACTTCTCTCGGACATGATCCACACGATCGTCGGCGTTGTGTTGAAGTCTTCCAGTCCATCCATCTTCCCAATGAGTACTCCATCTTTGAATCTCAACTACAGTTTAAGTTTTCAGGTTAGGATTTTAAGACTATGGAACATTGGTTTTAAATTTGGGGGTTTGGGTTTTGAATTAAAATTTTGTGTTATTTTAACGTGGTTTCTTGATTTATGTATTGCAGATGTTAAGATTTTTTGTCGTGATGGAACCGAAACCTCAAGATCATATGGTACCTCTTCTTTTACTTCCTTTCCAGTTACGACATTTCAAGGGTTATAGTGTATTCAGGTTTTAATGGTAGATTTCAAGGGTTTTTACAGTCTTGGTTTTTTTGGGTTATAGTGTATTTATTTTTAAAGATTTATACGTGGAAGTGTAAGAACTTTGTTAGTGTTTGATTTTTGATTGTTTAGCCTTTTGGTAATTGTTTTTTGTTATTATTGTAGGAGCTGCCTGGGTTACTATCTAATTTACAGCTATACACCTTTGTCTGTATGTTCGTGTTTGATTTTTTCATTTACGCACTATGTTTTTATGTGGGTTCAACTAGATATTGTGGTTAGGATATGGATGGCTTTTTATTAGCGATTTTATGTATTTTCATGTTTAATTCTATCACTATTTTTATAAGGTTTGTCTCTTACTCACAAATTGCCAAGTTGTTCATAATGGGTACACAATCTCACTTTTACTATATGTACTAAGATTTTTATTTAAACGTTTATACTTGCCTGCCGAGAATAGGGATTAAACATATTTAAACGTTCATATGATTAATATTTTTGTTATGCATAGGGCTTAAACTATAAAACTTACTTTTTGAGATTTTTTTTGTTTTCTCTGGCCCTCTCTCCGGTATGTACATTGGTTCGGTTTTGTATTTCTTTGTTGAGTGGTGCTAAGGGTACCAAATAACTCCCCCAAATCTCCCCCAAATAGCATTGATGAGTTGTGCCCTGGCGGGACCCATACCATAAGGTATAACACTTAAAGCTATTTGGGGGATGATTTGGGGGAGTTGTTTGGGACACATAGCATTTTCCTTCTTTGTTTTATATATGTACAGAGATGCCTAAATATAGTTCAAAGATAACTTTATTTTTCATGTATATTCATTTACCCCACTTTTAGTTTCTATTTTTTCATAAAAAGTGTATTTCGCATGTATAATTAGTACTTTTTTTATTACTGATAAATTTGGTGTGATTATGTTAGTCAGAACTATAATAATGTTAGAAATCTAATTGGCACTAATTTTGTAATGGTTTAGTTTCCTCTACAGTTGATCGAGAAGTGAAAACAACCCTTAAAGGTATATTTTAGTTCACTCAGTTAATTCGTGTTTGATATATTGTTTAATCTCAGTTTTTATATCTAAACTTATTTGTGTTTGATATTTTGTTTAATATCAGATTTTGTTCACTCCTACCTTCTAGGAGGCGTGTAGTGGGAGTAAGAGTTATCATTGGACATCATCGTTTGGGCAAGACTTATCCAAATCTCTCTCCCAACAACTACTTCTCAAATCTCACTCTCTTAAGGAACGAAGACGTTCAATAGCTACTTCACATCGCTGCCTCTTCAGGTCACACCGATGGGGTGAAGATACTCTCAGTTGCTGACCAGTTGATTAGTGGTATAAACAGTGGCCATGGTGAATTATGAAGATTCTATTGATTTGATGAGCTCATGTTAATTTGAAAAAAAGTGGTGGTCGAACTGCTCTTCATTATTTTGTTTCATGTTTCTTCTTAATGACTTATTATTATTGATGATGGTTCCTTTTACTGCCAATGATATATTAGTGTTCTTTTTTTATTTACAAATGTGTTTTAATCTGAAATCTATAATTTTGTTACTCTTGAAAATAGAAAAATGGTTTTAAAGGTTTATTATCATTTTTTGTGTTCTTAGGTATGTGAATTTTTGTCGATGGCATGGAAAAGGAAAATATCGCCGGGATGAGAAAATATATCGAGATACATAGAAAACACAGTATCTTAGATGTCATTATAAGATTTAGAGTGGTTTTGATTTTTGAATTATTTAGTTTCAATCTCTCTCAATGATTAATATTTTTATTCTTTCTACGCTACTATAATGTCCTAGGTTTGTACTGATAAAGATGTTAATTCTGCACTATTAGTTTCAGTACAATTGTTGTACAATTAGGTTATGCGCAATTAGTTTACGTAGCATATGATGGATTCTGCACAGGTGCTGATTTTTTGAATTATTTAGTTTTGATCTCTCTCTAATGGACGAATTGGCTACTTGCTTTAGACTATTGATTTAATATATGTTCGGATTTAAAATTTTGTAACCTCATTGTAGGTGTTCGGATAAATGCCTATGTGATTGGCCCCGACATCACTTGAAGACCATTTACGCCGATCACCATTTACACCCCTCAATGTGGGTATGTATTATTGCGTTATTACTTTGCTATTCAAACGCGTACTAGATCTGGAAACCATTCTTTGATTTTGTCAATAATTACCAACCACCTCTATGAAGACTTGGATCAACAGTTAATATTTTTCTACTGTGTTTTCAATAGGAATCAATGATGCACAAAAGAAGAGGCGCGGAAGAATGCATGTTACTTCTTTGTTTAGCAGAAGAGGCACTGAAGAAAGCCGTTGTTCTGCATGCTACTTCTTTGTTCAGCTGAAGAAGCATGGAAGAAATCCGCAGCTGAAGCCAAGAGGAAGAGAGAAATTGAGAGGGAATCAGCCCCTCAGGTGTTGCAAAAGATGGAAAAGACGGTTGATATCAATGTGAATTATGAGTTTATGAAATACTTGGAAATGTTTAGGGTTGCCCCCACTAAACAACTGGAGATTTTGGTAGATGAGACAAGCCCAATTCATTATCAATATTTTCTTGGGAGTTTTAAAATAGTGGGAAGGAGAGACATGATGATATTGGATAGTTCTCATGATTTGAGAATTGTGCTTCAAGTGTAGGTATAGAATACTTCTTCCTCTATATTTTTTTTCCACCGTATTTAGATGTCTTTTCACGCAAGTGAATTGATTTGTAATGTTTTTGATCTAAATATTGGTTAATGTTTATACATTGATGTTATTTTGACAACTTTAATTGGAGATTAGGAGCAGAGTAATGTTATGTTCTAATCATCTGTAATTTCTTTTTTACATGAACTATGACATTGGACAATTATTATTAAGGGATAAAGCTGATCCAAAACTTCATAGGATTGAAAACTGTTTTTCACAATATGTTTTCCATTTATTCGATGTATGTTTGTTTAAAAATGTAATGCTTACAAAATTTTCTATTATATTTGTCAATTGAAAAAAGATTTTAGTATCCTAGACCCTAAACTAGAATAGTTTTATGGATTCACAATGTGTCTATGTTTGGCCTACAAAAAAACAATTGGCACTATTTTGACTTTGTGTACAAACTTTTCATTTTGGCTTGCATACAATTTCTTTATAATTTTTGCAAACATATGATGTTATATATCTTATACTTTTAAAAACACGCCAAAATAAGCATGTTTGAGCTTAACTAAATTGTGTGAATTCAGATGCTGGACCAGGAGGCCTCCTCTATAGCTGAAATTCTTTATGAAGTCCTCAAACACCATGTCGCATTTACTCTCTCCAACGATTGGAACCTCAACAAGGAATCTGGAATTAATGGATTGAATGACGAAACCAACAGGAATATTATTTTGAAATGGATGAGAAGTAGGAGGATGCTAATGTTTCGTCGAGTTGGTTGCCGCAATAAATTTATGCATTTGTATTCTGCCTGAAGGACCAGATATTGAGGAATCTAAGAACATCTTACAACTCAAAGTGCAGAGTGAGACGCCTTTCGTGAGGAGGAAAAGAAAAAAAAATAGCGCGTGCAAGCTCTGAGCATACACTAGATCTTTGAGGAACTCGCATTATTACATGTTCTTACTGCTTTTGATCCATTCAATTCCTCATTTGGACTAGGTTTGCTTGCATACTAATTTTTTCTTCGCTATTCTTACTTATTTAGCACTTTGCCATGTAAGTTATGCTAATATGTTTTAATATTAACTGTAAATATTGTACTACCAGTTGCGTCTATCAACTGATCAAATTTGTTAAATTATAATACAAGAACTGATACTGAACTGAGCCACACCGCAGTAGCGCCACCACCACCATCATGTTGTGGTGTTTTGAGAAATCACCTCCCTCCAAGTGTGTGTGCGTTCAAGCATAATGAATAAGTTGAGGAAGCTGAATCGTCCCTCATGTCATCCCCTTTCTATGCTGAGAATAATGGTCTTATAGTTGGTGAAGCACGACCGCATTGAAACCACTGTTGCCATGGCTAAATAATTTTGTAGGCTTACCGATAACATGGTACAACTTGGAAAACAGGGTACTCTTTGTGCTTCACGGAGTGCCTTTGACTTTGTGCAAGGGGATGATGTCACACAATAAGAGTTCAATTAGCATTGCTAATGCGTTTACTAAGAGGAATGTAGCAGCAACCAGTCCATTTCCGAATCTTTGATGACTTACGAGGGAAGTAGATACTTTTTAAATATTAGATTCCCTATTGTGTAGTACCGGACACGTGACTTAAAAAATCTCTTCATTATTCGAGTATTCTTTTGGTTTTAATTTAGATTTTGGATTGTGTATTGAAAATTTCACTTCTGATCAGGTATTTTCAATTTCATTTTTGCTTAGATATTTTCAATTCTGGATTGGGCGTGTCTAGAAGAGCAAGAAAAAAAATGAAGCTGTAACATCCGAAAAGAATTCCAATAAGAAGGAATGACAAATTAGTATAAGAACGTATGGGTGTGATATTATGACGTTTGTGCCTTTTTAGTTACCTTACATCAATGCTTAAATTTTCTTAAATGTTTGGACATTAAAATTTCATTATCACAATTTTAATTCCTCAAATGCGGACTAATTAATTTTTCAGAGTGTAGCGAGTTTTCCTCTAATAGCCGACTAATGAGTAGTGAGTGGTAATGAGTAGTGAGTGGTACATGGATTTATCCAGAACCACTGGAATCTTAGAGTGATTGTTCAGGTGATGTTTGTGTTGGACAATTGTAAATGAAACAGGGGAAGAGAATGTGTATTCGTGGGGAAGAGTAAGGCTGGGTCATGTTCAGAGGGTGATGCAACTGGGAACCAGTTACAACGATTTTCAGGTTTCTTCTCTGGACATCTAAGGAGTTTTAATCATACTTTTATCATCAATGTTATCTTTTTACTAATTTTTGCATTTTTTCCAGATTTAAATAGATATTTTCAAGACTATTTGTCCATTTGTCAATCAAAGGTATTCTTCCCCCATCTACTCCCTTTATCCGAAACTTATACTGGTGTTGGGAATGGTATTTGGTGCGTCACATATTTTCATTATTTTTCTACTTTTATGCATTTTTATTTATTTAATTGGTTCTCATGAGGAGTATTTTACTTTGTGCTTTTATAGGGTCCGAAGAATTCATCGAATATGTCATTCAATACCTAGAGAAGGTCACTAAATTCTCCTGTCATCGGGTGCTCAACATGCGCTTCGACTTGGCATCGGCCGACCCACAACTTGGTCAAGTTCTGAATTCGTTCTTCTTGGGAGACCCTAAGAGTATCCATTTTCTTTACGACGACATCGTCTTTTCGTGCTCTTCCAGATCGAGCTTCCCAACTCGAAAAGGATAAAATAAAATCCAACATAAATGACCTGCCCATGCTTCCATATGATGATCGAAACTACTTTTATCTCAACCACTCGAGTTTCCCGTTCGAGCTGTATTGAATCAGCCACATGTATCTCAACCTGTTTGACAGAGTTCATTCCCACAAGTACTGAATAAATGTCCTTATTCAATAAACTGTATTGCATAGCTAAAATAACATTATCACCACCACCAAATAGCAGTTTGGGGTGTATGGAGACAACTTTGTGATATATCAGACCACAAACTGTTACATAGATCCAATTAAAGGTACAAATTCTCTACATATACAACAACTTAACATAGATCCAATTGCAGGTACCTATTAACTGATCACAATATGCCACAACTGTACGTCACAATAGATCCAATTACAGGTACCTCTCTAATTTCATATACCACAACTGTAAGTCACAACTGACCACAATATACAACAACTAACTTACAAAATTTATATATGTTAACATAGATCCAAATTGTCTCCAATTGCAGGTACAATTGTTATACAATTCTCTCCAAATGGCAGTTTATTGCATATCAGACTTAACATATACAATTTTCTAACAATTTCTAATTGTTTGTGGTATGATTTTATCAATTGCAGGTACAAATTCTCTCCAAATAGTAGTAGCTCAAAAACTCTCCAAAGATTGATGCTTATCAAAGAATTTGTTGAAAAATATATCACTGAAGTGGATGGTAATAAATATAGTACTTAACATACGATTGGAATAAAGATTTACTAAACCGATTTGAGAAATCACACAGTGATGTTTCAAACATTTGAAAAAATGATGATTCAAATATTTTGATACTTTTATTAGATGATAACTTATGTATTGTTGTTCTTTTCTTCTTTACTGGGTACATTTGTTTTAATTCATTTATTTATTTATTTGAATATCCATCTCATCATTGTTGATGCCATAATTACTTATGTATTGGTTGTATTTCGACAAGTTGAGTTAATTTGATGATGTTAATGTGAGTTCCCAGACGAATTATTACAATTTTTTTGGAGTATTTTTTTATTTCTTAAACAAGGTGTATAATCCTATAAATAAAGGAAAATTTTCCCAAATTTCTAAATTGTCTACACATTTGTGTTGTAAAACAAACTTTATGACTTAAATTTATGCAATTCAATACTTTGAAAATTTACATTTATAATATATAAGACGTCTGTTATTTACATTTCACACGAGTTTTACTTTTTAAAATTATCTACGTGCCTTTAGGCACGGGCATACCCTAGCATTATGTTCATCATTATTCCTGCTATTTAGAATTATTCAATTACTTGAATATATTAGCATTATTCCTACTATTTAGCTTCCACTTTCTTCTTACTGACTTTTTTTTTTCCAGTAACGCCAAAAGCCCCATTCCATAATGTAGACAATAAATTAGGAGATATTAAACATGGATACCCCATAGTACCATAGTACCAGAACTTACACAACCACCAAAAAAGGATATCCAAGGCGTAGGCCCAAAGGAAGCACCAACAGGTAAGCGTGAGAGCCATTTCGGGAACACTGTGATACGAGCTCAACTGTCATATACAAATAACCACCTTATATGCTTCAAAAACTCCATGTGACAAGTCTGGTACAACAGTGCATGCTGAGGACACTATAATACAGATCAAGAACTTTGGGGAGCACTCGCGACTCATCTTCTTACTGAAAATATGGGTCGAAGCTCTGTTTCATCATTTTATCCATCGAAAGTGTTAATTACTTTAAAAAAATTCTGACCGGCTCCTTTATTACTTGGTTATAATGTTCCGAAAATGATAAAATTACCATCGTGGCCTACATGATGCATGTCGGTGGCACAAACCACATACTGTTATATATGTATTCACTCCGACACATGCTAACAATGATGTGACAGACCTCAAGTAGATAAAGATACCCTTACTCAGCTTGGTGCTTGCTTTTAGTTTATTATGCTTACTTTCATTTTTATTAATTACAGAATTATGGCGTGCTCATTGCAACTTTATATAATATATTTATTCGTTGAGTAGCTATGTTGACAGGACCTGACATTTTCCGATTTGGTGTTTTTGTTAATTTTTGTAGATATCAGGTTTCGCATCGTTTAAGGATTTGATTTTAAGGTCATTATCATTCCACTGAATTTGTTACACGTGCCCTTCTTTATGCAGAATTTTGAATGAAGTAGTTAGTTTATATAACTCACTTTAGGGATTTGGTGTATGCTTCTCTGCCAGGTTGATACTCATTTTCAAATATTGATGAGCACAAACATTCCTAATGCTGCTTATGCCCTTGCCGAAATACTGCTTATTGCCAATGCTATCCTTGACAAAGAAGTCGAAGTAATCCTTCAAAATATTGTTTATCCCCTTGCCAAAATACATATGCATCTGATGTATGTCATATTCCGTTATATAGCACGATGAGGGTCTTGCTACACAGAGGATGACATATTTGAGTTTCGCTCAGACGATGCACAACATGTAAAAGGCTTTCCAAAAGAAGGTTTAGAAATTATATGTTTCCATTATGATGGTTCCCATTACATGATTTACACACATTCGGATCCGTTTCTGTCTGTTGTTATTGTTCTGAATGATTTACACATTCCCAAGCTCCTGGAAGACCCTGCCACAATAGGCACCATAGTTTGTAATATTAAACACATAGTTTCTAATATTAAACAAGTAGTTTGTAAGTACTATGAAAATGAGTTCAATATTATATATAGGGGACTCCATTTGCCTACAATATAGTTCAATATTTTGCAGTTTTCATATTTTTTTCGCCCCCCCCCCCCCCCCCCTCAATTTTTATGAAGTTTTAATGCTTGGATGCTATATTTTTTAGGTCACTCCTTTCCGAGGTTGAAGAATCCATTTAAGATTTTATGAGATATGACGTTTTCAGCATTTGCCCTGCTTCACATGTTTACTCTAAGGAAAGCATTAGCTATAAATGGCGCCATCATCCAGGTAGTGATAAATTCCATGTAGTCAATATCACCCATATATTTATATATTTATAATAGGTCTACCTACCATAGTTGTCCTACTTGCATTATCCATTAGCCTATGAGGCTTCCTCATCAACTATGGAGGTCGACCGGTGGAACCTGCTAATCACTGGGTATAATTCGATGAATAATTCTGCCACCCAGTTATCAGCATTACCTGAATTCATGCATCATCAAACGAAGCATCTGGGATCTCTCAACAGTCTCCCCCATATGCAAGTCACAGCAAACAGCAAAACAATAAGACTGAGATATTTGCAGCACACATTTTTTTTAGTTAACTCAACCCATAATGCCTGCTGCTGTTGGTGAGCTCAAAATTTGATTTTGTTCAAAATTTGATTATGGTATGGAACCACTTCAGTAGAATTCATCTGATGAGTGTTTGATGGTTGAAGAAATAAAGATTTCTTGGCTGTTGCAATTCAAACAGAGGGATTAATTGAGAGGATTAGTAGAAACAATGTGCTCTTTAGCAGAAGAAGGCTTCAGGTATAATGAGAGGTTTGTTCAACATTTTCATGTCTTTTATAATTTGATTATCTTCAATGATGAAAATGCAGATGTTTTAATTTTTTTTGCATATTTTGGTAATTATAGACACTGATTTCACGACATTATGTTTAGCTGTTGCAAAACATACTACAAACAAGTTTGGAGGAAATGAGAAGCCAACGAACCTGCGTTTGGTATGTTTTCAATTAGGACATTCTTTTTTTTACCTGTTTTGATTTAATATCTTCATATGACTCCTTTTTTACTTTCTGGGTACCATTGGTTTTATTCGAATCATAGATTGCTATTGAAAACAATGGGGGTTTCCTTGATGTGATAAAAAATGGGACACGTGGTGTTGATTTTGAACAAAAGAATGCAATCTGAACTATAGGTTTTGTTGCTAGGCTTATGGGATTGTAATATGTGTCAGCTGACCCTTCATCCTCCAGATTTCGGGTTAATAAATTAAAGCAAGCTGTGAACTATAGTCACGAGTTTGGTCTCAGATAATGACTTCGGAAAAGTGAGGACAAAACAGGAATGGAGGCCTTAGGATGTTCAGAAGATCGGGTCATATGAGAATATTCGATCGCTATCAACAAAGCATAATGCGAATCTCGCTTTACCACTAAAGAGTTTTAAAGGTATTTCTTCAAGAAAAACGTCTCATGTGGTTTATTGTAATACGGTGACTAAATATATTTATGACATTTTGTAGACTAAATTTGTACCTTCTCAATTCTCACTGTATTTTGGAGACTAAATACATTTATGACATTTTGTAGACTAAATTTGTACCTTCTAAATTCATGGATATTTTGTAGACTAAATACATTTATGACATTTATGTCTTTATACAGGGTTTTGGATTGACTATTATTATTGTTGTTACAGGCTGTTAATTTTGTTGTTGGATTTTTTTTATTTCTTAAACATGGTGGATAGTTCGTAAAACAGAGGAAATTTTGCCCAAATCTTTTAAATTATTTACACGTTGTAAAATAAACTTCATAACTCAGATTAACACGATTCAACGCTTTGAAGATTTGTACTTATAATATATAAACCATTTATTATAATATGTAAACAAAAGTGTTTAAGAATAATTTTCTTGCAAAACAAACACTCAAAACATGAACTTTTTCAAAGAGGGATTAGGCTATCAAAAACTCTCTCTAGAAATTGTAGAAGATGAAAAAGTTAGTTTTTCAAAGTTGGTTCCCACACATAATAAATCCAAAAAAAGTTAGTTGGACAAAAGTAGTGGGAACATGGAGAAAACTGCCAAAAACTTCCAAAATATTTTCCCGCCGAAAATGTCGTTTGAACTACCCTTCTAACGAGGTTCCAGAAGCCAATTGGGAAAAGTCTTTGACAAACTCGTTCAAATGATATTCTCGTTCGAACGAAACACTTTTGTTAAAAAATACACAAGAATCTCCCTAAAAACTACGCAAGGTATATATATATATATATATATATATATATATATATGGGAAAACAAGTAGAGCGAAGATGCATAAAGTGTTAAAGACATGAAAGCATATGGGCAACAAATAGATAATAACTAATCCAAGCAGGAATAATGGATGTTAACCATGAAGCGAACAAAACTTATATCAATTTGAAACATAAGAAACTAGGCATGTGATATCAAACAAAATTTTGCAACAAGTTAGGTACCAATTATGAATTAATGCATAGGTGGACTAGTTAAAATGTCAAAGACTCAAAATAAAACATAATATCATATATATGTATACAAAATAGATATAAAATATATACAAGCACACATATATAGATATAAACCTAAAAATGACACAAAATAAATTAACATGAGTTTTCCACACTCTTATAACAAAAATGTGTCATATGGAAATGGAAGTGAAAGGGTGTGAACAAGATACCAATGAATTAAAACCCAATCACTGAAAACATGTTCACGGAGTTCTCATTTGATTGCAAACTTTATCACATTTGAATATAACCTCATGTGATAATATAAATTGAACTCAATGAACAAACATACACAATGCATACAAGCCTAGAATTTTGATGATTCTATAAACCAATAAAGTCATGACAATGAAAGCGCAACTAGGATAAACGGACATTGTGCAAACCGTTGATAAACCATCCAAACCCCCTCAAAACAAGCATGTTAATTTTTGAATGACTATATCAAACTAAACAAGTAGGCCTTGGCAAATATTTCTTTTGAAGCCATTATTCTTTTAGGCCTTTGGACCATGTATTTCTTTTAAGTCCACTCAAGCAGTGGCTCACTCGCAAAGGTTGATATTTCCTTTTGGAGCTCTTCCCCGTGCACATTTATATATAACATTTGTATATCTCACTCAAAGCTCACGTGTAACGAATTCTAACATGCACTAGTCCTCCTAGGTCACATAATACTTAGATGACAATATTGGTAGGAGAACACCACACAAAGCTCAAATAAACATGTGAAGTTAAAATTTCAAGTGAGCTCGAGCATCTGTGAATTGAGGCATCTAAAAATCGAATCCATTATAGCAACACAAAATCCAACTACTCCATGTAAGCATTGTAAAGAACATTTTAAGGATTGACAATCTTAACCAAAAGTTCTAGCCACATCGAAGTAAAAAAATAAGGGATTTAAACACAAGTATATGCCACAAAAGATGTGTAAAACTGAAATACACAAAATAAAAATATTTTTGAGTATTTGAAATTTTTAATCAAACAAACAAAAATATTTACTCAAAAGACAAACAAAAATCATTTGTATTTTTCATTAAGCCAAAATTACTAAAACGGTATAACACAAATGATAAACAAAAATCTTTTTGTATTTTTCATTTAATGTAAACAAAATAACTATAATACAAAAGACAAACAAACTTCATAATTATAGCATGAGATTTGTGATAAAGAAATGTATAGACAATGATAAACAAGCATACACTTAGCATGATAATATAGCATGAATCATAAAAGATAAAGTATGCAAACAAGTAACTCATTCGACCTTTAGATTTAGAAAATGAGGTATCGTGTGAAAGTAAATGAGAATAAAAAAATCCTACCTTGTAAAGCTACCAAGTCGGATCTCCTAACCCAAACTAATGATTATTGACGATCTAGGGATATAGGAATCTTGGATACCACGGTTTCCTTACGTTGGGATTTTCTAGGACCTCGTTTAAGATCAAAACAAAATTTCTTAAGATGAACTTTTCGACCACAATGTGAACACCTAAAGACTCGGTGAAAAGACCTACCTAAGGAATGATATATAACATTGATCCTAGAGGATTCTCCTAAAACATTGGTTTTTGGCTTTATGAGTTGACTCATTACAAGTATCGAATCCTAAACCACACGTGTCATTTTTAATTTGGACCTTTCCTAATATTTTATCTAATTTCTCTGAAGGACACTCTAAATCAAATTTGACTTTACTAGAGTCTTTTAGTTTATTTTCTAAATCTACAATGTGAGACTCTAATAAAACCTTTAAGGCTATCTCTCTCGCCATCTACATATTCAAGCTTCTCACGAAGATCTCTCTCACGTCTCCTAAGGTCTTCCACTAAAGCACTCTCATTTATGACCTCGACATGCTCTTTCAAACTAGCTTCTAATTTCAAATTTTCTCTTTTTAATTTAATAAATTCTTCATATAGTTCTTGAAATGAAAATTGAAGTTCACTCAAATTAACCTCTTCTTCATTTTCACTCCCTCTCTCTCTCTCTCTCTCTCTCTCTCTCTCTCTTCTTCACTCCCACTACCATAAAAAACAAGGGAATCATAAACTATGGCCTTGGAAGTGTCATGTGTTAAAATTTTATCAATAAAGGAGTGCTCACTTTCACTCACATGACTTGCCATAAAAGCCACAAAGTTGAGCTTAGTGGGGGAATGGGGTCCCTCTTCCTTATCACTATCACTAAGGGTTCCATTATAGGAAATTGGTTGTTTACCCTCTCTCCTTAGTTTAGTGGGGCACTCTCTCGCCCTATGGCCATAACCCTCACAACCGTAACACCTATTAACCTCGTCCCTATTAAGATCATCTTTTTGATATTTAGGGATCTTATCGGTTTTGTCGTGCTTAGAGTTTTTGAATTTCTTAAAATCATTTTTATATTTGTTAAACTTGAGAAATTATCAAAATTTCTTATCAAACATATCCATCTCCTCCGAGTCACTATCACTTCCGCTCTCTACTACTAGTTTTTCCTCCTTTCAGTCTTTCAAAGCAATGCCCTTATCTATTTTTTTTTCAATTTTAAAGGGAAACATGCCTAGTACATAGGTGTGTAAATCACCTACGAGCTCTTCTAATTTCGTAAAGGCTAAAGTAGGTAAAGAATTTAACACGGTCACCTTAGGAATAAATCTATAGGGTAGGGACCTTAAAATTTTCTTTACTACTTGGTCGCTGGGTATTTTCTCTCCCAAATTAAAAGATGAATTAACTACATCGGAAAGTATAACAAAAAATTCATCAAATGTTTCTTTTTCATTCATTTTGATGGTTTCAAATTGAGTGGTGAGGTGTTGATGTTTAGAATCTTTTACGACACTAGTTCTTTTATGAGTGAGTTACAAAATATCCCAAGCTTCTTTAACGGTTTCACACGTCATCATGCATCGGAATTCATCCGGTGTGACCGCGCTAAACAAGACAGTTAAGCCTCAAAAATTAAAATTTGCAGGTTCAAATTCATTCTCACTCCATCTATCTGTGGGTTTGGGAATACGTTCATTTTCAACTAAATATGAAGGTGGGGACCACCCGTTAACGGGTGACAACCAAACCCTCTCATCTAGAGACCTAAGTGCTGATTTCATACATGCTTTCCAATACGCGTAGTTGGAACCATCGAAAATAAGAAATTTTGAAAATGGGGATAATTCAATTTTTATTCAAAATAATTAGAAGGACCTTAACGCAATAAATTAGCGCTCTGGCTCTGATACCACTTGTTGGAATGCATGGACCCCCAATTTTAAATTTTTTAAAAAGAATTTCTTTTAAATGCGGAATAAGGATGGTTCAACCCAACAATTTAATTTTCCAAATCTTATTGGTTTTCTTTTCTTAAAAAGATGAAAAATTAGATTAAACAGAAATTTTAATTTCTAAAAGAAAAATTAAAATTAAACCTAAATAAATGAATTATGATGAACACGCACACACACACTTGAAATTTACTTAAACCAAATTAATGTAACCCAAGTCCTAGAAATTTGCCTAACATTAATTAATTCAATTTGCAAATTAGGCCAAACCAAATTTTATCAAATTACATTAATTAGAATTCAATTAAATTAAGTTAAACATTACCCAAATGTTAATCATGCACCAAATTAAATAAGAGAAGTGAATTAAACCATATTTTATCTTTTCATCCTAAGCATGTGTTCTAGGTGATTTGTTGTAATAACCTATATTTTTGAGTAATTATTTTTATATAAATTTGTCATGTGAGGTAATTATATAAAATAATGGCAGTTGGAGTAAATATTATTTCAGTGATTTAAAAGATAATATTTACTAAGTTTTGCATATTTACTTTTAAGTGAATGTAAATAGCATCATGCAATGTTTTATTGCGTCGTAGTGCTTTAAGCGAGAGTTATGGTTGAAAAATGATGTTGGAACATGAAATGGTTTATGTTATTCCGGATGCGAATTTAGAGGGCGCAGTTAGTCTTGAAATAGTCGAGATAGTCAAAATAAGTGCCATGCTGTATTTTTGAGTTTCGGGTACTTTTGACCGGTTATGGCTTAATTATGTTGTCTCGAGTCATTTTAATTGGTGTAGTAACAATTAAAGATAGAATTTAGTGTTAAAAGTCATTTAAGTCTTCCAACCACATTTATTCTCATTTATATGTCTCAAACCTTGAGAGAAGGAGAGAGAAAGAGAAATTAGAAGAAAAGAAGAAAAAGGAAGAGGATTGAAGAATTGGAGCTAAAATTTGTTTCTACCGGAAGACAATCCAAGATTTCAGCCTTAAGGATAGTTTCTAACTTGCAAATCTATGATCTATTGTAGATAAATTGTATTGATAGTTGTGTATTTTAATGGATTGAATAAATTGTGGGTTTTGAGAAATTTGGTGTTTAAACCCTTAAAAAGGGTATTAAATTTGATTTAAGTTGATTTTAGTAAGTGTTGATTGGTTTAGAAATGGTTTGGGGTTAAGATATGTTGATTTGGTTGAGATTTGAGGAGATAAGTATCAGTTTTGGGTCAAATTAGGGTTCATAACTCATAGCCCCCAAACTTGGCAAATCTGCCAGGGCGAATCGATTCGCCCTCCCTAGCAAATCATTTCTCTTAGAAGGGAGGCTACAAGTCTGGGGAGCCGAATCGATTCGGGTTAAGGCAAATCGAGTCGTCATGAGACTGGGAGTTTGGTATTCTCAGACGAATCGATTCACTGTTCAGGGCGAATCGATTCACTGGGGTGAATTGATTCGTTAGGGCGAATCGATTCGGCCCTGGGGTGAATCGATTCGGAATCTTGCTAATTTAGGATGTTTTTGCTAGGTTAGTTTTTAGCCATTTTCTTCTAGGTTTAAGGCCTACGAACCTTCTCTTATGAAGTAAAATAGAGTACTAGAGTCTTGTATTAGGATTATGAATACTCTAGACTAGATGGGGGGGGGGGGGGGTTATTCGGCTTATTTCAAGGGCTATATAATAGATGTAAGGTAATTTCTTTAATTAGTAAACTAGCCTAAGACTACGGAAAAGTGAGTTTACATAGTTTTAGACTTTTAGAGATTGGTATGAGGTAATCTCACTTGATGGATTATTGGGTTGTTGTTAATTTATGGAGAATAATTTGAATATAACTGAATATTGTATTTCACGTTGTTAAACATATATGGCTCCGAATAATGTAGCGTACATTTTTCAATTAGCATATTTTGTGAATGATAAATTTCATATACGTACCTCTCTAAATGCTATCATAAGGGAAGTTACGCGCATGAGGTGAAGTTCCCTGGCTAGTAAATGCTGGGTGAATATAGTCATAGGCCATAGGACCGGTTATTATATATTGTGTTGTTATATTTCGAAGTGAGGTAATTTCAGGTATGGTTATGACTCACTGTCGAAGGTATATGGTTTCTTACCAACGTCATGTGATTTAGGATGACAAGATTGTCTTGGTGATAGGACGTAGAAGATGATAGCTATTTAGGGGCGCATCCAAAGAGGTGACTCCCGAAAGGATGGTCTTAGAATTGTTATATGTTTTGATTATAACTATTCTTATGAAAGTGGTATTTTATAAATCGTGAAGCATTTTATAAAATAAAATGTTTTGGGAATAAGTTTCTTAATGAGGAATAGACTTGTAAAGTCATAATCTGCTAAACTGAAATGGAATCTTATAAAGTGAAATCGAGTTACATTCTCATGCATAAAATGAATATTCATTATTGAAATTGATATTGGGCTAAGTTGTGCATTTAGACTGAGAGGTGAGGATTTTTATTATTTGTGAAGAGGGAGATAAGCTGATTCATGATGATTAGATATTCATAACTATCATGCATTTTATTCACATGTATATCATATCAAACGAGGCCCTGACTCGTTTATATCTCTTATTTTTGCATGAATTCTCTTTACGCCCAGGTGCTCCGCCCCAAGGACGCCCGTAATGACCCTTCCATCCAAGTGTCCTGGAGCTATAACATTTTACGGATGTTGTAGGATATTTGTTATAGACGCTTGTATCTTTTTGTACTATAGCTATGATCAGTCTACACATTTGGGCGCGTTGCACAAGTTTTGTACTTGTTTATATACAATGATATTTATTTTAATACTCAGTGTAATCGCTTGTACTAGTCTGTTAACCGACATCTTATTCGATTATTATATTGTCAATGAATGTAATGGTTATTTGTCTTTTTATCCACCATCTATTTAAATTAGATTGTCTAAATGGTTTTCTTTTAAACTTTCAAATTTAATTGACATCCGTTTTCTAAAATAATTGGTGGTTATCTCGTATTATAAATTTTTACGACAGTGATGCTAAGAATGGACCATTTATGATTTATGTAATTATTGGAGTATAGGGATGGACACTTCTTATTTTAATAAGCGGGGTGTCACATTTGTAAGATAAAATAAATTCACAACCACTACGCCGCGATGTATGAGGAGAAACCCACAACGGGAAAAAACCTCAGACGACTAAGTATGGTATTTTTACAAGTACAAGACAAATGGCTTATTCAACTCGACTCGACTACCCTCAATCCCCTGGCGCATCTTCTTGTACCAACCTCCTCTTAGTCGACAATATCGTAATCCAACGGATCATTGGAATCCACCAATGAAGCTTTTGGACAACCGTCAACCCTTGCACAATGCCTTTCACCGTGTGAGTATGCCTCAGCAAAACAACGAACTTCTTCTTTATGGCATGTAGAAGTAAACCCAAACTCTTTTCTTCTTAGGTAGAAAAGTGAACCCGGTGCCAAAAAAACTCCAAGCAAATATATATATATATATATATATATATATATATATATATATATATATATATGGTACTTGGAATAAACAAATATGGGTGTAAATAAAAGAGGGATTAGGCTCTCAAAAACTCTCTCTAGAAATTGTAGAAGATGAAAAAGTTAGTTTTTCAAAGTTGGTTCCCGCATATAATAAATCTGGCAAAAGTTAGTGGGACAAAAGAAGTGGGAACATGGAGAAAGCTGCCAAAATATTTTCCCGCCGGAAATCTCGTTCGAATGAGATTTTCGTTCGAATGAAATCTTGTTCGAACGACCCTTCTAATTAGGTTCCAGAGGCCAATTGGGAAAAGTCATTGGCAAACTCGTTCGAACGACATTCTCGTTCGAATGAAACACTCGTTCGACCGACAATATCGAACGAAATCCCAGAAAGTTCATAATTTAATTTTAGCCCAAAAACTTTATTAAAAGTTCTAAAATTAACCTTCTGAAAATAAACTTCATTTTAAAATAAAATTACACCCATTAAAAAAAATGTTCGAAGCTCCTATATATATATATATATATATATATATATATATGTAATGCATCCATACCTTAGGAGAGATTGGAACTAAGTTGATGACGTGAAACGAGGCACATGTAAATCGGCAATGATGTTCTCTTGATAAGAAGGCCGCAACATTTTCAACTTCAACATGTCATAGAATTGAAGGATACATAAGAACACTATCCTTTGACTCAAATGTTTTTTTCCGGAATTGAGCCAACACTACATTAAGACTCAATCGAAGACTTGTGTCCTTACATACACCATTAGTTATCTTCTTGCAACTTGTGCGTCCCCTTGGATTGGAATGGAAGAACATTTTCACCTGACCTAATACTTTGTACACCTCTTAATTATATTTGAAGTTTTTGTGGCAGCGGGAACATTTGCACTCAAAATAGTGAGTGTGCTTCTTCTTTGGTTTCTAAAGCTGAAAGAAAATTAGAGTCAATCAAGTAAACAAATAAATAAAATAGGATAAAATGAACAGATCATAAGATTTTCAACTTTTGATACACTGAATGATCATCCAAAAAAAAAAACTTATGTACGTCATTCTCCAAGATCAACATACCCAGCATAACAATTCATGGATGATGAATCCAAAACTATAAAAGAGTTGAATGATTGAGCCATTAAATCCCCTAAAAGAGTTGAATGAGATTAAACATATAAGAAATAAAAGAATGGAGCTAATAACTTACTTAGAACAAACCTAAAAGATAAACATTGAGACATTTGATTTAGATCTACAAAACCTAAATCAAAAGAACAATACAATGAGGTAAACAAGTTCGATTCACATCTAAAAAGATAACAACAACAAAAAAACTTCAATAGAAAGAAAATAAATAACTCGAAACCAGCCGTTAAAAGTACACACAAACGCACATAAATACTAACTTCTTGACAAAATGAAAGAGTGGAATTGTGTTCTTAAGTAAACATTACAAACGTGAAGTTTACATATCTTCAAAATGAAACCAAACCAAAATTAGTTGATACACTACAAGAATAAAACACACTTCGCAACACAAAAACTATGTCGCGAAATATATTAATTATGTCGCAAAAGACATTTCGCGACATAAGACTGCTTGTCGCCCCTGTGTCGCGGTAGCCCCGTTGGGGAATGTATTCCACGACATACATATCTATGTCGCGGAATGCATATACCAATCGTGACAGGATACATGTCGGGAAATGTATATATTTATTAAAATAAATATTAATATTTATTTTACATATTAAATAATACCTTACCTTTCGCGACATAATGACATATCGCATAATAGTTCTTTACGCGACATGCCGTACATGTCGTAGAATGTAGTTCTTTACGCGACGTGACATACATGTCGCGGAATGTCATTCTTTAGGCGAAATTTCATATTTTAGGCGACATCCATAGCATGCCGCGGAATGTCTCCTTTTGGCGACATGATAAATATGCCGCAAAATGTCATCTAATTAGGCGATAGTGTATGTCGCTAAATGTCATTTATAGTACCACTAAAAGTCATTATTCAAAATATGATTTGATTTTTAGCAACACCGAAGTTATGTCGCTAAAAGAGATTTTTTTTCAATAATAATTCCAAAAGAAGATTGAAAGATGCATATATAAAATTTTTTGCCATGATATAACCTATATAAATGTGCATCCAAACTATCACATAAAATGACACCATATTCAATTCTACAATTCTTCTTTAAAACACAATTCATTTCATTCAAATGAATATGATTACAACAAATGTTCAAAATAACACCAACTACAAAAATAATACACATTTCGCAAGAAACTATGAGTCATCCAATTAACTAGCCCAATGAAATCCATCATCAATCTGTGACAAGAAACAAATAAACACGTGTTAACCATAATTGGATTGCATAATATGAAAAAAAATCTACTTTTATCATATGTGTGCCCCTTTTTGCTATTTTTGATAGTCGTTTTACATTTTTCGCGCCTCGACGCTCAATTTTCAAATTCGGGCATGTTTTAATTAATCAATTTAGAATGCTTCATAATTTTAGAAAATTTCGACAGAGTTTCCTTTGTTTATTCTCGAAATCCAACCTGTTTTAACATTTAAAATTAACTCGGAGACATCAACAAAAGCCATAAATAAATAATCAACAAATCCCTTCCAACAATGGTCTTACTTTAGTTACACGCTCCACCCCCAGTTCTCAACATATTTACTAAGCTTAAGTTTGAGTTAATCAATTTAAAACACTCAATAATTTCATAAAAAATCAGCAGAGTTTCCTTTGTTTATTCAAGAAATCCAACTTGTTTTATCATTTAAATAAACTCAACGACATCAACAAAAGCCATAAATAAATAATCAACAAATCCCTTCCAACAACGATCTTACTTTAGCTACACGCTCCACCACCAGATCTCAACATGTTTCCTAAACTTATGTTTGAGTTAATCAATTTATAACAGTCAATAATTTTAAAAAAAATCAGCAGAGTTTCCTTTGTTTATTCAAAAAATCAAACATGTTTAACATTTAAATAAACTCAACGACATCAACAAAAGCCATAAATAAATAATCAACAACTCCCTTCCAACGATTAAACATAAATAAGCTCATAAATAACTCAATCGATAAAAGGGTTCACCCGTGTCGCCAGGATATTAATATAAAAAGGTTCACCCATGTCGTCGAGAAATGTATGTATCCCGTGTCGCGGTAGCCCCATTAACGACATCTTTTAAGCCTAAGTCAAGATTTTGCAAATTATCATCATATTCTCGAAACGAGAGTCTCGTGACTAAGTGGAAAGTTCCTACGTGTTACATTGGTCTCGTGTGAGCTGTCCGTGCCTCTTACGGGGTCGTTTGGGCGTTGTTTTGGTTTTTCACCCTCTAAAGTCATGTTTTAAACCTAAGTCTAAATTTTGCAAATTATCCTCGTATTCTCAACCCGAGAGTCTAGTGGCTACATAGTAAGTACATGCGTGTTAGTTGCTCCCGTGGGAGGTGTTTGTGCCTCTTACGAGGCCGTTTAGGGGCTGTTTTGGGTTTTCACCTTCTAACGGCATATTTTTAAGCCTCAGTCTTATTTTTAAAAATTATCATCGTATTCTCAAAACGAGAGTCTTGTGACAATGCGGTAGGTTCCTACGTGGTACATTGGTCTCATTTGAGCGGTTCGTGCCTCTTACGGGGTCGCTCGGACGCTGTTTTGGATTTTCACCCTCTAAAGTCATGTTTTAAGCCTATGTCTAAACGTTGCAAATTATCATCGTATTCGCAACCCGGGAGTCCAGTGGCTACGTTGTAAGTCCTTATGTTTTACGTTGGTCCTGTGGGAGGTGTATTTGACTCTTACGGGGCCGTTTAGGGGCTGTTTTGGGTTTTCACCTCCTAACGACATCTTTTTAAGCCTAATCTAGATTATTACAAATTATCATCGTATTCGAAACCTGAGAGTCCCATGACTACGCGATAAGTTCCTACAAGTTACATTGGTCTCGTGTGAGGTGTTCATGCCTCTTACGGGGTCGTTTGGGAGTTGTTTTGGATTTCCAACCTCTAAAGTCATGTTTTAAGCCTAAGTCTAAATTTTGCAAATTATGCTCGTATTCTCAACTCGAGAGTCCCGTGACTACGTGATAAGTCCCTACGTGTTAAGTTTGTCCTGTGGGAGGTGTACATGCCTCTTACAGGCCGTTTAGTGGCTGTTTTTTTGTTTTCACCCGCTAACGGCATATTTTTAAGCCTATGTCTAGATTTTTGCAAATTACCATTGTATTGTCGAAACAAGAGTCTCCTGAGTATGTGGTAAGTTCCTACGTGTTACATTGGTCTCGTGTGAGCTGTCCGTGCCTCTTACAGGGTCGTTTGGGCGTTGTTTTGGATTTTCACCCTCCAAAGTCATGTTTTAAGCCTAAGTCTAAATTTTGCAAATTATCATCATTTTATCAAATCGGAAGTCTCGTGACTACGTGGTAAGTCCCTTTGTGTTAACTTTGTCCCATGGGAGGTGTTCTTGCCTCTTACGGGGCCGTTTAGGGGTTTTTTGGGTTTTCACCCGGTAATGGCATATTTTTAAGCCTAAGTCTCAATTTTTACAAATTATCATCGTATTCGCAACCCGAGAGTCCCGTGACAACGCGGTAAGTTCCTACATGTTACATTGGTCTCGTGTGAGGTGTTCGTGCCTCTTAAGGGGTCGTTTAGGCGTTGTTCTGAATTTTCAACCTCTAAAGTCATGTTTCAAGCCTAAGTCTAAATTTTGCAAATTATCCTCGTATTCTCAACCCGAGAGTCCTGTGACTACGTGGAAAGCCCCTACGTGTTAAGTTTGTCCCGTGGGAGGTGATTGTGCCTTTTACGTGGCCGTTTAGGGGCTCTTTTGGGTTTTCACCCACTAACGAAATATTTTTAAGCCCAAGTCTAGATTTTTGCAAATTGTCATCGTATTCTCGAAATGAGAGTCTCGTGACTACGCGATAAGTTCCTACGTGTTACATTGGTCTCTTGTGAGCTCTTCGTGACTCATACGGGGTCGTTCGAGCGTTGTTTTGAATTTTTACACTCTAAAGTCATGTTTTAAGCCTAAGCCTAAATTTTTTAAATTCTGCTCGTATTCTCAATTCGAGAGTCCCGTGACTACGACGCAAGTCCCTACGTGTTAAGTTGGTCTCGTGGGAGGTGTTTGTACCTCTTACGGGGCCGTTTAGGGGCTCCTTTGAGTTTTCACCCTCTAACGGAATATTTTTAAGCCTAAGTCTAGATTTTTACAAATTATCGTCGTATTCTTGAAACGAGAGTCTCGTGACTATGCGGTAAGTTCATACATGTTAATTGGTCTCATGTGAGCTGTTTCGGCAACTTACGGGGTCATTTCGGCATTGTTTTGTATTTTCACCCACTAAAGTCATCTTTTATGCCTTAGTATAAATTTTGCAAATTATACTCGTATTCCCAACCTGAGAGTATAGTGGCTACGTGGTAAGTCCCTACATGTTACGTTGGTCCCGTGGGAGGCATTCGTACCTCTTACGGGACATTTCAGGCGTTATTTTGGGTTCTCACCCGCGAACGTCATATTTTTAAGCATAAGTCTAGATTTTTGAAAATTATCATCGTATTCTCGAAACGAGAGTCTCGTGACTACGCGGTAAGTTCCTACATGTTACATTGGTTTCGTGTGAGTTGTTCGTGCCTCTTATAGGGTCGCTCGGGCTTTGTTTTGGATTTTCACCCTCTAAAGTATTATTTTAAGCATATGTCTAAATTTTACAAATTATCATCGTATTCTAAAACCGATAGTCTCGTGACTATGTGGTAAGTCCCTACGTGTTATGTTTGTCCCATGGGAGGTGTTCTTGCCTCTTACGAGGCCGTTTAGGGGTTGTTTTGGGTTTTCACCCGTTAACGTCATATGTTTAAGCCTAAGTCTAGATTTTTGCAGATTATCGTCGTATTCGCAACTCAAGAGTCTAATGACTACGGTGTAAGCTCTTACGTGTTACATTGGTCTCGTGTGAGGTGTTCGTGCCTCTTACGGGGTCGTTTGGGCATTGTTTTAGATTTTCACCCTCTAAAGTCATGTTTTAAGCCTAAGTCTAAACTTTGCAAATTATCCTCGTATTCTCATCCCGATAGTCTAGTGGCTACGTGGTAACTCCCTACGTGTTAAGTTGGTCCCGTGGGAGGTGTATGTGCCTCTTACAGGGCCGTTGGGGGATTATTTTGGGTTTTCACCCTCTAACGGCATATTTGTAAGCCTAAGTCAAGATTTTTGCAAATTATCGTCGTGTTCTCATCACTACGCGGTAAGTTCCTAGATGTTACATTGGTCTCGTGTGAGATGTTCATGCCTGTTATAGTGTCGTTTGGGCGTTGTTTTGGATTTTCACCCTCTAAAGCCATGTTTTATGCCAACGTCTAAGTTTTGAAAATTATCCTCATATTCTTAACCCGAGAGTCCCATGACTACAAGGCAAGTCCCTATATGTTAACTTTGTCCCGTGGGAGGTGTCCGTGCCTCTTACAGGCCCCGTTTAGGGGCTGCTTTGGATTTTCATCCTCTAACGGCATATTTTTAAGCATAAGCCTTATTTTTGCGAATTATCGTCGTATTCTCAAAAAAAGAGTCTCATGACTATGGAGTAAGTTCCTACGTGTTACATTGGCCTGGTGTGAGCTGTTCATGCCTCTTACGGGGTCACTCGAGAACTGTTTTGGATTTTCACCATCTAAAGTCATGCTTTATGCCTAAGTCTACATTTTTCAAATTATCATTGTATTCTTAAACCGGTAGTCCCGTGACTACGTGGCAACTCCCTACGTGTTAAGTTTGTCCCGTGGGAGGTATGCGTGCCTCTAACGGGGCCGTTTAGGGAATGCTTTGGGTTTTGAACCGCTAACGACATATTTTTAAGCCTAAGTCTTAATGTTTGCAAATTTTCAATGTATTCGCAATCTGAGAGTCCCGTGACTACTCGATAAGTTTCTGCATGTTACATTGGTCTCGTGTGAGGTGTTCGTGCCTCTTACGTGGTCGTATGAACGTTGTTTTAGATTTTCACCCTCTAAAGTCATATTTTAAGACTAAGTCTAAACTTTGCAAATTATCCTCGTATTCTCAACCCGAGAGTCTAGTGGCTACATGGTAACTCCCTACGTGTTACGTTGGTCGCGTGGGAGCTGTTTGTGCCTCTTACGGGGCCGTTTAGGGCTGTTTTAGGTTTTCACCCTCTAACGGCATATTTGTAAGCCTAGGTCAAGATTTTTGCAAACTATCGTCATGTTCTCATGACTACGCGGTAAGTTCCTACATGTTACATTGGTCTCGTGTCAGGTGTTCGTGCCCGTTACAGGGTCGTTTGGGCATTGTTTTGGATTTTCACCCTCTAAAGCCATGTTTTATGCCAACATCTAAATTTTGCAAATTATCCTCGTATTCTCAACCTGAGAGTCCCGGGACTATGAGGTATGCTACTTTTCCCGTTGGAGGTGTCCGTGCCTCTTACGGGCCCCGTTTAGAGGTTGTTTAGGTTTTCACCCTCTAACGGCATATTTTTAAGCATAAGCCTTGTTTTTACGAATTATTGTCGTATTCTCAAAACAAGAGTCTCGTGACTACGTGGTAAGTTCATACGTGTTACATTGGTCTGGTGTGAGATGTTCATGCCTCTTACGGGGTCGTTTCGACGCTGTTTTGGATTTTCACCCTCTAAAGTCATGTTTTAAGCCTAAGTCTACATTTTTCAAATTATCATTGTATATTCAAATCGGTAGTCCCGTGACTACGTGGTAAGTCCGTACATGTTAAGTTTGTCTCGTGGGAGGTATTCGTGCCTCTAACGGGGCTGTTTTGGGTTTTCACCTGGTAACGGCTTATTTTTAAGCCTAAGTCTCGATTTTTGAAAATTTTCGGCGTATTCGCAACCCGAGAGTCCCGTGACTACGCGATAAGTTCTTACATGTTACATTAGTCTCGTGTGAGGTGTTCGTGCCTCTCATGGGGTCATTTGGGCGTTGTTTTAGATTTTCACCCTCTAAAGTCATATTTGAAGCTTAAGTCTAAACTTTGCAAATTATCCTCATATTCTCAACCCGAGAATCTAGTGGCTACGAGGCAAGTCCCTACGTGTTATGTGGGTCTCATGGGAGGTGTATATGCCTCTTATGGGGTCGTTTAGGGGCTGTTTTTGGTTTTCACCCACTAATGGCATATTTTTAAGCCTAAGTCTAGATTTTTGTGACTACGCGGTAAGTTTGAATATATTACATTGGTCTCGTGTGAGGTGTTCGTGCCACTTAAGTGGTCGTTTGTGCGTTGTTTTGGATTTTCACCCTCTAAAGTCATGTTTTTAGCATAAGTCAAAATTTTGCAAATTATCCTCGTATTCTCAACCCGAGAGTTCCGTGACTACGTGGTAAGTCCCTACGTGTTAAGTTTGTCCCGTGGGATGTGTATGTACCTCTTACAGGGCCGTTTAGGGGCTGTTCTGGGTTTTCACCCGCTAATGGCCTATTTTTAACCCTAAGTCTAGATATTTGCAAATTATCATCGTAGTCTAGAAACGAGAGTCTCGTGACTATGCAATACATTCCTACGTGTTACATTGGTCTCATGTGAGCTATTTGTGCCTCTTACGGGGACGTTTGGGGGTTGTTTTGGATTTTTACCCTCCAAAGTCATGTTTTAAGCCTAAGTCTAAATTTTGCAAATTATCATCGTATTCTCAAGCCGGCAGTACCGTGACTACGTGGTAAGTCCCTACGTATTTATGTTCGTACCGTGGGAGGCGTTTGTTCCTCTTATGGGTTGTTTTTGTTTTCACCCTCTAATGAAATATTTTTAAGCCTAAGTCTCGATTTTTGCAAATAATCAGCATATTCACAACTCGACAGTCCCATGACTAGCCGGTAAGTTACTACATATTACATTGCTCTCGTGTGAGGTGTTCGTACCGCTTATGGGGTCGTTTGGGCGTTGTTTTGGATTTTCACACTCTAATGTCATGTTTTAAGCTTAAGTCTAAATTATGCAAATTATCTTCGTATTCTAAACCCAAGAGTCTCGTGACTACGTGGCAAGTCCCTACTTATTAAGGTTGTCCCGTGGGAGGTATTTGTGCCTCTTACGAGGTCGTTTAGGGGCTATTTTGGGTTTTCACCCGCTAGCAACATATTTTTAAGCCCAAGTCTAGATTTTTTTCAAATTATTGTCGTATTCTCGAAACGAGAGTCTCGTGACTACGCTGTAAGTTCCTATGTGTTACATTGGTCTCGAGTGAGGTGTTCGTGCCTCTTACGGGGTCGTTTGGGCATTATTTTGGATTTTCACCCTCTAAAGTCACGTTTTATGCCTAAGTCTAAATTTTACAAATTATCCTCGTATTCTCAACCCGAGAGTCTAGTGGCTAAGTGGTAAGTCGCTACATGTTATGTTGGTCATGTGGGAGGTGTTCGTATCTCCTACGGGGCCGCTTAAGGGCTATTTTTGGTTTTCACCCTCTAATAGTATATTTTTAAGCCTAAGTCTAGAATTTTACAAATTATATTTGTATTCTCTAAATGAGTGTCTCGTGACTACGCGGTAAGTTCCTACGTGTTACATTGGTCTCGTGTGAGCTGTTCGTGCCTCTTATAGGGTCATTTGGGCCATGTTTTAGATTTTCACCCTCTAATGTCATGTTCTAACCCTAAGTCTAAATTTTGCAAATTGTCCTCGTATTCTCAACTCGAGAGTCCTAGGACTATGAGGTAAGTACCTACGTCTTACGTTGGTCCCATGGGAGGTGTTCGTGCCTCTTACAAGTCCGTTTAGTGGCTGTTTTGGGTTTTCAACCTCTAACGACATATTTTTAAGCCTAAGTCTAAATTTTTTCCAATTATCATTGTTTCTCAACCCGAGAGTCCCGTGACTACGCGGGATGTTCCTACATGTTACATCGGTCTCGTGTGAGGTGTTCGTACCTCTTAGGGGGTTGTTTGGGCAGGGTTTTGGATTTTCACCATCTAAAGACACGTTTTAAGCCAAATCTAAATTTTGCAAATTATCCTCCTATTCTCAACCCGAGAGTCTCGTGACTACGAGGCAAGTCCCTACGTGTTAAGTTTGTCCCGTGGGAGGTGTATGTGACTCTTACGGGGCCGTTTAGGGGTTATTTTGGGTTTTCACCCTCTCACGACATATTTTTAAGCCTAAGTCTTATTTTTACAAATTATCATCTTATTCTCGAAATGAGAGTCTCGTGAGTACGCGATAAGTTCCTACGTGTTACATTGGTCTCGAGTGAGGTGTTCGTGCCTCTTACGGGGCCGTTTGGACATTATTTTGGATTTACACCCTCTAAAGTCACGTTTTAGGCCTAAGTCTGAATTTTGTAAATTATCCTCGTATTCTCAACCCGAGAGTCTAGTGGCTACGTGGTAAGTCCCTACATGTTATGTTGGTCACGTGGGAGGTGTTCTTATCTCTTACGGGGCCGCTTAGAGGTTGTTTTGGGTTTTCACCCTATAACAGCATATTTTTAAGCCTAAGTCTAGAATTTTACAAATTATCTTTGCATTCTCGAAATGAGAGTCCCGTGACTATGCGATAAGTTCCTATGTGTTATATTGGTCTTGTGTGAGCTGTTCGTGCCTCTTATAGGGTCGTTTGGGCGTTGTTTTGGATTTTTACCCTCTAATGTCATGTTTTAACCCTAACTCTAAATTTTGAAAATTATCCCCATATTCTCAACTCGAGAGTCCTAGGACTATGAGGTAAGTACCTAGGTGTTACGTTGGTCCCGTGGGAGGTGTTCGTGACTCTTACGGGTCCGTTTAGGGGCTGTTTTGGGTTTTCAACCTCTAACGACATATTTTTAAGCCTAAGTCTAGATTTTTTCCAATTATCATCGTATTCTCAACCCGAGAGTCCCGTGACTCCACGGTATGTTCCTACACGTTACATCGGTCTCGTGTGAGGTGTTCGTGCCTCTTAGGGGGTCGTTTGGGCAGGGTTTTGGATTTTCACCCTCTAAAGTCACGTTTTAAGCCATATCTAAATTTTGCAAATTATCCTCCTATTCTCAACCCGAGAGTCTCATGCCTACGAGGCAAATCCCTAAGTGTTAAGTTTGTCCCGTGGGAGGTGTATGTGCCTCTTATGGGGCCGTTTAGGGGTTGTTTTGGGTTTTCACCCTCTCACGACATATTTTTAAGGCTAAGTCTTATGTTTGCAAATTATCATCTTATTCTCGAAACGAGAGTCTCGTGAGTACGCGGTAAGTTCGTACGTGTTACATTGGCCTCGAGTGAGGAGTTCGTGCCTCTTACGAGGTCGGTTGGGCATTATTTTGGATTTTCACCCTCTAAAGTCACGTTTTAGGCCTAAGTCTAAATTTTGCAAATTATCCTCGTATTATCAACCCGAGAGTCTAGTGGCTACGTCGTAAGTTCCTACCTGGTACGTTGGTCCCGTGGGATGTGTTTGTGCCTCTTACGGGGCCATTTTTGGTTTTCATCCGCTAACGACATATTTTTAAGCCTAAGTCTATATTTTTGCAAATTATCATCATATTCATAACCCGAGAGTCCCGTGACAATGCGGTAAGTTCCTACATGTTACATTGGTCTCGTGTGAGGTGTGCGTGCTTCTTACACGGTCGTTTCGGAATTGCTTTGGATTTTCACCTCTTAAAGTCATGTTTTAAGCCTAATTCTAAATTTTGGAAATTATCCTCGTATTCTCCACCCAAGAGTCCCATGACTACGTGGTAAGTTCCTACGTGTGACGTTGGTCACTTGGGAGGTGTTCGTGCCTCTTACGGGGCCGTTTCAGGGCTGCTTTATATTTTCACCCTCTATCGGCATATTTTTAAGCCTAAGTCTAGATTTTTGCAAATTATCATCGAATTCTTAAAATGACAGTTTCGTGACTTCGCGGTAAGTTCCTACGTGTTACATTGGTCTCGTGTGAGGTGTTCGTGCCTCTTACAAGGTCATTTGGGCGTTATTTTTTTATTTTCTCCCTCAAAAGTCATGTTTTAAGCCTAACTCTAAATTTTGAAAACTATCCTCGTATTCTCAACCCGAGAGTCTCGTGACTACGAGGTAAGTCCCTACGTGTTACGTTGGTCCTGTGGGAGGTGTATGTGCCTCTTACGGGGCCGTTTAGGGGCTGTTTTTGGTTTTCACCCGCTAATGGCATATTTTTAAGACTAAGTCTAGAATTTTGCAAATTATCATCGTATTAGCAAGACGAGAGTCCCGTGACTACGCGGTAAGTTCCTATATGTTACATTGCTCCCGTGTGAGGTGTTCGTGCCTCTTACGGGGTCGTTTGGGCGTTGTTTTGGATTTTCACCCACTAAAGTCATGTTTTAAGCATAAGTCTAAATTTTGTAAATTGTCCTAATATTCTCAACCTGAGAGGCCCGTGACTACGTGGTAAGTCCCTACGTGTTAAGTTTGTCCCTAGGAGGTGTATGTGCCTCTTACGGGGCCGTTTAGGGGCTATTTTTGGTTTTCACCCGCAAACCGCATATTTTTAGGCCTAAGCCTTATTTTAATGAATTATCGTCGTATTCTCGAAACAAGAGTCTCGTGACTACGCGGTTAGTTCATACGTGTTACATTGGTCTGGTGCGAGGTGTTCATGCCTCTTACGGGGTCGTTCGATCGTTGTTTTGGATTTTCACCCTCCAAAGTCATGTTTTAAGCCTAAGTCTAAATTTTGCAAATTATCGTCGTATTCTCAAATCGGCATTCCTGTGACTATGTGGTAAGTCCCTACGTGTTAAGTTTGTCCCGTGGGAGGTGTTCGTGCCTTTTATGGAGCTGTTTTTGGTTTTCACCCGCTAACGGCATATTTTTAAGCCCAAGTCTCGATTTTTGCAAATAATCATCGTATTCGCAACTTGAGAGTCCCGTGAGTACCCATTAAGTTCCTATATGTTACATTGGTCTCGTGTGAGGTGTTCGTACCTCTTATGGGGTCGTTTCGGCATTGATTTGGATTTACACCCTCTTAAGTCATGTTTTAAGCCTAAGTCTAAATTATACAAATTATCTTCGTATTCTAAACTCGCGGGTACCGTGACTACGTGGCAAGTCCCTATGTGTTAAGGTTGTCCCATGGGAGGTGTATGTGCCTGTTATGGAGTCGTTTAGGGGCTGTTTTGGGTTTTCACCCGCTAACGACATATTTTTAAGCCTAAGTCTAGATTTTTTTCAAATTATCATCGTATTCTTGAAACAAGAGTCTCGTGACTGCACTGTAAGTTCCTATGTGTTACATTGGTCTCGTGTGAACTGTCCGTGCCTCTTATAGGGCGTTCGTGCATTGTTTTGGATTTTCACCCTCTAAAGTCATGTTTTAAGCCTATGTCTAAATTTTACAAATTATACTCGTATTCTCAACCTCAAGAGTCTAGTGTCTACATGGTAAGTCCCTACGTGTTACGTTGGGCCCGTGGGAGGTGTATGTGTCTCTTACGGGGCCGTTTAGGGGCTATTTTAAATTTTCACCCTCTAAAGTCACGTTTTAAGCCTAAGTGTAAATATTGCAAATTATCCTCGTATTCTTAACCCGAGACTCCCGTGACTACGAGGCAAGTCCCTACGTGTTAAATTTTTCCTGTGGGAGATGTCTATGCTTCTAACGGGGCCGTTTAGGGGATGTTTTGGGTTTTAACCCTCTCACAACATATTTTTAGGCCTAAGTCTTAGTTTTGCAAATTATCATCTTATTCTCAAAACGAGAGTCTCGTGACTACGCGGTCAGTTCCTACGTGTTACATTGGTCTCGTGTGAGGTGTTCTCGCCTCTTACGGGGTAATTTCGGCATTGTTTTTTATTTTCACCCTCTAATGTAACGTTTTAAGCCTAAGTCTAAATTTTGCAAATTATCCTCGTATTCTCGTAAGTCCCTGCATGTTACGTTGGTCCCGTGGGAGATGTTCGTGCCTCTTACGGGGCTATTTAGGGGTTGTTTTTTGTTTTCACCCGCTAACGACATAATTTTAAGTCTAAGTCTAGATTTTTGCAAATTATCATCGTATTCACAACCCGAGAGTCCCGTGACAATGTCGTAAGTTCCTACATGTTACATTGGTCTCGGTTGAAGTGTGCGTGCATCTTACGGAGTCGTTTGGGCGTTGTTTTGGATTTTCACCCCCTAAAGTTATGTTTTAACCCTGAGTCTAAATTTTGCAAATTGTCCTCGTATTCTCAACCCGAGAGTCCCATAACTATGTACTAAGTTCCTACGTGTGATGTTGGTCCCGTGGGAGGTGTTCGTGCCTCTTACGGGGCTATTTTTGGTTTTCACCCTCTAACGGAATATTTTTAATCCTAAGTCTAGATTTTTTCAAATTATCATCGTATTCACGAAATGAGAGTCTTGTGACTACGCGATAAGTTCCTACATGTTACATTAGTCTCGTGTGAGGTATTCGTGCCTATTACGGGGTCATTTGGGTGACCACTAAAGTCATGTTTTAAGTCTAAGTCTAAATTTTGAAAATTATCCTCGTTTTCTCAACTCGAGAGGCTCGTGATGACGAGGTAAGTCCTTACATTTTACGTTGGTCACGTGGGAGGTGTTCGTGCCTCTTACGGGGCCGTTTAGGGGCTGTTTTGGGTTTTCACCCTCTAACGGCATATTTTTAAGCCTAAGTCTAGATTTTTTCAAATTATCCTCGTATTCTCGAATCGAGAGTCTCGTGACTACGTGTAAGTTCCTTAATGTTACATTGGTCTCATGTGAGGTGTTCGTGCCTATTATGGGGTCGTTTGGGCATTGTTTTGGGTTTTCACCCTCTAACGGCTTAATTTAAGCTTATGTCGAGATTTATGCAAATAATCATCCCATTCTCAAACCGAGAGTCCCGTGACTATACAGTAGATTCCTACGTGTTACATTGGTCCCGTGGGAGATGTTCGTGCCTCTTACGGGGCCATTTGCAGCTGTTTTGGATTTTCACCGACTAATGGCATATTTTGGAGACTAAGTCGAGATTTTTGAAAACTATTGTCGTGTTCTCAAACGGGAGTCATGGGACTACGCAGTCAGTTCCTACATATTACGTTGGTCCCGTGGGAGGTGTTCATACCTTTTACGGGTTGTTTTGGGTTTACACCCGCTGACGGCATATTTTTAAGCCAAAGTCTATATTTTTACAAATTATCGTCGTATTCTCAAACCGAGAGTCTCGTGACTGCACGGTAAGATCCTACATGTTACATTTGTCTCGTGTGAAGTGTTAGTGCCTATTACGGGGCCGTTTGGGTATTGTTTTGGGTTTTCACCCTCTAACGACATATTTTAAGCTTAAGTCTAGATTTATGAAAATTATTTTCCCATTATCAAAATGGGAGTCCCATGACTATGAGATAAATTCCTACGTGTTACATTGGTCTCATATGAGGTGTTCGTGCCTCTTACGGGGTCGTTTGAGCGTTATTTTGGATTTTCACCCTCTAAAGGCATGTTTTAAGCCTAAGTCTAAATTTTGCCAATTATCCTCGTATTTTCAAATCAGGAGTCCCGTGACTATGCGGTGAGCTCCTATGTGTTACGTTGGTCCCCTGGGAGGTGTTCATGCCTCTTACGAGGCCGTTTCAGGGCTGTTTTGGGTTTTCTATAGCTAGCGGCATATTCTTATGACTAAGTGTATATTTTTGCAAATTATCATCATATTCTCAAATCGAGAGTCTCGTGATTGCCTGGTAAGATCCTACGTGTTACATTTGTCTCGTGTGAAGTGTTCGTGCTTGTTACAGGGCCGTTTGGGTATTGTTTTAGGTGTTCACCCTCTAATGGCATGTTTTATACTTAAGTCTAGATTTATGCAAATTATTGTCTCATTCTCAAATTGGTAGTCCCGTTACTACGCGGTAAGTTCCTACATGTTACATTGGTCTCGTGCGAGGTGTTCGTGCCTCTTATAGGGTCGTTTGAGTGTTGGTTTGTATTTTCACCCTCTAAAGGCATGTTTTAAGCATAAGTCTAATTTTTGCAAATTATAGACTTATTCTCTAATCGAGACTCCCCTGACTATACAGTCAGTTCCGACGAGTTACACTAGTCCGATGTGAGGTATCCATGCCTCTTACATGGCCGTTTGGTGTTGTTTTGTATTTTATACCTTTAAATGCATGTTTTTATGCGTAATTCTAGAATTTTGCAAATTATCGTCGTATTCTCAAACTGACAATCCCGTGACTAAGTAGTCACTTCCGACGTGTTACACTAGTACCGTGCGAGGTGTTCGTGCTTCGCACAGGGTCGTTTGTGGTTATTTTGGGTTTTATCCATTCATATGCATGTTTTTAAGTATAAGTCTAGATTTTTGCAAATTATCGTCCTATTCTTAAATCGGGACCCCAGTGATTAAGTGTCTCGTTCCTACGAGTTACAATGGTCCCGTGCAAGGTGTTCGCGCCTCTTACGGAGTCGTTTGGGGTTATTTTTTATTTTCTCCCATTAAATGCGTGTTTTTAAATCTAAGTGTAGATTTTTACAAATCATCTTCATAGTCTCCAACCGAAACTTCCAGGACTACGCGGTCAGTTCCAACGAGTTACATTGGTCCTATGCGAGGTGTTCGCACCTCTTATGGGTCCGTTTGGGGTTGTTTTCAATTTTCTCCCTTTAAATGCGTGTTTTTGAGCATAAGTCTAGATTTTTGCAAATTATCATTGTATTCTCAAACTGGGACTCTCGTGACTAAGAGGCCCATTCCTACGATTTACAATGGTCCCATGCGAGGTGTACATGCCTCTTACAAAGCTATTTCGCGTTGTTTGGGTTTTTCATCCTTTAAATGCGTGTTTTTAAGCCTATGGCTAGATTTTTTGCAAATTATCGTCGTATTCTCAAATCGGGACTACGCGATTAGTTCCTACGAGTTACATTGGTCTCGTACGAGGTGTTCGTGCCTCTTATGGGGCCGTTTGGGACTGTGTTGGATTTTACCCCTTTAAATGCGTGTTTTTATTAATTTTAGAAAACTTGAACGAAATATCCTTTGTTTATTCATTAAATCGAACATGTTTTAACATTTAAAATAGACTCAACAATAATAGCAAATTCCATAACCAAACCATCAGCAAATCCCTTCCACCAATTTAATTAGATAAGCTCATAAACTAAGCCATTTTACGTTTGGCCACTTCATGCCGCTATTTCGGGCCATTTTGCTATTTAATGCTGCAATATTTAAAGAGAAGTCGACACTTTGAGACTAACTAGGTTTCATTTGGATTTTGATAGGAACTTGATGAACTCTCCCCGCCATGACTTCTCGTCACCCTCTTCGTCATCTCTACCCGCTGCACTCATTTCATCCTCCTCATCATTATACTCTCTAGTTAGTTACATAATTCTGCCACTTGAAATAGTCTCGAAATTAGCATCAAATAACATATTTACACAAACTAAACCTACATATTGTTCTTAAATGTCAAGAGTAGTAATTAATTATAGTAATGCGAATGAGAATAAGTATGTCTGATTTTTTTTTTAAATAAAGCTCTATACTATGCCAAACTAAGGTTATCTAAGATTGTACTAAACAGACCAATGCTCAAATGTTGTGATAACATTACACTCTCAATTTTAAACGAACAAGAAATTTTCAATGGACTCACTAATTTAGACTAATTAAACATATCCAATAAAAAAAATATACAATTTATTTTATGATTTTAATTGAAATAAATAGCACAAAAATTAGAAATCAAATAAACACTAGACATTCATAGCTATCTAGCAATTCCAAAACTAAAATGAAACTCCAAAAAAATTCATGACGCGTGTGTGTTGGGGTGAGCTTACATTAAAATAATTTAGAGGTTTTCTGCTAAAAACTGCATAGTTCAGGATATTTTGGCACTTTCCCCTTATTTTTTTTATTAAATGATTCGTAATTTTACAAATATACGCTTAACATAAATATGACAATTTTTAGTTCAATTAGTGACCAGAAAATAAAATCTCAGATTACGCAGATAAAGTAAAATCGTCACAGTAATCTAACAGAGAAAGAACTTAACTCAAGTGCATCCATAAATATTCACATATTCACGGTAACCCTCTGAATTATTTTAATGTCAGCCCCCAATAAAAAATTAAGGATTGACATATTCACACTGAAAATACCTTAAGAGACTTTGGGGTTAAGAGAATTGGGCCATAGTATGTTCCGAACAAGAGCCTCAGAGTGCACTAAAAGTACAGACATAACGGGGCTTGCCACCCTGAACTGTTTGGCATTCACAAAAATGCAGATATTTCAGCTCTCCTGTTTGGCAAGCCTCTTAATCAGAACTGTAAATAACAATATTATGTAAATTAACAGGGAAATCGGTATCTATTTTTTGGAGATAATAACATATTCAGACTAGAAATACCTTAAGATTCAGAAGTTTGTGCTGATTTCGTTTCTGTCAAAAGAGGGGGATGGGGATTTGGCCGGAGTTGGTCATAATTTGGCAGCGGGTTGTTAAAAGTTGGTGGGTTGTCTCGGGTATGGGAAATCCTGGTGAATTGGGGCTGGTCTCGGGTAGAACTTGGGTCAAAGGGGTTTACCGGTGTTTGGGTGTAGGCAAGCCGGCGGTGACCTCCGGTGATTTGGGGGCTACCTGGTCAGTGGTAGGGGAGTTCCCAGTTCGTGGATGGAGAGAGATCGGTAAGCGGGAGAGGGGGAGAGAGAAGAGATCATGAGAGAGGAGAGAGAAAGAAGTGTTTTGGTTTTTTTTAGGCTTTGCTTGTTGAGATTTTTGTTTTTGAGGGGGAAAAAGGAATTTTGGCTGAAAAAAAGGAGGGAGATAAATTTTGATTTTTTTTATTTAAATTAAAATACATATCGCGACATGTATATGATGAAGCTGAAAGTGTATAGCAGTTCGCGACATGACACCCATGTTGCGAAATGTGAGTGATATTTTTGCAACATACAACACAAGTTGTCGAAAGTAGGGACCAAATCCCCGACATCAATCGGATGTCGCTGATTGTAAATGATATTTTAGGGGAAATGTTAGTAGGGAACTCACCAAAATAACAACTTTTTGCGACAAAAAAACTATATGTGTCACAAAAAGTATACCTTTTGGCAACACGAAAACACTGATGTCGCCGAAAGATGTCGCGAATACTGTTTTTTCTTGTAGTGATAAAACTAGTTCACAAAATTAGTTTAATCTATATAAAAAATTAACAAAAAAGTGAGTGTTATTGTATGTAAGAGAGAGAGAGAGGGAGAGAGAGCATAAGATTACCTGTGAGGTGGTAATGGGGGAGGGTGAGCCGACATTCGGGAGGCTAAGGCGGTAGCGTGTATAGGAGACGGAAACAAATGGAGCTGAATGGGTTTCTGTTGTGGGGGAAGACTGTAGCTAACAAGGCGAGTGAGAAGGATGGAATGAGGGTTTTTCTATTGAATGTTGGGGGATTATTTTGGTAAGTTACTAACTTATCCCTTATTTTTAATTAAAGTAAGAGGTAGAAACAAATTAGGAGTGAGGCAAAAGAGGGGAAAATAAAAAATAAAAGGGCAAAAGAGTAAAATAGAATAAAGCAATCTCAATCCTTCCTTTTTTGCCTTGTTGGCTTAATATGGATCCCTATTTATCTTATAATTTATGGAATATTAAACAAATTCTACTCCTTATTATATATATACATAACCAAAAACACATCAGCTACATATACTCGAATAAAACTTGGCCACCCAAGCTCACACACATAAATATACGGACACATACAAATTATGTATATACAAACATACGTAATATAAAGTAACATATATATATACGTAAACCCATCTATCCATACATAACAAATGGAATAAACACATAACAAATTAATATCATTCATAATAGACAAAATAGGTGAAGAAATTCTTGTCAAAATAATAAAATTATTGCAAACATTGAGAAGAAATGAGAACCAAAGCGTGGAACTTGATGAGTAAAATGAAATTGTCATATTATGATATAGTAGCTTTTGGATCTGAAGAGTGGGTGTAAGAGTAAGGGTAGCTCCGTCATTAATAACATGGTAATAAAGGTGTTGTTTTGACCAGAGCGGCCATTCAGGATAAGTACAATAAGATTAGCAGTGATTTTCGTATGGGTTTTTGTATGAACTTTTTCTATGAAATATACTACGATAACATGATTTCATTTCTTAGGTTTCGTATCACTACCGCAGTAACAAAAACTTCGTCCAGATCAAATCCTAAGAAGTGAGTGACATAAAAAAAATGTTCTTTCACTTTATAAATTTGGAGCTTTAATTTTCATTTATTTAATATTTATGAGACTTGTAATATATATTGGAATTAGATGCTATGTATATTGAGGATTTATACTCAAGTTTAAGCAAAGTAGAGCCTCAATTTTTTTTGGGTCTTTATGAAAATCGGCCCAAAGGGTCTGATAATTTGGTAGGTCTAAAGGGAACTCCCTTGGAATGTTCACATATAAATATAATAAAAAACAACTCCTTCTGGGGGCTCTTTCGCTCTCTCCACAACTGATAGTGGCCCCACTTTCTATACTATTTAGGTTAATAGCATATTTAAGAGGTAAAATCTCTCAAAAGGATGGAAGGGTGACGTAGACGTCTGCATTGGTACACCTTATGTACCATAGGTTCAAGGTTCTAAAAAATGCGGGACGTAATCGAGATGTGGAGGCCAATCCTTAAGCCTTAGAAACCTAGATAGGACTTAGGCGTAAAAAGGCATGAAAAGGCGTTTAGACCTTATTAATATATTTTAATATTTTTAACCATAACAAGGGTATTAAAATACTAAAATTGTACATATCTTAAAAATATGTCTGAATATATGCAAATTAAAATACTATTTGATTATTTTGGATGAGATAACGGTCCAGTTTGTAAAAATAATTCTATAAAAGGCGATATCATTTCACTAAAGCATTGTTGTTTTTAGAAAAAAGTGCGCCTTAAGGTTTTTTCCAAGAATAAGGCGTAAAAAGGGTAAAACGGGATCATCCAAGCCTCAAGCCTAGACGTTTTTTTTAGAATAGTGCACAGGTGTAATGGACACAAAAGAAATGAGAATGGATAATTTGTTTATTTGTTCTAAGAATAGATATAGTTTGTGTTTTTTAAATGAACATAAAACCATATCATAGAAAATAAAAATTACCTTTTCAAATGTGTTTACCCTTGACTTATACATAATACGCATGGAATTATAAAATATAAAAAAAATAATATGATATAATACTTGAGATATGAAAGTAGGATTATATTCAGACAAAAATATTTACCATGAACAATCGAATGTGAAGAGGAAATGATGTAACTAAACAACTACTACGACATGAGAAAATTAGACACCAATGAGAAGTAAAAACTAAATGATTGTAAATCTATCATTTATTAAATGTAATTACATAGTTTAACATTTGATCTTTAATGTATCATTGTCAGCAATGAAAAGCATTATCATCCTAACACAAAATAATGAAAGTTTCCCTGCCAATGGTGTAATCTTACAATTCCAACGGGAGATATTTGCTCTTAAGATTGCACAAGGAAATTCATTGCCAAAATTTTCAACAATGGAATTAATGTAATGGGAGAAATAAATCCAACACCACACGCGATTATTGGTAGTGTTATAAGACCTTTCAAATAATGGAATCCAATAATTAGAAAAAGTTGTAATAATATAAGTGCAGGTGAGTGATCTTCAAATTCAACAAAGTCCCCAACGGTGCCTCCCCAAGTATCACCCATTGCGCCACTAGTCGCTCCACCACCTCCGACACCACTAACGACGTAAATTCGGGACATAAAAAGCATGTTGGTTTTTACTATCTAGTCCCTTAATTGGACATTTAGGACATTTTAACCGGGTCAAACAAATTTTAAAAGATTAGGTCTGTATAAATACCTTTTACGATATTTCATTCATTTTGTTATCATTGACCTAATCAGCGATTGGTAGCATTTCCAATAAGATAAGATCTTCTCTTCCTTCCTTCCACTTCAGTCAAACAGGTTCGTTCTCTCCAATAACATAGGAACTTATGATTTCTTTTATCTTCTGTTCAACCAGCTCTGTTCTCTCAAAGAAAGAAGTTATTGTAATACCCCGAGATTTTTGGGACAATAATTTATTTATTTTTGGGAGAAATAAATATTATTTTAATTGGAGAATAATTAAATTGGCATTGAGGTCAAAATTTGAAGATATTAGAAAGTGATTTAAATAACAATTATGAGGGTGCGGTTGGTTCCGAAAGGGTCGAGAAAGTCGAAATGATTGTACTTGGGGCTTATTTGGGTTCCGAAATATTTTGAGTCCATTTGGCTCGAATTAAAGTGACCGAGTCATTTAAAGTGTGTATTATAATTTAAAGTTGTGTATTTTGGGAGATAAATCTTAAAAGCCTACAGGAGAAACAAATCTCATTAGAGAGAAAGAGAAAGAAAGAGAAGAAGAAGAAGAAGAGAAGAAGAGAAAGAGAGAAAGTTTGGATTTTCGGCCATTACAGGATTTCGAGGAAGATTCAGACTCTACGAATTTGAGGCAAGTGATTAAACTTGCTAAATAATTGTTGTGTATCATTTATTTCATGATTTGTGGATAAAATTATGGATTTTGGGTTTAAAATGTTAAAACCTAGATTTTGGGTAAAATTTTAGATTTGATGTGTATATATGGATTGGAGGTTATAAAATAGTTGGGATGAGTTATACAATGCATTTTGATGATATATATATGTTTGGGTTGATGAAAAAGGGTTAGAAGATGATTAAAATGATTTCTGGGAATTTTGGGTTTTGGAGAAATCAACCTATTTCGTAGCTTCCTGAACATACCGAATCGATTCGCCCCTTCCCAATCGATTTGGCTTGTTGCAGAACCTACAGGTCTTTAGGGCTGAATCGATTCGCCCCTTGCGAATCGATTTGGTATGTAGCATACTTACAGGTCCTTTGGACTGAATCGATTCGCTGGGGAGAAATCGATTCGTTGATTGGGACCGAATCGATTAGGAGGGGCCGAATCGATTCGGCAATGAGGGTGTTTTGAGAGGTTTTTCTGGAGTGAGTTTTGTTCAGTTTCGTTTGAGTTTATCGATTGGTAATCTCTATATGAGTTATGAGAAGTGTATTTTGGAGACTTTTAGGGAGTTTCCCTTATGAGAAATTATTGGAGTCATATTGACTTATTGAGAGAGAATATTGATTGGATATTGATGTACCGACTAGTGGGGAAAGGCCACTATCTTTGAGATATTGAATTGGAGATAATTATGGATTGATAAGAATGAGTGAGGATCCATTTTGTGATAATGGATTTTAGAATTAAATCCAAAATGGGATAACTTTAAAGGTTCATATGATTGATCGAACCATATTATGGATTGAGAATAAGAAATGCTGATCTATGTGCATACGGATATAGAGAATATCCTTAACGTAAATAGAATTGAGAGACAATTCATATAAATAGATGTGATGTGTGAATTTCAAGTGAGAAATAGTATAGTGTATACTAAGTGGGGAAGTTATGCGAGTTATTGACGAATAGTATATCGAGAGTAAAATATACTAATAAGTGGAAATAAATTCCTTAACGCATAAGAGCGTAATAAGAGTGTGAAAATAGTGTGATACCTATATACCTTGTGTGATGGTATACATTTATATGATGTGATGATGTATGTATATCTTGTGTGAATGATATATATATGTTAAGCATACCCCCTCTATGCTACCATGGGATGTTGCGCGATGTGGGTGAGGCCTCTGGATTGAGGAGTAGGGTGCGTTTACTCCCCAGGTCATAGCGTCCATTTATTATTGTGTGATTGTTTTTATTAGGGGTGAGACGTGGTGGGTATGTTTCATCTCATTGTCGGGGAGGTACTATGACCGCTTTCCGTACGTTTTGATATATTTTTTTACCATGGCGGTGTGATAATAGTCCGATATATGGTAACCTGGGATAAAGTGAGTAATTCCTAGAAGATGATAGCATTGAGAATATGCGTCCTCGAGTTATAGCTCATTGGGATGGTTATTATTAGACTTGTGTGAATAGTATATTAATTGTATATGATTATGTGATATCATATTTGTCTCTAGAGTAAAGAGACATAAGAAGATTGCTTGAATCTCATTCTGGGAGATTTTAACCGGACTATTAGTGTGATGAATATGTAAAGTGAAAATGAAGAGTAAATAATTATATGAGTAGATATAGTACTTTTGGTATCGAGGCCATAATGGACCTCAATGACCAACATTGCAAAGGAGTAGTGTATCGACGGGGTTCCTTGTTTGGATTTCGCTTGTGAGATGTCCCACGAACGAAACGCAGTGCAATGTTGGGAGTGAGGATAATTTAGTCCTTAGTGATCATATTTATATGTTAGTATATCTCGACGATCGACAGTGCTAAGGAGTAGTGTATCGGGGGGTTCCTTGTTTGGATTTCTCTTGTGAGACGTCCCACACACGAAACGCCGTGCACTGTTGAGAATTGAGAATAATTATTTAATTACATTATATAAGATTTGGGGTTATACGCGTCATGTATTGAGGGCATAATGAATCTTGATAATCAATACTTCCAATGAGTAGTGTATTGGGGGTTCCTTGTTTGGATTTCGCTTGCTAGACGTCCCACGCACGAAACGCAGTGCAGTATTGAGAATTGGGAGAAGTTTACTCCTTAGTACTTAGATGCTAAATATATATATACTAGCGGAATGCCCGTGCCTGAAGGCACAGCGTAAAATTCCACAATACGTAATCACAAAGCTACAAAAAAAATACAAAGTATACTACTACAAAACGACAAAATTTCATTCCCCGACAAAAAGTGTAATTTAAAAAAAATTGCCACAATAGTCCAACTTATACACAAAGTTGAATCAACTATCACATGACGCAATAAGAATAGGTAAAACAATCGAATGTAATAAATCATTCCATTCCATGTGAAACTAAATAATAAAGATCCCATAAACCAATAATGTCTTCAGCACAAAATTAAACCATAGTTTTTTGAAGTACACTTAAAAAAACAAATAATACTATATGTATAGTTGCGAAAAAAAACCGGCATTTGTCCTCTTGCCACACCACATACAACGCACATGTTCAGTTCCAGTTCAATCCCTGTAGGCACACATACAATTTTGAGAAGTAAAAATGGGTGTATAACAATTATCAAGATTTTTCCTTGATCATTTGCTTTCAGTTCCAATTCCAATAAAAGTTGATTGCATCCTTATTGATGACTTGGTACAAAATAAAGTATTCGGTTGTGATGCTCTCGATATGTGATCTGGTCAGGGTACACTGATGTCGACTTATGGCAGAGCTGGGCCAAAAGGGAAACGGTAGGCTTGGTACCAACGATGGTCTTTCTAGACACTGGGAGAGAAGAGAATAAGGTGTTGTCACCCAAATTCTGCTACATGTTGGACCTTGAATCTAGCAAACAGGTATCTGCTGTGCTAAGGGCGCCATCAGGTGAAATATTCAGTCCTAAGTTGTAATTGATGTCGAGCAAAATCAGCATCATGGCGGATCTCACTCACCACGATGATGCCTCTGATATCTGATCCACGCCGCATTGGAGAGTCAGCTCCAACCATCACAACATGTCCAATTATGTTAGATGTTAAAGTCCTTTACATGCTAAAGTGCTCCACATATTTGAACCACCAAAACTGCTTAATAAGATGAAGAATTTCAAGTAGCAAATGTATTTAGAGAAATATAAAATTATACACTTATCATAAGAATAGTCAGACCAAATGGTACATGTAAGAATAGTCTGTGTGAATCTAGTGTCAATGGTATCTCAAAGACAAATCTGAACTTAAGATTCAATTTCCTACATCCCCAGGTAATGGACAAAAAACTTAAGATTCAAATAGTAAAACTTACACAAAAATTAAAATAATAGAGTATTTGCAAAATGTATAAATTTAAAGAACTTGGGATTCCATTTTATGAAGCTTTTAAACCCCTCCGTATGGTAAATTAACTACAATAGATGACTAACATTGACCCCAACCAACACCTATCTGAAACACTGTAGGAAATGGGCATAAGTCGTATTAGACAATATGTACATGTACTAAAAATGAACCCACCAATACTGGGTTTCCACAAAATAACAAAGTATAAAAATCAAATAGGGAATAACAACATTAGTACCCCAGTTAAAAATTAAAATAGGGAATAACAACAATAGTACCAGTCATATGAAATCAAATAAAAATGTTCCCGACTCCCATGACACTGATGACCAAAGCGATGCTCAGGAACTGAAACTTATTTACTACAATGAAGAACCCAGATCACCACCAATTCAATAATAAGATGCTACAAATGGATGAACAATCTGGTTACAAAAATAACATTAAGAAATTGAAGGCATCATTGGTTACAAAAACTCTTAAAAATCGAAGTACCTTGTCCAAAAGAGGTTCGAGAGCAACTTCCGAGAGACTTTGTTTATCAAAGCATGTATGAAAATAAAAGAAACTTAAAATCATACCTTTTATTAGCCCAGTTGAGGAAGTTTGTGAGTATGGACGTAACGACGGTGGGAACTTTATATCCATTGAGAAAAAGTGTGGAGATGTTAGAGAACCGAAAGTTTAGATCTAGAAAAAATAGTGTGCAAGTGAAATATTCAGGTAAAGACTTTTTATACTTCTTAGAACAGGGTCTGGTTTCAGGTTCCCATGTTGTAATCTCCCATGTAAAAAACTATGGCAGTCGTCGTAATCAAATTCATAGTTGATGGCCCTAAGGCCAGCCATTGTTGTCCTATAATCCTTGTAACGCTGAACACACATTTCAGTAACTTTACTCTCCTCTATGACAATATTTTATATCATGTATTCTTTGATGTTTTTGGACCATTCCGCGGACAAACAAGAACTCAGGGGATAAAGGGTATCATCCACTTTCATCATGATAATTAAGGTTCAGTCGGTCTGCAGCTTCTTTCATCTGATGTCAAGTTTCTTTCAGTTCCTTTTAGTGTATCATGTTATAACTGCTACAACAACTGTGTTAACTCCTCTGGTATAACGGCTATAACTGCTGCAATGACCTTTTTTAAAGTATTGACCTTGAATAACCTTGGATAACTGATGCATTGACCTTGGATAATTGTTGCAATGACCTTGGATAACAACTTCTATAAATGCTTCTATAAATGCTATAACTGCTATAACAGAGTTCACTACTAATTAAAACACACCTGTAATAAATCAAATTATTAGATTAGCCACCTGATCTTCATAACTCTTTGGAGTGAGTATAGACAAAAGGAAAAAACGAAGACAAAATACCTTAAAATGTTAAATTTAAAAAAAAATACCTTTTAGAGACATTCTCCATTCAAAAAAGAAGGGAACTTTAACTCAATCTCATGCACAATGAGAGGGAGAGTGGCAGCGCTCATAACAAAACTCTTCCCATATCTACTCGGTAGTGGCAGCTCTCATACCAGAACTCCTCCAGGGTAAATGCTCGGTAGTGGTAGAGATGAGTTACCAGATCTCGTCCATCGTATTATCTCATCCAATATCCGCTCGATGGTAGTGGAGATGAGTTCTCGTCCATGCTATTTGCTGATGCAGTGTAGAGGACACCCTAAAAAATATAAAAAAATCAGTAAAAGAAAAATTAAAAAGTCAAATAGTGTAAGTGAAGACCAACAAATTTGAGGCCCTGGGACTCCAATTTTACCATCATCGCCGATAACGCAACTTGCCTCACCTATCTCACCTCCACAGTTACGATGCCTTTACAGTCACGATGGAGAGAATGTAACCTAAAGAGAAAAAATATCAACAATCATCAACTCTTAACCTCCAAGTTTAACATTATGATTGATATGAAATAGAAAAGAAAAAATCCCTCAAAACAGAATAAAAACACTACTCACCTCTATAAAACTCCCCAAAAACCCAAGTCTTGCAACAAATCTTATTCATATATCTGTATTCATAGTTACTCAGAAAAGAATCTTATTCAAATTCGGAATTTTATTCATAAATCTTATTCAAAGTAGGACCAGATCTACAATGTAGGTTTGGAAAAGGGGGGGGGGGGGGGATTGACCCAACCCATTGTACTCTTCCTCCTCCCTCACCACCAACGTCACCCACTCGTTGGAGTTCCCTGCATTCAGTATCCCAAACATTCATAATAAAAAAGGGAAATTTACAATACAATGAAGAAACATTAAAAAAAATTATAATACAAAGAAGATAACTGACATTTCTTTAGTTATGCCGTGTTGTAAAGCCAAAACTACTGCAATAGATCTTCCCCTGTTGTAAAACCAAAACTAAAAATGCAAAATGAGAATCATATCAGAGCATGGAGATAGAGAAATATCATTCAAATTATGCCAGAGCATGGAGATAGAGGAATATCATTCAACGCAAAAATTGAAAGAAAAACAACACAACATTAGATCGTGTACATTCAACGCAAAAATTAAAAGAAAATCATCTCCAAAAATTTTATTTATATATTGGCCAGCTAGACCTGTTGTGCTGTCGGCTCCACTGCGCTAGAACAAAATTTATATAAGGATATCGTATTTTGAATTGCATTTTTGTGACTTGAACTTTAGAACACAGAGTAGTTCAACATTTAAACAAATAGTTAAAACAGTGACAATAAACCCAAAGTAAAAGCAAGACAACCAACAAAATCCTTTTAAAACCTACTACTATCAATTCAATTTCCGACACACTGAAGAAAGAAAGGTCTTGTTCAGATACTTATCTTGTCAAATCTACACTCACGTTGAGAGAAACACTTCATACAAAGGAGTATGCAATTTGAAAAATTACCAAGGTAATTTTGCATTACCAAACCTCTTTCCATGAATAAAATGTTATAACTAAAGTAATGCTACCATACAACAATAAATCTGAGATGTTTGGAGATAAAAATAAAACATACACAAATGAGATAGAGAAGTTCTTTACATGGAAGGCTCAATGAAAGAAAAAGAGGTCACACGATATGTCACCGGAGATTCAGAGTCCTCAGGACCCTATATTCTATTTAACAATGCTTAGGCATACAGGCCCACCCAATAACACCCATACACACAACCATTATAATACATTTAAAACACACATCCAATAGATACCTTTGCATTTTTGTACATGAGTAGAAACTTTGTATATTTTCGTACTCCAGCAGAGTAACAAAAGGCCAATGAAGTCAAACATAACCTTCAAAAAACCTATACATACATCAAAAAGTGAGAGTGAACTAATTAAGAAATTACATGAATCAATTGAAACCCCCAAATAATAGTTGCATGAATCAATTGAACTAATTATAAATAAACCTATACATGAATCAATTGGAACCCCCAAATAGAAGAGAAGCCTTTAATGTCATGTTGATTATACAAAATATAGTTGAAAAAATCCAAAAATCTAAGAAAACCCAAAAATCTAATTTCAAAACCCCATCTATATGGTCAAAGCCCCAACTAAAGATTAGGATTTATAAAACTTTAATTTGAAAAAAAAATCACACAATCTCAATCTCAATCAGGTTTATCAAACTTTACCTGATGTGGATCTGTAAAAAAAATGGATATAATTCGATCTGCAAAAAATGTAAAAATAAAGTTGTCAAAAAACATGATTCCCAACAAAATATGCATCTATAATGTGTAATGTAAGACGCATTCCATTGGCATATTTTGATAATCATTTTCAGAAAACTTATGCACAAAATGATAATCATTTTGAGAAAACCCCATTAAAAGGTAACTACGCAATATAAAAGTACCTTAAAATGATATGAGTAAATAATGAAAAATGAGTAAACAAAAAATACAACAATGGATGCTATGATATTTCATCAAACACACGGTGCTCTCTATGTGAAAACATTTAAAATCAATAAATAAATACTAACAATATAGAATTTGACACTACAGTTAACTTACTTCCAATATATCAATTTTAAAACACATCCAAGTATATCTATTTAAAACCCAAAAGCATTATTTTTTAGTTCAATACTATGAAATTCATGGGGATATATATAAATCCAACCAAAAATGACCTAATCTAGCACAACAATTACAAACCCTAAGAGATAGTTATAAAAAAACAATTATTTGGAAGAAAAAATTAAAATACCTTACCTTAGGGTTATGTATGAAATACACATAAAACCATCATCCAAAACCTTTGAATCGACCCTGAAAGAAAATAAATACACAGATATTAGCTTGAGAGAGAACCAAATGCCCTAAAAGATAAAATCTACAACATAAATAAATCGAAACCACCATCGATGTGTGATCTTTGAAACCCTAGCAATGCCCTCAGGCAATTCCTCGTCTTAGTCTTCGATCATCGATGTATGAGCTTTGAAACCTTAGCATTATTGTGGGGAGAGGGTAGAGTGCATAATGCGAAGTGGTGTGAGTCAGAAGATGAGAGAGAGTTGAGGGGAAGTGAAATGTGAAGACAAATCGGGTTTAGAGAAATGAGTGCAAGGGAAAGAATTATGGGAAGACCATTCTACCCTTGTTTTTGAATTTTGAACAAAGGGGGAAATAAAGTAGAGTATATTAAAAGAGGGGGAAATCAAATATTTAATGGGTAAAAATGGTATTTTAATTTCAACCATTGGATTCTTGCATTGTTGTTTTAATCCTGGCCTCTGATTAAGTTATCAACTTATAGAATAGTAACCAAATTTTTACTCCTTATTATATAGATATACTAGGGTGTACCCGTGCCGATGGCACGGCGATAAATTTGTTCCCGTGATATTTGGTATTTTAACCATGTCTCTAATAGTGCAAATAATTTTGTAACTCGAACCCATGCGCAAAGAGGGATATAATAATATAAATTTTATTAGCAAATAATTTTTTAACTCGAGCCCACGCGCGAACAGGGATGTAATTTTCTCCCGTGATATTTTCTTTTTTTAAAAGACATTGCAATGCCACATATGGTATTATTCATCTTACACCTTTGTAATATTACCAAAACCAAACTTTGACTCGTTAATTGTTTAATGTGTTTCTACATAAAAAATCAAAATCAAAAATACCAAAACAAACTTCCATTTGCCACAGATAGCCAAGGGTAAACCCATTTTCACCGAAAAATGTCACCTAATATTATTATGTCACCCAAACTTACATATGACGTATTGGAGTAAAGTTTGACAACCACACTATAACTCAATTCTCTATTTCTTGAGTTAATCTATCACAATAAATAACCTTCTAATCAATTAGTACAAACATATCAACAAAATTATTATGATCACCACAATCAATTAGGGTGTACTCGTGCCGATGGCACGGGTGTATTCGTGCTTACTTTAAAGAATAATCGATTATTTTTTTATACATCATAATTTATTATGTCAAGTCGCCTCATCAATTTTATGACAAATTTCGACTATTGTATGTTCTAATGTTTATTATAGGTTAAGGGTTTATATAGTTTTTTTTTAATTCTAGGTTTAATCATCAATTCCAACTAAAATTAAAGAGAATTATCAAGTTACTTTGTTCCCATTGCGTTTCGAAGTGGAATTGACACTAATTTTGGGTTAAAAAATGTAGACTCTATTGATAATAAAGTTAACTACACGATATTTTGGTCATATTCGATATATAAATGAAAAAAATGGAGATAATTTTGGTCTTGCAACATATCTTGTTTTAAAATGAGGATACATAAAAATGAGGTAAACTATCAATAACAGTTGTCATTTATGATAGTAACTGAGAATAACTTTCACAAAGGTGCAGCAAAACTGCAAGCACCATATTTTCAATGTAGTTCCATGCGTATCAACAAACTTAACAGACACTCCCGATATTGGTGAAACTTTTCTACGATGGAGTGTGATAAAGAATTAATTTCCTCACTCTTTTTAAGTTCATGAGAGTACTGCTCGAGCATCTCAGTTAATCTAGCAGTGCAATGCATGTTCTTTCCCGTCGGGTATTCGTCAAACTCTCCTCTTAGCGGGATCTTTCCCAAAGACACTTTTCATGCCCCAATAATGCGCATCAAAGTTTTCATTGCGTCGGTGACAGATGACAAATGTTGTGGCGTCTTTTCCACCTGCCACATGCTTTCTCTCAGCTTAACGTTGATCTCTAGTGTTCGGTAAGCATTGTGGGATAATGATTGACTAAATTTGTATCAACCTCACTACCAAGACATGTACACCCACCATAGATTTGTCAATTTTGTTGAGAAGTGGGTGAGTTTCAAAGAGTCTAGCTTCTCGCTAATTCGAGCAACCGTGTGGGACTCATCACCGATACGATTTCTGACAAAAATTTTTACAATGCCCAATGTTGACATCATCTTGAATGACCTCCTCTAGTAAACCTTCTGGTGATATATCAGATTTGAAAAGAAATAACAATCTTCAACTGTACATGATCAAGCCAAAAAATTGGGACAAAAAAAAATGAAATGCCTACTGAGCCATTCAGTTGTAAAATCCATAGTCCATAAGTGAATTTAATTGTGTATATCCTTCTAGACTGGCTTCAAAATAGTCAGTGAAAAAGTTGAATTAGAGAGTGAAGTTAAATTTCAGTTCTTTATTAAATATTGCAAGGTATATAATTTAGGCACACAACCTAAACATATTAATAAGTTGATCCACATTGTGGACTCTGTATGCATTCCTTGTAAATAAAGTAAATAATATCCATATAATATGACCAAAAGTAGTGAATTGAGACTTTGAAAGAAACAAATGATACATGGTAATAAACATTATACAGGGGGGGTGCAGCTTAAATGTCATGTCAGTCATTCTTCTCCTAGTTCGGATGGAAACCCTGATGAGACAATAGAAGAAATGCCTACTTCCAAGAAGTCTAGCAAGAATTTCCTTGCCTTACCTGTCCTTACTTCTCAAACCAACTAATATTGGGTAAGGAATTCAATGATTCTGAACCAATAGCTCCCGTTTTAGTCAATAGCTCCCGTTTCTTCTGAACGGGAAGACATAAAATTGAGAGGGTGTGCGTGAAAAAGAAAGGACGGTATTTTAAAATCTAAGTATCAAGTAACACAACACCAATAAAAAAAATTAGTGTACCTATCAGTTACTGTGGCAGCAGCGTTTCTCTGTGAATCAACATGATTAAAATTAGATAGCATGCCAATATTGTAGGATGTTCTTGATTGGATATTAGAGACCCCACTTTCTCTAATAAACTTAACAACACTGCTCAATTCTTCCACCCCCAGCAACTTGCACAATCATGGCATGCCACACAATTCAAACAAAATGTAAAAACAATCGAGAATAGTTTAAATTCAACCTTTAAAAATCACCATTGAGAACATTTTGTAGGCCATGAAAACAGAGTACTTATTGGGACACTACAATAAGGTGGTTTGTAAGGTTTCACTTGAGCTTCCATTTAATTTTGACTTATGCCCGTCCATTTTATCATCATCTCTCATACTATAACTTTTAAAACAGACAAATCTATAACTAAAATAACACAAATCTGTTAAAGAGTCACTTTAACAGATTCTGCTTCATGTTATTCAAAATAAAGACACTATTGTAAATTTCATCTTTCATTTTCTTGTAAAAACATTGAAGAAAAAAAAGGACACTGCTGAAATCTCATTCTATGACTTGCTTAAATGAAAAAATCATTCTATGACTTTTGAGCCAGAAAATTAAAACATTACCAAATAAAAAATTCAATAGAAAACTGAAGAAGCGCTGATTAAGTTTTAAATTACACGCATATATTTTGAGATATGAATTATCGTAATACTATTCATGTTTTAGAATAATTATTTTAAACTCTCCAAACATTAATAGAATTCAAACCCAACTCAAGACATACAAGAGGCCTTCGCCTTTTTTCAGAGCCTTCGTCTTCGAGGCTACCTGCTAGCAATTAAAAGTCTTCGCCTACAAAGAACCTTTTTCCCTTACCTCTAATTAGTTGACAAATATTCACATTTGTTCCTTAAGCTTTCCAAAATCCAAATATTCTTTTTGGATGAAATTTTCTCCATTAAATTGCATGGCCCTACATTTCCACACTCCTTTCGGATAACCCAAATACACCTATCAAACATAACTAAGAAGTTCTTACAGCATCTTACAGTAATACAAATAAAAGTAAGTCCAGTCCTATATACACCCTGTCCAATATAGATTCCATAGTGAGCCTAAATACTCCGTCTCTAAAATGCAAAATATCTACGGTAAATCCAACATTGAAGGTTGAAAAAATGAATAGATTACATAAAACATCGAAAGATGAATCAATGAACTTTGAGGCTAACAAAAATTCTCACACAAAAATCACATTGAAAACCATCCATAGGCATTCTAAAAAGCACCAAAACATGGTAAACAAATCGAACTAATCAAATCTGTAAGAATAAATGAAATAAAATACATCAATTTATTTTGCAAAAACAAACTTGCATACCTAATTTACCTGAAATAAAAAAGACCCCCATGGATGTCTCTTCTAACTAAAGATGAGACGACCTACAAAAAAAATTAAACAGGAGAATGGGAACCCAATTAATAGGAGAATAGGAAACTCATAGTTTACAAAAAAAAAGGTTAAATCCAAAATAACATTTGGAACCAAAATATAAAGAATCGAAGATAGAAAAGTGAGTTTCACAAAGAAAGTGGGTTTCACTGTCGAAGATGCCCCCGGACTCCCACCGATGAATGGGAGGGTTGTTTAGGTACTTTATTTGTCGAACTCCTCATAGACCTCGAGTTTCATCGGTTAGGGTTTCAAAGGATATAACGGCTTTAGGTGGTTAGGATTTGCAGCGGATAGGGTTTGGGGAGGTTCCTGAAAATTTGTTTGGGTTGAATGTAGGGATATGATACATAGCTCTTGAGGAAACAAATTTTGAAGTGTTTTGGTTGATAAAGATTTGGGAACGGTGATGTGGTTGATGAATCACGCACAGATAAAAAATAAGGCTTGAGAGAGAAAGTGATTATCGGTCTAGAGTTAAATTAAAGTCCCCATGATTCTCGAGCCATGCTTTCTCGAGCCACGTGAAAGACAGAACCACGTGAGGTAGGGTGCTATGCAAGGATTAAAGTGACAGTCACCTGCTTTGTTTAACCACGTTCAATCATAACCACCGATGTATACGGTTTTGAACATAGGCGTGGGCTTTGAGGGCGTTTAAGTGGCTCGAGGCAGTGTCCACGTGGCACCATGTTAAACCTTTACATACAAACTTTCGGATTAAATCTCAGCCATCAGTTGATAAAGACCAAATCAATCAGATTTAATCTCAGCGATCAGTTGGCCTAGACAAAAAAAACCCTCCTCCTTTATTATATATATATATATATATATATATATATATATATATATATATATATATGTGTGTATATATATATATATATGTGTGTGTGTGTGTGTGAATAACTAGAATATGAGAACTTCTAGTAAAAGAGAATGTTTACGTATATTTTACATGTTTAGAAAGTGGGTGAATATATGAGAGTGGTAATATTTGAAGCTGAGAGATAATTTAGATGGATTTTAATTGAGTATAAAAATTGGGAGTAAGTTAGATTACTTTGCCCCTAGATAGATTTGGGTACTTATTTGGAGATCATATGCATACGTTTAATTGTGCGCCTTAGTTGAGAGGTGAGTTGAATTTTATGGAGAGTGCGACTCCACATTATTCATGTCGTAATGCATTTATAATTATTAGGCATTTTAATGCACTTGCTATAAAATGTTTTCACACCTCGGGCTCTGACTCGTTTATATTTTCTCTTGATATGTATATGTATTTTATTATTCTAGGTGTTCCTCCGCAAGGACGCCATTGATGTTATCCATCCAGTGTATTCGTGGAGCTGTGGCGGTAGCGGACTGTTGCGATATTTTGATATAGTCGATTCCTGTCTTTTATATATCTAGACTAGGATTCAGTTTGTATATCGGGTTTATACCCAAGTGTTGTAGTGTAGTGCTTTTATATTGTCTCTTTCAGATTATTGTATTGTTTGTGACCCAACAACATATTCGGGTATTTTATTTTGGAGATTTTGTTGGACTCTGATATTAGTCTCTTTTATATTATTTGAGCATGTGTGCATCTCCTATCATATTTAGATGTTATGTCGTTAATTAGTTATTGCATGGTTTGCTTTAGTAATGTAAATAAAATGTTTTAAAATTTTTTATACCCTCCTTTTGTAGTAATGGGTAGTTAGCCGTGTTTATTTTAGAATCGTGAATAGATGCTGAGAATGATCCACTTGATATTCCTGATTATTTTAGTATAGGGTTGGCCACCTGTTATTATTTTGAGTGGGGTGTCATTGGTGGTATTAGAGCATCAGGTTCTTGTGCCTTTAGGATATGTGTGGGTTTACTGCGATCTCCCGAAAGCATTCTTGATGTAGAGCCCTATTATTAGGACTGTTGTGTTTATACGTCCACATTTTCTTCTGTGATGAGAAAAAAATTGAAAGGCGTTCTGATACAATTGTTCTTGTTTCAGATGCCACCTAAGGGAAGTCGGTCTGGCAGGGTAAATAAAGCGGCTGAGAGTGTGGAACCCCAAATGCCTCAAAGGACTATGACGACAGATAAAGTTTCTAGTATTATGGCGCAAGCAATAACTACTTACATTTCTATGATGGTGCATCAACCTGTAGTTCAAGCAGTCCAAACCCATTCAGGACCGTCTTTGTGGTAAAGAGTGCGGGGAGATTTTAGTAAGGGGCATCCTCCAGAGTTTTCATGGGGAGTTGATGCGATGGCTGCAAGTCGATGGAAGAACAGTATACAAAGGCACCTCCGTATGGTTGAGTGTTGTGAGGTGAAGAAGCAATTTATAGCCACCTTTAAGTTAACGAGAGCAGCTCTCCAATGGTGGGAGTCTGTCACCACATCTGAACAGAGAGATACATTGCCTATAATAGATTTTTGGAAACTCTTTGGCTGAAGGTATTTTCCTTCCGCGATTCAGAAGGAGGTGAGGACGAAACTGATGGATGTGTTTCAAGGTAATCGAACGGTGGCCGAGTATGAAGTGGATTTTACTCGATTGGAGAATTTAGTGCCCGATGAGGTAAATACTAAGGAGAAGCTTATATCTAAGTTCATACGAGGTTTAGATTAGAGAATTCAGCAGCATTTGTTAGGGAACCCAGTGTTAGTGACTTTCGCCGAGTTAGTGAATGCGGCATTGTTACAGTGTCATGAATATCGTCTTCATTCACAAGGGGGTAATAACTTTAGAGATTCGATTTCATCAAGTAGATCTATGAGAGAGAATTCTAGTAATGTCAGAGAGTATAAGTCGGACTATAGAGGATTGCAACAACGTTATGTTCCTCAAGATGGGCAGAGAGGATTTACAGGTAGATGTTTCTTTTGTAAAGAATTTGGTCATAGGAAGAGAGATTATCCTAAAAGAGGTAAAGGACCACGTTTTGAAGAAGTTTGGAAGTGAAACCCTTACAGAAGATTAGAGGTCATTTTAGGCCAGGGGACTTTGGGTGGGGACCCATTGATGAGGAGATGAAATCGGACTAGAGAGGTATGATGTAAGTTATTTTCCTGTGTGATTAGGATTATGCTATATGAAGCTTTGAGAATATCATATGCAAGATTGTTATGTCAGGGTAGTGCTATAACCCTATTATGTATGGAATGACCCGAAAGGTAATATTGAGCAAGCGAGGCTCTTATATTATTATCTTTTGAGAGAATAGATTATCTCGTGATGTGCTAATAGAGAACTATAGTTTTGTTGTGAATGTAAGAATTGTTGTAGTGTGTTGAGTAGTAATGGTAAAGTTATTTGTTTTGTAGTCATGCTAGACTTATATATTTGTTATATTCAAGCTATGGAAGAGCCTAGTGTATGGCAATATTTTGTTATGAGATAAGAGATTATTACTGAGATGATTCAGAGTTTAGTGGATTATTGTGAAGCGAGAGAATTTAGCTCTTAATTATGCTAATTTTGAGAACTATATTATTATGAGTATGATAAATGTTAAAACCTTGTGTCATGGGCATAAGGTATTTTATTTAAATGTCCAAAGACAAACTGTTTTAAAATAAACTGTTTTCAAAATTGAACTTTTTATAAGCCTCTGGGCAATATAAAAAATGATTTCCATAAAAATATTTTTTTAAACTCTAGTCCCGATCTAACAAACTCTCAATCCCCGACGCCACTACATACTAGTGTACTGGGAGGGTTCCTTGTTTGAATTTCGCTTGCGAGACCTCCCCCGCATGAAAGTATCGAATGTCAGGAATTGAGAGGAGTTAAATCTTTGGACCTTCCAAAGTTTTTATGTTATTAGTATGTTAGTATAATTTATTATATTTTTTTAGAGTTATTGTACCATTTGAGGCAAGTGAAGCCTAATTATGTTTTTATGAGTAGAGCTCGAATAAAAGGGTGTATGGGCACCCTAATAGTTATAATTGCTTTTTTAAAAATTAAAATAAATTCGTCGTGAGAAGATAGAGGTTTGGTAATAGTGTTAGTGAGGTTAAGTGTAGTAGGAACTAGTTGATGTTTGGAGTATTAGGCTTAGCTTAATTTAGAGGACGAAATTCTTGTAAGTGGGGAAGTTTGTAATACCCCGAGATTTTTGGGACAATAATTTATTTATTTTTGGGAGAAATAAATATTATTTTAATTGGAGAATAATTAAATTAGAATTGAGGTCAAAATTTGAAGATGTTAGAAAGTGATTCGAATAACAATTCTGAGGGTGCGGTTGGTTCCAGAAGGGTGGAGAAAGTCGAAATGACTGTATTTGGGGCTTATTTGGGTTCTGAAATATTTTCAGTTTGTTTAGCTCAAATTAAACTGAACGAGTTATTTAAAGTGTGTATTATCATTTTAGTTTGTGTATTTTAGGATATAAGGCTTAAAAGCCTACGGGAGAAGAAAATCTCATTAGAGAGAAAGAGAAAGAAAGAGAGAAAGAAAGAGAAGAAGAAAAGAAGAAAAGAAAGAGAGAAAGTTTGGTATTTCCGGCCATTACGCGATTTTGAGGAAGATTCAGACTCTATGAATTTGAGGAAAGTGCTTAAACTTGCTAAATAATTGTTCTGTATCATTTATTTCATGATTTGTGGACAAAATTATGGATTTTGGGTTTAAAATGTTGAAACCTAGATTTTTGGTAAAATCATAGATTTGATGTGTATATATGGATTGGAGGTTATAAAATAGTTGAGATGAGTTATACAATGCATTTTGATGATATATATATGTTTGGGTTGATGAAAAAGCGTTAGAAGATGATTAAAATGATTTTTGGCAATTTTGGGTTTTGGAGAAATCAACCCATTTTGTAGCTTCCTCAACATACCGAATCGATTCGCCCCTTTCGAATCGATTCGGCTTGTTCCAGAACCTGTAGGTCTTTAGGGCCAAATTGATTCGCCCCTTGCGAATCGATTCGGTATGTAGCATACTTACAGGTCCTTTGTACCGAATCGATTTGCTCGGGACGAATCGATTCGCTAATTGGGACCGAATCGATTCGAAAATGGGGCTGTTTCGAGAGGTTTTTCTGGAGTGAGTTTCGTCCGATTTAGTTTGAGTTTATCGATTAGGAATCTCTATATGAGTAATGAGAAGTGTGTTTTGGAGGCTTTTAAGAAGTTTCCCTTATAAGAAATTATTATATTCATATTGACTTATTCCGAGAGATTATTTATTGGAGATTGATGTACCGACTAGTAGGGAAAGCCCACTATCTTTGAGATTTCGAATTGGAGATAATTATGGATTGATAAGAAAGAGTGAGGATGCGCTTTGTGATAATGGATTTTAGAATTAAAATCCCAAATGGGATAACTTTAAAGGTTCATATGATTGATTTAACCATATTATGGATTGAGAATAAGAAATGATGATCGATGTGCATACGGATATACAGAATATCCTTAACGTCAATAGAATTGAGAGACGATTCATATAAATAGAAGTGAGGTGTGAACTTCAAGTGAGAAATAGTATAATGTATACTAAGTGGGGAGGTTATGCGAGTTATTGACGAATAGTATATCGAGAGTAAAATATACTAATAAGTGGAAATAAATTCCTTAACGCCTAAGAGCGTAATAAGAGTATGAAAATAGTGTGATACATATATACTTTGTGTGATGGTATACATTTATATGATGTGATCATGTATGTATATCTTGTGTGAATGATATATATATATATATATATATACGTGTGTGTGTGTGTGTGTGAAGTATACCCCCTCTATGCAATCATTGGAAGTTGCGCGATGTGGGTGAGGCCCCTGGGTTGAGGAGCAGGGTGCGTAAAGTACCCAGGTCATAGCGTCCATTTATTATTGTGTGATTGTTTTTATTAGGGGTGAGACATGGTGGGTAGGTTTTGTCTCATTGCCAGGGAAAAACTATGACCATTTCCCGCACGTTTTGATTTATTTTTTTACCATGGTGGTGTGATAATAGTCCGATATATGGTAACTTGGGATAAAGTGAGTTATACCTGGAAGATGATAGCATTGAGAACCTGCGTCCTCGAGTTATATCTCGTTGGGATGATTATTATTATACTTGTGTGAATAGTATATTAATTGTATATGATTATGTGATATCATATTTGTCTCCAGAGCAAAGAGACATAAGAAGATTGCTAGAATCTCATTCCGAGAGATTTTAACCGGACTATTAGTGTGATAAATATGTAAAGTGAAAATGAAGAGTAAACAATTATATGAGTAGATATAGTACTTTGGGTATAGAGGGCATAATGGACCTCAACGACCAACATTGCCAAAGGAGTACTGTATCGGGGGGTTCCTTGTTTGGATTTTGCTTGCGAGACATACCGCACACGAAACACATTGCAATGTTGGGAGTGAGGTGAAGTTAGTCCTTAGTGCTCATATTTATATATTAGTATATCTCGACGATCGACAGTTCCAAGGGGTAGTTTATCAGGAGGGTTCCTTGTTTAGATTTCGCTTGCGAGACGTCCCACGCATGAAACGCCGTGCACTGTTGAGAATTCAGAATAATTATTTAATTACATTATATAAGATTTTGGGTTATACGCGTCATGCATTGAGGGCATAATGAATCTTGATAATCAATACTGCCAAAGAGTACTGTATTTGGGGGGGGTCCTTGTTTGGAAACATCCCATGCACGAAACGCAGTGCAGTATTGAGAATTGGGAGAAGTTTAGTCCTTATCACTTAGATGCTAGTAACTTATATATATATATATATATATATATATATATATATATATATATATATATATATATATATATATATATATATATATATATATATATATATATTATTTATTTATTTATTTATGTCAATAACTAGAATATGATAACTTCTAGTAAAAGAGATGTTTATGTATATTTTACATATTTAGAAAGTGGGCGAATAAATGAGAGTGGTAATAGTTGAAGTTGAGAGATAATTTACATGGATTTTAATTGAGTATAAAAATGGGGAGTAAGTTAGATTACTTTACCCCTAGATATATTTGGGTACTTATTTGGAGATCATATGCATACGTTTAGTTGCGCGCCTTAGTTGAGAGGAGAGTTGAATTTTATGGAGAGTGCGACTCCACTTTAATCATGTCATAATGCATTTAGAATTATTATGCATTTTAATGCACTTGATATATATTGTATTATTCTAGGTGTTCCTCCGCAAGGACGCCATCGATGTTATCCATCCAGTGTATTCGTGGAGCTGTGGCAGTAGCGGACTGTTACGGTATTTTGATATAGTCGATTCATATCTTTTGTATATATCGGTTTTATACCCAAGTGTTGTAGTGTAGTGCTTTTATATTGTCTCTTTCAGATTATTGTATTGTCTGTGACCTGACAACATATTTGGGTATTTCATTTTGGAGATTTTGTTGTACCCTGATATTAGTCTATTTTATATTACTTGAGCATGTGTGCATCTCCTATTATATTTAGATGTTATGTCATTAGTTAGTTGTTGCATGGTTTGTTTTAGTATTGTAAATAAAATGTTTTAAAATTTTTGATACCCTCTTTTTGTAGTAATAGGTAGTTAGCCATGTTTATTTTAGAATCGTCAGTAGATGCTGAGAATGATCCACTTGAGATTCCTGATTATTTTAGTATAGGGCTGGCCACCCATTATTATTTTGAGCGAGGTGTCACAATTATCATTTTGTTCGAAGAAATAAATTCTTTCCACTTTGTTTAACCTAGATTATCCTTTGCATTAATTTGATCATTTGTAAGTTTATACATGTTATGAAGAATGTTTTGTGTGTCAATCAATTAAAATAGGTTGATGTATTTACTTTTGCATTAATTTGATTATTTTTAAGTTTATACCTATTATGAAGAAATGTTTTGCATGCAGATCAATTAAAATAGGTTGATATATTTGTTTTCAATTAATCAAACCATCGTAATTGTGTAAATCGTGTGATGAATTTACACAATTAAATCATTCATTTATTATTTGAGTTAATTCCGCACATGATTTATACAATTACAATGATTTAATTAATTGACTCGAATATTGAATGAATGATTTGATTGTTTTTTTTTTTAAATTTATTTCAATTTTATATGAATATATTTTGACTTTGTGTTTCGATTTCGTAATAGGTTGTGTATGTATATGTTTTAATTGTGTGTTAATATGTGTGTATACTTTATGTATATACATGTTGTTCATGTATATACCTCAAATGATCATTACAGTACAGTACTCGCAATTTGATATAAAGTACACGTGAATGTTGAACTTGATTAATTCTGATTTTTTCTTTTGACATTAATTTTGTATAATCTTAATGTGTGTTTACCTCGTTTCTTTTGACTCATTACTTGATAGACTTGTCATGTATTAGATGGACATGTGTTTGTGGACCCGCTCCAACGGCATTGACTAGTCTAGATGTTTTACAATAGTAAAGTACTTTGTATATACACGAGCAAAAAATTACAGTAAAGTATACACAATTTTATCTAAAGTACACGTGATTTTTAGTGATTAATTCTCATTTATTTTGACATTAATTATTCATAATGTTAATGTGAATTTAATTTGTTAATGTTGAGTCATGCTTAATAGAGTCATGTCTTTGTTGACCATGTGTTTGTTGGTCCACGCCAGCGGCATTAATTAAATATGAGCTTTAACAAAACCATTTTTCTATTTTAATTTAATGCAGGTTATAATGAAAAGTTGTCAGATTGCCCAGTGTTGTTATTTGACTAATACTTCTTGCATTGAAATTTTTTAAGATAGCTCATTAGATTTCATATGCAATGAGTTATGTAGAAGATTTATGAATTTGAAAGCTGGATCTTTTTCATTGAAGTATGACTTTGGTGATGAAACTCGATTCATGTTGGTCTGTGATAAGGATGTTCGCTATATATTGCGGTCTCAAGTAATTCTCAAAGATGATTTCATTTGGATACATGTATTTGATTCAATACTTTTAGCGACTAGTACAATTCGTGAAATAGTTGAATTCACGTATAGAATTCCTGAAACGGTTCATCGCAGTTATACAAGTTGTGAGAGGGTTGAATGCAATGGTGCAAGTAGAGAAATGGTAGACTATATATCTTCATTCGCTACGATTGACACTAGTAGTGGAGTTGAAAATGATGTTTATATTGGAGGTGTGGATTTGAGTAAATCAAAATTCATCTCTCCAATGATTGGAAGACATATATTAGTCATGAAGAGCAGTGTTTTCAAGGGTATGTGGTTGAGTTTCGTGATAAGTTGCAAAAGTATACTATTAACGTTGTCTTCAAGTATATATATTTGAAGCACGATAAAACTCGGGTGACAACAGAGTGCTCTAAAAGGAGTATAGAGTATTTCATGTGGCGAGTTCATACTTCATTATCAACAGTAAATGGTTACTTTTATATAAGAAGTGTGAACAATGAGATTACTTGTAGGGGTGTATATTGTAGTTCATCAAGAAGAATGATGGACTCCAAATTGGTTTCGACATTGCTTAGTGATGAGCTAAGGGATAAACTATTGCTGAGACCAATCGATGTAGTTAGACATATGAAGAAGAACTACAGTCTTGATATAGGTTATCCTCATTTATGGTGTGGCAAAGAGATGGCTGCTACTGAGTTTCATGGTGATGAGGAAGTTTCCTATGCATTAAGGAATAATTATAGGGAACTTCTATTGCAATATAATCCAGGATCGCACTAAATTCTTCAAGTCGAACTAAAGAGAAAGTTATTTAAAAGAATTTTTGTAATATTTGTAGGATCCATTGATGGATTTTAGTACTGCAGGCCTATTTTGTTTCTTGACGGTGCCTTTTTGAAGAGCAGTTACTGTGGAATGATTTTTTCGGCAATAGCAAGGAATGGGAACCATGGTAAATGTGAAGCATTGAAGTTTTCTTTATAATATTATGCCTTTATTTTGGAATCCTTGGTACGTTCTTTGAACAAAATATAAAGCACACGAATGAAAATTATAAAGTACACGAGAATATATGCCTGTACTTTATGTATTATGCATGTACTTTAAGGTCTATTTTTGTTATTTCCATATAATCCCATAGTACATGCATTATATAAAAGATTACACATGAATTTCTAAGCTATGTCATGTGTACTTTATAATGTCATGCGTGTACTTTAGGATTCCTTCTTTATTTTGGGCCAATAGTGCAAAGTACACGCATATCATTGCAAGGTATACGTGAAATCCTATTTACAGTTTGTGTACTTTGTAATGATTTACGTGTACTTTGTGGTTATTTATTTTGTATGGTCAAATGAAATAATAAATTACACCCGTATATATTAAAGTACAAGCATAATATGTTTATACTTTACAACTGTGTATCCTATCAATAAAAATATATTTATTTCACTTATATAGCCTACATGTTTATTGGTCTGCGCTAATGGCATCATTTTTTAAGTTCATCATAGAATCTGTATGTACTAATATATTTCATTATAATTTAAGGCCTTTATCCTCTTGCATATGAAGTTGTTGATTAAGAGACGTAAGATAATTGGATGTGGTTTCTCATTAATTTGCATGATGCAATAACTCATCAAGATCGAAACATCACATTTATATCCGATCAGAACAATGGTCTTATTGAAGGTGTTTCAAAGGTTTTTGCAATGTCTGCACATTCCTACTGTATACATCATTTATAGGGAAATATAGATAAGAAAATATGGGGGAGTGGGAACTTTCAAAAGAAGCTCGATCAAGATTTCATGCGTTGTGCATATCCTATAACAGTTGATGAATTTTAGGAGAACATTGATGCCCTGGAGAAGGAAGGTGGAGTTGTTATCGCTGATTTTCTTTCTAATTTCCCCCAGAAAAATTAGTCTTGTGCATATTTCACTAGGAACCATTATGGTAACATGGTGTCAAGTGTTGCGGAATCATTCAACTCTTAGATTATAAAGGAAAGGCATTTATCAATAATTAATATGATGGACAAAATGAGGATAAAGATTATGAATTTCAATGCAAATAAACTTGTTGAATCTGAAACATGGTCAAAGGAGTTGTGTCCTCATTTTGATAAATTACTGATAGAAAATTGGAAAAAAGTAGACATCGGAATATTAGTCGCTCAAGTACATATGTATTCAAAGTTCATTCAGATGTGCGGGCCACGATTGACTTAGAAAAAGGAATTTGATCTTGTTAGAGTTGGCAAATCCGATACTTTCCATATTCTCATGTTGTTTCTGTTGTACGAAAGATGGGTGAAAGTATTTATGATCATATTGAGGATTATTATAAGTTTTTTTTTACAAAAATAATACTCATCACCTATAGTTTCTTTTCATGATTTGATGTCCCTAAATATTCCATTACCCAAAAATCCAGAAATCCTTCTTCCATTAACAAAGAGACCGACATGGAGGCCAAGAACTAAGAGAAGAAAATCTGTTGGAGAGGTCATAGTAAGAGAAGTTCCTTGCTCTAGGTGTAGTAAAACGGGTCATTACAGGTCCACGTGTAAAAAATAAATTTTATTCCTCGTAATATTATTTAATTCATTCATTTTAAAACTTGTTTTAAATAAAATCAATGAACATTCACATTTGAAAAAATTATTGTAATTTTATTGCTGAGTGTTCATTTCTGTATTATTTATTTGGGAATGGGATCAATACAAAGTACATGCATGTTTCTATAAAGTACACACACATTGTAATGACCAAAACCATTTTATAAATATGTGTACTTTATATAATATGTGTGTACTTTATGATGTACACGCAAAATATATAAAGTACACGCATTTAGAAAATAGTTTTGGTCAGTATAATGTGCGTGTACTTTATAAAAATATGCATGTACTTTACATATTGTATACCTTATAATTTCTATTTGCCACTTTTATTTATGTATTATTACATTTAGTTTCGATTTATTTTAGGAGAAAGTACTCTTAGGTCCCTCACAAACAAATTTTAAACACTAAAGGAATTTGGACAAATTTAAACACTTAAGTTGACTAATTCTCTTCTTATAGAAGTCAATGCTAGATGCATAACACGTGAACCTAATAGTAAATGGTCCTTACATGTTAAAAAATTGTTACCAAGGGACCTGATTGTAAATTGTCCCTTATTGTTTTCCTTCTTGACATTTGGGAATAGGATCAATAGAAAGTACACGCATGTTTTTATACAGTGCATGCACATTGTCATGACCAACACCATTTTATCAATGCGTGTACTTTATGAAATATGCGTGTACTTTATGAAGTACACGCATAATATACAAAGAGTGACACTGCGCCCAATAAAATATCAGGTGATCAGTCCTATATCAAATGAAATAGGAATCTCATATGAATCATCCTTAGCATCACTATCGAAATTTTTTTAAAACATACTAACCACCTAGTTTTCTAAAAAAGCTGATGTCAAAAATTTAATTCTTTCTATTAACCAGGACATAATATAATGCGGAACAAAGTAAACATCGCATACTGATAGAGTCAAATCATCTCATCAAATAACTAAAACAAAGTCTTGCCGAATAAGCCATCGGCTAAATCCAAACCAAAATAAATTAACAGAGATTAGTAAATCCCATACAATCAAAAAATGAAATAACTGAATAAAACCGTGAATGACATGCTCGAGATAAACTGAGATAACATTCCTAAACTAGGAATAAAATAAGAGAAACGTCTATCCAAATCCTACAACATCCACACATTTTGCATCTGCGACTCCCTGGAGTGAAATCAGGCATGGCATCCCTATGGATGGGCACCTAAAAGGTTTTGAAAATATTTGATAGCAAGGGTTAGAACCCAAAACGTTTTTAAAATATTTAGCAAGTGATTAAATTGAAATAATTTAAAATGTATGAATGCTCTTCATTTTTAAGATAATTTCGCACTCCCATGAGGACAGACTCACTCCTCAACTAATGTGTACACCTAACGCTTTGTTTATATCCCCCCTAGTCATCTACCCAATAACTAGATAACTGGTATAATTTATTTCAACCACCCTATTCAAACCCGAGTATGCTTAAGAAATGATTTATAAGTTGTTAATCACATTAACTTAGTTAATCATTTTCCTTTTTTTTTAAATCCATTGAACATTAACAGCCGTTATATAGTTAATACAATTCACTTCATGTATTTAATTACTCGTATGCAACTATTTATCCCATTATATATGTAAAACCATATTACAACATTCACACATATTTTTAATATTTAATAGCCCATCCTCCCGAGTAATAAATCACTGGATGTATTCTCTAAAGTGCTATCAACCTAGGTTACTCAGTTCCACCTGGAGTTTCGAGACAACTATGTTCCCCCGAATCAGAACATAAATAATAAATGTAATGGAGGCGGTCATATTCCCCCGAGTATGAGGACATCATCTTAATGCCCCACCTATGAAATTGGAAGCTATGACCTGGGGATATACTTGCCGTACTCTCAAGTTAGGGGATTCACCCATATCACGCAACCTCCCTTGATAGCAATAGAGTATATAATTTAAATAAATATCTAGTCACTAATATTTATAAGCACACAATATATATATATATATATATATATATATATATATATATATATATATATATATATAGAGAGAGAGAGAGAGAGAGAGAGAGAGAGAGAGTCAGGCTCTCCAACATACCTCGTTAAACATATCTATGAACAAACTTATTTTTTGGAATAGTAAAAAAGATGATTTTGAGTTGATATTTTTTATATGGATTCATGATATTTCAATGTGCTCCTGTAAAAATATTCAACTCAAAATAATGTGTTTTGTTATTTTTAAAAAATAGGTAAAAAAATTGACAGTTTTTTTTTACCTATTTTTTAAAATAATAAAAAATTATTTTCAGTTGATTTTTTTTACAGGGGCACATTGAAATGTCATTAACCCATATAAGAAATATCATCTCAAAATTGTTTTTTTTTCTATTTTAAAAAATGGGTATGTTCATAGGGATGTTGATAGGAGATATGCTGGAGAGCCCGACCTGACTATATATATATATATATAAAATAAAGGAGGAGGATTTTTTTATCTCCCCCAACTGACGGTTGAGATTAAATCTCATGAGTTTGGTCTTTATCAACTGGTGGCTGAGATTAAATCTTATCAAATTGAATCTAATGGTTTCATACTCTAACACGGACGAGACACACTTTTGGGGATAATATTGTAATTTAATTTCAGGATCTCTTTCATTCGATTTGATAGCTGTGAGTGGTCGATGTGCGTGGCTCGAGATGTATTGGGAAGTGGGTTTTAGCCCATCTCCAATGGTTCTTTCCAACAGTTCGAAAATCTATCTAAGAAATAGGAATACAAAAAAAACTCCTCCAACCCAATATTTCTAAGACCCGTGAATCTCACATGGCAGCTGAGTCAGATGGTGATTTTCCATCTTAGTTTCTACATGTAGAAATGTAGCGACATTTATTCTATGTGACATGGAAACCCACGTTTATCTTGACAGATAGAAGAAGACTATTATCTCCCTCCGAAATATACAGTTTTAACTGAAAACTTCTACTTTTTTGCCGCTTTTCTCGTTCTCTCTGCCACTTCTCTATTTTGGATGTTTTACTTTTAAAAATTCATGCCATATCATATGGACAGAAAGTGACGGCTGGAGAAGGGCAGTAGAATCATTCTTCCACATATTTAGGCATGCTTCCAAATGGATAGAAAACTGTATTAATTGTTAACAAGAAATGGCTTTGGAAACCCAACCATTGGAATCGGCCTTAAACCCATTTTGTATCATCTCTCTGTCTGTCTCTCTCCTATTGCGATGCAACATCATAGCCGTATGTATATTCCGCTCTGTATCTCTCTCATATTGAGCTCGGTTTACTATTTTACACTTATTTTAGTCTTTTATTTTAGTGGCCAACATCTAGAAACTCCAAATGGGGTCAAGATCCAACCAACTGCAGCGAAAGACAGGTGCGGGATGAAAGGTTTGTACCTTTCTCTATCTCAGATCTGTTTCCATGTAAGGAGAAGATGATCATGATATTGGGTTTACTTTTTTGTGCAGGTTATCAAATTGGTGTTCCTCACGATCCTTTTTCTCTCTTCAATGGCAACATTTTTCTCTCTTTATTGCATTTTATGTTCACCACCGGTCTCTCTCAAAATCTCAGAATCCCATGAACTCACCATCTCATTCCGGCAAAACTCCGATGAAATTACGGTTTCCCAACCCTACCTGCTGCCTCAACTGGAACCAACTCAAGCCACCAAAGAAGACTCATTAATGGCTTAGACCATTTATTAAATAGTGGTCTTAGCTTCGATGGAGAAGAGGAAGGGGGATTCAGATCTTCTCTCTCTCAAACTCACGGCTGAAATACAGGGGCCCTGTTTTAAAATGATATCATGTTTTTTTTTAATTTAAGAAAGTAATCGTGGGTGGCTCGAGATCGGTGCAATACTCCCATTTCTTTAACAACTTTAACATACTCCCATTTCTTTAACTCTCAACCATACCCCTCTCTCTCTCTCTCTCTCTCTCTCTCTCTCTCCCTCTCCCTTTTAGCAACTCGGTACAAAATCTGAGGTTAACTTTCTCTCTCTCTCAACTTTAAATATTTTTGAATTATGGGAATGAAGATATTTCAAGTATGACTTTGAAGGTTAATTTAAGTACAGTTTTTTCCAGATATAACTGGTTTTTTCATTTTTTTTCCAGATCCTTCTAAGTCCTTATATGCTCATACTTTTCTTTGTTGTAGTAACTCGAAAATAGCACAAGGCAACTTCTCTTCTCCATACGGTGAGTACCGGCTCTTCATCATTTTTGTCACCTTCATCATTTATGGCTGAACAATATGGGTTTATCTCCATCTGGGTATATACCTCTATATATGTTATGTTATACTTCTTCGATGAGCTAATTTTTTAGATCCTCACCTGTTGAAACCGGAGTTGAGAAAATGAGGGGGAAACCATTAATATTTTCTGTTGAGAAAGATCCAACAACGGTGAATGTTTTTGCTCCAACGTTTTTACCATGGCGGGTATATACCTGTTTTTGCTCCGGCGTTTATCATTTCTAATCAATATGACTTTAGTAATGTTTTTACATTTTTTAAATGTGGGTTTTGTCCCCCAATGGCGTGCGCTATCGATTTCAGGTACCTGGATGAAGGATTTAAGACAACAAACAATCATACATGGAGATGGTTATATGGATGTCGATCAGTTGGTCTCTTTTGCCTGTGGCTTCAGTTCTCTATTTTCCTATGAAGTTCTGTACATCTGCATATTGGGTTTAATGATCGTTTACTTGATATTAATTGTTTAGGTAGCACAGGTTTACAGATTTTTGAGATTTATAATTGGTTTATGAATGAGTTTAATATATGGGTTTAGTTTTCTACATATCTAATGTGAGATTCATTGAATAATGTCCACCTCCACAATCATACATACATAACCAGATATTACTAATGCATAGATACATCCGTACTGTCAATGTAATTTTTGTGGTGTGTATTGTTTTTTGGTGTGATTTTTTTAGGTGTAATCTATAGGTAAACAATTTTTTATTCCTGTTAGTTATTTTTGAAGGTATAGACTTTTGTTTACAAGGTTTTCTAATTGGGCCTATGTTTTATATTAAATAAATAACTTGGTGAAATTTAAACAAAAATATAGTTTTTTGTTTACTATTTGGTGATATTTAATGATACTACTTGGTGATGTTTGGTCAAATTTAGTTAAATTTAAACTGTATTTTGTGAAATCTAAAAAAATGGTATTTTTTTGTCTACTAATTATAGTTGGTGATCTAAAAAAAAAAAATCGATCTAAAATGATCTCTCAAACGTTTAGATCTTCTCTCTCTCAAACTGTCGCCGATTTTTCTTGGCCGTTGCCGGCTTCGATGGGGTGGATTACGGATCAAGAGAGATCTAAAATTGATCTGAACAGTGTTTGTTTAAGTCATTTTAGATTTAACATCTTGAGACCTTGCGTGGCCTTCAAACTGAACAAATGTTGTCGGGTGTTCATTATCTTATACAAAATAAGGAAAGCTTTTATAGTGTGATCAGACCTAGGAGAAGTACAGTTCATTGGACTACAATCAGTTATAAGAAAATTTAAGGGAGAACAATTTCTTTACACAATAAAACATTGTCCTCTTGAATGATAACATGTAAAAAAGAGTTGTATATAAAATGAACCAATTAAATAGTATTTTATAAGTCTTAAAATGGAATGAAGAAAAATCTGAATGGTGAATAAAAAATCTACAGTTCATAAGCACTTGATGTATTTAAAATATGACACTAAATGAAACTTTTTGATAAAATAATTCCAAATAAATTATTTTTTCTTTTTAAATATTATTTGCTATTATAAATAAATTTTTGGATTCCACTTTTTTTAAAACAAGAGAGGATAAAATATTGTTTAGGGAATCATTCTAAGTTTTTGAATTTATGTTTGATAGCTAAGTTTGTGTCAAAAGAGGATAAAATGTTCATTTTTAAAATGTTAGGGACAAAAAGTATGCGATGGACGACCAAAAGTATGGAATTGTTTAGGGTTAGGTGTGGCTGGTATATATATAAAAGTGAATTCATTGGTATATCTAATACTTAAGGGTGTCGCTATTCCCACACCTTAAAATGCCTTCCCGATAAACTTTTAACAAACTTAACATATAAGGATCAAAATATCCTCTCATTTTTCATTAAAACATAACATCATTTTAAGTATTTAAATATAATAAAATTTTAAAACATAAATAAACTATTTTTAAGGATAGCTTTTAATGAATGAAAAATACTTTTTAAAAATAATGACAAAAAAGTTAATAATGATAAAAAAACAGTTTTTTAATGAATAAAAAATAGTATTAATAATAACAACTTTAATGAATTTTTTTTAACAAAATAAAAACTATATAAAAAAAGAAAAAAAAAACAATTCCTAACAAAGTATGAAAAGAAACATTTTTTAGAAAAATGAAAACACTTCAGTGAAAAAAAAAGTATTCAACAAAAAATCATTTTTAAAAGAATAAAATTAGTTTTTCAAACAAAAATAATAAAATAAAAAATAGTATTAAGAAAAAAAATATTGTAGAGAAGTTTTCAAATTTAACAATGAAAAATATATAAAAGTATAATAAACTGACCAATTTGTAATAAAGTCTAAAAAAATAGTAATGGGTTAAAGTGATTATGTTTTGTTTTAACAAAATAAAAACTGTTTTTAAACAAAATAAACTGACTAATTTTTAATATAAACAGTTTTTTTAAACAAAATAAAAACTGGTTTTTAACAAATTGTAATAAAAACTTCTTCTTTTAACCAAGGTTCTAAAAAACGCGAGGCGTGACCGAGGCGTGGAGGCCAAGCCTTAAGCCTTAGAAGCCTAGGCGGGTTTAGGCGTAAAAAGGCGTGAAAAGGCGTTTAGGCCTTTTTTAATTTATTTTAATATTTTTTGACTACGACAAGGCTATTAAAAATACTAAAATGGTTCATACCTTAAAAATATGTCTAAATATTTGTAAATTAAAATAGTATTTTTTTAAAATACAAAAAAAAATAAAAAAATTATAAAAAACTCGCGTTTTTTCACGCCTTACTTCTAAAAAACTCGCGTTTTTTCACGCCTTATCCCAAAAAAACGTGCGTTTTTTCACGCCTTGCCCCAAAAAACGTTGACCATCGTTGACCACGCCTTGATCCACGCCTAGGGCCAAAACTTGGCGTATCTAAAAAGCCTCACGCCTAGGCGCGCCTTGGCGCCGCCTAGGCGCGTTTTTTAGAACACTGCTTTTAACAAAATAAAAACTGTTTATAACAAAAAAAATAGTTTAAAAAATTCTATGATATTATGTTTTAATAAAAGAGGAGACGGTATTTTAGTCCTTATATATTGAATTTGTTAAAAGGGTGTGGTGGAGGCTTTTTAGTGTGTGGGGATAGTCACATCTATAGTTAATTCACATTTATAATTTATTAATATCGGTTGCCAAACGAGTATTAAGAATGAATTTTTGAACAACAATTTCTAATTTTTTAATAATATAACTTTTTATTTGTAATCTTTTTAGTGAATGGCGTGATTTGTGTTTTGATTGTAGTTTTTCTTTGAAACAATTTGTACAGTTGGTGATATTAGATTTGATAAGGTAATGGAATTAACTAATGGTAGGCACAACGAGTCAATTTACTATAATTGGATGAAACTAATTATTATTTTATAATAAATGCATTTTTTATCAAAATTCTTAGGTTGTGGCATGATCGATGCCCATTACAATTTACGTGGCACTGCAAAGTTTTTTAAAAGGAAAAATATCACTGAAGTCGATTTACCACCGTGCCATATCATGTTATCACGGGAGTCATATCATGTTATCACGTGTCTTATTTTGCCTAACTTATAACTATTACAAAACATGCCTTAGGTAAAATCGATAAGAGGGTAAATTGAGTTTAAATAGAGCTTTTGGAAATGATGAATTACATATTATGGGAACTAATTTATCACGGAAACAAATTTATCGTTGTGCCATCGATACGGGTGCAAAATATCGCGAGAACAAATTTATCGTCGTGCGATTGTCACGGTGATAAATTTGCTCCCGAATATTTGTGGTAATCGCACACTCATACCCGTATCAATGACACGGTGATAAATTTGCTCTCGAGTATTTATGATTATAGAAGACTCACACTCCCATGTATAAGTCACTTTAAGAAAGAATTAAAAATACCACTAAATTTCATCAAAATATAAATATATGTAAAACCAAAAAAGCAAATATATGTAAAAAAAAAAAAAAAAGAATGAGAGTAACGCAAACACCACTTAGGTATATGCATAAATCAAAATCCAATAAAAAAATCTATATCACTTGTATCATTAAAATCTATATCACATAGTAGTATGCAACATGCATCGCCCATGCATCGCACGACTTGTATTTCAAGAAAACAACTCATCACGTTTTTCTCAAACATGTATTTCAAGAAAACTAAACATGACATATTAATTCAAAGCCCGTTAATTTGTTTATTGTACATCGCCCATGCATCGGACAAGTTGTTTGTTACTTTTGACATATTAATTCAAAGCCCGTTAATTTGACACATTTAAAAATTTATTGTCTAGTATCATTAACTCTAATTAGATTGTGCAATATTTTTAATGCATGCACCTCACACCCACTGATAATACCTAAAACCACAACCTACTTGCTAGACCACCATTGGGTGGTTAATTTTTCTATTTTGCCTCAATTACCAAACTCTCATAACTAACAACAAATAGATATCAATGCATATATCTACATACAATAAAATGAAGTTTAAGTATCAAATGTTAGGCATAATAGATATATTCACAATCAATAAAATATGAATAATAACAGTATTTGAACATGTGTATATATCTTTAAATATAAAATAATATCAAACAAAATGATTTCATACATATCCATAAAAAGTTAGAATTGTTAACATCCAAATAAAATATTTTTAAATTTTTTCCAAATAACAACCAATTTTTTTTAATACGAACATAATTTTCAAAATTGTTTTAAAATCTTGTATAAAATTAAGAAAACTCTTTCATAAAATATAAAAAAATAATGTCTCATATATGTATTATTAAAATGTAAGCTAATTTATTTAGTTGTTTTTTAAAGTACACTTCTAAGTTTTTTTAACTGTGAAGTTTAAAAGTGTATAAAAATGACCGTTTTAACTATTTTATATATATAAAAAAGTATAGTATTTAAAAATTATTATAAACAGTAAAAATATCAAGTACAATTTTTTTTGTAGGTTATTTAAAAATAAATTAAAAAACTATATTTTAGGACTTTGTTATATTATATATATTCTCTTTTTTTATAGATAATTAATCTCCTAGGGCCTCGCGCGATGGTCTCCTGTCCATCAGATGAAACATAATTGAAAAAAATGAATAGGTCGTAGCTATTTGAGTTGACCATATAGGTACTATATGGTTAATAGTCGATTTGGTATTTGAGAATAGAAGCATGTTATAGTTTGTAGTACTATTTACCCATTTGTTTCTTTTTTAGGCTTGATCGAATGCACTTATAATCATTAGGAAGCCTTGTTAGTACCAGTTCAGTTCCCTGCATAGGAATTATGGTAACTGGATAAGATCATTTTTTATTTAGTGTTTGTTAATGTCCAGATAAAAGTTTTAGAGTTCATCGAATAAAACTATCGTTCTTAGCCGTTAGATGAATGGGTTTGGAGATCCTCATTCATAAGATTCATATTAGCCATAAGATTCCACTTCCTTTAGAATTTTCCGAATTGAGCGAAAGCCAGGAAAAACTTCATTTAGATTCTTTGAGTTTTGGATTAAAGCTGTAATAATTGGAAAGATTTGACTAAGTAGACCTTATACTATCAGGCCCCACAACAACCTTTGGACTGAGTGTATATCTAGTTGTAGTTGTCGCATCTTAAAATCAAGCTTGGGACCCACGTCCAAGCTGTTGATTTTTCTAGTTGCTTTTGAAAGATTTAGAATTTTTTATATATTTTATTTATATATTTACACACACACACACACACACACACATATATATTTTGTACTACTAAAAATCTTTTCTTAAAATGGGTTATAGAAAGGAAAATGAGGATTAGATAAACACCCTAAAAAACTGTTGCAACGAATGTAAATTAGCAACAATGAAAACAAAAAATACTATATTTTTTGTAACTTCAATACTAACATTAGAAAAATGACTATGTTGACGCAATGATTTTGAAAAAAATTGACATACAAAATTGATTAGCATCTGTTGTCCCTGTTACCTCAAGCCATGTGCTAAAAAAGTTCTGATGGAAATAATTGATAGTTTGAAATAAACGTCTAGAAAGTGTTGATTCGAATAATCGTAATATAAAAAATAATTTAAATATAATAATATTTTAGTAAAAGGTGCTTAGAACAATTACCAAACACAACAAATAAATATTTTATAATATACTTTGGGAGGATCTGTTGTAATTTTTAATATTATGAGGCATAAAAAAAATTAAGGATGAATCAAACTAACTTTTTTTGGTAACAACAATAAAGGTTCAAACATGAAATATTTAACTTTAGAAAAAAAGAGAAAATGAAACTTCAAACATTTTAAAAGTTCAAGCGTAATAAATTTTACATCACATAGATTAAAAACTCCAAACATGAAATAGAAAACCCAATACCTCCGAATAAGTGTGTTCTCTTGGAGTTGGTGGTGATGCCTACTGTTAGCTTGTTTAAACAATTACATTCAACAAAAACTCAAATCTATAATATATGAAAAAAAAACCTACGAACATACTAAAAACACCGCAACATACAATTATACAACTCCATGAAAAGAAACGAACCTCTATCAAATTCTATACCGAAAACAAAGACTGGAAAAATTAGTACAAATTTTTTTAAAATTGTGATTTATTAAAAAAAGAAATAGAAATATAACAAAAATATAAAGAGTATAGAAATTTTAAAAATGGGTAGAAGTTATGCCTCTTAGCTTTAACAAGTATCACATACATTTTTTTCGTGCTACCACCCCCAACAATATACTGGTTTGCGGTGATGGATGGAGACCTCGAGCTTCTGAAGAAAAAGATCCATGTCCAGTAAATAGGATGGTCCTGTGTAACAACCCGAGGACTTGGAGACTAGGAATTATTTATTTTGGGAGAAATAAATAATATTTTATTAGAGAAATAATTAAATTGGCACTAGAGGCCAAAATTTACAGTCGTTAGAAAGAGTCTCGAATGGCAATTCTGAGGGTACCATTGTGTCCGGAAGGGTCGAGAAAGTCAAAATGACTGTACTTGGGGTCTATTTAGGTTCCAAAATAAATTAGGACCGTTTGACTCGAATTAAAGTCACCGAGCCATTTAAAGTGTGTATTATCATTTAAAGATGTGTATTTTGGGAGTTAGGCTAAATTAGCCTACGGTAGATATTTCTCCAAAGAGAGAAAGATAAATAGAAAGAAAGAAAGAGAGAAGAAAGAAGAAGAAAAGGAAGGAGAAAAGGGAAAGAAAGTGGAGGTTTCCGGCCAATACGCGATCTCAAGGCGGATTCAGACCCTACGAACCCGAGGCAAGTGATTAAACTTGCTAAATAATTGTTGTGTATCAATTATTGCATGATTTGTGGATTGAATTTATGGGTTTTAGGTTTAGTTTAACAAAACCTAACTTTTGGGAAAACCTTAGATTTGTAGTGTATAAATGAATTTTAAGGTTAGAAATTAGTTTATAAGTATTCTAGAATGAATATTAATGTTATATATGTGATTGGGTGGATGAAAATGGTTGGAAGATGATTAAAATGATTTTTGGGTATTTTGGGTTAAGAAGAGAATTGCCCATTTCATAGCTTGCTGCACTTGCCGAATCGATTCGCCCCTACCGAATCGATTCGGTTTGTTGCAGATTGCCCAGGTCTTTAGGGCCGAATCGATTCGCCCCTTGTGAATCGATTCAGTATTTAGCAGACTCCCAGGTCCATTGGACCGAATCGATTCGGATGGGCCGAATCGATTCGCTTTTCGGGGCGGAATCGATTCGGAGGGTCCGAATCGATTCGAAAACAGGGGATTTTTAGAGATGATTTTCTAGGAAGAATTTTATCCCGTTTCATCTAAAGTTATCGATTGGGAACTTCTATGGGAGTTATTTGGAGTATGTTTTGGAGACTTTTAGAGAGTTTCCCTTATAGGATATGATTGAAGTTGTATTGAATATATTTGAGGAATATCGATTAGATAAATGGTATTTTTCCTAAGTGGGGAAGCCCACCTTGATTTGAGAATTCTAATTGGAGATAATTATGATATTAATGGGAATAATTTAGAGATAATGGATCATAGGATCCAATCCCAAATGGTATAACTTTAAAAAGGTTCATAAACTAAATTGAACCCTAAAATGAATGGAAAATCATAAATGCTATTTGATGTGCAAATGGATATAGGAATATCCTTATTGATGATCGATTTGGGAGATATCTCACACAATGAGAAATGCTAATTGAGGTGCATTAGGATAAAAGAATATCCTTAACTTAAATAGAATTGAGAGACAATTCATAATAGAAGAGACATGTGAGATTCAAGCGAGAAGTAGTATAGTGTATACTAAGTGGGGTAAATTTGTGAGTATTGACGATTGGTGTATCATGAGAGAGATATACTAAACAATGATATTAATCAAATTGCGCCTAAGAGCGTATAATGAAAATGATTATGTTGTTGCAGGTATAGCTTATATAATGGTATATCTTTATTATGTGGGATGTATGTATACGTTATATGATGGTGTATATACATGTTAAGCATACCCCCTCCTTGCTATCATTGGGAAGTTTCGTGCGTAGAGGGTGAGCATTCTGACTAGAAAATCAGGATGTGGATATTCCCCAGGTCATAGTCATCCATGGTGTCAGCAAATGACATATATATATATATATATATATATATACACTATTTATTTTTGGGGTGAGAGGTCGTGGGTATGTGTCGCTCTCACTCGCCGGTTAGGAGCTATGACCGCTTCCCGAACGTTGTGTACGTGAGTAGATCACGAGGTGGGTGTCGTTGAACCCCACCAGGTGGGCCCAGTTTGTTACGTATATGGGCAACTGGAAGATGATATCATGTGAGCCTGCGTCCTTCGAGTTATAGCTCAGTTGGATGGTTATTATTGCTTGTGTTTGTACTTGGGTATCAAGGGCATAATGTACCTCAACGACCTACATTGCCAGGATTAGTGTATCGGGGGGGGGGGGGGTTCCTTGTTTGGATTTCGCTTCGACGAGACGTCCCACGCACGAACCGCAGTGTAATGTTGGAACTTGGGGATAAGTTTAGTCCGTAATGCTCATAATTATCTATATATATATATCACCTATCCCGAGGATCGACAGTGCCAGGAGTAGTGTAACGGGGGGGTTCCTTGTTTGGATTTCGCTTCGGCGAGACGTCCCACGCATGAAACGCCGTGTACTGTTGAGAATTGGGAATATTAATTAATTAAAATTGGATAATAATCATTTTGGGTTACATGTATCTTGCATTGAGGGCATAATGAGCCCCGAGGATCGATACGGTCAGGAGTAGTGTAATGGAGGGGTTCCTTGTTTGGATTTCGCTTTGGCGAGACGTCCCACGCACGAAACGTATCGCCGTGTTGAGAATTGTGAGGAGTTTAGTCCTTAACTCTTGATGCTAATAACTCATATATTATAATTATAAATATGGTTTCATGCCTTATATGGGCATCACTAGAATATAAAATTCTAGTAAATGAGATTGTTGATGTATTGTGATGACGTGGACATGATTGGATAATGTAACTTTATATGTTCAACAAATGAACATTATAAAGATAACTATAACTATTACATTAAAGTTAATGTGTATAACTTATAAATTATGGAAACAAATGTATTGGGAGATAGGTTAGATGATTTCACTTAAATACTTCTTTTGGGTTTAAGTTAGGATCCTCTTGCCTAAATAAAATCAGACATCCATTTGGAGATCACGTGCATATGTTTAGTGCGCGCTTTAGATGAGAGGTGAGTTGAATTATTATGGAGAGTTCGATTCCAACTAAATCATTTAATAATTATTATGAATTTTAATACACTTGCTATAAAACATTTTTCAAACTCGGGCTCTGACCCATTTATATTTTCTCCTCCATGTATATATTGTATTACGTCAGGTGTTCCTCCACTGGGATGCCTTTGATGTTAGCCATTCAGGACTCGTGGAGCTGCGACAATATCGGACTGTTGCAGCATTTTGATTTAGACGATTCCTATATTTGTATATCTAGATTAGGATTCAGTTTGTATTTTGAGTTAGTATTCAAGTGTTGTAGATTAACACTTTTATATTTCATATTCTCAGATTATTGTATCGTCTGTTACCCGACAACATATTCGGGTATTTCATTGTCAAAACTTTGTTGTACATTGTATTGTACTTTTTTATATATCTTTAGAGTTTTCACATTTCACTCATCATAGTTAGATGCATATTGTTGGTTGTGATGGCATTATTGGTTTTGTTGTTGTTGTTAAAAAATTTTTTTTAATTTTTTGACAATTCGCTTTTAATGATTATGGGTAGTTAGCCTTATATTATAGTGTTGTATATTGATGTTGAGACTGTACCATCCGAGATACCTGATTTATGTAGTATAGGGCTGGACACCCGTTATTATTTAGAGAGGGTTGTCACAGATGGTATCAGAGCATCAGGTTCTAGTGTCTTTAGGATCTGTGTACGTTACTACGATCTTCCGTAAGCGTTCTTGATATAGAGACTTATTATTAGGACGATTACATTCATACGTCCCTATCTTTCTATGATTCGAAAATATTTGGAAGGCGTTCTGATACAATTGTTCTTATTTTAGATGCCACCGAAGGGAGGTCGTTCAGCTAGGGCAAATAAAGGGCAACCCCAAATGCCTCAAAGGAACATGACTATGGATGATGTTGCCAATATTGTGGCACAAGCGGTCACTGCTGCCGTTTCTACGATGGCTCAGCAATCTGCCGCTCAAGCAGCCCCACCCCATTTAGGATTGTCTTTATGGGAGAGAGTGAAGAATGATTTTAGTAAGTGGGATCCTCCCGAGTTTGCAGGGGGAGTTGATGTAGTGGCTTCAAGTCAATGGAAAAATAGTATGCAGAGGAATCTTTGTATGGTTGAGTGTAGTGAGGTGCAGAAACAGTTTTTAGTCACCTTTAGGTTATCGGGTGCAGCTCTTCAATGGTGGGAGTCTGTCACCACATCTGAACAGAGAGATACCTTACCCATAACAACATTTTGGGAACTTTTTGATCGAAGGTATTTTCCTTCCCCTAATCGAGACATAAAGATTTTTCAAGGGAATAGAACAGTGGCGGAATATGAAGAAGATTTTCTAGATGGGAGAAATTAGTACCTAATGAGGTAAATATGGAAGAGAAGCGTATATCAAAGTTTGTTCGAGGTTTAGATTGGAAAATCCGACAACATTTTTTAGGGAGTCCTAAGTTAATGACTTTCGATGAGGTAGTGAATGTGGCGCTATTAAAGTGTTATGAATATCGTTTTCGTTCGCAAGAGAGTAAGAACTTTGGAGATTCGAGTTAATCAAATAAGTTTGGCAAGGAGAGTGCCAGTAATGCGAGTGCGCATAAAGGATTTGTGGGTAAGTGTTTCTTTTGCAAAGAAATAGGTCATAAAAAGAGAGATTGTCATAAAAGAGGTAAAGGACCACAGTTTGATGAAATTTTGGAAGTGCAACCCCTACAGCAGATTCGAGGTCGCTTTAGACCGGGGGACTACGTTTGGGAGCCCATTGATGAGGAAGGGCAATCGGACTAGAGATGGATGATGTAAGCTAAATTTCCTTTATAAATAGGATAATTACTATAATGAGTTTTGGGAATATCGTATGTGAGATAATTGTAATTGGGTAGTGCTATAGCCCTATTATGTATGGTATGTAATGACCCTAAGGGAAATTTTGGGCAAGATAAGCTCTTATTCTATTATTTTGTAAAAGGATAGAAGATTTTGCAAGGTGCTCAAAAAGAGCTTAAAACCTTATGGTAAATGTAAGAATGGTTATGGTAATAAGTAGTAATGATAAAGCTACTTCTTTTATATAGTCATGATAGACTATTATAATTGTTGTATTCCAGATATGGATGTGCCTTATAAATGGCAATATATTGAAATGATGAGAGATGTTGTTTATGTATGAAAGTTTGATTTGTGGATTGATGGGACCCAGGTAAAATTTTAGCTCATGAGTATGATAATATTTGTGAGCTATATGTTATGTGTATGATGATTCAAAACACCTTGTGTTGGACATAAGGCGTTTTATTGTATATTATATATATAAACCGTTTTCAAAATAAACTATTTTTTTTAATTAAAACCTTTATCGGCCTTCGGGCCCTTTCAAAATTATTTTCATAAAATTTAACTTTTCAAAGCCTAGTCTGGATTTAACAAACTCTCAATCCCCGACGTCGCCCCACAGTAGTGTATTGGGAGGGTTCCTTGTTTGGATTTCGATTTTGTGAGACGTCCCCCGCACGAAAGTGGCGAATGTCAGGAATTGAGAGGAGTTATTTCTTTGGACCATTCAAAATTTTCACACCATTAAAATGTTAGTATTATATTTATGGAATTGTGGAACTTGGAGGCAAATAAAGCCTCATTATGATTCCTGTGAGCACAAAGATCAAATATAAAGGGTGTATGGGCGCCCTTGATGTGGAAATTGGTTGTATATAACTCATAATCAACATAAAAATAAAATAAATTAAATAAATTCGTCGTGGGAGGTTAGAAGTTTGGAGATAGGATTAGTAAGAATGGGTAGATTAGAAGTAGTTGAGCTTTGGAGAATTAGGCTTAGCTAAATTTCGAGGATGAAATTTTTGTAACTGGGGAAGTTTGTAACAACCCGAGGACTTGGAGACTAGGAATTATTTATTTTGGGAGAAATAAAGAATATTTTATTAGAGAAATAATTAAATTGGCACTTGAGGTCAAAATTTAGAGTCGTTAGAAAGAGTCTCGAATGGAAATTCTGAGGGTACCATTGTGTCCGGAAGGGTCGAGAAAGTCGAAATAACTGTACTTGGGGTATATTTAGGTTCCAAAATAAATTAGGACCGTTTGACTCGAATTAAAGTCACCGAGTCATTTAAAGTGTGTATTATCATTTAAAGATGTGTATTTTGGGAGTTAGGCTAAATTATCCTACGGGAGATATTTCTCCAAAGAGAGAAAGAGAAATAGAAAGAAAGAAAGAGAGAAGAAGAAAGAAGAAGAAAAGGAAGGAGAAAAGGGAAAGAAAGTGGAGGTTTCCGGCCAATACGCGATCTCAAGGCGGATTCAGACCCTAAGAACCAGAGGCAAGTGATTAAACTTGCTAAATAATTGTTGTGTATCAATTATTGCATGATTTGTGGATTGAAATTATGGGTTTTAGGTTTAGTTTAACAAAACCTAACTTTTGGGAAAACCTTAGATTTGTAGTGTATAAATGAATTTTAAGGTTAGAAATTAGTTTATAAGTATTCTAGAATGAATATTAATGTTATATATATGATTGTGTTGGATGAAAATGGTTGGAAGATGATTAAAATGATTTTTGGGTATTTTGGGTTAAGAAGAAAATTGCCCATTTCGTAGCTTGCTACACTTGCCGAATCAATTCGCCACTACCGAATCGATTCAGTCTGTTGCAGATTGCCCAGGTCTTTAGGGCCGAATCAATTCGTCCCTTGTGAATTGATTCGGTATGTGGCAGACTCCCAGGTCCATTGGATCGAATCGATTCGCTTTTCGAGGCCGAATCGATTCGGAGGGGCCGAATCGATTCGGATACAGGGGATTTTTAGAGATGATTTTCTAGGAAGAATTTTATCCCGTTTCGTCTAAAGTTATCGATTGGGAACTTCTATGGGAGTTATTTGGAGTATGTTTTGGAGACTTTTAGAGAGTTTCCCTTATAGGATATGATTGAAGTCGTATTGACTATATTTGAGGAATATCAATTAGATATATGGTATTTTTCCTAAGTGGAGAAGCCCACCTTGATTTGAGAATTCTAATTGGAGATAATTATGATATTAATGGGAATAATTTAGAGATAATGGATCTTAGGATCCAATCCCAAATGGTATAACTTTAAAAAGGTTCATAAACTAAATTGAACCCTAAAATAAATGGAAAATCATAAATGCAATTCGATGTGCAAACGGATATAGGAATATCCTTATTGATGATCGATTTGGGAGATATCTCACACAATGAGAAATGCTAATTGAGGTGCATTAGGATAAAAGAATATCCTTAACTTAAATAGAATTGAGAGACAATTCATAATAGAAGCGACATGTGAGCTTCAAGCGAGAAGTAGTATAGTGTATACTAAGTGGGGTAAATTTGTGAGTATTGACGATTGGTATATCATGAGAGAGATATACTAAACAATGATATTAATCAAATTGCGCCTAAGAGCGTATAATGAAAATGAATATGTTGTTGCAGGTATACCTTATATAATGGTATATCTTTATTACGTGGGATGTATGTATACCTTATATGATGGTGTATATACATGTTAAGCATACCACCTCCTCGCTATCATTGGGAAGTTTCGTGCGTAGAGGGTGAGCATTCTGACTTGAAAAGCAGGATGTGGATATTCCCCAGGTCATAGTTGCCCATGGTGTCAGCAAATAACACACACACACATATATATATATATATACATTATTTATTTTGGGAGTGAGAGGTCGTGGGTATGTGTCGCTCTCACTCGCCGGTTAGGAGCTATGACCGCTTCTCGGACGTTATGTGCGTGAGTAGATCACGAGGTGGGTGTCGTTGAACCCCACCAGGTGGCCCTAGTTTGTTACGTATATGGGCAACTGGAAGATGATAGCATGTGAACCTGCGTCCTTCGAGTTATAGCTCCATTGGATGGTTATTATTGCTTGCGTTGGTACTTGGGTATCAAGGACATAATGGACCTCAACGACCTACATTGACAGGATTAGTGTATCAGGGGGGTTCCTTGTTTGGATTTCGCTTCGGCGAGACGTCCCACGCACGAACCGCAGTGTAATGTTGGAACCTGGGGATAAGTTTAGTCCGTAATGCTCATAATTATCTATATATATATCACCTATACCGAGGATCGACAGTGCCAGGAGTAGTGTAACGGGGGGGTTCCTTGTTTAGATTTCACTTCGGCAAGACGTCCCACGCATGAAACGCCGTGTACTGTTGAGAATTGGGAATATTAATTAATTAAAATTGGATAAGAATCATTTTGGGTTACATGTATCTTGCATTGAGGGCATAATGAGCCCCGAGGATCGATACGGTCAGGAGTAGTGTAACGGGGAGGGGGGGGTTCCTTGTTTGGATTTCGCTTCGGCGAGACGTCCCACGCACGAAACGCAACGCCGTGTTGAGAATCGGGAGGAGTTTAGTCCTTAACTCTTGATGCTAATAACTCATATATTATAATTATATATATGGTTTCATGCCTTATATGGGCATCACTAGAATATAAAATTCTAGTAAATGAGATTATTGATGTATTGTGATGATGTGGACATGATTGGATCATGTAACTTTATATGTTCAAGTAATGAACATTATAAAGATAACTATAACTATTACATTAAAGTTAATGTGTATAACTTATAAATTATGGAAACAAATGTATTGGGAGATAGGTTAGATGATTTCACTTAAATACTTCTTTTGGGTTTAAGTTAGGATCCTCTTACCTAAATAGAATCGAACATCCATTTGGAGATCACATGCATACGTTTAGTGCGCGCTTTAGATGAGAGGTGAGTTGAATTATTATGGAGAGTTCGATTCCAACTAAATCATGTAATAATGCATTTATAATTATTATGCATTTTAATACACTTGCTACAAAACGTTTTTAAAACTCGGGCTCTGACCTGTTTATATTTTCTCCTCCATGTATATATTGTATTACTTCATGTGTTCTTCCGCTAGGACGCCTTTGATGTTATCCATTCGGGACTCGTGGAGTTGCGACAATAGCGTACTGTCGCAGCATTTTGATTTAGACGATTCCTATCTTTGTATATCTAGATTAGGATTCAGTTTGTATATTGAGTTAGTATTCAAGTGTTGTAGATTAACACTTTTATATTTCATATTCTCAGATTATTGTATCGTTTGTTACCCGACAGCATATTCAGGTGTTTCATTGTTAAGACTTTGTTGTACATTGTATTGTACTTTTGTATATATCTTTAGAGTTTGCACATTTCACTCATCATAGTTAGATGTATATTGTTGGTTGTGATTGCATTATTGGTTTTGTTGTTGTTAAATAAAAAGTTTAAATTTTTTGACAATTCGCTTTTAATGATTATGGGTAGGTAGCCTTATATTATAGTGTTGTATATTGATGTTGAGACTGTACCATATGAGATACCTGATTTATGTAGTATAGGGCTGGCCACCCGTTATTATTTAGAGCGGGTTGTCACATCCTGGCCTTCTACAAAGATAAGAAGCAGATGGTTCTGCTCCATTTAAATCACCAAAGAATAATTGCAAACCATAAATTAAATTAAGACAACCAAAGAAAAAACAAATGTAAAACTGATAGTACTTAAGTCTCCGAAATTAAAAGATCATGGCCATACCATCAGCTTTTTCTTTATGAAGAAACTACTCTACCAGGTACCATCATGTTGTTGTATCGATTGAAGGTCCGTTATAACAAAAAGGACATTAGAACTGTTTGGGAATCTAATACTGAACCTTGTTTAGCGTATTCATGAGGTACCCAGAAACATCATTGCCATCTCCGTCTTTATCTGCAAAATACCTACAAAATGCTGATGAAAATGGGTCATTAATAAGGAATCTAAATACCAAAAAAATTCTACTTCAAAAATAAGGAATCTCGTCATTAAAAAACATTGGGTGATAGATTCGTTTTTGCAATGTACACGCCCCTCCTCTTCCACGCTTCTGAAAATATACCATGAAGATGAAAAAAAAAGAATATTTCACCATTTTACCAAAACAAAGATATGAGAGAAAGAACCTTTTAATCTGAGAGAAATATGAAAGATATTTGAGAGAACCTCCGCTTCCACCCTTCTGAGACCCAGTTCCTGTTAAGATAACAAACAAAGATCAAGACCCATTTACAAATCTGAGAGAAAGACCGAGACCCATTTACACATCAGAGAAAAATAGAGACTCATTACACCCCAACACCAAATAACACCGTGAAATCTTTGGTTGATGAAATTAAAAAGGAAAACAAAAATACATTTATATTACCTCATATATGCATAAAGCTGTAAAAACCGCTGAGTTATCGACGTTTGGGGTTTGACATTGAAGGCATGGGCGTACATGCCCAATATCTCCCTGTTTTCCCATGTTTTCCCCAATGTATGAGATATGGGTTTCAACGGTAGAGCTGTACGTCCAGCGTCTTTATCCATTTATATATCCGTGTTTTATCCATATTTTCGTCTGTAGAGCTCTACGGGGTTAAGATTACATTACATGAGAGAAGATGAGGTCTAGGCGCCAGAAGGATAGCGTGATGGTGGTGGGGAAGGAAAGGAGACAAAATTATTGAAATGCAAATATAATGTTTGCCCCTTAAGACCCCAAACCAAACCCAAGGTTTAATATAAGAACTATTGTATGAATTGTTCCTCCAAACATATCAACACCAGCCCAAACAGTACAAAGAACAAAAGTCATCGGATTTTATCATGTCGTTCAAACGATACACATGTTGTTTGAACGACCATGCACGTCATTCGAACGAGATCCATGGTCGTTCGAATGACCTCTGGGTTTCCCCCCTCTCTCCTTCGTGCAGTCTACTCCGCCATTTCCATCTTCCTAAACCTCTTTAACCCAAATTTTTTTAACCTCAACTCATTTTAAATCGATTCCTTCATTATCGTTTTCAGTCCCAAAGATTATGCACAGAAAAAATCAATTCTAGATATCTCAAATCCGAATTTCATTCTCCAACAGCAATAAAAATACAACCACAAATCTAGGTTTCTTTCCTAACTATTGCAATAATAAATTATCCTTAATTTATCAATATTCCCCCAACAGCAAATACGAATATGGTCACACATAGTCTAGAAATTAATCAATTCATCCCACGAATTAAAAACCCCATTTGTGTGTCACCCCAAACCAAAATCATTTGTTTAACACACCTACTATGAAATGAATTCAAGACTGCAATTTATATAAAAGAAAGTTTAGCCACTTGCCTTATGATTCGTAGAGTTTGATTATTCATCTGGTGTAGAGATTTGGTTTGTTGAAGAACACCTCCCTTGTTCTTCCTTTTGGCTCTCAAGAGTTCTCCCTTTTCGCTCCTCTACGTTCTCAGATTTCTCCCAATTGTGTTATGGCTTCCCAAAACTCCTAAACTTAGGGTTTTATCTCAAAATCCCCTTTTTCGTCACATGGGCCTAATTAAAATGGCCTAAATTTTCCCGTGTGGGCCCGATTATGCCCAAAAATACCCTGTGATCCATTTACCACCCTGGGTACACTTTTCTGACTTTTTTGGCCCATCTGGACTCAACCGTGACCTCAGAATTGACATCCTGATTAATTTATAAAAATACTTATCTCACACGTGAATTAGTCTATACCCGACTCTCGGCTGAGATAAATAAATGCCGCATCACTAATACATGTTATGACGTAATTAAATTATTTCTATTCACTTAGTAATTTAAATTCCATAAATATTAACCATTTACTCTCCCAATTATTATTTAAATAAGTATTAACTTAATTAATTTAAAATTAATTAATTAAGTATTTAAATGCACAGAAATACGGGGTGTTACATACACCCCCTTACATAGGAATTTCGTCCCCGAAATTAGGTCATACATGCGAAGAATAACTCTGGTTACCGCTGTAACACCCCGCCCGCCCGGGGAGAGCGAACGGAGTGCTAATGCGATAAAATAAATCCAAATCCACAAGTGACAAGGTATAGAGCATCTAAATAAACCCACAATAATATAAATCCACTAATCTCAATCTCTTCAATCACAACAAATCTCTCGAATTAAATACAACATCTAACTCGAAATAAAATAAATCTCAATGCTCTATACATCAAAATAAATAAATACAAGTCTTCTCAAATGTATTAAAAATTCTTCCCAAAATATCCAAGATAAAATCAATCTCCAATAATCCATAGCGCCCAAATCCACGTTAACCTGCCACTAAAAGAAAATATGGGGAAATACACAATACGACAGGAAAGATGCTCAACAAACATATTAACGGTGAATAAAACGTAACATAACGAGTACGAATATTCAAATCGAAATGCAAATCTTAAAGCATTTATCAATATAATTTCTCAACAACACTTTAACCGGGTCACCAGGCCTCACCACATCCGTATATGCTTTATCAAGCCATAGCCCAGGAAACAGGAATTTTGGCGGGTGCCCAACATCCATGTCATATTAAAATCTCATGACAACGTGCTCATCAACATGAATCATACCACATGAATCAAAATAATTTCAACAATTATTTTCTAGATTTAAATGAATTTATCAATTCAAATATGAGTTCAATTAAACAAGAATTCAAAGAGAATGGCACTCGCGAGATTTAAGGAGCATATTGTGTAAAACCCCATACCTCAAACCATGATGAGAAACCAATGATCACATCCTCAAGATCAACAAAAAAGATCTACAAAAGATCCTCCAAGAACCTCCAACAAATAGCCCCAAGAACACCTCTAATCTAAGGTTGGAACTCACAAATCTCAAGGGTCAATGTGTATATAAAAAGAAGAAGAATATAAGATATATTTGCTGCCAAAATTTGTGCCAAAAGTATGTTAAAAAGCTTGCCCACAACTTCCTTTTTATAATGCAAAGAAATGAAGAGTTGTAATCCAAAAGACTCCTTTAAATAAGGTAAAGAAATGAAGAGTTGGAAGTCAAAACAACTCCAAGAGTTAAAAACATTTAAAAATCATTTTAAAATCCGTTTTAACTCCGTTTTCGAAACCGTTTGAAATTCTTGCCTTTAAAAATAATAACCAACATATTTGACCAATACAAATAATTTTATCAAAAACTTTATTTTCCTCCATTTTCCAAAAATTAATTAAAATAGCCCAAATTACGCGGGTTGTTACACTTCCCCACTAACAATGGAATTTCGCCCTCGAAATTCCACCGAATGCCTAACACTCAAAAATTAGGCTAACAATCTCCAAAATAAATCACGTCTCCCAAAAATAAATTCCTCACATCTAATTCCGAAACTTATCATGAATATCACCTAAAATTTTCTATCTCCAAAAATTGCTAACCACGCAATGAACCCAAAACCCAAGCCCCGAGGGTTTCCGTATAGCTAAGCTCTGATACATTTATAACACCCCGCCCGCCCGGGGAGAGCGAACGGAGTGCTAATGCGATAAAATAAATCCAAATCCACAAGTGACAAGGTATAGAGCATCTAAATAAACCCACAATAATATAAATCAACTAATCTCAATCTCTTCAATTACAACAAATCTCTCGAATTAAATACAACATCTAACTCGAAATAAAATAAATCTCAATGCTCTATACATCAAAATAAATAAATACAAGTCTTCTCAAATGTATTAAAAATTCTTCCCAAAATATCCAAGATAAAATCAATCTCCAATAATCCATAGCGCCCAAATCCACGTTAACCTGCCACTAAAAGAAAATATGGGGAAATACACAATACGACAGGAAAGATGCTCAACAAACATATTAACGGTGAATAAAACGTAACATAACGAGTACGAATATTCAAATCGAAATGCAAATCTTAAAGCACTTATCAATATAATTTCTCAACAACACTTTAACCGGGTCACCAGGCCTCACCACATCCGTATATGCTTTATCAAGCCATAGCCCAGGAAACAGGAATTTTGGCGGGTGCCCAACATCCATGTCATATTAAAATCTCATGACAACGTGCTCATCAACATGAATCATACCACATGAATCAAAATAATTTCAACAATTATTTTCTAGATTTAAATGAATTTATCAATTCAAATATGAGTTCAATTAAACAAGAATTCAAAGAGAATGGCACTCGCGAGATTTAAGGAGCATATTGTGTAAAACCCCATACCTCAAACCATGATGAGAAACCAATGATCACATCCTCAAGATCAACAAAAAATATCTACAAAAGATCCTCCAAGAACCTCCAACAAATAGCCCCAAGAACACCTCTAATCTAAGGTTGGAACTCACAAATCTCAAGGGTTAATGTGTATATAAAAAGAAGAAGAATATAAGATATATTTGCTGCCAAAATTTGTGCCAAAAGTATGTTAAAAAGCTTGCCCACAACTTCCTTTTTATAATGCAAAGAAATGAAGTGTTGTAATCCAAAAGACTCCTTTAAATAAGGTAAAGAAATGAAGAGTTGGAAGTCAAAACAACTCCAAGAGTTAAAAACATTTAAAAATCATTTTAAAATCCGTTTTAACTCCGTTTTCGAAACCGTTTGAAATTCTTGCCTTTAAAAATAATAACCAACATATTTGACCAATACAAATAATTTTATCAAAAACTTTATTTTCCTCCATTTTCCAAAAATTAATTAAAATAGCCCAAATTACGCGGGTTGTTACACTTCCCCACTAATAATGGAATTTCGCCCTCGAAATTCCACCGAATGCCTAACACTCAAAAATTAGGCTAACAATCTCCAAAATAAATCACGTCTCCCAAAAATAAATTCCTCACATCTAATTCCGAAACTTATCACGAATATCACCTAAAATTTTCTATCTCCAAAAATTGCTAACCACGCAATGAACCCAAAACCCAAGCCCCGAGGGTTTCCCTATAGCTAAGCTCTGATACATTTATAACACCCCGCCCGCCCGGGGAGAGCGAACGGAGTGCTAATGCGATAAAATAAATCCAAATCCACAAGTGACAAGGTATAGAGCATCTAAATAAACCCACAATAATATAAATCAACTAATCTCAATCTCTTCAATTACAACAAATCTCTCGAATTAAATACAACATCTAACTCGAAATAAAATAAATCTCAATGCTCTATACATCAAAATAAATAAATACAAGTCTTCTCAAATGTATTAAAAATTCTTCCCAAAATATCCAAGATAAAATCAATCTCCAATAATCCATAGCGCCCAAATCCACGTTAACCTGCCACTAAAAGAAAATATGGGGAAATACACAATACGACAGGAAAGATGCTCAACAAACATATTAACGGTGAATAAAACGTAACATAACGAGTACGAATATTCAAATCGAAATGCAAATCTTAAAGCATTTATCAATATAATTTCTCAACAACACTTTAACCGGGTCACCAGGCCTCACCACATCCGTATATGCTTTATCAAGCCATAGCCCAGGAAACAGGAATTTTGGCGGGTGCCCAACATCCATGTCATATTAAAATCTCATGACAACGTGCTCATCAACATGAATCATACCACATGAATCAAAATAATTTCAACAATTATTTTCTAGATTTAAATGAATTTATCAATTCAAATATGAGTTCAATTAAACAAGAATTCAAAGAGAATGGCACTCGCGAGATTTAAGGAGCATATTGTGTAAAACCCCATACCTCAAACCATGATGAGAAACCAATGATCACATCCTCAAGATCAACAAAAAAGATCTACAAAAGATCCTCCAAGAACCTCCAACAAATAGCCCCAAGAACACCTCTAATCTAAGGTTGGAACTCACAAATCTCAAGGGTCAATGTGTATATAAAAAGAAGAGGAATATAAGATATATTTGCTGCCAAAATTTGTGCCAAAAGTATGTTAAAAAGCTTGCCCACAACTTCCTTTTTATAATGCAAAGAAATGAAGAGTTGTAATCCAAAAGACTCCTTTAAATAAGGTAAAGAAATGAAGAGTTGGAAGTCAAAACAACTCCAAGAGTTAAAAACATTTAAAAATCATTTTAAAATCCGTTTTAACTCCGTTTTCGAAACCGTTTGAAATTCTTGCCTTTAAAAATAATAACCAACATATTTGACCAATACAAATAATTTTATCAAAAACTTTATTTTCCTCCATTTTCCAAAAATTAATTAAAATAGCCCAAATTACGCTGGTTGTTACACTTCCCCACTAATAATGGAATTTCGCCCTCGAAATTCCACCGAATGCCTAACACTCAAAAAGTAGGCTAACAATCTCCAAAATAAATCACGTCTCCAAAAAATAAATTCCTCACATCTAATTCCGAAACTTATCACGAATATCACCTAAAATTTTCTATCTCCAAAAATTGCTAACCACGCAATGAACCCAAAACCCAAGCCCCGAGGGTTTCCGTATAGCTAAGCTCTGATACATTTATAACACCCCGCCCGCCCGGGGAGAGCGAACGGAGTGCTAATGCGATAAAATAAATCCAAATCCACAAGTGACAAGGTATAGAGCATCTAAATAAACCCACAATAATATAAATCAACTAATCTCAATCTCTTCAATTACAACAAATCTCTCGAATTAAATACAACATCTAACTCGAAATAAAATAAATCTCAATGCTCTATACATCAAAATAAATAAATACAAGTCTTATCAAATGTATTAAAAGTTCTTCCCAAAATATCCAAGATAAAATCAATCTCCAATAATCCATAGCGCCCAAATCCACGTTAACCTGCCACTAAAAGAAAATATGGGGAAGTACACAATACGACAGGAAAGATGCTCAACAAACATATTAACGGTGAATAAAACATAACAACATGAGTATGAATATTCAAATCGAAATGAAAATCTCAAAGCATTTATCAATATAATTTCTCAACAACACTTTAACCGGGTCACCAGGCCTCACCACATCCGTATATGCTTTATCAAGCCATAACCCGGGAAATAGGAATTTTGGCGAGTGCCTAACATCCATGTCATATTAAAATCTCATGACAACGTGCTCATCAACATGAATCATACCACATGAATCAAAATAATTTCAACAATTATTTTCCAGATTTCAATGAATTTATCAATTCAAATATGAGTTCAATTAAACAAGAATTCAAAGAGAATGACACTCGCGTGATTTAAGGAGCATATTGTGTAAAACCCCATACCTCAAACCATGATGAGAAACCAACGATCACATCCTCAATATCAACACAAAAGATCTACAAAATCTCCTCAAGAACCTCCAACAAATAGCCCCAAGAACACCTCTAATCTAAGGTTGGAACTCACAAATCTCAAGGGTCAATGTGTATATAAAAAGAAGAGGAATATAAAATATATTTGCTGCCAAAATTTGTGCCAAAAGTATGTTAAAAAGCTTGCCCACAACTTCCTTTTATAATGCAAAGAAATGAAGAGTTGGAATCCAAAAGACTCCTTTAAATAAGGTAAAGAAATGAAGAGTTGGAAGTCAAAACAACTCCAAGAGTTAAAAACATTTAAAAATCATTTTAAAATCCGTTTTAACTCCGTTTTCGAAACCGTTTGAAATTCTCTCTTTTAAAAATAATAACCAACATATTTGAACAATAAAAATAATTTTATCAAAAACTTTATTTTCCTCCATTTTCCAAAAATTAATTAAAATAGCCCAAAATTACGCGGGTTGTTACACTTCCCCACTCACAATGGAATTTCGCCCTCGAAATTCAGCCGAATGCCTAACTCAAAAAAATCAGGCTAACAATCTCCAAAATAAATCACATCTCCCAAAAATAAATTCCTCACATCTAATTCCGAAACTTATCACGAATATCACCTAAAATGTTCTATCTCCAAAAATTGCTAACCACGCAATGAACCCAAAACCCAAGCCCCGAGGGTTTTCGTATAGCTAAGCTCTGATACCATTTGTAACACCCCGCCCGCCCGGGGAGAGGGAACGGAGTGCTAATGCGATAAAATAAATCCAAATCCACAAGTGACAAGGTATAAAGCATCTAAATAAACCCACAATAATATAAATCCACTAATCTCAATCTCTTCAATTACAACAAATCTCTCGAATTAAATACAACATCTAACTCGAAATAAAATAAATCTCAATGCTCTATACATCAAAATAAATAAATACAAGTCTTCTCAAATGTATTAAAAATTCTTCCCAAAATATACAAGATAAAATCAATCTTCAATAATCCATAGCGCCCAAATCCACGTTAACCTGCCACTAAAAGAAAATATGGGGAAGTACACAATACGATAGGAAAGATTCTCAACAAACATATTAACGGTGAATGAAACATAACAACACGAGTACGAATATTCAAATCGAAATACAAATCTCAAAGCATTTATCAACATAATTTCTCAACAACACTTTAACCGGGTCACCAGGCCTCACCACATCCGTATATGCTTTATCAAGCCATAGCCCGGGAAACAGGAATTTTGGCGGGTGCCCAACATCCATGTCATATTAAAATCTCATGACAACGTGCTCATCAACATGAATCATACCATATGAATCAAAATAATTTCAACAATTATTTTCCAGATTTCAATGAATTTATCAATTCAAATATGAGTTCAATTAAACAAGAATACAAAGAGAATGGCACTCGCGAGATTTAAGGAGCATATTGTGTAAAACCCCATACCTCAAACCATGATGAGAAACCAACGATCACATCCTCAAGATCAACAAAAAAGATCTACAAAAGCTCCTCCAAGAACCTCCAACAAATAGACCCAAGAACACCTTTAATCTAAGGTTGGAACTCACAAATCTCAAGGGTCAATGTGTATATAAAAAGAAGAGGAATATAAAATATATTTACTGCCAAAATTTGTGCCAAAAGTATGTTGAAAAGCTTGACCACAACTTCCTTTTATAATGCAAAGAAATGAAGAGTTGGAATCCAAAAGACTCCTTTAAATAAGGTAAAGAAATGAAGAGCTGGAAGTCAAAACAACTCCAAGAGTTAAAAACATTTAAAAATTATTTTAAAATCCGTTTTAACTCCGTTTTCGAAACCGTTTGAAATTCTCGCTTTTAAAAATAATAACCAACATATTTGAACAATAAAAATAATTTTATCAAAAACTTTATTTTCCTCCATTTTCCAAAAATTAATTAAAATAGCCCAAAATTACGCGGGTTGTTACACTTCCCCACTAACAATGGAATTTCGCCCTCAAAATTCCGCCGAATGCCTAACTCTAAAAAATCAGGCTAACAATCTCCAAAATAAATCACCTCTCCCAAAAATAAATTCCTCACATCTAATTCCAAAACTTATCACGAATATCACCTAAAATGTTCTATCTCCAAAAATTGCTAACCACGCAATGAACCCAAAACCCAAGCCCCGAGGGTTTCCGTATAGCTAAGCTCTGATACCATTTGTAACACCCCGCCCGCCCGGGGAGAGCGAACGGAGTGCTAATGCGATAAAATAAATCCAAATCCACAAGTGACAAGGTATAGAGCATCTAAATAAACCCACAATAATATAAATCCACTAATCTCAATCTCTTCAATTACAACAAACTCTCGAATTAAATACAACATCTAACTCGAAATAAAATAAATATCAATGCTCTATACATCAAAATAAATAAATACAAGTCTTCTCAAATGTATTAAAAATTCTTCCCAAAATATCCAAGATAAAATCAATCTTCAATAATCCATAGCGCCCAAATCCACGTTAACCTGCCACTAAAAGAAAATATGGGGAAGTACACAATACGATAGGAAAGATGCTCAACAAACATATTAACGGTGAATAAAACATAACAACACGAGTACGAATATTCAAATCAAAATGCAAATCTCAAAGAATTTATCAATATAATTTGTCAACAACACTTTAACCGGGTCACCAGGCCTCACCACATCCGTATATGCTTTATCGAGCCATAGCCCGGGAAACAGGAATTTTGGCGGGTGCCCAACATCCATGTCATATTAAAATCTCATGACAACGTGCTCATCAACATGAATCATACCACATGAATCAAAATAATTTCAACAATTATTTTCCAGATTTCAATGAATTTATGAATTCAAATATGAGTTCAATTAAACAAGAATTCAAAGAGAATGACACTCGCGAGATTTAAGGAGCATATTGTGTAAAACCCCATACCTCAAACCATGATGAGAAACCAACGATCACATCCTCAAGATCAACAAAAAAGATCTACAAAAGCTCCTCCAAGAACCTCCAACAAATAGACACAAGAACACCTTTAATCTAAGGTTGGAACTCACAAATCTCAAGGGTCAATGTGTATATAAAAAGAAGAGGAATATAAAATATATTTGCTGCCAAAATTTGTGCCAAAAGTATGTTGAAAAGCTTGACCACAACTTCCTTTTATAATTCAAAGAAATGAAGAGTTGGAATCCAAAAGATTCCTTTAAATAAGGTAAAGAAATGAAGAGTTTGAAGTCAAAACAACTCCAAGAGTTAAAAACATTTAAAAATTATTTTAAAATCCGTTTTAACTCCGTTTTCGAAACCGTTTGAAATTCTCGCTTTTAAAAATAATAACCAACATATTTGACCAATAAAAATAATTTTATCAAAAACTTTATTTTCCTCCACTTTCTAAAAATTAATTAAAATAGCCCAAAATTACGCGGGTTGTTACAACCGCTCTCGCATATCCTCCTCCCGCTCCCACATAGACTCGTTAACATTGTGATGACTCCATTGTACTCTAACTAGTGGTACTACCTTAGACCGCAACTTGCCCTCACTATGATCCAAAATATATACAGATCTATCCTCATATGAGATATATGGCTGCAAGTCAATCTCCTCGAGTGGAATGTCCCAGAAATATCTCTCGCTCCTCCGATATTTCTTTAGTGATGCCACATGGAACACGCCATGTATCCATTGAGGATGCACTGGAAAACCTAGTCTATAAGCTACATGTCCCACTCTCTCGATGATAGGGAAATGCCCCACATACCGCGGTGCTAGCTTCCCCTTCTTACCGAACCTCACCACTCCTTCCATAAGAGACACCCGGACCAATACCTGATCGCCGACCTCTAATTCCAAATGTCTTTGAGAAGCATCAGCATAATGCTTCTGCCTATCCTGAGCTATCTGAATCTGTCCCCAAATTCTCTTTATCTTAGCAATCATCTCCTGGATCATCTCTGGACCCAATAGCTTATTGTCCCCCCACCTTTAACCAATATCCAGGTGAACGATAAGGTCTCCCATAGAGCGCCTCAAATGCTATCATGCCAATCATAAACTGGTAAGAGTTGTTATATGAAAACTCTACGAAAGGAAGGTATCGCTCCCATCCTCCCCCAAAGTCTTAAATGCACATCCTCAACATATCCTCCAGCATCTGATTAACTCTATCAGTCTTCCCGTCTGTCTATGGATGGTAGGCGGTACTCAACCATAACCCTGTACCCATGGCCTCCTCAAAGCTCTGCCAGAAGTGGGACAAAAAATTCTTGTCTCTGTCAGACACAATGTTTATCGGCACCCTATGCAACTTAACTATCTCTTCTATAAACAGCTGCACGTATCTCATCGTCTCAAAATCCATACGAACTAGTAAGAAATGAGATACCTTGGTCAACCGATCCACAATTACCCATATGGAATCGTGACCCCTCTGTGATATAGGCAACCCTATAGTGAAGTCCATGAAGATACTCTCCAATTTCCACCCAAAAATCTCCAGTGACTGTACATCCCTAGAGGTCTCTGATGATCAACTTTCACAAGCTGGCACGAGGTGCATTTCGAGACATACTCTGCTATGTCCCATTTCATCTCTGACCACCAGTATTGTCTCCTCATATTCTATTACATCTTATCCCCATTGAGATGTACTCCAAACCTCAAACCATGGGACTCAATCATAACTGCATGCCTCAAATCCTCATCCTCTGGTATGACTAACCTCCCATTAAAGCATAGGACTCCCTACAAACTAACCGAATAAAACTCTGATACCTCGGGTAGTAGTTGACATATCCTATGTTGGAAGATCTGTTCCTTAGCTCGTGCCCTCACAACCCACATAATAATTTTAGGAGTGATCGATAAAGATGACATACATGCCCTGGCGACATCATCATCATGTCGAAGCTCGCTCCACTTCGCCATCCAGATCTCTGCAATCTCCCCAGTGGGCCTCCCGCTCAACGCGTCTGCTACCACGTTAGCCTTACCAAGATGATATTAGATATCAAACTGGTAGTCCTTCACGAATTCTAGCCACCGCCTCTGCCTCATATTCAGATCCTTCTGCTTGAATAGATTTTAAAGTGACTTGTGATCCATGAATAAAGTAAACTGCTATCCCAGAAGATAATGTCTCTATATCCTCAAAGAAAAAATGACTGCTGCCAACTCCAAGTCATGGGTGGGATAATTCTTATCATGAGGCTTAATCTTCCGAGACTCATAAGCTATAGCCCTCTCCTCCTGCTGCAACACCCCCCAAGTCCTTGTAAGGATGCATCATTATAGACCCGGTACTCCAATCCTTCCTTAGGAAAAGCAAGTACGGGCAGAGATGCCAACTTTCTCTTTAGATCATCGAAAGCTAACTAATAGTAGTCATTCAATACAAATGGTATCCCCTTGTGAGTCAGGTTCATCAATGGACCCGTAATTTTCAAAAACCCTTTAATGAATCATCGGTAATAACCTACCAACCGCAGAAAGATACAAATCTCTATTGGTGTTATGGGTTATCCCCACTCCCTCACCACCGATACTTTACTTGGGTCAATAGCAATAACCCGATCTGACAATATATGGCTAAGAAACTTCACCTCCCATATCCAAAATCACATTTCCCTAATTTGGCATAAAACTAGTGGTCCCTTAGTGTGTGCAGAACAATACACAGGTGCTCTACGTGCTCCTCCTCTGTGTGCGAGTCGACCAAAATTTTGTCAATGAACATGAAAATGAACTAGTCTAGATATTCTCTAAAAATCCTATTCACGAGATTCATGAACACTATTGGTGCATTGGTAAGCGCAAACGGCATCACCCAAAACTCATAGGATCCATAGTACGAAAAAAAAGCGGTCTGAGGAACATCCTCCTCTTGGATACACAGCTGATGATAACTTGATCTCAAATCGATCTTTGAGAAGTATGCTTCCCCTATTAACTGATTAAACAACTCATCAATCCTAGGTAACAGATACTTATTTTTCATCGTCACCTTGTTCAGCTCCCTGTAGTCTACACACAACCGAAGTGAACCATCCATTTTCTTCACAAACAAAACTGGCACACCCTATGGCAATGTGCTCCGCTGAATGAAACCATGTCCCAAGAGCTACTGAATCTGCCCTCTCAGCTCACGCATCTCTGAAGGGGCCATGCAGTAAGGTGCTCAAGCAATGGGTCTCACAACCGATGATAAATCGATAAAAAACTCAATCTCCCTGCTAGGTGGTAACCCTAGTATCTCCTAAAATACATCATCTAAATCCCCCACGATTGGAATCGAGTCTAACGGAATCACCACCTCTTGTGATGTGTAACACCCCGTATTTTTGACGATTTAAATAATTACATGATTAATTATTATTGTGGGAATAAATATGCGATTTATTTATTGTGGTTAGATTAATTAAATTAAAATGTGAGAAATTAATTTGTTATTAATCCGGATTAAAATAATTATTAACTAGCGTGCCAAGGGTTAATATTTATTGTTGATAATTATTGAATATTACGGTGTGATATGTAATATAGAATTATGATATTTGATAAATTGTCGGAAGTGAGATATACGGCAGTTTGGTAATTTAAGTCTGTCACGCGTGTGAGTCGTGTCGGGACTAATTGAATGGAATAAAAAGAGAATTTATTTTTATTAACTTGTATGGTCATTTCGAGTGCGCCGTTGAGTTCGGGAGGGTCGAGATAGTCAAAATATTATACCCGGGTGTTTCGTTTGGGTCCCGGGGCGATTTTAGGCCTAATCGGCACCCCGAGAGGGCATTATAGTAAATTGTATTTTTGGGCTAAATTAATGGACGAAAATTGGGACTTATTATATCAGCCAAGGAAGTCCATTAGGGTTAAGAAGTGACAGGAAGTTATAACGGCCATGGAGGGTGTGAGGGAGAACCAAATTCCAAGAGAGAAGACTCATTTGTCATCACCTTACACAACCGTGACCACCAACGCGTAAATCGCGAAGAGAGGAACGCGTATATACCAACATCACCAACGGATCAGACCGTCATATTTGAGGCAAGTGTTTATTACTTGCATTCTTTTAGCAATAATCATGGTCATGTTAGTATAGGTGGATTTAATCATGATTTATATGTTAATTGGGTGAAAATTGGAGATTTAAATTATGATTAAGGATTGGTTTAATTAGTGGATGGTTTTCCTTCATGTATGTAGAGGATTAATCACGGAATTTGATTATATATTGATGAAAAATTCTGGGTTGATTAGGTTCTTTAATTGGAATTTTGGAAACTAGGGTTCATATGAATTAATTTGGGGATTTTATATATTTATGATGATTTATGACGAATTAATGATCCTAGGAGGTTAGGAATGATTTATAACCTGTTGGGTGTTGTTGGGTATTGATGATGAGTTGTTGGGAATCAAATCTTAGAGGTTTTTAGGTTTAATAATGGAGGAAAAACGTTGAAGTTTGGTGAAGAAGACGAACAGTGCAATCTCGCGCAATCTCGCGCGAAGTGGTTCAGACGAGATAAGGATCTCACGTGAAGTGGTTCAAACGAGATGGGGATCTTGTGCTAACTGGTTCAAATGAGATGGAGATCTCGTGCGAAGTCGTTCAAGCGAGATGGCATCTCGCGCGAAGCCGCTCGAATGACACGTGGAAGTCGTTCAAATGACAACCCTTCTGGTTCGAGCGACAGAGGGAATTTTTTTGGATTTTTCTCAAAGTCTAGTTTTGAGTTTGCCGGGTTATTGGAGTGAGAGAAACTGCCAAATAGTAAATTTAAATAAGATGGAATTTCGGGAAAGTATGTGAGAACAAAAACGTTAATTATTTTGGTATAGAGAGAGAGTATACCTTGGAGATTACGAGAGAGATAGTAATCTAAATATTTATACTATACGTAGAGATGAGATTAAAATACGATGAAGAGTATATATGTAGGTTGGAGAAATACCTATAATTTATAATAGGATGTGTGTATGCCTATTATGTGATATTATTGTAAGAGCACTAATGGGTAATAACCCGGGGGTGCAAGAACCTTATAGTTAAGAGCACTAATGAGTGATAACTCGGAGGTGCATAAACTCTATTATTAAGTGTACTAATGGGTGATAACCCGGGGGTACAAGGATGATTATTGATAGGTGCATTAATGGGTGCTAACCCGGGGATGCAATATTCTATTGTTAGGCGCACTAATGGGTGATAACCCGGGGGTGCTGAATTATTAGTGATAGGTGCATTAATGGGTGTTAACCCGGGGATGCATGATTTTCTAGATATGTGCTCTAATGGGTCTTAGCCGGGGGTTCAAGATTAGTATATATATATATATATATATATATGGACTTGTGAATATTGCTACTGTGTGAAATTAGTAGACTTGGTAATAATAATAATAATCATTACATTGCACCAAGTGGTCTTAACCTAAGTGTGCACGATTAGTGTATATATATAGGGATGATGAGACTATATATATGTATGAGTGTACTTGGGTAACTTTCTACTTTGTGAGACTAGTAGATAAAATGAAAAGGACAAGCAAAATGATCTTAGTGAATAAAAGATTAACCATTCAAACGATGAATAATGAAATTTAGTATGTGAGATAGACTATCTGAATAGCGTATTGTATGGGCGATACGGGAATACTACTAGTGAGCATAGTTAGTATTAGTATGGTTTCTAACTAGTCAGACTGGGAGGTATAACTAGGGGGAGATTAGATGTACGTTAGGCGTGCACAATAGACGGGAGTTGAGAAACTCATGTGAGAGTTCGATAACTAACATGCGTATAAGACTTGTTTTAAGAACCAGTTTTAAATACATGCAAAAATATTTTTTCACATCGGGCTTTGACCCGTTTCTTGTATCTCTTCTCTCTTTTGCTATATATATGTATTATATTAGGTGCTCAGCCACAGGAGTATCAGATTTAGAGATTTGGATTGCTTGACGTGCTGCAGCTGTTGTGGAAGCTGTAGGTCCTTGCAGTATATGCATAAGATTTATTATTTAGGTCATATGTCGCCCACTTATAGTTATTTCATCAGAGATATTGTATTCAGTTTATTGTATGGTTTGGAGTTTTGAACTGGGAGGTTTTATCCAGTCTTATTTATTTCAGTAATTGATTCATGTTCATTATTTATTTACATTCCTATGTGTGGTGAATGGTTTATATATTAAGATGGAAAGAAATGGATTTACTTGGTTTTAATAAATTGGAAATGTTTTGACACCTAGCTTAATTTTATATTAGGTGATTATTATGTTAAAAAGTTTTTCGACAGTGATGCTGAGAATGAACCAACTGAATATCCTGTTTTAAATTGGTAGAGGGCTGATCACCCTATATTTAATTGGGCGGGGTGTCACATGATGTCTCCTCCTCAATATAATACAAATGAGTGTGCGACCCTCCCTCCCTCAGGAAGAGGCATCGCCACTAGGAACATCTCCTATCACGTAATGGAGAATAAGATGGTCCTCTCGAAGCAATCTACCGTCTCCCTTTATTCTGCCAAAAAATCCATGCCTAGGATGACATCATATCCTTCCATATCTAATACTAGAAGGTCTGCAGCTAAATTCAGTCTCCCAATCACAATATTAAATCCTCTAAAAATCTAGTGTATAAGTGACCCACTCCCCATCGGTGACTCTACACACATAAGGAGACTACTATCAGTCTCTAATGAACTGGCGGCTCTAGAAAATCTGGTTTTAATAAATGAATGTGATGCCCCAGTATAAAAAATAATCCTACCCTCATACCCATAAATAGGAAACGTACCCTCAACTGTTGGGGGCACCTGAGGTGCTGGTGGAATGGGGATAACCAGGACATTATACACATGCCCATAGTGCATCTTCCACTATTGTTGTGGGGCTAGTGGAGCTAGTATTGATGGAGGCATCGGTACCCGCTGCTGGCCCCTACCACTCTGTGGGCATTCCCTCTTAAAATGTCCCATCTCACTAAAAAAGAAGCAATGCTTTTGACTGTCTCCCTGTCATTGGCCCTAATGAGGTTGTCCCTGGTGTTTGCCCTACTGGCCTCCTCCATTGTTCCCTTAGCCTTTTTAACCCTGAGGATCCTGCTGCTGCAGATTAGGGCCCTATTGGCCCTGCCTAAACCCCTGACCTGCCTGTCGAAAACCTCCAGACTTAAACTTCTTATCCTGATTCCCCTACTGTAAATCCTGTCCCTGTTGGCTACCTATCTATTGAAGGGCTCCCCTAGTAACACTCCCACCTTCATTGCCCTGTTTTCTCGGCTCGCCTCCCCTCTTGATTCCCTTCAGACGGAAGCGATGATCCTGACAGTGCAATAAAGCGGCATTGACAACGTCAGTATACGTCACCAGTGCGGGGTTCCCAATTAAATGTTGCCTAATCCTCGAGGCCAATCCAGTCACAAACGTAGCCTTCTTTCTCTTTTAGTTGCTCACAACGTCAGTCACCAAATTTTCCAAACGAGTAAACTCCTCCCCATACTCTTCCACTGTACGCTCTCCCTGAGTCGCCTCACTAAATTTCTTCCTCATCTCGGCCTCAACTGCTGGATGAAAATACTTATGATCAAACCGCACCCGGAACTTATCGATGGTCACTGAGTTCCTATCTCCAATAGTAGTAATAGACTCTCACTATTGTAAAGATGGCCCGATCAACCTAAAAGTGGCTAACATTTTCCTCTGTACCTCGTTGTAGTCAACCATACGCAGGTGGAGCTGCATATCCTTCTTCCACTGGTATGCTAGGACTACCTCAAAACTCCCCTGAAACTCTGGTGGATGGCCCTTATGAAAGGTATCCAAAACTCTTTGCCACTTTGACGGCCCTGGGTGGGCTTGTGCAACTCGAGCCATTGGCTACTATGGCTGAGGCTACGAGAAATGGGTTACCATGGCTGCCATCGCTTCATTGACCGTCTGGGCCACCACTTTGTGACAACCCGCACTCCGAAATAAGGGGTGGCCAGCCCGATCCTCCGACATATACGGTAATCATGGACGGAAATCATTCACAGCACCACAAATATAGTAAGAGTAACCGAGAAAACCACCCATTAATTCAGAAAACGGGTTGTCAAAACAATTTATGTAATTTAAAAGTTAAATTAAGAAAACAATTTACACAACCCTTTCAAGAAAATAAGTGGCATTCTAAGAAACATATATAACATGCATCTAAACGTATGCATATACAAGGGGGAGGATCGAATATGCTGTCGGTCCACAGCTACACAAAAGGATTCATAACAGTTATATGTATTTAGTACATTCATTAGACAATTACAAGTTTGGGCCACTCGCCCGAGTGACAGACCCGATCATAACTAGATATCAAAAGAATGATGGCGTCTAACAAAACATCCTGTAATATCCATAATTTCATACAGCAGCGAAAGATTAGAAATATCAACACGAGCGTCCTTGTGGAGGAGCACCTGAGCGGAAACAATAACATGTACAACATAGGAGAAAAACTATGGGTCAGGACCCGGTTTTTATATAGTTTCCAGATGAACAAGTAGCATGCTAGATATGAACAGTTAATCATGAGAATGAACATCAAACATCTAACAACCTAACAATGATATATAAATGAGACAATTAAAATGACATGCCTAAGGTAAAACTATGCAAGAGAATGAAATGAAGAGATAAGTAAATTAAAAGCCTCTAACCACCTATTTCCACCTTAATTCCAGTTTCATTTCCTTAACAGGAATATAGTATCATCGTTATCATATTTCTTTCCAATTCTCATTCCTTAGCAAGAATGTAGTTATCATACATAATTCAGTGGAAATATGCAACCCTCAAGTCCCACTTGAGTTTAGAAAGGTTATATTCTTATACATATAACGATTCTAAGACCGCCCCTCCGAGTTTCCCCACTGGGCGCGCCCCTAAATGACTATCATCTTCCAGGGGCCCATCAAACAAGGCAGCCTGGGTACCTAACGCACGTCGGGAAGTGGCCATATACCTGCGAGTGAGTCATAACCACACCCGTAATTACATCACTAGCGCAGAAAAATACATAATAATAAACCCGCATATGGCCGAGGACTATAGTCTCCCTGCATTCAGTCAAGGAACATCACCTCATGCGTGAGCTTCCCTTATGATAGCATTTAGAGAGGTGTGTTTAAGTAAATTAGCATTTACTATAAAACCATACTTTTCATTTTCGTTAACATTTATTTGTTTCATTTGTTTGAAACCATGATCATATGATACCATATTCATTTTCGTTATAGGTTATTTTTTCCAATAAATCTCCAAGGGATTTCCTTCACTCCCCAAGCATAAGGTCTTATATACCTCGATTCAAGCCCCTAAAGTCTCCAAGTATGGGCCTACAACTCTCATCCATATTATTAGGATGCACAAAGAAAAGCGATGCCTGAACATCACTTAAGACACCCCTCCCCCGGACTTAACCCCAAGTGAAACCCACTCAACACTATGGTGTCAACCAACTCAACTAGGACTCTAAAAGCCAAGGTTTACTTCATTCAAGAAGAGTCATAAGTTCCAAAGGAAAAAAAAAATTTAAAAACAAAAGTAGGAAAGTTGGGTAAGAAAACAGGGGACCGGTCGACCGGTCCCAAGACCGAGGTCGACCGCGTCTCAAATTTTAGCCTATACTGAAAATCAAAAAACTCATTTCGGACGAGCCGATCGACCGGTAGGGGACCCGCGGTCGACCGCGCCCTCAATTTCATGCCTTTGTAGGAAAGCAGTGTGCCCTCCTCTGAAGGCCCGGTCGACCGGTCTAAGATACGCGATCGACCAGTCATTGCAGACCTAGACCAATCTTCTTATTTCTTCTCCTAAACCCACAATCAATACCAACCAAAACTATCCAACCACATTTAATGATATTAAAAGATCATAAATTCTCCCATCAACATTTTTCTACCTCCATCCACAATCAATCTCTACTAAAGATATTGATACCCATAAATCCAACCAAAAACCACAATTATATTACATTAAAACTATACATAACTACCCATACTAATTATTCATCTTAAACCATATAATAGCAAGTAGAAAACTTGCCTTGGGGCTTCAATTTCAGACTTGGTTGAAGAAGAATGCAAGATCAAACCACAAATATTCAAGATCTCTCTTTTTCTCTCCAATCTTTCACTCTCACTCTCACTCTTAGGGCTAGAGCACTTAGGGCAAATAAGAGGAAATGAAAGACTTGGGGAAAGACTAAAATGTGGCTTTAGATTAAAAGTCTCCAACCTTTAAGTAATAATACCGCAATAGTTAATTTCTAATACGCAATATGCCGAAACCAGTCAAAAGTGCCCAAAATCTCAAAATACAATATGGCGAACATTTTGACTGTCTCGCACCTCTCGGAATTAACTACACCCTCCAAATTATCATTTGGAGATTTTATAAGTCATTTTAAGTTTCGGTTCCATATTAATTCGAGTTGCCATTTTCAATTTCATGACAAAATAGAACACCACATGGTAATAATCACTTACCCACATGGTAATTATGCAACTTATTGTAAATATTAACTTATTTCATCAAATTAATACATACCCACATCCGGAATTTTATATATGCAACTACTCAACACAGTAAATATATATAAAAGGGGCTCCCAAAAGCGAGGGTTGTTACATACTCCCCCCCTTATGAGGGAATTTTGCCCCCAAAATTCAAGCGTACCTTGGATAAAAAGATGCGGATACTTTTCCCGCATATCATCCTCACGCTCCCAAGTAGATTCCTCGACGCTGTGATGACTCCATTGTACTCTAACCAAGGGCACCACACGAGATCTCAATCTACGCTCCCCATGTTCCAAAATGGCCACGGGTTGGTCTTCATAAGAAACATCAAGTTGCAACTCTATATCCTCGAAAGGAATGTTCCAAAGGGCACCATCACACCTCTTATACTTCTTCAAAGAGGAGATGTGGAAGACATCGTGAATTTGTTGCAAAGGTTCCGGTAGGGCAATTTGATACGCCACTGGGCCTACCTTAGTAAGTACAGGAAAAGGCCCTACGAAACGTGGTGCAAGCTTCCCCTTCTTTCCGAAACGCTTAACGCCTTTCATAGGCGACACCCGAACCAACATTTGGTCTCCCACTTCCAACTCCACATGTCTTTTTCCCGCATCGACATAGATCTTTTGTCTATCTTGGGCTATCCGAATAAGATCTCGAATAAGCTCGATCTTAGAAGAAGTATCCCGAATCATTTCAGGTCCGAGAATCTTATTATCTCCCACTTCTAACCAACACGTGAGGGATCTACAAGGCCTACCATACAAGGCTTCATAGGGCGCCATCCCAATAGTGAACGGGTATGAATTATTATAAGCAAATTCAACCAAAGGGAGATATTGTTCCCAACTACCGTTAAAATCAAGCATGCACATACGAAGCATATCCTCCAACATTTGGTTAACCCTTTCGGTCTGGCCATCAGTTTGAGGATGATAGGAAGTACTTAATTTTAATTCGGTTCCCATGGCCTCTTGGAAACTTCGCCAAAAGTGGGAAACAAAGATCTTGTCTCTGTCGGAAACAATATTCAAGGGCACCCCATGCAATCTATCAATCTCTTCAATGAACAACCGAGCGTAACGAGCGGTATTATAATCGGTACGGATGGGAAGGAAGTGCGCCGACTTCGTCAAACGATCAACTATGACCCATATCGAATCGTGACCCTTTTGTGACGTCGGTAAGCCGGTGATAAAATCCATTGAAATGCTCTCCCATTTCCAAACTGGAATTTCTAACGGCTCCAACAAACCTGCCGGTAGCTGATGGTCAATCTTAACCAACTGACAAGTAGTGCATTGAGATACAAACTCCGAAATATCTCTCTTCATACCCGGCCACCAATATTGACGGCGCATATCTTGATACATCTTATCATTTCCTGGATGCACCGAAAATTTAGAGCCGTGAGATTCCGCCATCACAGCCCGTCACAAAGCTCCATCCTCTGGAACAACAAGCCTTCCATAAAAGCATAAACCACCCTCAGAACTTACCGAGTAGGACTCCGCTCCCCCAGTCAATAATTGGCGAATATGGTCTTCACATTCTTTATCTCTGCCCTGTTCTTCCACAACCCTTGCCACAATCGTCGGAGTAACGGTCATTACGGACATAAACGCCCTAGCAACCGCATCCTCATGACTGAGTTCTTTCCATTTAGCTTTCCACACATCAGCTAATTCTCCCTCGGGTTTCCTACTCAAAGCATCCGCCACCACGTTCGCCTTTCCCGGATGATAATGAATATCAAATTGGTAATCTTTCACGAACTCCAACCATCTTCGATGTCGCATATTCAAATCTTTCTGATAAAATAAATATTGCAACGACTTATGGTCCGTGAAAAGACTAAACTTCTCCCCAAGAAGATAGTGCCTCCAAATCTTCAAGGCAAAGACAACTGCGGCTAATTCTAAGTCATGCACCGGGTAATTTCTTTCATGAGGCTTGACCTTCCTGGAAGCATATGCGATAGATTGTCGCTCCTGCTGAAGCACACATCCCAAACCCTGAAGAGATGCATCGGTGAAGACTAAATATTCCAACCCCGGCTTGGGTAAAGCAAGGACTGGAGACATAGTCAATCTATCCTTGAGCTCATCAAATGCGGCTTGACAGGATTAATCCCAAACAAATCTAACCCCTTTTTGGGTAAAATTTATCAAAGGACTAGCAATCTTAGAAAATCCCTTGATAAATCAACGATAATAACCCGCCAAACCCAGAAAACTACGTATCTCGGTAGGTGTCGTGGGCTGACCCCACTCCCTCACGGAAACAACTTTACTTGGGTCCACCGATATACCTTGCGAAGTCACAACATGACCCAAAAATTGCACTTCCCGCAACCAAAACCCACACTTCTCAAACTTAGCGTACAGTTGGTGATCCCTTAACCTTTGCAGGACCAACCCCAAATGAATAGCATGGTCATCTTCCATTTGAGAATACACAAGGATGTCATCAATAAACACGATAACAAATTGGTCCAGGAAGTCCCGAAATACCCTATTCATAAGATCCATGAATACCGCAGGGGCATTAGTTAGCCCAAAAGGCATAACCAAAAACTCATAAGACCAGTACCTCGTTAGAAAAGCAGTCTTGGATACATCTTGTTCCCGTATCCTCAACTGGTGATACCCCGTTCTCAAATCTATCTTAGAGAAGTAGGTCGCTCCCCTGAGCTGATCAAACAAATCATCTATGCGAGGCAAAGGGTATTGATTCCGGATGGTGACCTTATTCAACTCTCTATAGTCAACACACAACTTGAGAGAACCATCTCTTTTCTTCACGAATAACATAGGAGCACCCCACGGCGACGTGCTACGCCTGATAAAACCCTGTTCCAACAACTGCTGAATTTGATCTCTTAGCTCCCTCATCTCCACAGGAGCAATACGATAAGGAGTTCGCACAATCGGTCGAGTTCCCGGTGCTAAGTCAATCACAAACTCAATCTCTTGGCTAGGAGGCAAACCCGGTATTTTTCGGAAAACGTCCTCAAAATCTCGAACAACAGGAATAGAATCTAAGGGAACAACTACACCCCGAGAATTCTCTTCCGCAATACAATATAAATAAGTACCAGTATCCCCCTCTAAACGAGGCATAACCACCAGGAACATATATTGTCCCGGAACGACGAAGACTATACTCTTCCCGTAACAATTTATCATAGCATGATACTTAACAAGCCAATCCATATCCAAAATAACATCATACCCGACCATATCTAGGACGAGTAAGTCGGCCTCAAAACACAAATTTCCAAGAGTGATCCCTATGCGTTTGCAAACAAAGAAAATAAGGGAACCGTCACCCATAGAGGACTCCACACTAGTAAAGTTACTCTCCGCAGATTTTATCAACTCTGTGGACTGAGCAAAACTTCTGGAAATAAAAGAATGTGTCGCACCCGTATCAAACAGAACGCGACCCATGTGTCCCTGAATAAGGAACTTTCCCTCTATAGCTGGCGGCTCTGTCTGAATAGGAGGAAGCATCGCATCCTGAATGTGGTAGACTCTCCCATATTGTAGTTGACCCTACTACAGAGGGACAACTGGATTTGGTGCTTGTGGAGGAAATCGTACATAAGGCTGCTGAGGAACTCGTGGAGGTTGTCCCCCAATCACTTGAGGACAATATCTTTTAAAATTACCAACTTCTCCGTATTGAAAACATTTCCCCACCATATTCTCCTGACCTCGACCTCTGTTATTTCTGAACTGCCCGAAACCTTGGCCCGAATGGCCCCTACCTCCCTGGACACCCCGACCCGCTTGATGTGGTACGGCACCCTGACCTTGCCTGTTAGCATTACCACTAACATTAAACCCGCCAGAGCGTTGCCTTTTCGACCCATCCCCTTGCTGGGGATCCCTTTCTCGTTGCTTAATACCCGCAGGTTGGGATGAAGGAAATGCTCCTCCTCCATTCCCACTCACCCCGGGCCTCCCTACTTGCCCCATTCCTGAAGCTTTCTTGCTATTCTGTATAAACAACCGATGCTCCTGACAATGAAGCAATGCCGCATTCATCACTTCACCAAAAGTTTGTAAAGCCGGATTACCCAGCAAATGCTGCCGGATTCTCCAGTTTAGACCTCCCATGAATTTTGAGACTTTTATTTCCTCCGGAGTCACCTCTTCCGGCACAAAACTAGCTAGCTGGGTAAACTCCTCTTCGTATTCAGCAACAGATCGTTCTCCCTGAACTAGATCCTGCAGTTTCCTTCTCATCTCCCTCTGAATCGCGGGAGGAAAATACTTTCGGTCGTACAAGACCTAGAATTCAGTAATGGACATAGTATCCCTCTGTTCTGGCGTAGTCATCGACTCCCACCAATGTAACGCTGCCCCAACCAACTTGAAAGTAGCAAGGACTTTCTTCTTTTCCTCACTACAATCCACCATTCGCAAATGGCGTTGCATATCCTTCTTCCATTGATTTGCTCGAGCAACATCGGAGCCTCCGTCAAACTCTGGGGGATGGCCCTTTAAAAAGGACTCCCTTACAATTTCCCACGGAGAAGGTCCCATAGGTGCTTGAGCATCCTGTGCCCGCTGTTGAGCTGTTGGCATCTGTTGAGCTACTGCGGTCATGGCAGCATTAACTACATGAACCACAATATTGGCTACATCCGCAGCATTAAAAGTTCCTTGGGGCGGTGGAGGACCAACATCCTCTTCTACAACTCTATTACGTCTCGCGGGGCGACCTCTCTTAGGCGGCATCTGAGATGAAGGGACAATAGTTTTAGAATACAATTCACAACAATCTATTTCACAGAAGATCGCAATTATAAGCAGCAAAGTAGTCTTATCATTAGGCTCTATATCAAAGAACGCTACGGTAGATCGTGACAAGTCCACATAGATCCGAGTACTCTAGAACCCAGTGCTCTGATACCATCTGTGACAACCCTCACTCCAAAATAAGGGGTGGCCAGCCCGATACTCCGACATATACGGTAATCATGGACGGAAATCATTCACAGCACCACAAATATAGTAAGAGTAACCGAGAAAACCACCCATTAATTCAGAAAACGGGTTGTCAAAACAATTTATGTAATTTAAAAGTTAAATTAAGAAAACAATTTACACAACCCTTTCAAGAAAATAAGTGACATTCTAAGAAACATATATAACATGCATCTAAACGTATGCATATACAAGGTGGAGGACCGAATATGCTGTCGGTCCACAGCTACACAAAAGGATTCATAACAGTTATATGTATTTAGTACATTCATTAGACAATTACAAGTTTGGGCCACTCACCCGAGTGACAGACCCGATCATAACTAGCTATCAAAAGAATGATGGCGTCTAACAAAACATCCTGTAATATCCGCAATTTCGTACAGCAGCGAAAGATTAGAAATATCAACACGAGCGTCCTTGCGGAGGAGCACCTGAGCGGAAACAATAACATGTACAACATAGGAGAAAAACTATGGGTCAGGACCCGGTTTTTATATAGTTTCCCGATGAACAAGTAGCATGCTAGATATGAACAGTTAATCATGAGAATGAACATCAAACATCTAACAACCTAACAATGATATATAAATGAGACAATTAAAATGACATGCCTAAGGTAAAACTATGCAAGAGAATGAAATGAAGAGATAAGTAAATTAAAAGCCTCTAACCACCTATTTCCACCTTAATTCCAGTTTCATTTCCTTAACAGGAATACAGTATCATCGTTATCATATTTCTTTCCAATTCTCATTCCTTAGCAAGAATGTAGTTATCATATATAATTCAGTGGAAATATGCAACCCTCAAGTCTCACTTGAGTTTAGAAAGGTTATATTCTTATACATATAACGATTCTAAGACCGCCCCTCCGAGTTTCCCCACTGGTCGCCCCCCTAAATGACTATCATCTTCCAGGGGCCCATCAAACAAGGCAGCCTGGGTACCTAATGCACGCCGGGAAGGGGCCATATACCTGCGAATGAGTCATAACCACATCCGAAATTACCTCACTAGCTGTAGAGGCTATAGTTTATGGATCCCCGGATTTTAAATTATAAATCAATTAAAATCACAAACTTGTAATTTCCTTTTTAATATAAAACACAAGATGCGGAAGCGTTGCAAAAAGGTGATGGTTCAACTTCCAAAAAATTAACAACAACTTTTAATTAAATCCAAGTCCTAGAATTTGCCTAAGTCATAATTAACAATTATCCAAAGTTAGGCGAAACCAATTTTAGCAAATGACTTGAATAAACCAATTTTACCCAATATTTAATATAAGTCCCAAATTAAATGAGTGTGATAATTAAACCAAATTTTATCTTGAAATTATCCTAAGCATGGATTCTAAATTATGAGAAAGATAAAATAAACAATATCACACTACGCCGAGATGTACGAGGAAAAACCCAAGATGGGAAACAACCTCGGACGGCCCTAGCCACAAGTCCACTAGATACGGAATTACAATTACAAGACAGATAGACTTACAACGACTGACTCGATCCCTCTCAAGCCTCGACACTCCTTCTCGTAGAAACCTCTACCTAGCGAACAACCTCGGAACACCACCGCGGTCTCGGAATCCACCGATGGGACTTTATATGGTCACCGTCACCCAAGCATGGAGCCTTTCTCCGTGTGGGTAGAATCTTAACAAAAGTCTTCTTTGTGATGGGGTGTAGAAGCAAACCCGAAACGTCTCTTGAATTCGGTAGAGAAAACCGGTGCCAAAAACTCCAAGCAATTGATATAAATATAGAAACTTGGATAAACACAATTGGGTGTAAACTAGAGTGTGTATGAATTTTTCTTTGAAAGAATAACACTCAAAACATGATCTTTTTCCTTAAACAAATTTTGTCTCAAAATACTCTCTAGGAGTTTGTATGGTATGAAAAAGATACACCTTGAAAAATGATTCCCGTCCTTGATAAAGCCTTAAAAAATCAGTTAAGAAACAAGTGGGATAATGGGGTGAAAATTGCTCAAAACCGTTCCCGCCTGGCGTCTCGTTCGAACGAACTTGACTCTCGTTCGAACGAGACTTCTAACGAGCGACCAGCCTGGGCTCGTTAGAAACTCGTTAGATACCTCGTTAGAACGAAAAAACTCGTTCGAACGACATATCGAACGACTGACCAGATTAGGGTCATTGGCAAACTCGTTCGAACGAAAACTGGTTCGAACGAAAAACTCATTCGAAAGAAACCTGGTTCGAACGAAAAAACTCGTTCGAACGACATTTCTAACGAACGACCAGAAAGTTTGTAAAATTTTATTTTGGCCCAGAAACTTTTATATACTTATTTTAAAGTTCTAATTGATTCTTTCTGAAAATAAAATGCAGTTTTTATTTCACCGAACACCCAATACATATTGTTCCAAGCTCCTATATAAATATAATTACATTCATACCTTGGGAGCATGGAACCTAAGTTGAAAACGTAGAAACGAGGCACACAACCCGGCATTTTGATGAAGCTTTAAATTCTTTGTCGCTACGTCTTCAACATACACTTCATAGGCTTGAGAATATTACAATTGAATACTATCCTATGAATAAATGTTTTTGTCCGGAATTGAGCCAAAACTATATATGGACTCAATTGGAAATTTGTGTCCTTACACTAGCGCAGAAAAATACATAATAATAAACCCGCATATGGCCGAGGACTATAGTCTCCCTGCATTCACTAGTCAAGGAACACCACCTCATGCGCGAGCTTCCCTTATGATAGCATTTAGAGAGGTGTGTTTAAGTAAATTAGCATTTACTATAAAAACCATACTTTTCATTTTCGTTAACATTAATTTGTTTCATTTGTTTGAAACCATGATCATAGGATACCATATTCATTTTCGTTATAGGTTATTCCTCGAATAAATCTCCAAGAGATTTCCTTCACTCCCCAAAGATAAGGTCTTATATACCTCGATTCAAGCCCCTAAAGTCTCCAAGTATGGGCCTACAACTCTCATCAATATTATTAGGATTCACAAAGAAAAGCGATGCCTGAACATCACTTAAGACACCCCTCCCCCGGACTTAACCCCAAGTGAAACCAATTCAACACTATGGTGTCAACCAACTCAACTAGGACTCTAAAAGCCAAGGTTTACTTCATTCAAGAAGAGTCCTAAGTTCCAAAGGAAAAAAAAAATTGAAAACAAAAGTAGGAAAGTAGGGTAAGAAAACAGGGGACCGGTCGACCGGTCCCAAGACCGAGGTCGACCGCGTCTCAAATTTTAGCCTATACTGAAAAGCAGAAAACTCATTTCGGACGAGCCGGTCGACCGGTAGGGGACCCGCGGTCGACCGCGCCCTCAATTTCATGCCTTTTTAAGAAAGCAGTCTGCCCTCCTTCGAAGGCCCGGTCGACCGGTCTGAGATACGTGGTCGACCAGTCATTGCACACCTAGACCAATCTTCTTATTTCTTCTCCTAAACCCACAATCAATACCAACCAAAACTATCCAACCACATTTAATGATATTAAAAGATCATAAATGCTCCCATCAACATTTTTCTACCTCCATCCACAATCAATCTCTACTAAAGATATTGATACCCATAAATCCAACCAAAAACCACAATTATATTACATTAAAACTATACATAACTACCCATACTAATTATTCATCTTAAACCATATAATAGCAAGTAGAAAACTTGCTTTGGGGCTTCAATTTCAAACTTGGTTGAAGAAGAATGCAAGATCAAACCACAAATATTCAAGATCTCTCTTTTTCTCTCCAATCTTTCACTCTCACTCTTAGGGCTAGAACACTTAGGGCAAATAAGAGGAAATGAAAGACCTGGGGAAAGACTAAAATGTGGCTTTAGATGAAAAGTCTCCAATCTTTAAGTAATAATACCGCAATAGTTAATTTCTAATACGCAATATGCCGAAACCAGTCAAAAGTGCCCAAAATCTCAAAATACAATATGGCGAACATTTTGACTGTCTCGCACCTCTCGGAACTAACTACACCCTCCAAATTATCATTTGGAGATTTTATAAGTCATTTTATGTTCCGGTTCCATATTAATTCGAGTTGCCATTTTCAATTTCATGACAAAATAGAACACCACATGGTAATAATCACTTACCCACATGGTAATTATGCAACTTATTGTAAATATTAACTTATTTCATCAAATTAATACTTACCCACATCCGACATTTTATATATGCAACTACTCAACACAGTAAATATATATAAAATGGGCTCCCAAAAGCGAGGGTTGTTACACCCTTCCACTATTTGAGTTATCTTCACTAATCCTGATGGGGCCTATGGCTGTGGAACCTCTATCTCTTGTTGATCCTCCTTCACCTCATCCCTAGATGCTACCTTAGCAGGTCTACCTCTCCTAAGTGGCATTCAAAAATTCAAAACGAGTTGTATTAGTTCACAATTAATACAAAACTAAATAGCAGAAGCATAATAACTCATAAGCGTGAAGAGAAAGCAACAATCCTAATAATAGGGCTTTATATGAATAGAACGCTATGCTGAAACGTAAAAAGTTGTACAGATCCTGTGGACACTAGAACCTGATGCTCTGATACCATCTGTGACACCCCGCCCAATAAAATACTGGGTGATCAGTCTTATATCAAATTAAATAGGAATCTCATATGAATCATCCTTAGGATCACTGTTAAAAACTTTTTAAAACTTACTAACCACCCAGTATTCCAAAAAAGTTGATGTCAAAATTTTAATCTTTCTATTAACCAAGACGTAATATAATGCAGAACAAAATAAACATCACATACCGAAATAGGAAAACCATCTCATCAAATAACTAAAACAAAGTCTTGCCGAATAAACTATTGGCTAAATCCAAACCAAAATAAATTAATAGAGATTAATAAATCCAATAAAATCACAAATGAAATAACTGAATAAAATCGTGAGTGACATGCTCGATATAATCTAAGATAACATTCCTAAACTTGAAATAAAATAAGAGAAGCATCTATCCAAATCCTACAACATTCACACATGTTGTAGCTACGAGTCCCTGGAATGAAATCAAGCATGGCGTCCCCGTGGCTGGACACCTAAAAGGTTTTGAAAATATTTGATAGCAAGGGTTAGAACCCAAAACGTTATGAAAATATTTAGCAAGTGATTAAATTGCAATAATTTAAAATGTATGAATGCTCTTCATATTTAAGATAATGTCGCACTCCCTTGAGGAAAGACTCACTCCTCAACTAATGTGTACACCTAATGCTTTCTTTATATCCCCCCCTTAGTCATCTACCCAATAACTAGATAATTGGTATAACTTATTTCAACCACCCTACTCAAACCCGAGTATGCTTAAGATATGATTTATAAGTTGTTAATCACATTAACTTAGTTAATCATGTTCCTTTTTTTAAATCCATAGAACATTCACACCCGTTATATAGTTAATACAATTCACTCACGTACTTAATTACCCGTATATAACTATTTATCCTATTATATACGTAAAATAATATTAAAACATTTACACATATGTTGAATATATAATATCCCATCCTCCCGAGTAAAAACTCACTGGATGTATTCTGTAAAGTGCTATCAACCCAGGCTACTCAGTCCCACTCGGAGTTCCGAGACAACTATGGTCTGCCAAATCGGAACGTAAATAATAAAAGTAATGGAGGCAGTCATATTTGCCCGAGTATGAGGACATCATCTCAATGACCCACCTCCGAAATTGGGTGCTATGACCTGGGGATATACTCGCACTACTCCTTAAGATAGGGAATTCACCCACATCGTGAAACCTCCCTTAATAGCATTAAAGTATATAATTTAAATAAATATCCAGTCACTAATATTTACAAGCAACACAATATATATATATATATATATATATATATATATATACACACACTACCACACACCGTTTATATATAATTTAAATCCCGACTTTACCATGCACAAAATCCGTAGTACTAGCCTAAAATTTTTTGAGTCTATGGTCCGACTCTAATTAAATTAATTTACCCATTAATTTATTTTATATTTTCCCGAGTTCATGGTTCAACTATAATTTAAATAATTTACTCAAAATTTAAATTAATACCTTGGTACCTCTCAACCAATTTCCTGAACTCGCTCACTTGGCTCGAAATTTAATATCCGTAATTAAATACCCAAATTCCCTTTAATATGTTTGACACACACTTATGAAATAATTTTAACCTTAATATTTCTCCCTCACATTAATTATTTAAAAGAAAATATATTGTTTGTCCCTTAAGACCCCAAACCAAGCCCAAGGTCTAATACAAGAACTTTTGTACGAATTGTTCCACCAAATTTATCAACACCAGACCAAACAATAGAGAGAACAAAAGTCGTCGGATTTTATCACGTCGTTCGAATGAGACACGTGTAATTTGAACGACCGTACACATCATTCGAATGAGAGTCGAGGTCGTTCGAACGACCTATGGGTTTCCCTTATCTCCTTCATGCAGTCTAGTCCTAAAAAGATGTCGTGTGCGATACGGATTCCAATAGATTCATAATTTCCAATTCAGACTTATTTAATTAGATGTCTAAATTTTCTCAAACCAAATACCAATTAAATTATCTCCTAAACATGCATCTACGAGACAATTCAAATCTCCAATTAAATTATGCGATGACCAAGCTGACAAAGACTGATTTCACAAAAGAATCCCCACAGGTCAAAAACCTTTTATTTCCACTATAATTTGTAAAGGAACGGTTTACAATTGGATTACAACAAAAATACAATTGACTTACATAACACCCGCAGGTGTCGGTTCGTAGTCATCAATCCAGGAACACTGCAGCACTCCTTATGACATGCAGTCAATCAACCCAGTACCTCCCGCAAGTGGCACCTATGGTCATCCCAGTACCTTTCCAAGGAACCTAGTTTCAGCAACAAAAATCCTAGCGAAACTATGCTTTGGGTTCGACAAACAACTCACACAAAAGTCTGGGATTTGCGAATTGTAAAAAAAAAGTTTTGAACCCTCAAAAAGATGGAGAATAAACCGAAAACACTAAAATTGTATTCTGTTAAAATCATTTTTTTCTCGACACGAAATTTAGTAGCTTGATACCATTTAAATATTAAAATTCAAGGCGGTGACGTGTTAGCTAAAAACACGTGTTGTTAAAATGATAAGCGACATTGTTCGAGTGACACTCCATCTCGTTCGAACGAGATGTGACGTCGTTTGAACGATAATCACTGATCCTCGTTAAAAAACTTCTAAATTTTAAAACCTTCGAATCCTTAAGAACCAAAACTGTTTACGGGATCATGAGCATGTATCCAAAACTTTTATGATTAAAATCATTTAAAATCTTTTCAAAAATGATTCTTCATAATTAGAAAAATATTTTATTTTTTAAAAAATATCCCAACACTTTTTATGTAAAATGTAAATGGAACAAAAAAATATTTTACCAAATTCGTCATTGTTGGCCATGATTGTTGAAGTCATCTTGAAATTCGGATAATCGATTGTAGATGTAGTCTTCCCAATTCTTTGACAAACTTGTATCGGTATACGACATACTAAATGTGACGGACAATGTCCTCACAAATCTCCCCCTATGTCTATGCCGGTACAAAATAAAAATATCCGAATTATCAATCAAAATATGACCAATACAAGTCTACCCTCCCATAAACTCAAACATGGAAAGATAAACTGGACAAGTCTTCAAACATTTTCAAACTTCGCTTCAACAATCAACTTTTCAAAACTCCAAGATTTTCTCATCAGGGTGTGCAATCGAAACGTCTTCAATTGTACCTACACACATGAGAGAAAGCAAAAACCACATGACATATCGAGTTTTGAAATGATATACGCATAAATGTGAAAGCATAATCAAATCTCCCCCGTACTAAAACTCCCCCATAATATCATAATTCGTTCTCCCCCTTTTTTATTTCTTTGAAATAGATAAGAAAAATAATAAATCACATAAAGAAAATTGGGGTGTGATGCCAATCAAGTAAACAAACTATTTTTGAATTTTTTAATTTTCTATACAAAAAAGTAAAAATGATGTTACAAAAAAAAAAATTGCACCATAAATTTGTACTAAGATATCCCAATCGGGGATACGGAATGAATGGATGTGAACAGATTCGATAGGAACATCAACTCAATCATATCATATGTGAAAGATGCATAAGTGCACTCCTAACGAATGAACACAAAAAATTGTCCATTGGTGTAAAAATTTTGAATTTAGATGACATCGTCTTAATCATATCAACAAATCAAAGTATAAATGATTTCCACACCAATAATTTTCAAACTATGTAATGTATTTTCATGACTTTCAAGGACGTGCAAACCGCAAAAAATTCCATCCAAACTCCCTCATTAAAAGATAATGCTTTTTATTTATGAGGTAATGAGACAAAAATTTGACCCATTTTTGGCATAATTTTCTTTTTATTGTCTTTAATTTTTTTTCGGGCTCTTTTAAACCTCATTGGACCCCCGATAATTTTTAATTCCTTGATTTTTTTGGTCCTTTTGAACGGTGGCTTAATCGCAAAGGATAAATGAGTACCTTTCATAGCCCTTCACCATTTTTCAAGAAGAAAAAAAAAACACAAATCTCACAAACAGTTTATAACATGCACTACTTTTTGTCAAGTTTTATTGCATTTGGTTCGTTGTATAGTAGAATTAAAGCGGAAACACTCAACCAACATGTGATAGACAAACACAAAAGTCAAACAAATCCGTGCATGTGTGCAATAAAGAACAAATAGAGTCAATCATGTAGGTAGCAAGACTATATCATCTCAAAGACTCTAAACTTTATAAAGCACATGAATGACACAAAATATTGTCTCAAAGCACTATCAAATAGTCACATTGATATGGCATGAAGTTATGACTTGGCCATCCTAAGTGTGCATTCATATAACGTGTAAACAAAATACAATACTTTTTTTTGAATTTTTCTAAAAAAGAAAATCTTTTTGTACTTTTCGAACACTGTTCGGAAAGAACCCAACAGTACCAATAACATATATCAATATAAAATAGATGACTACAAACAAAATTCCAGGATTCGTTCAAATGAGATGACTTGCCCTTCGAACGATAGCCCATCTCGTTAGAATAAGAAAAGTCAGATTTTCCTTGATTACACAGAATGACATGCAGTTTTGTCCAGTGAGAAAATTATATAAAAAAATAGTTCCTGGAATGGACAAACAGATCTAAAACAGTGCAAAAAATAGTACAAAAAATAAGTAAAAAAAAATTAAATACAAATGGTACATACTAGCAATAGGTAAAAGTGTCATCATGTAAACCACCCTATGCTAGCAAACATGTCTAGACCTGAACCGACAAGTGCGGTGGAGTTTTCCAAAGATGGTGACATCTTTTGAAATAAATCCATCAAATCATGTGAAGTCTTGGCCAAAAACTTTACTTTCTCGCGTATATGTGCAAACTCTTTATCATTGTGTGCAAGCAAAGTATCACGAGTGGGTTCATGTGTGTGAACATGTGTAGCAGTATAGCGTGACACATTACCCAACTTAAAACAAAATTTCCTTAGGTGTCCTCGCTTTTTGCAATGGTAGAAAACATAAACCGACATAGGAATTAATTTTTCAAAAACTCTAGGACATACTCTCATAATAGGTATGGGACGCCTAGGTGGGTTGGGTTTAGTGGTAACCGGTTCGAGTGCAATAGTAGAATTGGACGCATTGTCATGACCTTTTTCTAAATTCTCACAACTACCTAAAACGGGATTGCGAACCATCTTTTTAACTTTCTTAGATGTGTTCTCTAAAGGGACTTTGACCTCTCGGGCACGTTCGAGATTACTCTTGAGTTAGGATACCCATGTCGTTAGACTAGACACCGTGTCATTCAAATCACACTTTTCCCTCCTTAAAACTTCCTTCTCTCTCTTCAAATCCAAAACCCGATGACCTAAATCCCTATTATATTTCTTCGTTTTCAAGGTCTCGGTGTACAAATCCCTAAAATCTTTTTGGAGATCACTTTCATCTCCACTCTCAAACTCGCTCTCATTTTCACTAAAAACACTCGACTAATCGCAATCGCTCTCGTGGACACTATCATCACGGGACAAAGAGGGTGCACTCACACAACTTGAAAAAGCTACACACATCCCATAAGCTAAACCTTTTAGTGTTTAGTTTTTAGTCTCAGGTTTTAATTTTTTTTGTATGGCAGTTCAATAAAGTACACGTATTATTTAGGAACTACATGTGATCAATTTTCCTAAAGCTCACGTGTACTTTATTAACTTTGCGTGTACTTTACACTTTTCATTCTTAAATGATTGTTGAATAATTTCTTTCAAAGTTTTGATTGAATAAATTATTTAATAACCCATTTTTTTAGAATAAATGAATGTAATATTATTGTTTACTATTTAGTTCTTTTTTAAAAAAAAATTGTAGCGTTTTAGCAAATTACACGCATTTTTACTAAAATACATGTGATCATTTTGAAAAGCCGAATTATGGCGGTGTGATGATTGATTTAAAATAAATTCGCAAGTTTCCAAGTAACCCTTATTTAATTAGAATCAACTTTTAAATCAAATAAATACAGTCCCTAAACATGCATCTAAATCAACCCACTAAATATGCTGAGACACAGATTTCAGGAAAAAAACCTTCCGGGTAAAACCTTTATTTCACTATGAATATATAAATCGCAACTTACAATTACATAGAGAAATATGCAATGGATCAACGCGTAGCCAACCCACAAAGACATGCAGTCTTGAACTCAGCAAGAGAATACATGCAGCACCCTCCAAGGACTCGCAGCCCAAACAACAAAGGAAGAACTGTAGCTCTCCTCAATGACACTCAGCCATAACACTTTGTAGAGACTCCCTCATCAATAACACGCAGATCTCGGTTGCAAAGCTCTCCCCACAAAGGTTGAACAATAGCAAAGCTTGTGTTCTAGGGTTCCAAAAGATTCACACAAGTAATTGGGATTTTTGTGTGTGAATTAAAAACATGAGTCTTGGGACTCAAAAAAGTTGAAGACTAGAGTAATTAGGATTCTTAAATTCTTCTCCAAAAGTCTTAAAAAACAACTCCCTAGAAGATGGTTTATATAGGGAAACCTGAGCCGAAAAAAATCTCACATGATCTATTCGATTTTATCAGAAGCGGATCGGTTCGTTTTTGGAGATGGATTGGTCCGTGGTCGGATCGGTTCATTTTCTCAAAGGGATTCTTTGGTTTGGCTTCGATCCGAGGTCCTCTATTTTTGAAGAAAGGCAGATCGGTCCGGCTTGGATGCGGATCCGTCCGGAGGCGGATCGATTCGTTTTTAAAATGGGCGGACCAGTCCGGTTTACCAGAAAACAAAATTCTCTGTTGAAGATGCTTTTGATATTCAAATCCGTTGATGTAGATGTGATCTTGAATTTCTTCAACGGTGTAACAACGTACGACATACATATTGACAATGGACAAAAATGTCCTTAAAAATCTCCCCCTATGTCTATGATGGTACATACAAAAAAATATCTGAATTACCAAATATCAAATCTACCCTCCCATGAACCCTAAAGATGGAAAGATACAAACGTTTAAATCTTCATCGCTTGTTCTTCAATCTTCAACAATCATCAAAGCTCAAATCTTTTCTCATCAGGGTGTGCAACATATTGATCTTCAATCTTCGTACCTACACACATGAGATAAAGCAAATACCACATGACATATCGAGTTTCAAATGAGATAAACATAGATACCAATTTATGATAAAAACATAAGCTAAATCTCAAAAACTCCCCCAAAATTCAAACTCCCCCGTAATATGATAATTCTTTCTCCCCCTTTTTATGATATCCCCGAATAGACAAATGAGAAGAATGAATCAAAAAAGAAAAATCGGGGTGTCACTATACATAAAACAAGGCATCAAACAATATGGCAAACGTTCATCTTGCAAGGAGATGCAAAAACAATTCACAAACTCTTTTTGATTTTTCATTTTTTCATACAAAAATAAGATACATTTGAACAAAATATGCTACAAAAATCACACCATGGATTTAGACTCAAACAACCAAGTCATGAAAATGGAATCAATGGGTGTGAACACATTAGATAGGTAAATAAACTCAATCAATCATATGTGCACGATGCATATGTGTACCCCTAACGAATGAACATCAAAAGTATCCTTAGGTGTAAAAATTTGTTGAATTTAAATGACATCGTCTTATGCAAATCAAAAAATCAAAGTCTAAATGATTTCCACACCAATAACATCCAAAACTATTTAGTGCTTTTTCAAGATTTTCAAGGATGTGCAAACACGTTTAAAATCTCCAACCAAACACCCTCATATATATTTTCTTTTAGAGGTGATAAACTAAATTCTCAAAATTTGGAGAATTAGTGCAAAAACCTAAATGGCCCATATTTGGCATGAATTTCTTTTTATTGCCTTTATATTTTTTTCGGGCTCTTTTAACCTCTTTGGACCCCGGATAATAAAATTCCTCCATTTTGTAGGCCCAATTTTATGGTGGCTTAGTATTCGCAAAGGTAAAATGAACCTTTCGCAGCCCTTGTCCGTTTTAAAACAAAGCACACAAACTCACAAAATGGTTCTTATATGCATAATTCCCTTATAAAAATTATCGCGCTTGGTTCATTTTAAGGACAGGTTTGAAGTGAAAACACTCAACCAACATGTGATAAGACAAGCACAATAATCAAACAAATCCGTGCATGTGTGCAATAAAGGAAATTATGAGTCAAACATGTAGGAAGAAACACTTAATTACATCTTAATGACTCCAAACATTATAAAGCATATAGATGAATTGACCTATTGTCTCAAAAAACTATCAAATAGTCATATGAAGAATAATGAAATGAAGTTATGACTCGATCATCCAAAGTGTTTATCCATAAACGGTGCAAACAAAATACAAAAATCTTTTTGGATTTTAAAATTTGACCAAAAAAAAAAAATGAATGGACAGTAAAAAAAATAGATTTTTTTTTGCATTTTTCAAAAATTTTCAAAAAATAAAAATTTGTTCAAAAAGTACATGTCACAACTCTAGCGAACATAAATATCATGAAACAAAAACTAGCGTATGACAAACATGTAAACACAATCATCTATATGATATGGCAAGAGAAGAATCATGTGCAAGCAAACGAGAATCAACTTGTCTAAAATCTAGTGCATCTAAAAGTGAGTTCCAAACCCAAATATATGTGAAACATAGTGCGGGGGCTTTGGGAACCACGGGGACACTAGACATAAACTTCCTAGGACATTTTCCAAGATCAAAACAAAATCGCATAAGGTGACCTTTCCTACCACAATATGAACATGTGTAAACGGGTGGAACGATACCTAAAGTGTGATCTTTTCTAACATCCTTGAAATTAGCTGACCATCTAAAATAAATAATGGTTTTGGCTTTAGCATTAGAAGCATGAGAACACGATGAGCCATTACCATCACTATCAAACCTACTTGAGTCTGTCAAATCATTTTTTAATTTCAAAATTTTTAACTCAAGCAAAGAATTAGACTCTTCCAAATTAAGGGACGCCTTTTTCAAGTTTTCAATAATTCCAAAAAGCGTATCTCTCTCTCCCTCAATTAAAGCAAACTTTTTCCTAAGAGTCTTTTCACGTGCCACAAACTCATTGACTAAAATATTTTTATCCTCTTTGGCACAAACATAAACGATCGAATTTTTAAGGTCCTCCAATTATTTCTCTAAAAATAGGACCCTATCATCACTCTCCTTCTTGGACAATTTTAAAGCAATAAAGTCATGGTCCAAGCAAAGAAATTTTTCACGATAAAAATCTAGTTGATTTTGAACCGTTTGCAAAAGATCCATCGCAGATTTAAAACGAGAATTTTCTTTTTCCAAAACTTTAATTCTTTTTGCAAACGTCAAATTGAAACGATTTATATCATCAAAACAATGACTTGGGTCATCAAAGGAGGGCATCCGATTAGATAAGTGCTCCATCGGAAAAATTGCGATTTGTCACAAAACTGATTTAAAACATATCAATATCACGCAATTTTTGCAGAAACTAGGAATACGCAATAAATTAGTGCAACCTGCTCTGATACTAATTTGAAAAGCTGAATAACGACGGTGTGATAATTGATTTAAAATAAATTCACAAGTTTCCAAGTAACCCTTATTTAATTAGAGTCTACTTTTAACTCAAATAAATATAGCCCCTAAACATGCATCTAAATCAATCCAGTAAATATGCTGAGACACAGATTTCAGGAAAAACCCCTTCCGGGTAAAACCTTTATTTCACTATGAATATATAAATCGCAAATTAGAATTACATAGAGAAATCTACAATGGATCAACGCACAACCAACCCACAAAGACACGCAGTCGTGAACTCAGTAGGAGAATACATGCAGCACCCTCCAAGGACTCGCAACCCAAACAACAAAGGAAGAACCGCAACTCTCCTTAATGACACGCAACCATAACACTTTGTAGAGACTTCCTCAGCAATAATACGCAACTCTCTGTTTCAAAGATCTCCCCACAAAGGTTGACCACTAGCAAAGCTTGTGTTATAGGGTTCCAAAAGATTCACACAAGTAATTGGGATTTTTGTGTGTGAATTAAAAACATGAGTCTTGGGACTCAAAAAAGTTGAAGACTAGAGTAATTAGGATTCTTAAATTCGTCTCCAAAAGCCTTAAAAAACAACTCCCCCGAAGTTGGTTTATATAAGGAAACCTGAGCCGAAAAAATCTCACATGATTTGTTCGATTTTATCAGAAGCGGATCGGTTCATTTTTGGAGACGGATCGGTGTGTGGTCGGATCGATTCATTTTTTCAAAGGGATTCTTTAGTTTGGCTATGATTCGGGGTTCTCGGTTTTTGAAGCAAAGCGGATCGGTCCGGCTTGGATGCGGATTGGTCTGGAGGCGAATCAGTTCGTTTTTAAAATGGGCGGATCGGTCCGGTTTACCAGAAAACAAAATTCTATGTTAAAGATGCTTTTGATATTCAGATCCGTTGATGTAGATACGATCTTGAATTTCTTCAACGGTGTAACGACGTCCGACATACAGATTGACAATGGACAAAAATGTACTTACACATATTTCCTAATGTTCATGTGTACTTTATTATATTTGAGTGTATTTTACATTTTTACAATATGTATGAATCAAGGTTCGAGATATCACTATATTATGTAGGTTTTAGTGTATGATACAAGTCACAAGACATGCATGAAAGAAGTAAAATGTTTATTAAAACAAAAAATAAAGTACAATTTTTGACATAACAAAAGATGAAAAAAATAAAGAGGACTTCTAGTTTGGAAAGATATTAAAGGCATCTACGGCGTCAGGAAGAGAGTCAAATAAATTCAAACAGGATCTAATTTCTTCTTCCATGATAGGTACAAGGCCTGCATGGTAAGCCTTCTTCTCCTTCAGCTAGCCAATTTTCATTGGAACCTCATGTTATAGAAATACATTAGGTTTTCATGTGTTTAAGGAGGGTCTTCATCCATATCAAATAAATATATGGGATTGGGAGGAAGTCTAGAGTAGACTTCCCTCATGTATGTTTGAAACTTCTCAAAGGCAGTTTCATATAAGGAAAGACTTTCCTCAATTTCTCTTAATTGTTTTTTTTTTGGTTTCTTTCATCCTTCTCAAGAGTAGCTCACAACTTTTCTGCTGGGATACTTATTATCTAATTTTACTTGAGATGTAATGGTTAAGAAAGGAAAAAGTATTACTCTTTTATCGGCCAAATTAGAGCTATTTATTATTTGACTAGAAGTAGTTGGAATAGTGAGTAGTTGAGATTAAAAAATGGTTTTTGTTATTGTGTCTTGCTGAATAAATATATATAATAGATTTTAATTGCAAAATCAAAATTTATTACATAAATTAGTGTGTGTACTTTGTTTATATTGCATGTACTTTGTTTATTTTTGTGTGTACTTTTGATTAAAATGCGTGTACTTTGTTTAATTACCTTAAATTTGAATAATCAATATGTGTACTTAGTAAATATCACATGTACTTTTTGATTAAAATGCGTGTACTTTTTTTCATAACACTTATGTTCATTATTTGTGTAGTCACCATTTTGTATACCTTACGTGGATTCCAAAGTACACGTGATTTTATTCTTCTTTTTACGTGTACTTATGGATTCTTTTTTTTTGTTATGGACAAACAAAGCAAAGTACAAGCATAAAACTACAAAGTACATGTATGATATGCTTGTACTTTACAGTTAGAATATATATATTCCCACGTGTTGAATGGTCCGCACTAGTGGCACCATTTTTTACTGGAAATTATATGGAACTACATTAAATAAAAAACATATACAAAAAAAAAATTACAATGGTGTGTTAATTTTTTTTGAAATAAACGTTAAAATTATTTTCCCTCCTATTAACATCTAGGGAATAAAAATTCATTAGCTATATATTATCTTCGTTGGATCATTTTTTCATCTTCAAATGATGTTTTGAGAGCATTTCTTTTGGCAATTTTTTCAATGAAGTATATACAGTACACCCCATAGTCAACACAGAAATAAAATAAAATAAATATATTAGTTAGCTTAATGCGAATGAAATTTATTGAAATGTAACATGATGAATTATGCGTGTATTTATTCGAGATTTTTTTATCTTACCTATTATTTTGTCTCGCACATTCATTATCTTTGAGTAATTCAAAATTTACATCAAGACTCAAGAGCCAGTCAATTGTTGTTTTTTCCTCGTTGGATACTACATCTTCAAATTTCACACCTTCAAACTATCTTTTTATTGTACCTCTTTCACTTATTTGTGGTGCTTGGTCCTTCAGTTCGTACAACTTTTCTTTGAAAGCAGAAAACTGATAAGAGGAGAAAACATGAGTATGTGTAAAAATATAAAGTGCATGTAATGTAAATAAGTTTGGAGCGTATGCATTTTATTGGCCTCGTTGAAGTATAATGAGGATTGATTTATTTCCAACAGGCGGAGAGAGTCCATAAGGACAAATTTATTTTCTTCTTTGTAGATCACTAACAATGTAATGTGTCCTTGATTATCTCCAAATTAATATCTCATCGGAATGAATAGAATATTAGAAAATCCAAAAAAAATCCAAAATGTGTTTTTCTATTTGTTTTTTTTGCATTTTATCATCATTGTTTCGAACGAATTCCTATTAAAAGTAATAGATTTGTTAGTAAGATACAGTATGTTAATATATATATTTCAAGGTGATGGACAATACTGTAGGTTTTATTTTCCTTACCCAAGCATATATGTTAAAAGCGTGCGTAGGTCGAATTCCATTTTTCTTGATTTTTATCTCCATTAAACGGGAGAAACATTGAATTATCTGTTTCACATATTTAAAAAGGTAAGTATATAAAGATGAAAATTTAATCAATGTACTATGTTTTGATTACATACTTGGTTTGATATTTCTTTACCTTTCAACAGTTCTTTAATATTGTCCGCGCAAATGAATGACGAGTCTTCTGTTGTAAAAAGACAATTGCTGAATTTCAAGACAGAAAATAGTGTTAGAAAAATAATTGAAACATATATATAATCTATGATAATTAAATAATATGCATGTAGTTTGTGTGATATGGGTGTAATCCATAAAGTAAACACATAAAGTTCAATACGAAATTCATTTACTTAATAAAGTACACGCATAAAGTTCAATACAACAATGCGTGTACTTTATGAAAAGATGAGTATACTTTATATAATATGTGTGTACTTACTAAAGTTCACGCATTTAGTTCAATAGAAAAATGCATGTACTCTATAAAAATAAGTGCATTACAAAATAAAAATAGGTGCATTTCAAAATAAAAATAAGTTAGTATCAAAATAAATAAGTAGAAGATTTACCCTTTGTCCATCTCCTCTATCAAATATTCTTTCGACTAATTTTGGGATTCTTCTGTAAGGTGTTTTGTACACTTGTAGATTTTCAGGTCTACTTCATGTGTTGCTATTGAAGAAGACTTACCTTTATTATTCTGCCTTTTTTTATGGCACAATAAAAGCCTTATTGGTTTGTCTCTTTCTTCCTTTCAGCTATAATTCAGCAGGAGCATCATTCGAAGGATTTTTATTCCCATCCCCTTTTGATAAATCATGAATAGGATATGAATATACAAAATATTCATCAATATTTTGCTTCTTGCCAACTCTTTCTTGGTTTCTCCCAATCATTGAGTTCTGAATTGAAATTATATCTTCATCCTTTTTAGAAATGTAGGGCGACAAATCCTCTATCTTTTTATTGAGAATATTATTTTCTATTTCCTAGAGAAAAGAAAACATAATGTTTAACTATTAAGTATGCCACAAACCTCAATGGTAATAAACAAATGCCAAACAATAACAGAATTTATGGATTATAGATTTATAATGTGTGTACTTTATTAAACTATGGGTGTACTTTATCAAACTATGGATGATTATGATTAAAATATGCATGTATTTTATTAAACTATGCATTTAATTTATGTTAAACGCGTATATTCTCCATTATTTACAAAGAATACCTAAGTACATGTGAAAATTTTCAAAATACACATAAATGTAAAAATATTTCCACGTGTACTTTGGGGTGATATGCGTGTACTTTACAAAATACAAGTATACTTTATAAAATAACTTCTTGTACTCTATAGAATAATGATTTTTTCCATTTGAAAATGAATCAAAAGTACCTGTTCAATTCTTTTCAATTTTGACTCCTGAAGATTCACCCTTAGTGTTACCATTTCTAGGTCACCATCTTTTAATTGCACTATATCTTCATACAGTTTGTTGAGATTTTTATTACTCTCAGACAAATATGCATTTATTTGTTCCAACATTCTTCATGATTCAGCCTTGTTTTTCAATAACTCATCCAATTCTTTCATTTTATCTTAGTTATTTATTATGGATTAAACAAGGTTTTCATTCAAAGAATTGTTTATGAGAACAAGGCTGGCATTTTCCACCTCCAACTTATTCAGTAACTCTTTTTATTTCAAAAGGTGGGAATTTTCCACCTCCATCTTCTTAATTCCTCTTATGTTTCCACAAGTTGATGATTATCTAACTCCAACTGTACATTCAAAAAAATAATTCTTGAATTATCCTCCTCCAAACTCTTCACCTTATTAATGGCACAATCACGTTCTTTAGCTACTTTAGATATTTCGAATTTTTTTTCTCACCAACTCCTTTCTCAATTCAGCAATTTCTTCATCCAAATTTATCTTTCCAGCATTATCGAAATCTCCTAATTCAAAATTTTCAGTATCATTTGTTTCAAAATTCCCAGTATCTTTTGGTTGATCATTTCCCTTCTTTTTTTGAAGGAATTGGTTGATCATTTCCCTTATTCTTTGAAGGAATCACATAGTTTTTAATGGGAATATTCCAACCTGATGAAAATTCATTGTCATCAAAATCCTCAGCAGCTTCTTCGAATGATGAATCAGTATGTATAGGACTTGCATCAAAAATGTTAAAAGAGAAACTAGGCCTTTCACATTGGTTGATACCCTTATTGAGATCAAATTCACTTTCTATTGAACCGTCCTTACTAGCTTCTTTATTTGAAAGTTCCTTCTTCAAATTTCCTAAAGCAACAGCATTCACAGCAAACCAATCTTTCAAAGATGACAAGTTCCATCTAAGAAATTTTGGTTTATTATCTTTATCCTCTTGAATAGGAGGAATGATATCAAACTTCTCACATACTCAATATTGTGATCATGAAAAAACAAATGATATTAATAACTATATTGTCTAGTTATTCATAATTGAAAGTACACATGATACTTACAAGTGTAGTTTGTAAATATCACAACTGTACTTTGAAAGTATACTTGATATTTACAAAGTACACGTGCACTTTATAAATATCACAAAAGTAGACGTGTAGTTTGTAAATATCACAAGTACTTTTAATATACAGTTGTGATATTTACATAGTACACATATACTTTTTAAATATCACGTGTTTTTTATAAATATAACGTGTATTTTGAAAGTACACATGATATTTACAAAGTACATACGTGCATTGGTTGGAATATCAGTTGTAATTTTAAAGTACAAGTGATATTGAAAACATGGTAAATGTAATTAAACTCAGGTTCATAAGAATATTATAAAAGTACACGTGATATTTAAAAAGTACACGTGAATGGAGGTTTTATAAAAAAAAATCCAATCGTTTGTTTGAAAGTATTAGTTATTTTGATCACAAATAGGGAAATGACACATCCACTTGTTGTGCAAGGTTTTGAACTTTCTGTTTTATTGAGTGAATTTATGAGAAACTCATGCATGGAAGATGCCTAATCATAGTTATTCATGTTATCAATATTGTTGACGTATGCTATCAAAACTTATCCTAATGTGAAGTTTGAGTTGGAGAAAAACAACATCGTCAAGAAGTGAAGACAAAAAAGTTTTATAAAATCGGTAATGCCCTCATATCTGTCTAACTCTACCGATTTCTTCAAACCCTCACATATTTCAGACTTTCCAATTTTTTTACCTTTTGAAGTATCGGGTAAGGAATTCAGGTTTTTTAGACGCGGTCAATCTTTTTTCAATTCTCTTGATGTTTGCCCCTCTACCATTGGGATGCTAAATATTTCACTTATATCTCTTGGGATTATTTCAATCCTACTCGTCATCTCAAAACTGTTGGTTTTCTTATTGTAGAACTTGATAATGCATATAATATTTTTATCAGCCTATTTGTACTGCCCATTTACTACTTTTGCAGTGTAGTAAGCATTGAAAAGCTCCCAGAATGGAGTCTTCTTAATCAGGTCAATAAGCCTATCATGTATTTTCTTTTTAATACCAGAAATATCATGAAAAAAACTAACAATATTCAACCTATACTGGTCATTTTTATTCATAACACGTGTATATTCCACATCTACACTAGAACTAGAACTGTTTGATGAACTTTCTTTAGAACTGCTCAGTGACAACCCAGTATCCGAACTAAGGGGTGGCCAGCCCGATACTCCAACAATACAGGAATCATAGATGAAATCATTCTCAGCATCGTGACAACATAAAGAGTATACGGGATCACCACACAATATTTCAGAAAATGGGTTGTCAAAAATTTTATTTTGTAATTTAAAGAAAGCATTATCAACAACCCATAATAGAAAAGAAGGTGGAACCCCCAAAAATATATGTGTAACGACATCAACAAATATACAATAAAGGGACCAAATAAAAATGTTGGTCAACAGGATTTCATACAAGGTACAACAAGTTTCATTAGTTACATATTACACCCATTATACAATTACAACAGCTTGGGCCACACACCCCAATAAAGACCCAAACATAACTAGAAAACAACAATGAAGGCGTCTACACAACATATCCCGTGATATCCGCAAAATGTCACGGCTCCTCAAAATACAGTGGAATGGGGAGGTCAATACGGGTGTCCTTGCGGTGGAGCCCCTGAGCGGTTACAATGTACATATACATAACAATAATGAAGAACGAGTCAAGGCCCGGTTTTATGTGATCCCCAGATAAACATATAGTATGACATTAATGAACAGTAAATCATGGATGATAATTCTAACATGGTTACATCATGAAATGAACTAAGAGAATTAAATGGTTATGAAGTAAAGTTCAATCATGCAAGAGAGTATCTTATAATCATCATTAATCTACAACTTTTATCATTATTCACCTTTTCATTTTATCTTTCCAATCCTTATCAGGAATACAAATATTATCATGTGCTCTTTGTGGCACGTATCTCAATTGTATGCTCTTTGTGGCATATACTATGCTCTTTATGGCATTAATATCCATCAAGTCCCACTTGATGATAGAATAGTTATAAGTATATATATATATATATATATATATATATATATATATATATATATATATAACGATTCTAGGACCGCCCGTTCGGGTTTCCCCACTGTGCGCGCCCCTAAATAACCATCATCTTGTAGGGCATATCATTAAGACAACCTGGGATCCTACCGAAATGTCGGGAAGCGACCATATGGTTACGGGGTAGTCATAACCACACCCGAAATTACCTACCCATCGCAGAAAATATAAAATATGCGCTCATATGGCCTAGGACTATATCCACCCTGCATTCATTAGCCAGGGGGCTTCACCTCACGCACGAACTTCCCTTAAGATGGTATTTAGAAAGGGTGTGTTCCAACCATTTTATTAATTATCATGATATGATTTAGTACATTATAATTTTCTTTATCCATTTACATTTTATCAAATGCATTATGGTTATCCGGAACTATACGTGCTTCACATCATCACAATAACCTCGATGAATATTTAAACTCCCTATTTATTTTCCCAAATCTCCTTTTGGGCTTTATAATAGACCATCATGCCTCAACTTAACTTCTAAAGTCTCCAAATACAACTTAGTAATTTCCTAGACTCCTACTGATTATAAAAGGAAAGTAATGCCTGAACATCACTTCACTCACCCTCGAAATAATTCCGAAATACACCAAATTCTAATATAGGGTAGTAAACTAACTCACCTAGAACTCTAGGAATCTAAGTTGACGTCTTACAAGAAGGTTCCTAAGTCCTAAGTTTAGAGAAAAAAAAGTTAAAATTGAAAAAGAAAAACAATTTAAAAATGCAGGATTTCCGAATCGATTCGGACCTTCCGAATCGATTCAGTCAGGAAGATTGGGTTTCTGCATAAAATGCCGAATCGATTCGGCCCTGCAAATTTTTCCAATTATGGCTATGGAGTCTTGGACTCCAAATTTACCCCAACTAAAATCCTTTCAAACCAAACTCATTTATTGTCACCAATACATCATAAATACCACTAACTACTACCACAAACCTCATTAATCATACAAATCATCCCTGAATGATTCAAGACCCACAAATGCACAAAACCCTAAAATAGTTAAACCATGATTAATACACCATTATCACAACTAATCATTTATCTTAAAACACGTATCGCAAGTAGAGAACTTGCCTCAATCTAGAAAATGCAGATTTTCCTTGTGTAGTAGGAAGAATCCAACCTCAATCTTCAATCTCTTCTCCTTTCTCTACTCTTTCTCTTCCTCTCTCTTCACTCTAGGTTTAGGAATACAATTAGTGGAAAAAATAGAAGACTTAATAAATACATAAATCATGCCTTTAGTCTACAATTTACAACTTAAGTGGTAAATACCACATTAAAATGGTTCACAACTACACATATATGTTAAAACCACTCAAAAGTGCCCAAAACCTCAAAATGCAACATGGCACATATTTTGACTGTCTCACACGTTCCGGAACTAACTACAGCCTCCAAATTATCATTTGGACATTTTATAATTCATTTTAAGATTCGGTTCCATTTTAAACCATAGGGCCATTTTAAATTTATGACACTATAAAACTCATCATGAGGATATTTACATACTCATACAGTAAATATACAACAAGTTAGTAAATATTAGCTTTTCTTCATTAAATCAATACTTACTCCACATTCCAACATTTTATATATAATTACCTCACATACTAAGTAAATATAAAATAGGTTCTCATAAGCGAGGGTTGTTACATACTCCCCCCCTTATGAGGGAATTTTTCCCCCAAAATTCAAGCGTACCTTGTAAGAAGAGATGCGGATATTTCTCCCGCATGTCGTCCTCACGTTCCCACTTCGATTCTTTAGCATTGTGATGAATCCAATGGACTCTCACCAAGGGCACCACACGAGACCTCAACTTACGCTCCCCGTGATCTAGAATAGCAACCAGTTGTTCTTCATATGAAATGTCGGGTTGCAAGTCAATATCCTCAAAAGGGATATGCCAAAGGGCTCCTTCGTATCTCTTATACTTATTCAGAAAGGAAACATGGAATACATCATGAATTTGTTGCAAAGGTTCCGGTAATGCAAGTTGGTACGCCACTGGACCGACTTTCGCAATAACAGGAGAAGGTCCGACAAAATGCGACACAAGTTTTCCTTTCTTCTCGAAACGATTAATGCCTTTCATGGGCAACACTCGCACCAAGACTTGGTCCCCAATTTCCAACTCTATGTGTCTTCTACTCGAATCGGCATAGCTCTTTTGGCGATCTTGGGCTGTCCGAATGCGATTCCGAATAAGTTCAATTTTTAAAGAAGTGTCTTGGATCATCTCAGGTCCAAGGAGTTTATTATCACCCACTTCCAACAAACAAGCGGTCGATCTACATGGCTGGCCATAAAGAGCTTCGTAGGGCGTCATTCCAATAGTAAATTGGTATGAGTTTTTATAAGTGAACTCAACCAATGGGAGGTATTGTTCCCAACCACCCTTGAAATCAAGCATGCACATACGGAGCATATCCTCCAACATGTGGTTTACTCTTTCAGTCTGACCATCGGTTTGAGGATGATAAGAAGTGCTTAACCTCAATTCGGTCCCCATGGCCTCTTGGAAACTTCGCCAAAAGTGGAAAACAAAGATCTTGTCTTGGTCGGAAACTATATTTAAAGGTACCCCATGAAGTCTAACGACCTCCTCGATGAACAACTGGGCATAGTGAGCGGTATCAAAATCCGTATGCACGGGTAAGAAGTGTGCCGGCTTAGCAAAGCAGTCGACAATCACCCAAATCGAATCATAACCCTTCTGTGACCTTGGCAAGACCATAATAAAGTCCATCGATATGCTCTCCCATTTCCACACCGAAATCTCTAACGGTTGCAGCAAACCTGTCGGTCGCTGATGATCGATCTTGACCAATTGACAAGTAGTGCATTAGGATACAAACTCAGAAATATCCCACTTCATGCTGGGCCACCAATACTGGCGGAGCATGTCTTGATACATTTTATCCCCACCAAGATGTACCGTAAATTTTGACCCGTGAGATTCTGCCATCACAACCCGTCTTAAATCCCCCTCTTCTGAAATAATAAGTCTTCCATGGAAGCGTAATCCACCCTCAGAACTTATTGAGTAGGATTCCGCCCCGTCAGACAGTAATCGGTGTATGAGGTCCTGACAACCCTTATCCATTCCTTGAACTTCCACAACCCTTGCCACAATGGTAGGAGTAACGATTATAACTAACATAAACGCTCTCACCACCGCATCCTCCTGACTAAACTCTTTCCACTTAGCTTTCCATACTTCAGCTAACTCTCCCTCGGGCCTCCTACTCAAGGCATCCGCCACTATGTTTGCCTTGCCCGAATGATAATGGATATCAAATTGATAATCTTTCACGAACTCCAACCATCGGCGTTGATGCATATTCAAATATTTCTGTGAGAATAAATATTGCAGCGATTTATGGTCTGTGAAAAGATTGAATTTCTCCCCTAGGAGATAATGCCTCCAAATTTTCAAGGCAAAGACAACCGCGGTAAGTTCTAAGTCATGCACCAGATAGTTTCTTTCATGGGGCTTGAGTTTTCGAGAAGCATAAACAATAGTCCGTCTCTCTTGCTGAAGCACACCTCCTAATCCTTGAAGAGAGGCATTGGTGAATACTAGATATTCCAACCCCGACTTTGGCAATGTAAGGACTGGAGCCGAAGTCAATCTATCTTTGAGCTCATCGAAAGCAGCTTGGCAAGAGTCATCCCAAATAAATCGAACCCCTTTCCGGGTCAAATTTATCAAAGGGCTTCCGATTTTATAGAAACCCTTGATAAAACGACAGTAGTAACCCTCCAAACCTAGAAAATTACGAACCTCGATAGGTGTCGTGGGCTGGCCCCACTCCCTTACTGCAAACACCTTACTAGGATCCACCGATATACCCTGGGATGACACCTCATGACCCAGAAACTGAACTTCCTTCAACCAAAAGCCACACTTCTCAAACTTTGCATACAATTGGTGATCCCTCAATCTTTACAAGACCAACCGTAAGTGAGTAGCATGGTCAGATTCTGTCTGAGAATAGATTAAGATGTCATCAATGAGAATAATAACAAATTGGTCAAGGAAGTCCTGAAATACCCTATTCATGAGATCCATAAATACAGCGGGGGCATTGGTTAGTCCAAAGGGCATAACCAAGAATTCATAGGATCCATATCTGGTCAGAAATGCGGTCTTGGATACATCTTGCTCCCGTATCAGCAACTGATGATACCCCGTCCTCAAATTGATCTTAGAGAATTACGATGCTCCCCTAAGTTGGTCAAATAAATCATCAATACGAGGCAAAGGGTTTTATTCCGGATGGTGACTTTATTCAACTCTCTATAGTCCACACATAATCGGAGAGAACCACCTCTTTTCTCTACAAATAACACCGGAGCACCCCGTGGCGACATACTGCGCCTAATAAATCCCTGCTCCAACAACTGCTGAATTTTATCTCTTAACTCCCTCATTTCCACGGGAGCCACATGATATGGAGCTCTTGCAATCGGTCGGGTTCCTGGCGCTAAATCAATAACAAACTCAATCTCTCGGTTTGGAGGTAATCCCGGTATTTCCCGAAAAACATCTTCAAAATCTCTAACAATCGAAAGAGAATCCAGGGGAACAACTACATCCCTAGAAGTGTCCTCCGCAATACAATATAAATAGGTACTCGTACCTCCTTCCAAACTAGGCATAACTACCAAAAACATTTCTTACCCCGGAACAGCGAAGACTATACTCTTCCTGCAACAATTTAGTATCACGCGATATTTCACTAGCCAATCCATACCCAAAATCACGTCATACCCGACCATGTCAAGGACGAGAAAATCGGCCTCAAGGCACAAATTACAAAGATTAATCCCTATGTTTTTACAAACAAAAAAAATCAATGAACCATCACCCATAGAGGATTCAACGCTAGTGAAAGTACTCTCAGCAGACTTTATCAAATCTGTGGTCTGAGCAAAACTCCTAGAAATGAAAGAGTGTGTCACACCCGTATCAAACAATATTCGACCCATATGCCCTTGAATGAGAAACTTACCCTCAATCGCTGGCGGTGCTGGAGGGGCTGGCGGAAGCATAGCCTCCTGAATGTGACATACCCGTACATACTGTTGTTGCCCTTGCTGTGGAGGAACCACCGGATTAGGTGCCTGCAGTGGAAATTGTACATATGGCTGCTGCGGAGCCCTAGGGAGTTATCCTCCAATCAACTGCGGACACGACCTCTTATAATGGCCCAGCTCATCGCACTTGAAACATTTTTTCATCACATTCTCTTGGTTCCGCCCTTGATTGTTTCGAAACTGCCCAAAACCTCAGCCCTGTTGGCTTCTACCTCCATTTCCACCTCTACCTGCTTGTTATTGTGGCGGTCCACCTTGACCCGGCCTATTGTTGTTACCACCCGCATTAAATCCACTAAAGAGTTTGCATTTAGACAAATCCCCTTGCTGGGGGTCCCTCTCTCTATGCTTACTCCCCGAAGATTGGGATGAAGGAGATGCTCCTCCCTCAATCCCATTCCCTCTAGGTCTTCCCACTTGCCCCATCGCGATTGACTTCTTGTTATTTTTCACAAACAATATATTCTCTTGGCAATGAAGTAAAGATGCATTCATCACATCCCTAAAGGTTTGTAAAGACGGATTTCCCAACAAATGTTGTTTTATCCGCCAATGTAAACCTCCCTCAAACTTGGAGATTCTCCTCTCCTCTGGAGTCACTTCATCCGGTACAAAACTTGCCAACCGGGTGAACTCCTCTTCATACTATGCAACAAATCTCTCTCCCTGTACTACATCTTGAAGCTTCCTTCGCATCTCACTTCGAATTGCGGGAGGGAAATACTTTCGATCAAACAGGTCCCAAAAATTAGTGATTGTCATCGTCTCTCTCTGTTCTCGTGTAGTCATCGACTCCCACCAATGTAATGCCGATCTGACAAGATTGAAAGTAACAAGGATTTTATTTCTATCCTCACTACATTCTACCATTCGAAGATGGCGTTGCATGTCTTTCTTTCACTGATTTGCCCTTATAACGTCTGAGCCTCCATCAAATTCCGAGGGATGGCCCTTTAGAAAAGACTCCCTAACCCCATCCCACGGAGAAGGTCCCGTAGGAGCTTGTGCCTCTTGCGCCTGTGGTTGAGCTTGTGGCATTTGTTGTACCACTGTAGTCATCGCTGCATTAACTGCTTGGTCCACTATGTTTGCTACATCAGCAACATTTATACTCCCCGGTGGCGACGGTGGAGGACCAATCTCCTCTTCCACAACTCTATTGCGTTGAGCGGGATGACCTCTCTTAGGAGGAATCTGATATGGAGAAACAATAGAGTTAGGATACTATGTAAAAAAATCTATCTTGCAGAAGATCTCAAACATAAGCAACAACGCATTCCTAACATTAGGCTCTATATCAAAGAACGCTACGGTAGAACGTGACAAGTCTGCACAGATCCTAAAGACTCTAGAACCTGATGCTCTGATACCACCTGTGATAACCCAGTATCCAAAATAAAGGGTGGCCAGCCCGATACTCTAATAATACAGGAATCATAGATGAAATCATTCTCAGCATTGTGACAACATAAAGAGTATACGGGATCATCACACAATATTTCAGAAAATAGGTTGTCAAAAATTTTGTTTTGTAATTTATAGAAAGCATTATCAACAACCCATAATAGAAAATAAGGTGCAAACCCCAAAAGTATATGTGTAACGACATCAACAAATATACAATAAAGGGACCAAATAAAAATGTTAGTCAGTAGGATTTCATACAAGGTACAACAAGTTTCATTAGTTACATATTACACCAATTATACAATTACAACAGCTTGGGCCACACACCCGAGTAAAGACCCGAACATAACTATAAAACGACAATGAAGGCGTCTACACAACATATCCCGTGATATCCGCAAAATGTCACGGCTCCTCAAAATACACTGGAATGGGGACGTCAATACGGGCGTCCTTGCGGTGGAGCCCCTGAGCGGTTACAATGTACATATGCATAACAAGAAAGAAGAACGGGTCAGGTCCCGATTTTATGTGATCCCCAGATAAACAAATAGTATGACAATAATGAACAGTAAATCATGGATGATAATTCTAACATGGTGACATCATGAAATGAACTAAGAGAATTAAATGGTTATGAAGTAAAGTTCAATCATGCAAGAGAGTATGTAATAATCATCATTAATCTACAAATTTTATCATTATTCACCTTTTCATTTTATCTTTCCATTCCTTATCAGGAATACAAATATTATCATGTGCTCTTTGTGGCACGTATCTCAATTGTATGCTCTTTGTGGCATGTACTAGGCTCTTTATGGCATTAATATCCATCAAGTCCCACTTGATGATATAATAGTTATAAGAATATATATAACGATTCTAGGACCGACCGTTCGGGTTTCCCAATTGTGCGCGCCCTTAAATAACCATCATCTTCCAAGGCCTATCATTAAGACAACCTGTGATCCTACCGAAACGTCGGGAAACGGCCATATGCCTGCGGGGTAGTTATAACCACACCCGAAATTACCTACCCATCGCAGAAAATATAAAATAAGTGCTCATATGGCCTAGGACTATATCCACCCTGCATTCATTAGCCAGGGGGATTCACCTCACGCACGAACTTCCCTTTAGATGGTATTTAGAGAGGGTGTGTTCCAACCATTTTATTAATTATCATGATATGATTTGGTACATTATCATTTTCTTTATCCATTTACATTTTATCAAATGCATTATGGTTATCCGGAACTATACGTGCTTCACATCATCGTAATAACCTCGATGAATATTTAAACTCCCAATTTATTTTCCCAAATCTCCTTTTAAGCTTTATAATAGACCATCATGCCTCAACTTAACTTCTAAAGTCTCCAAATACAACTTAGTAATTTCCTAAACTCCTACTAATTATAAAAGGAAAGTAATGCTTGAACATCACTTCACTTACCCTCGAAATAATTCCCAAATACACCAAATTCTAATATAGGGTAGTAAACTAACTCACCTAGAACTCTAGGACTCTAAGTTGACTTTTTACAAGAAGGTTCCTAAGTCCTATGTTTAGAAAAAAAAGGATAAAATTGAAAAAGAAAAACAATTTAAAAATGTAGGATTTCCGAATCGATTTGGCCTAGCCAAATCGATTCGGCCAGAAAGTATGAGATGTTGCATAATTGCCGAATCAATTCGGACCTTACGAATCGATTTGGACAGGAAGATTGGGTTTCTGCATGAAATGCCGAATCGATTCGGACTAAGACGAATCAATTCGGTTCACCTAGACTTGGAAACCGTCCCAGACCGAATCGATTCGGCCCTACAAATTTTGCGAATTATAGCTATGGAGTCTTGGACTCCAAATTTACCCCAACTCAAATCCTTTCAAACCAAAATCATTTATTGTCACCCACAACTTGCCTCAATCTAGAAAATGTATATTTTCCTTATGTAGTAGCAAGAATCCAACCTCAATCTTCAATCTCTTCTCCTTTCTCTACTCTTTTTCTTCCTCTCTCTTCTCTTTAGGTTTAGGAATACAATTAGGGGAAAAAATAGAAGACTTAATCAAGACATAAATTGTTCCTTTAGTCTACAATTTACAACTTAAGTGGTAAATACCACATTAAAATGGTTCGCAACTACACATATATGTTAAAACGAGTCAAAAGTACCCAAAACCTCAAAATGGAACATGACACATATTTTGACAATCTCGCACGTTTCGGAACTAACTACGGCCTCCAAATTATCATTTGGACATTTTATAATTCATTTTAAGTTCCTGTTCCATTTTAAACCATAGGGCCATTTTAAATTTTATGACACTATAAAACTCATCATGAGGATATTTACATACTCATACAGTAAATATACAACACGTTAGTAAATATTATCCTTTCTTCATTAAATCAATACTTACTCCACATTCCAACATTTTATATATAATTACCTCACATACTAAGTAAATATAAAATAGGTTCTCATAAGCGAGGGTTGTTACATGCTCTTCTTGTTGTTCTTTCCTTTTCTTGACCTCGTCTTCATCCCCATTCTATTAATCTAAAAATAAAATTTGAATTACTAACCTATAATGATAAATTACACGTACAAAAAATAAAATACATTCGAAATATAATAAAATACAGAGTAAAATAATAAAATACAAGTGTATTGGACAAAAGACATGCAATTTTCTCATAAACACTTCATACAAGTCTAAAAAAATACATGCTAAAGGTGGTAATATATATCTTCTGTTACATGGTAATACATAATACATGTTGTTCGACAAGTAAAAACCAAGACTCTATGTTCCTAACATATTCAGAAAAGAAGTGATACAATAGCTCCATGCTAAAAGCGTTAATGTTTTCAAAGCCTCTTAAGAAATACTACTCAATTCGATTTGCTAAATCATTCACTTTCGATTCTGTTTCTTGAAGCTTTTACACATCAAAAGTGCACTTAGTTTCTTCATAGTAGTAGTAAAAACCAACTAACCTTTTTCTCTCTATCATTGATGCGAAGGAGAAAAATAATCTCATCATCATTGGTAATATTAACTGTCAAAGTGAAAGGTTTTGTATTGTTAAGATCATCAAAAGTGCAAGTACCAATTTTGTAGTTGAGCATACTTGATGGTTTGATTTCTAAACAATAACAGAACAATAATACGTCCTACAAACTTATGGAATATCATTCAAATGTCACTGGCACTGACCAAAATAACATAGGATTGATGAAATATGGATATAATATATATATATATATATATATATATATATATATATATATATATATATATATATATATATATATATATATATATATATATTGTATAGAGTACACGCATAGTACATAAAAGTACACGCATATTGGATTGAACAAATTCAATTTCAGTGTGCGTGAACTTTGTTAATTTTGTGTGTACTTTTCAAAAGTACACGCAAAATTCACAAAGTACATGCAATAATACAGGACTTGTACAATTACAGCACCTAAATTCATAAAGTACATGCAGTCCTAAATAAATTCCCCTAGTGCAGACCACAATTAATATAGGAGTTATACAAATACAAAAAGTATGTAATATTGATTAAATATGGAGATGGGATATATATTGTACAGAGTACACGCATATTGGACTGAACCAATTAAATTTCAATGTGCGTGTACTTTGTGAATTTTGCATGTACTTTGTGAAAGTACACGCAAAATTCACAAACTACATGCAATAATAAATGGATTGTACAAGTACAACTCCTAAATTCGTAAACTACATGCAGTCCTAAATAAATGTTGCTGGCACGGACCATAATTAATATAGGAGTTATACAAATACAAAGCGTATGTACATATTCCAATCATGTATAATTATTCCTAGTTCTCAATAAATGATTTATACATGAGGAAAATGTACAATGATGAAATACATAAATGTAACCTGTAAAAAGTGTGTTTTGCATTTAAAATCAGGCAAAAAAATTATTTTTTCATATCATGAAGAAGAATTGTGTGATTTCATCAATCTATGTGTAATGTGTACAAACTTATACATATGAGAACACAAAATAAATAATGACAAACAGGTGATATCATAAATAAAATGCAAAGAACACGACATATACATAGTGTATGTTATAATCTTCAGCACAAAACTTAAGAACATACATATGAGCATGTATCCATACTTGTTAGTGTTGTTTGGAAGTATTTGATTGAGAACGTGAAATTCTTGGTAGAACTTCCACGATTGGGGTTTTGATCGCGTTAATTTCTATGAAGTGTTTTTGTTTTGGAATTCAAGGGTATTTATATGTTGTTGTTGGCTAATAATTTAATTCATAATGAGAATCGTTTTAGGGGTTTGATCGAAGAGACAGTACAGTTAGGTTAGGGTTTTGATCATAGAGAGAATACAGTATTTTTTATACTTAAATTTTTGTGAAGTACGTGTCTGTTTTATGTTCGGGGGCATTTATATGTTGGACCTAATCGTTTAAAATTTGTTGGGCTGGGTTTAGATTCCAAAATTGTTAGTCCACGGACTCGACAGTAAAAGCCCCTGCATTGTTTAAGATATTCAAAGTAAAAGTGAAGAACATTTCCATCTTAACACCACGTGATTATAAAAACTATTTTTGTCCATTTACATTTGTTTCATTGCTCCACAAACAATTGCTTATTCTTAAAACCTATAGTTGGGCCATCTCCAACCCAAATGATATTTTTGTGACACCCCTCCTAATTAAATATCGGGTGATCAGTCCTTTATTAAATGAAATCAAAAAGTTCGGTTGGTTCGTTATTAGCATCACTGTCGAAAACAACTTTCTTCATTTAACACCTAATAAATAATTAAGCTCGGTAGAATAGGTTATGGATTTTCTGGGAAACGTTTCTTTTGTGGAGAATTGGGCCAATAGGGAGAGAGATTGTCATGTAAAAGGTAGCGAGAAACTTTTTGAGGAGGGTTTTGAATATGCAATTCCTACAATAGTTGCTAGGCCCGTTTGGGCAAGAGAACTTTGAATGGGACCCATTGATGAAGTAAGGCAATTGGAGTATGGAAGTAGTATGTAAATTATTTCCCTTTGTTCTTAGGTCAAGCTTTGAGCGGTATTGGAAGCGTCGCATGTAAAATCTTAGTGACTGGTTAGCCATTATAACCATATAGAATTTGGGATTTCTTTGAAGGAAGGAATGAGTAAATGTGGTACTAGGACGGTATCTTTTGGCAGAATAGTGTAACAACCCGCGTAATTTTGAGGGTATTTTTGAAATTAAGAGGAAAAATAAATTTTCAGATATTGCTCAAATATGTTGGTTATTATTTTTAAAGGCGAGAATTTCAAACGGTTTCAAAAACGAAGTTAAAACGGATTTTATGTTGATTTTACAATATTTTGCCTTATAGGCATTTTTTTAGGCGAACTGCCAGTTTTCCTGGGTGATCGATCGATCGATGCCTGAGGGTCGATCGATCGACCCCAGCAGAAAACGTGCGCAGCAAGCAGTTTTTAGAGTTTTGTTTCTTTACAAATCTTATTCTTTGCCTTATAAAATAAGGTCATGGGTGACCCCTTTTGGTACAACGTTTTGGCAGCAAACATGTTTTTAATTCCTCTCATTTATACTCAAACAAACCCTTTGATTTATGCATTCAACCTTAGGTTTTTGGAGGTGTTCTTGGGGAAGTTTTGATGTTGTTCTTGGAGGTGTTTTTGGTGATCTTTGAAGAGCATATTTTTGGTGGCTTTTTAAGCGTTTACGGGCAGAATTATTGATGGTATCTTTTGGTGGTTTGAGGTATGGAGTTTTACACAATATACTCCTTAGTCTCGCGAGTATTATTCTCATTGTTTTCTTGTGATTATTGACTCATATTTGAATTTATAAATTCATTGGAATCTAGAAATATTTGTTGGAATCTAATTTCGATTCATGTGGTGTTATTTTTGGTGTTGAGCATGTTATCATAAAGATTTTAATATGGCACGGAAGTTGGGCACCCACCAATATTCCATTTTCCGGATATGCTAAAAGAATGTATAGGCGCGGCACGGTGGTGAGGAGTGGTGACCCGGTTAATGTGTTGTTGAGAAATTATAGTGATATAATTGCTTATGAGATTCGCATTTGATTTGAATATTCGTATTCGTATTGTGACGTTTTATTCAACACTAACATATTTGTTGAGCATCTTTCCTGTCGTATTGTGTACTTCCCCATATTTTCTTTTAGTGGCAGGTCAGCGCACATTTTGTGCGCTTTGGATTTGCTTTGGAGATTGGATTTTAGCGTGGATTATTTTGGGAAGATTATTTCGAGAATACAAGATGAGAAGATTTGTATTTATTTTGGTTGTATAGAGCATTTTATTTCGAGATAGATAGTTATTTTAATTCAAGAGACTTGTTGTTTTAATTGAAGAAATTTGAGATTAGTTGTTTCTCTTGTTTTATTGTGGGAATTAGACGCTCTATACCTTGTTATTTGTGGATTTTATTTGGTTTATTGCAAGTAGCGCTCCGTTCACTCTCCCCGGGCGGGCGGGGTGTTACAGAATGGTATCAGAGCTTAGGTATACGACAACCCTCGGGTCTTGGGTTTTGGTTCTGTTGCATTATTATGGCGCATATTTTAGAGATAGAAATTTTTAGAGAATCATTCCGCGTTAGGCATCTAGATTAGATGTGAGAAATTATTTTTGGAGACGAGAATTATTTTTGGATATTGTTGGCCTGATTTTTTAGAGTTAGGTATTTGGCGAATTTCGAGGGAAAAATTCCATTGTTAGTGGGGAATGTAACAACCCGCATAATTTTGAGGGTATTTTGGAAATTAAGACGACAAATAAATTTTGAGATAAAATTATTTTTATTGCTCAAATATGTTGGTTATTATTTTTAAAGACGATAATTTCAAACGGTTTCGAAAACGAAGTTAAAACGGATTTTATATTGATTTTACAATATTTTGCCTTATAGGCATTTTTTTAGGCGAACTGTCAGTTTTCCTGGGTGATCGGTCGATCGACGCCTGGGGGTCGATCGATCGACCCCCGCAGAAAACGTGCACAACAAGTAGTTTTTAGAGTTTTGTTTCTTTACAACTCTTATTCTTTGCCTTATAAAATAAGGTCGTGGGTGACCCTTTTTGGTACAACTTTTTGGCAACAAACATGTTTTTAATTCCTCTCTTTTACACTCAAACAAGCCCTTTTATTTAAGCATTCAACCTTAGGTTTTTGGAGGTGTTCTTGGGGAAGTTTTGAGGTTGTTCTTGGAGGTGTTTTTGGTGATCTTTGAAGAGAAGATTTTTAATGCCTTTTTAAGCGTTTCTGGGCAGAATTATTGATGGTATCTTTTGGTGGTTTGAGGTATGGGGTTTTACAAAATATGCTCCTTAATATCGCGAGTATTCTTCTTCTTGTTTTCTTGTGATTATTGACTCATATTTGAATTTCTAAATTCATTGGAATCTGGAAATATTTGTTGGGATCTAATTTCGATTCATGTGGTGTTATTTTTGGTGTTGAGCATGTTGTCATGAAGATTTTAATATGGCACGGAAGTTGGGCACCCGCCAATATTCCTTTTTCTTGATATGCTAAAAGAATGCATAGGCGCGATACGGTGGTGAGGCGTGGTGACCCGGTTAATGTGTTGTTGAGAAATTATAGTGATATAATTGCTTATGAGATTCGCATTTGATTTGAATATTCGTATACATATTGTGACGTTTTATTTAACGCTAACATATTTGTTGAGCATCTTTCCTGTCGTATTGTGTACTTCCCCATAGTTTCTTTTAGTGATAGGTCAGCGTGGATTTTGTGCGCTTTGGATTTTCTTTGGAGATTGGATTTTAGCATGGATTATTTTGGGAAGATTATTTCGAGAATACAAGATGAGAAGATTTGTATTTATTTTGGTTGTATAGAGCATTTTATTTGGAGATAGATATTTTTTTTAAATTCGAGAGACTTGTTGTTTTAATCGAAGAAATTTGAGATTAGTGGTTTCTCTTGTTTTATTATGGGAATTAGATGCTCTATACCTTGTTATTTATGGATTTGATTTGGTTTATCCCAAGTAGCGCTCCGTTCGCTCTGCCCAGGCGGGCGGGGTGTTACAAATAGGTTATCTCGGTATGTGCTAGTTGAGATTTATGATTTCTCTATTTTTGGGAGTGCGAACTATTGAAACGCGTTTGGTGGTAACGGTAAGGCTATCATTTGAGAGTTAGGCTAGAGTTGTGTGTTCGCAGTGTTCCAGTTGTGGAAGGGCCTATCGCATGGAGACGCTTGATGTGATATAAAGAGTTTTATTACTGAAGAGATTCAGGGTTTAGCGAGATCGTTGCTGAGCAATGGATTTTAGCTCGTGGTTGTGTTACTTTTGAGAACTAGGTGATAGTAAGAGTATTTTATTTGTGGATTCCTTTTGTCTTGAACATAAGGTGTTTGATATGTGTGCGAAAAGGGGGAGAAATTATTTTATATTATATTGTTAAATAGGCCATCAGGAAATATCTATGGTTCAAAAATATTTTATAAAACCTTAGTCCTGATTCAACTCATCTCAATTCCCGACAAAGCTACACAGTAGTGTATTGCGAGGGTTCCATATTTGGATTTCTCTTGCGATATCTCCCCCGCATGAAAGTAGGGAATGTCAGGAACTGAGAAGAGTTCAATCATTGGAAATTTCAAAATTTTACAAACTTAGTATGCAATTATAGATAAATTTTCTGAGAGTTATATTATTAGTTGAGGTGAGTGGAGTCGAGTCATTTTATGTAATCGGGCTCGGGTACAGGGTGTATGGGTGCCCTGGTTAACTAATTCAATTTATAAATAAAGTAATTTGTCGTGAGAAGTGCGAGAAATAGGTATGGTAATCTAGAGGGTAGGTTACTGTCACACCCTGTAAAATCGGACAGTCGGGGTGGCCAGCCACCGCCGCCGAACTATGCCGAGCGTGATCTAAATAAATACCATTCTTAGAATGAGACAGTATGAGACATAAAGAAATCAATCCATAAGATAAATAATTGAATCAATCTCAAATGATCATAAACAACTAAGCGATAAAAGATCCATCACATGCTAACTCCAAATAAATTCAATCTCCAAAAATGATTAAATAAAATCTGAATAATCCAACAGAAATCCTCTAAACAACTTTGGAACCGAATGGCCCAATAAAACTCCAATGAAGTCTCATAATTAAATATGACTAGAAAAGAAAGTCTAACTAACTATGCCATAAAATAAATAACTTCAGTTGCACCTCCAAATGATAAACTCCGATAAACTTATGGAGATTCTCAAATTCTAATCTTGAAAAAGATTAGACAACACATGGGTCAGAGCCAAAGGCCCGAGCAAGAATACACACTACTCCCCTCAAATAGGATCCTTGAACCCAGACAATAGCATTCTACGCAATAAATATCACAATAGAATATTTTAAATTAAATGGGATTATTAAACGCGATAAATATAAATCACAAACAACCCGCAGAAATCCCCATTTATAAAGGCACACTATTATGATTTTTAAATTCCCAAGTACCACGATGTTAATTTAATTAAATTAACCAACTTTATTGTTCTAACTTTTTTTTATTTAAGTGTCGCACTTCCCCTTGTCAATCTCCCTCTGACCCGTTTAAATTGTCGGCCCCGACACATGACAAGGCTCCACACACGACACGATATAAATCATCCTCTGACCCAATTAAACTGTCGGCCCCGACACATTATGTTGCCATAAATTTTAATACCCGTTTTTATCTTAGGCGTTAATTCTCAATTTCTCAATTTATAATCACCCCACCCTTTTAATCGATGTGATATCCTCAACATACCCCGTAGTCCCACAACTAAGGGTCCCCAAGGTATTATTACATTCTGGGGCCGAGATGCAGTTCGGACCGCCTTTGTTGCTCGTTGCTCAAGAGTTCCTCGGAGCGCTGGAGTATCTCGGAGGTGTATCTTTGTTGCTCGGAAAGAACATGAGTTGATCGGGGAAATGAACTTCCTCGTTGCTATGGTGCCACGTAGATTGACACGTGTTTTCGTATTATTCATCCATATCAGCATACTAATTTTGGTATCAACAGAAGCCCCCAATGTTTCATATTTCGAACTTTGAGGAGTATGGAACATTCTTTCTCGATATACGGCAATATTAAACGACTTTCCTGGTTTTTAGGAGCATTTTCTTTGTATTTGAATTTCTTCCAAATTCACAGAATCCGCCGTTTCGATTTTTTATGAGCGCTTCGATCTTCGTGCATTTTTTGTCCTTTTAGCCGCCGATAGCGTAATAGTTTCTTTTTTGTAATCATTTCATTCGCCGCTTCCCAAGACAAAGTATTTAAACTTCATAGACAACGTCACCGTCTTCTACCTTTTCCAATTTCTGTTTTCGAGTTTTCCTTAGCCTTTTTATCTCTTCTTGTGCGTTCATCCTTCGTTCGTTGTCAACAGATCTCCTTTTCTCCTGTAAGATCTTCTTCCTTTCTTTCTTTTGTTCATCATGGTTTATGCTATTGAATCTCTTGAAAAATTCCGTTCTGATTTTTCTATCCCATCTTTGGTAACTCTGGAGGATCTGCCTGAACCTTCAGATTACTTTCGTTTGGCTGAGGGACACTGGTTCCCTAGCCTATTTATTGTTGAATGTGGATTTTCCTTTCCACCAAATCCGTTGTGTCTAGATTTTTGTCAGTATTTCGATGTTGTCCCTGCAAAAAATAGCCCCCAACACATGGAGAATAGTTAATGGGGTGTATAAGTTAAATCAAACTCATGGAACTCGTATAGGAATTCCTGATATTATGTACTGTAACAGATGGGCTATTTTAGACAATGTTTTTTATTTAAAAACTAGATTTTTGAATAGGGCTTTAGTAGTCAACCTCCCTGATGCCAACAGGGATTATTTTTAACACGGGGTAGTTATAAAAAATTGGCAACATGCCCCTCTGGTTGGAGATGCAATATACGAAGGTCCCAGATGCCCCCCATATGGCAATGGGATAGGTTATTTTCATCTTATTTTATTTTTGAAATTATGATTTCATTGTGTTTGACAAAATGTATGAATGATATTTCACTATGTTTTTACTTGCAGTTGACAACAAGAGAAAAACTCCAAAAGAAACAGAAGTTAATATAAAGCAATTAAAACATATCTGGAGTTTGCATCAGAGGGTTGCAGACGAGCACATCAGGTCTACTTCATACTTGTTGCAGTACAGGAGCTACACATCATCCTTTACTGCTCGTCCTGTGGTCAGCATTAGTGACCCATTGCCAGCTTCCGAGGAATCTTCACCAGAATCTCACATTCCTCTAAGTCAGAAGATGGGCAAGAGAAGAGTGCCTGCTATCTTTGAGGAGACTTCCTCTGTCGGGGATGGAAAGAGGAACAAGGCTGAAGTCCCAAAGGGGACCAAGAAAATGGATGTTGTTCCTTCTGTTGCTCTTCAGAAGGCTGCCGAGAAGCCTCCAATGGCTCCGAGCAAGAAAAGTACTTATGTGGAAGTGATCACTATTTCCCCCACCAAGGGTTCTTTGGCTGAAACTACTGAAGTGCCACTTAGGAGATTGAAGAAATCTTCCTCGGTTAATTTTTCTGAAGCCATTCCTCAGCTCAAAACTAGTGGAGATGGTGTTCCAACCATCATTCCACCGAGCTCTGCAATGAGTTCGGTAAAGACTTGGATTATTCCTGAAGTCCAAGGCATCGAGGAAAATATGCCTAGGGATATGCTGACATCCCTAGCTACTCGTCACATCGCTTCAGTAAATTTCTTGTACTTTGAATTTTTTCTTTCATTCCATCACTACAAGTACCTCGGCACTGACTTATCATTACTTATTTTTCCAGCTGGTGAGTGTTTTCAACACCATAGTGAAGAAAGATGAAGCACTCAAAGCTTCTAGCTCCTCATCTGGAGTGGAAGATGCTTTTCTGGGTCTAACCCAGTCTCTAAAGGAATCTCGTCAGAAGTACGACGAGGATAAAGATGAATGGGAGAAGAAACTGACTGCATCTGAAGCAGAGAAGATGCAATTGGGAATTAAAGTGAACGATCTGGAGAATGAGAATAAGAAATACTCCGAGAAGCTCACTATCTTCGGGGATCTTGAAAAAAAGCTGAAATCAGCTGAGGAAGAGCTGATCCTTCTGCGGGAAGAAAATCGTCATAAGGAGGAGTTAGAGGCCAAACTGAAAGCCTCCGAGGATCTTCTATCCGAGAAGCTCTCCTCGGAGAAGATGAAGAGGAAAGGAGCTGTGAAGAAATCCTTACGGACTGGTTGGGATAAAGGTTGGGATAGAGGGGTTGCAGCAATGATTGCTCAGGTGAAATATGGAAGTTTGAAATACTTCCATGATGGTTGGGTTTCTGCCTTGCAGGAATTAAAGGTGAGTGAGGACTCCGAGCTATTTCAACAACACCTCCCTGGTCCTCCTCCAGTTATTAAAGATGAAGATGAAGACGAAGCTGCGTCTGAAGAATCTTCAATGATTGTGGGTGATCAAATCCTTTCTCCTCAACCCAACCAAACATCTGCTGAGGAGATTTCTTCTTTGCCTGCTCCTCTTGAACAAATCCCAACCCCAGATGATCAAATCAGTGTTCCCACCGAGCAACCAAGCTCCTCGTCCTAGCCTCCCGAGAAAGTCTTGGGAGATAAGGAAAAGGTGTGAAGTTATTCGGTACTATCTTTATGTTTTTCTTCTTACTTGTACTTTGTATCTCAGATCTTTGTAATTTTGCCTTATGATCTAATAAAATTTTAATTCTTTTCTTCCACATGACTACCTCTTCATGCTTCTATATCTTGTCTTGATTTTTCTTTTTGATGATTGCTTTTTCCTCCTTCTGTTAGTTTATGGACAGGATGGATTTGCTATCTGCCAATGATACAAAACTGATGCAGCATTGCCATGAATATTATAAGGTTGGTCACACAGACCTGAGTGTATCAGAAATTACTAACATCCTTGGCCATGATGCTTCTGAGCAAGCAGTTGAAGCTTATCGGTATCTGAAGGATTTACTTGATCGAGTAGTGGCCAATAATGTGGCATACTATGAGTTGATCGAGGAACTTCATGGTACCCTAGAAGATCTTCAGAATCAGCACAATGAATCAATTGCTCTGATGCATGAGGGGTATGAGAATAGATATCAACAGCTTTCCTCCGAGACAGGCCACAAAAAGATCCTTGCTGGGTACGATGTCAGGGAGAGAACCTTGAAGGGTGAACTTGAATCGTGTAGACAGATTGCTGAGCTGCTGGAATAAGAAAACAACAATTTGCAGAAGGAGTTAGCACAATATAGGTCTGCAGCTTCCTCTTCAACAACCATAATCCCAGTGACTGATGAGGGATTTTCCTTTCTGGAAGTTGAGAACGCCAAATTAAGGCAAGAGTTGGACACTCTAAGAAGATCTGGTGCTTCTCCTGTAACTCGGGGACGAGGAAGAGGTTCCCGTGGACGAGGAAGAAATGCTCTGAACATTGTCTAGGAACAAATTATTCCACTTGCTCGGGGACAATCAAAAGTTCTTCGTCGTACTGTTGAAGAAGCTCGTACTCAGTCGACATTGGAAACTCAAGCGTTCCAATTGAATGTAAAAGATAGGGCTTTGTCTGAAATGTCCAAGAAAATTCTATCTTTGGAGGATCAACTTACTGCGACGAAGTCTTCTTTTAGAAAATAAGGACCTTTTTGTCAAAAACCTTCATGAACAGGTGGATAGACTAACTTTTCAATTCCATAAGCTGCCCCGGGAATTTTGGATGGCTGGATATAACGAAGCTCTATTCCATTTAGATGCTCGTATCCAGAATGCCAATAATGAGGGCTATAAACAAGGCTGGCTAAATGCTTTATGTGTGTTGAAGATTGATCGGGGACATTATTTATGGGACTATTATGAACCCGGAGTGCTTGACTTGCCTGTGCCACCATTCAAGTTGGACATGGAATGGATACCTGCTCGCGCCATTCCTCAGAGCTTAATTACAAATTATCTTGGTGACTACAGCTTGCGTTCTCAGTTTGAAGTATCTCGTCCAGAGCATCTATTAGACACACCTTCAATAATGAATATCAGAATGCTGAAGGACTTGAATTTTATTAACTCTCTTCAGACTTTAAATGATCCGCCAGCTGGAGAGGAGCTTATTTCAAAAGCTGAAGGAAAAAAGCCAATAGAATAGGAATTTTTGATGTAATCATTAGTATACATATCCACATAATTGTCAATGTAACTTGTAATTTTATAATGTTAATGAAAGACTTTCATTTTTGTTCGCAATCTTAATTGTTATTGCCTTGTAAATATCAAACACTTTACATTTATGCATATGTATCTGTTAAAAAAGATAACAATATTGTGTTGTTCATCGACCAACTTAGTAATACAAAATTACAAGTATTAGTAATGTTGTTCGATCACTTAATAATAAAGTAATGAGCGTAAACAATTTCTCCAACCAACCAAGGTTGTTAGATTGTGCTTGTCGACCAACTACATTTGGGACGAGCCATACTTGGTTTTACTTGAAATATTTTCTCCTCGTCGACCAAATATAGTTAGTGGGATTTTATCCCCGACCAACCATACTTGTTTCATTTTGGATATATTTGGTTCTTCGAGGAACTTATTATATTTTCCTGCAATAATTTTGCCTCCCGACCAATATAAATTGGCATTAGAGAGCATATTTGTTTCTTAATCAACCGAGAATGGCGTTTTAAGAAGGTTGTTCTTGCCCTTTTACCAACCAAAGTTGGTCGTGGGTCCAAACTGTTAGGCTCTTTTGAACTATCTTGTCCACTAGTTATTTTACGAACCGAAGTTGATAACGCTAGTGTACGCCTCCTAACCAAAGGAGTATAATTTGTTCTCGCTATTTTACCAACCGAAGTTGATCACGCTCAAACTATCATGTCCACTAGTTATTTTACCAACCGAAGTTGATCACGCTAGTGTACGCCTCCTAACCAAAGGAGTATAATTTGTTCTCGCTATTTTGCCAACCGAAGTTGATCACGCTCGAACTATCATGTCCACTAGTTATTTTACCAACCGAAGTTGATCACGCTAGTGTACGCCTCCTAACCAAAGGAGTATAATTTGTTCTCGCCCTTTTACCAACCGGAGTTGGTCGTGGGTTTGAACTATCAGGTTCTTTTGAACTATCAGGTTCTTTCGAACTATCGGGTTCTTTCGATCTATCAGTATCAGGTTCTTTCGAACTATTAGGTTCTTTCGAACTATCAGTGTGTGTATCACACTAGTATTCCCCGAAAAATTTTCAATAAAAGGAAGAAGATGGTGAAACATCATCGTTTTATTCATATCAATGGAATTGCATTACATTTTACATCATTGATAATACTTGCGCAGATGTTCAGCATTCCATGCATTCTTAAATTCCTCTCCTTCTAGAGTTGCTATGCGGTAAGTTCCTGGTCGAACAACTTCTATAACTTGGTAAGGTCCATGCCAGTTTGCTTCCAATTTGTTGTGCTTCTGAATAACCTTCTTTAGCACGTAATCTCCTTCTTTTAAATCACATTTCTTCACCCTTTTGTTATAGAACAAAGCTGTTCGTTGTTGGTAAGCAGCATTCCTAATGGCTGCCTCTTCTATAACCTCCTCGAGCATATTCAAATCCAATCGTCTCATTAAGTCGCTGACTGGGGAATTAAAATTCAGAACTCTATGTGTTGTAAGACCCAAGTCGGCAGGTATTACTGCTTCACTTCCAAATGCCAGCATATATGGTGATTCTCCAGTTGCAGCTCGGGGAGTTGTTCGGTAGGCCCACAAAACTGACTATAACTCATTAATCCAATTAGCTTTAGCCTCACTTAGCCTCTTCTTCAAACCATTTAGTAATGTTCTGTTCGTCACTTCAGTCTGCCCATTACTTTGAGGATGGCCTGGTGCCGAATGAACCTTCATAATGTTTGACTGACAACAATAAGCTGCAAACTCCTTGTTATCAAATTGTGTTCCATGGTTTGTGATGAAGGCGTGAGGGAGACCATATCGGCAGATGATATTCTTCCAAACAAACTGGTACACCTTCTCGTATGTCATATCAATAAGTGGCTCAGCTTCTACCCACTTAGTAAAATAATCTACCGCAACGACGAGGTATTTAAACCTTCCTTGGGTCGTCGGCAATGGTCCAACCAAATCAATTCCCCACATGGAAAATGGCCAAGGGGAAGTTATGGGTGTCAGCAATGCTTGTGGAGTTCTTCGGATGGAGAAAAAGCGTTGACACTTGTCACACTTTTTGGCATAGGCTATGCAATCAGCCCTCATCGTTGGCCAGTAGTATCCCTACGTCATCATTCTTTGCAAAAGTGTCCGACCTGCTACATGAGCTCCACAAGATCCTTCATGGATTTCTTCAATTAATTCCTTTACCTCGGAGGGATGTACACATCTCTGCAATCCTGCCATTATTCCTCGTCTATACAAAACACCATTAGTTAGTACATACCGAGCAGATTTATACTTCAATTTCTTGGCAGCGATCTTATCCTCCGGTAATTCTCCTTCTTCAATGTATGCCCTGATGGGATCCATCCAAGATGGTCCTAAATGAAGGGTAATAACATTCACTGTCAGGTCTTCATCTATGCTCCAGCTTTCTAATACTTCAATTGGTATCATTCTTCGAAGCTCGGTACGAGTAGCTGATGCTAATCGGGCCAGTGCGTCTGCTCGTGCATTCTCCGTTCTTGGTATTCTCACTAATTGAATGGCATCAAATTCTATCAATAATTTCGTCACCTTTGCATGGTACTTAACCATCAATTCTCCTTTAACCGCATATATTCCCATCATTTGATTCACAATTAATTGTGAATCACTGAATACCATTACTTGTTTCGCTTCCATAATTTTTGCTAAATGAAGACCTGCTATCATGGCCTCATACTCAGCCTCATTATTAGAAGTTTTGAATTGGAATCTCAAGGCGTACTCCATGTCAATCTCGTCTGGGGTGTTCAAAATAATCCCTGCTCCACAACCCGTTGCGCAAGATGACCCATCTACATACAATCTCCATGTAGGTAACTCGTCTTCAAACTTCTTATCTGACATCCTTCCTTGGTGAAATATTTTCTTCTTTGTTTCATCCTCCCCTGGTATTCCTCGCTCTTCGTCGACCATATCTTCTCGCCCTTTTACCAACCTGGGTTGGTCTGGGTTTGAATTTTATGATCTTTCTACATCCACAAGCCCTTTTACCAATCGGAGTTGGTCTGGACTTATGTATGTTGATCCTGTAACATCCACAGGTTGGTCAGCGAGCATCTTTTGCTCCTCGGGGGTATCAGGATACGTAAATTCTGCTATAAAATCTGCTACAGCTTGCCCTTTTAATGATGATCTGGGTTCATACACAATATCATATTCTCCAAGCTCTATTGCCCAATACATCAGTCTCCCTAATTTCTCTAGCTTATGAAGGGCTTGTCTTAATGGCATGTCGGTATACACGATGATGGTATGGGCCTGGAAATATGGCCTCATTCTTCTACTTGCTTCAATTAATGCCAATGCCAATTTTTCCAGCTTTGGGTACCTGATTTCTGCACCTCGGAAAGCCTTACTTGTGTAATAAATTGGTTTCTGGACTCCATCCTCCAATCTGATTAAGGCCGAGCTGACTGCATTCTCTGATACTGCCAGATACAAGTATAATTTCTCGCCTGTTATTGGCCTGGACAACAATGGAGGTGCTCCCAAATACTTCTTCAAGTCTTGAAAGGCCTTCTCACATTCATCATTCCACTCAAAAGTTTTTCGAAGTGTTTTGAAGAATGGGAGGCATTTATCAGTTGCTCGGGACACAAATCTGTTGAGCGTCGTAACTCGTCCTGTAAGACTCTGCACTTTTTTCTTCGTCGTAGGAGATCGTAACTCTAAAAGAGCTTTGATCTTTCCTGGGTTCACTTCAATACCTCGCTGGTTGACGATGTATCCAAGGAACATTCCTTCTCGTACTCCAAAGGTGCACTTCGTCGGGTTGAGCTTCATTTGGTATTTATCCAGTTGATCAAAGGTCTGTCCTAAGTCAACTAGATGATCGTCAGCTCTCTTTCTCTTTATTAGCATATCGTCGACATAGACTTCCATGTTGCAACTGATTTGTTCGGAAAAAACCTTGTTCATCAGCCGCTGATATGTTGCACCTGCATTTTTCAAACCAAAAGGCATAACATTATAACAATAAGTTCCCCTTGGGGTTATAAAAGAAGTACTTTCCCTGTCTTCAGGTTTCATTTTGATCTGGTTATAGCCAGAATAAGCGTCCATGAAGCTGAGCAGCTCGTGCCCCGAGGTAGCATCCACTAGCTGATCAATTCTGGGCAATGGAAAATGATCTTTTGGGCATGCCTTGTTGAGATCGGTGAAATCAACACACATTCTCCATTTATTGTTCTTCTTCTTTACCATCACCACATTTGCTAACCAATCATGATATTTTACATCTTCAATAAATCTAGCTTTTTGGAGTTTCTCGACCTCCTCTTGTATAGCTTGATTCTTCTCGGGACTGAATACTCGTCTTCTCTGCTTTACAGGCTTTATCTCTGAATTCTCATTGAGCTCATGGCATAAGAAATTCGGATCTATTCCTGGCATGTCTTCAAGACTCCACGCAAAAGTTTTCTTCCTATTTCTCAAGAAAGTTATTAATTCATGTTTTATTGAAGCATCCAACATCGAACCTATCTGGGTTGCTCGTTCAGGGTGCTCTTCGTCCAGAATAACATTTTATGTGGATTCCACCACCTGTCCTTTTACAAGTTGTGATTCATCCCTGGGATCAAGTGTTTCAATTTCTGTACCTTCCTCTACTTGGTGGGTGGTAGTCTTTTTCCTTGACTCTTCAGGTTCCTCTTGCTCGGCAGATGAATAATATCATTCCCGAGATACTTTCTGATCACCTTTCACAACCCCTACTCCAAAGTTTATTGGGAATTTTAAGCACTGATGTACTGTAGATGGAACTGCTTCGAATTTCTTCAAACCAACTCTTCCCATGATGATGTTGTAGGCTGACTGCACATTCTTATCCATCACAAAGAAGTGTATTCTTTCTGTTCGGCAAGTAGGCCAAGTTCCCATGAATATATCCAACTTGATCGTCCCAAGTGGAAAAACTTTCTCACCAGCAAAACCCAGAAGAGGTCTGTGATAAGGCTCCAATTGAGATAATTTTAAATTCAAACTGTCAAAGCATGAATAGTACATGATGTCTGCCGAACTACCGTTATCTACTAAAACTCTTGAAATCATTACTTCTTTCATCCTCATTTTGATCACCAAAGGGTCGTCGTGAGGATAAAGAACACCTGCAAGGTCGTTTTTTGAAAAACCAATGACTAGTTTCTCTTTGTTTACCTTCCTCGGGCGATCATCTTCAGCCAAATTTATTCGCTGAATGTACGAGCAAGCTTGAGCTTCTCCGAGGTAAGCTTTCCTTTCTGCTGTTAGGTCTCCTCCTCCTGCATCTCCCCCTGTAATGACATTACAATCAAATGACCCAAAACGTATTGAAAATACCTCACGTTCTGGCTGCCTTGGCTTTTTGGGAAGATCGGGGTCATCCTCTACGTCATCTTCATGATCTCTTTTCTTCTTCTCCTCTGCTCGATGAGGAGATCTAGACCTCTCTCTAGTTCGATCATATTTTTTTCTTTCACCTCTGTGATCAACATACTTTGATAGTTTTCCTCTTCGGATGAGTGTTTCAATCTCGTTCTGAAGGGCTATGCAATTTTTAGTCATATGGACACGATCTTTATGGAACTCACAGTATTTGTCCCTATTCCTCTGATCAGGGTCTGTCCTCAACTTCTTTGGCCACTTTATTTCTTCGTTATTCTTGATTTCTTCCAAGACATGATTAATACCCATTTTTAAAGGAGTATAATTATCGTATTTCTTCAGGACTTCCCATGACGTCCTATTATTCTTGGAGTGCTTGTCACCGCCATTAACTTCTGCTCCTTCTTCTTAGATTTGTCGAATTCCACCTTGGTTTCTTTATCCATATTCTTCTTTGCAGCCATAGCCTCCTCAGCATTCATGATTTTGGCCGCTTTTGCCATCAACTCGGACGTAGTTGTAGGTGGATCTTTGGCCAAAGTGTAATACAACTTGTTAGGCAACAACCCACTCATCAAAGCAGTGATTGCTGTCTTCTCTTCATAATCTATGACTTCCAGTTTCTCGTTATTAAAACGAATTATGTAGTCTCTAGTACTCTCACTAGATTTTTGTCTAACACTTAGCAAGTACGCTACTCGCTTTACTGGTTTTTCTCCAAAACAGAAATTGCCAATGAACAACTTGGCTAACTCAATGAAAGTTGAAATCTTACCCCGAGGAAGATTGTTGTACCACATCTGGGCAGATCCAGTAAGAGTTCCCGAGAATGCTCTACATCTCATCTCGTCGGGGACGGCATAGATGTCGGCAGCAGCTTGATATTGTTCTATGTGAAGAACAGGATCTGTCTTTCCATCATATTTGGGGGTCACTACAGGTGCTTTGAATTTCGATGGTGTAGGAAAATCCACAATGGCCTGGACAAAAGGTGTCCCTTGAACAAAGGTTCTCTGTAAGTGGTTATTCGCCTTAGCCATTTCTCCCAATCTATCCTTCAACCGCTGAATGGAACCTTTCCATGCATCATTTCCTTCCTCAGGCCGCTTAGTCCGAGCAATTGATTGTTCTGACGTAGCTTCCTGAGATCTATTTCGACGAGTAACTGGTCGTGATTGTGCTGATCCTTCTCTCAAATCTAATGGTTGTCGAAAACTTCTTGACATGGTCCTAGTGGACCTATATTCCTTCTTGAAAGGAGACACCCTGCTCAATCTTTCCAAGGCACTAGTTCTTTCCGGAGAGAGGGTGATATGTTGATCAGTATCTGTAGCTCGTATCGATGAAGTTCGTCCAGGTTGATAAGAAGAATCATTAGACTCCTCATTACGATACGACCCAGTACGCCTGGATCGTGATTGTCTTTGACCACTTCTTTGTCCTGAATGGGTAGGTATACCGCCGTGAAGAGTTTGAATAAGTTGCCTCATAGTTTCTTGCATGGCGGTTTGGCCTTGAGCCAGATTCGTCACAATTCCAGCCAGATCTGGAGGTGCGGAGGGATTTGGAGGATTTCCAGTATTTCCAGCATTTCGATTACTAGATTCTGGATTATCTGCCATTGATGATGAATGATTTTTGATGAAAAACGATAACAATAGTCGTTTCCCACAAAGACAGTCCTGAATGGATTTGGGCTGCTTCATATTCTGCCACAAAGACAGTACTAATTTTGCCCATCTAGTAAAATCTTCTTCATATTCTGCCACCGTTCTATTACCTTGAAACACATCCATCAATTTCCACCTCCTTTCCTTCTGAATTGGGGAAGGAAAATACCTTCAATCAAAGAGTTCCCAAAAATTTGTTATGGGCAAAGTATCTCTCTGTTCTAATGTTGTGACAAACTCCCACCATTGGAGAGCTGTCCCCGTTAACTTAAAGGTGTCTAAAAATTGCTTTTGCACCTCACTACACTCAACCATACGGAGGTGCCCCTGCATACTATTCTTCCATTGACTTGCAGCCATTGCATCAACTCCCCCTGGAAACTCTGGAGGATGCCCCTTACTAAAATCTCCCCTCACTCTTTCCCACAAAGACAGTCCTGAATGGGTTTGGGCTGCTTGAATTGTAGGTTGCTGCGCCATAGTAGAAATGGCAGCAGTTACTTCTTGTGCCACAATATTGGCAACTTCATCTATAGTCATGTTCCTTTTAGGCATTTGGGGTTCCACATTCTCAGCCCCCTTATTTGCCTTGCTTGAACGACTTCTCTTCGGTGGCATCTGAAACAAGAACAATTGCATCAGAACGCCTTTCAAATGTTTTCTCCTCACAAAAGAAATATGGACGTATGAACACAACAGTCCTAATAATAAGGCTTCACATCAAGAAAGCTTACGGAAGATTGTAGTAACCCACACAGATCCTAAGGACATTATAATCTGATGCGCTGATACCACCTGTGACAACCCGCTTAAAATAATAACGGGTGGCCATCCCTATACTAAAATAATCAGGAATCTCAAGTGGATCATTCTCTGCATCAACTGATGATCCTAATAGTAAACACAACTAACCACCCATTACTACTAAAAGAGGGTGTCAAAAATTTAAAACTTTTTATTTAACACCAATTAAAACCAACCATGCAACCAATAACCAACAATAATACATCTAAATATTATGAGCGATACATACAAGCTCTATTAATATAAAAGAGTACCATACAATGTACAAGGTAACATACCCGAATATGCTATCGGGTAAGAGATAATACAATAATCTAAGAGAGAAAAATATAAAAGTGTTACTCTATAACACCTGGGTATAAACTCAATATACAAACTGAATCCTAATCTAGATACACAAATGATAGGAATCGACTAAACAAAATGCCGCAACAGTCCACTACCGTTACAACTCCACGAATGCACCGGATGGATAACATCAATGGAGTCCTTGCGGATGAACACCTAAAATAATACAATATATATACATAGCAGGAGAAAATAGAAACGGGTCAGAGCCCGAGGTGAAAACATTTTATAGAAAGTGCATTAAAATGCATAATAACTATAAATGCATTATGACATGATTAAGATGGAGTCTCACTCTCCCGAAAAATCCAACTCACCTCTCATCTAAAGCGCGCAACTAAACGTATGCACATGATTTCCAAATAAATGCCCAAATCTATCTAGGCAAGTTAATCTAACTAAATCCCAATATAAATATCAATTAAAACCATCTAACTTATCACAAAATTTACCCCTATCTAAATTTCCATCTAAATCATATACTTCAATTTCTAATGTTATTGATCTCAATTATTCGTTCACATACCTAACATAATTCAGTTTACATAAACATTCTCTTTAATAGAATTTCTCATATTCTAGTTATGCCATCAATATGGATATAATTATATGTATGAGTTATTAGCATCGAAGTCCTAAGGACTAAACTTCTCCCAATTCTCAATACTGCACCGCGTTTCGTGCATGAGACGTCTCGCAAAGCAAAATCCAAATAAGGAACCCCCCCGTTACACTATTTCTTGACAGTAGTGATTTTTGAGATTCATTATGCCCTCAATGCATGATGCATGTAACCCAAATTCTTATTATTCATTGTAATTAATTTATTATTCCCAATTCTCAACAGTGCACGTCGTTTCGTGCGTGGGACGTCTCGCAAAGCGAAATCCAAATAAGGAGTCCCCTCGTTACACTACTCCTTGGCACTGTCGATCGTCGAGATATATTATATATAAATATGAGCATTAAGGACAAACTTCTCCTCACTCCCAACATTACACTGCGTTTCATGCGTGGGACATCTCGCAAAGAGAAATCCAAACAAGGAACCCCCCGTTACAATACTTCTTGGCAATGTTGGTCGTTGAGGTCCATTATGCCCTCGATACCCAGTGAACTAATCACACCAATAATATAATAACCATCCAGATGAGCTATAACTCGAGGACGCAGGTTGTCAATGCTATCATCTACCAGGGCATCACTCGTATATCATCGTGGGGACTAGCGGTCGGACTCAATATCACCGACATCGCGACCACACACACACAACGTCGGGAAAGCAGTCATATCTCCTAACCGATCAAGTGATAACGACACATACCCATGAGTTCTCACCCCCAAAATATAATGCATAACACATATTAACACAATGGACGACTATGACCTGGGGAATATCCACAACCTGCTCATCGAGCCAGGATGCTCACCCACAACGCGCAACTTCCCTATGATAGCAAGGAGGGGGTATGCTTCACTTATGTACATATACCATTCACATAATATATACATCCATCATCTCATCACATAAATATATACCATCATATAAGGTATATATATCACACAGTTACATATTCATAGTACGTTCTTAGGCGTAGATGAATTGATATCATTGTTTAGTATATTTCTCTCTCTCGATATACTAATCTTCAATTCTCACATAACTTCACCACTTAGTATACACTATACTATTTCTCAATTGAAGCTCACACATCGCTTCCATTTATGAATTGTCTCTCAATTCTATTTATGTTAAGGATATTCTGTATACCCTAATGCACTTCAATTGGCATTTCTCATTTATGTGAGACATCTCCCAAGTTAATCATCGTTAAGGATATTTTCTATATCCGCATGCACATCAATTAGCATTTATAATTCTCAATCCATAATATGGTTCAATCAATTATATGAAACGTTAAATTTATCCCATTATAGGATTTAATTCTAAAATCCAATATCACTAAGCGTATTCTCACTCTTTCATATCTTCCCATTATTATTTCCAAATGGAAATCTCAATAGTAGTGGGCTTCCCCACTTAGTATATACGATATTCTCTGATCGGTATTTCTCAAATTAAGTTCATATCACCCAAACAATATCTTATGAGAGAAGCTCCCTAAAAGTCTCCAAAACACACTACACATAACTCCTATAGAGGTTCCCAATCGATAACCTCGAACAAAACGGAATGAAATTATCCTTAGAAAAACATCCCCCAAATTCCCTGTTTCCGAATCGATTCGGGCCAAATCCGAATCGATTCGGCCCTGCGAATCGATTCGGCTTACAAGTCGAATCGATTCGGGTCATCAGACCTGGGATTCTATCTCAGGACGAATCGATTCGGCTTGGATCCGAATCGATTCGTTCACTCAGACCTGTCAAGCTGGAACATTTCGAATCGATTCGAATTGGGGTCGAATCGATTCGGCCTGTTCAAGGGCTACGGAAATGGCTATTTCTTCAAAGCCAAAAATCCCCAAAATACAATTTAATCATATTCTCCTCATTTATCTTCAACCCAAACATATATACATCATTAATATTTATCCAAAAACACATTTTAACTATATTTTAACCTCAAATCCATGATCTACCCAACAAATCTAAGATTTTACCCAAAAGTTAGGTTTTAACAAACTAAACCTAAAACCCATAAATTTGATCCACAAATCATGAAATAAATGGTACACAACAATTATTTAGCAAGTTTAATCACTTGCCTCAAGTTCGTAGGGTCCGATTCGTCCTCAAGATCGCGTAATGGCCGAAAATCCCACTTTTCTCTATTTTTCTGCTTCTTTTCTTCTTCTCTCTTTCGTTCGTTCGATTTCTCTTTCTCTCTAAGGAGAATTAATCTCTCGTAGGATTTTAAGCCTTGTCTCCCAAGATACACATCTTTAAATGATAATACACACTTTAAATGACTCGGTAACTTCAATTCGATCCAAACACACTTAAAATATTTCGGAACCTAAATAGACCCCAAGTACAATCATTTTGACTTTCTCGACCCTTTCGAAAACAACTACACCCTTAGAATTGCCATTCGAAACACTTTCTAACAACTTCAAATTTTGACCTCAAATGCCAATTTAATAATTCTCCAAGTAAAATGAGATTTATTTCTCCCAAAATAAATTAGTTATTGTCCCAAAAATATCGGGTTATTACAATATAAAAAGAAAACATTTCATACGATAATGTGTAATAAATTGGGTTGTAAAATGTTTTGAAAATATAAATTGCAAGAATATAAAGACATTGGTTCTAAACTATAATTCTTTTTGAGAATACGATTGTAGGAGGAAGGATACATTTTGAATCGTTTGTACAAATAAGTGAACTTCTCTATCATACATATGTCAAACTTGTGTTTAGTTAAAACCTAAAAATAAAAAAGAAAAGAAAAGAAAATCATATCAGCAATTTTCAAAACTCTACGAATTAAACAAAACACCAAACATAATAAACTTACAAAATTATAAAAAAAAAACTCGTGAATTTATCCACTGATGTTGTAATTCTAATGTATTGCAGGGTATTTTTTTTAAACTTAAAAAGTTAGTTTTGAATTGTCAAATCACCATAAAAACATGCGGTAGAATTTGAGTAGTCTTTCTCTTTGTCAAATCTTAGACCATAACATGCAGATATACACTTCTCTATGTCAGAATATAGTAGACGTTTGATTAAGAACTGCACATCTATAATAAATAGCACCAATCAAAGACAATACACCACAAATAAATGAAACATCTCATATTTTTTTGGTTTAAAATTAAAGCGAAGCAAAGTGGACTTGTTTAGTGTCACCCCTTTCAGGTCGAGAGAAAATCTTGTTGATAATTTTTTTAGTTGCAGATATGACAGAACAACGAATGTGATTTTCTTCATCAATGATTCATTTTCTTGGTATTTTGACCTTGGACATCACCAATGCATGGTTAATGAATATGTTGCCTTAGGCTTTCTTTGATTCGTAGTAAAAAAAGATCAGTTTAGTGAGTTCGAATTGGACATTTGAAGGAAGGAGGGATGAGAACCAGTCTCTTCTTTATGGCAATGAGAATAAGGATATGAAGGTTTATAAATTTATAACTCTAAAAAGATTTGATAAAATTAAGTGCAAGAAATTGAAAGGGGAACAAAATAAAGCGAAGATATGTTAAGTGAAAGAAAATAGGCCCTTTAGCAGAGCATGTGTAGTGAATTGGAAAGGCTTCCCAAAGGGTTGCATAGGGAATATAGAAAGATAAAAGAAATTATTACCGTTTTCCAAAGGTTGCTTAGGGAATATAGAAAGGCAAAAGAAATTAATAGCATGTGATGGGTAAAAATGGAGTACTGAGAAAACTAGTATCAATTAAATCCAAGTAGAGGGTAATAAAGGCCAAACACTACAATGACACATGGTAAAATTTCGGGAGGAGACCCCATTTTTAATATTAGTGTTGATGTAGAAAATTAGATCGCTCTAATTATTCAATCACAGATAAATAAATAAGACAAAGAATTTTAAAGTGGTTCAGCCTTATAAGAATGGCCTACGTCCACTGTTATGTTATTGCTGAGTGTTTGGGAATTCTTGATCACCAGTTCTTTCAAGAAATTCCGGTCCCCTTGAATGAGGGTAATACAAGGTATTTATAGCCTTCAGGCTGTACATGAAAGGGTTGATACATTAAATGATATACGTATGAAAGGGTAATACATTTAATGCAGCGTGTGCGTCAAGATGATAAGTATTCAGTGAATAGTTGAACTGTTGATTATCTGGCAATCGATGCTGGGGCCGAGATGCAGCTCGGACCGCCTTTGTTGCTCGTTGCTCAAGAGTTCCTCGGAGCGCTGGAGTATCTCGGAGGTGTATCTTTGTTGCTCAGAAAGAACATGAGTTGATCGGGGAAATGAACTTCCTCGTTGCTATGGTGCCACGTAGATTGACACGTGTTTTCGTATTATTCGTCCATATCAGCATACTAATTTTGGTATCAACAATTAGACTAGGTATTAGCCCCGCGTGATGCGCGGACTCTTTGTATATATATATATATATATATATATATATATATATAATAACGCTCTTGTGCGGACTAGTCTGTATTTTAAGAATGTGGACTGGACATGTTTCACCTAACAGTGCGCCTAGAAATTATCGCCTAAATTATAGGCACACTCTCTCTCTTTTCTGGGCTCATCGCCAGGTGACACATATTCGGTCCGCACTCTTAATATGTAGACTAGTCCGCACAAGAGCAAGACTGTATATATATATATATATATATATATATATATATATATATATATATATATATATATATATGAAAAGAAACTCTAATATTTTGTTTTTTGAGAATAATAGCAAAAAATCTTCATAATTAAAATACATTTGAATATTTGAACTACAGTTTGAATTGAAATTTTGTAACAATGAGCTGGAAGTGTATACATGTAACAGAAGTAGACTTCGGCCTACTTTAAATATATATATTATACGTTTCCTAATGTGTCGTATCCTAGTTTTTAGAAAAATCACATGTCGCGTGTCGTGTCGAAACAATAATCCTAAATATATTACGAACGCATATGAAAAAATAAATTAATGGTAAAGCACATCAACATATTAACCATAAATTGATAGAAAAACAGACACGCCTGATGATGCTGGGATCAGCACCACCAGATAAGGTGTTTCCAAGCTCAATATAAGAATAATAATGGCAGCACAGTTATGTAAAGAGATAAGAGAATGAGATGAGGAGAAGAGGAGAGTACACCGGTATATAAGTGGTTCAGCCAATCTGGCCTACGTCCACTGTGAGTGTGTGAGTAATATCACTGAATGAAGGCACTAATGGCCATGGATACAATCTCTCAAGCTTTCTCTCTCTACTGTGAATTTAGACAGAGTTTCAGCTAGGGTTGAATATTTTGGATCCCTTTTGCCAGGTAGGGGATGATCCCTATATATAGTATCTAGGGGGTGTAATGTACCCCCCATTCATGCAATGAGCATGTGTGTGGTAACCTCACCAATAGAGGGAAGCCACCTATCGCTGTCACATGTAAGGAATGATGATGAAATATCCTCCCCACGTGTGGAGAATAATCTCGTTACAACTGATTTATGCCCATGTGTCCTTATCCAAATGTCAACGGATACTCGGCTGACATATTGGTGCATGACCTCGGCCTGGTAGAGGCCGAGCTGTAAAGGCTCAATAAACGTCTTCCGAGATGTGCTATATGGAGTCTCGGCCTGATCTCAGCCGAGGCATTATGCTGGGGTCGGCCCCAACCGAGGTTGGACTGGTTCCATGTTGAAGGTGATCAAGGTTTCTTATCACCTCGGCCTACACTAGGCCGAGGTTACCTTACCCAGGCATATGAGAATGCTGTTGAGGCCTGTGATGCGCGTAGTGTCCATTGGAAATGTAGGTGGTAGTGTCGGACTGGGCCGACCCAGGTCTGGCCGAGGGATGATATCATGGGCCCATGGATTATCTAGGGTCGCTCAATGTCTCGGACATCACCTCGGCCGAGGTTGGTGTCTCTAGGATGAGGTTACACTTGGGGCATATCAATCACCCCCCAGCCCTTAGTCATATGCGCGAGTAAGTGGCTAGGGGATTACTCCTCCGAGGCCTGCCTGTTCCAAGCTAATACCTGCATGACACCTGTCAATGCTAGAACGTGCTTCCTTGGTAGGCGCGTGCTGTCAGCCATCTTTTGGAGCTCCCAAGGCAATGGTGGGCCTTGGGAGACGTGCCCATGTATTTAAGGGTTTGAACCCTTCTTTTTCTTCCTTCTTCTTCACTTCATTCTTGTGCGTGCTTTGTTCTTGTGATTTTCTCTCTCTCTCAAACTTCTTCAATCAGCGCTCTTCTGCAGAGGCATTTGATGGTTTTCTTGCGAGTTTTCTTCATTTTCCCTCATCGTTCCATTTCCAGCTACTTTCTCCCTTTAATTTTCTCTGTTTTTCGCTTTTGGTTTGCATTTTTCGGCGAGTTTTTAAGTTTTCAGGCGAGCACCATTATCTCAGGCGAACTGTGTTTACTTTAAACTTCCAAGTTTGATCTTTAAACTCCTTTATTTTACAAGTCAATCTTGTTTGTAGTTTTAGTAGTTATTCCTAAGTTTAGGGTCGTCCTCTGATGCTCAGACCTTTAGACCAGCTTCTTGAGGATTTCCCTTCTCTTAGAGAGAAGACCCTAGAAAAGATTAGGCAAATAGAGAGAGCTCGGGAGGAAGCTCGTAGGTCACAAGAGTTTCCTATTAGACCTATCTTTCCCCCACCTCTCAAGGTGGTATATCCTGATCCCCTTGAGAACTTCTACCAGACAGAGGTCCCTGCCGACCCAATACCGATGTCTGAGTCTGAGTCTTCCACCTCAGACCCTATGTCTGTGGACTCTTTTTAGGAAGCCATAGATTTCACACCTCGGCCTGGTCAGGCCCCTGATCAGGCCGAGGTCTCCACCCGAGCCTCATCCCATAATGGCTCAAGCACCTCAGCCTCTTCCTCAGAGGTTGAAATTGTTGAGCCGAGTGTGGCTGTGCCACCCATTCTTGACGCCATCCCTCTGTCGGCTGCCACAGAGGCAGAGTTCACTCAGAGACTCGCTAGTAACCCATCTACATCTGCTCCAGCCGACGTTGAGCTTGATGATGATGAAGAAGCTGAAAGTGATGTGGACATATCTGAGGCAGCCGAGTTCGAGAGCACTGTAACTGAAGTGGATCTTCTGTGCTTCAGATATTTATACTCCATCAGTCCTTCCATCAAATTAAGGAGACCTCTGAGGGAAGAGAGGGCCAATCACGGCCGAGATGGAGAAATCTGCCTGTACGAGCAGAAGTTTAAGTTAGGGTTTCGCCTACCCATTCATCCCATCATCAAATCCATTCTCTCTTATATCAACTTGTCCCCCTCACAGCTATCTCCCAATGCCTGGAGAGTCATCATAGGGGCCATCATCCTGTGGAGGTCAGTCCACCACTCTGACCTCCCAGTTCAGGTCTTCGTTGGTTGTTATGTCCCAACCTCGGCCAAAAACCATCCGAGCTACTATCATTTTGTGGCTCGGAGGCTTGAGAAGAAAATGCTCCAGGTGACTCAGACCTCAAATCATAATTGGAAGCCCCGCTATTTTTTTGCCTCAGGACCATGGGAATTTGGCACATGCGTCCCCTCTTCCACACTTGAGCCGAGGATACCCCTCAAATGGGGTAAGGTATGCATGTCTACCAGGGCCAACCCTGGTCTAAGTCTTCAAAATATCCAGAAGGTGAAGGCCCTGCAAGCCCAAGGGGCACATGGTCTTTTTGTTAAGTTCGAACATTTACTGACCCCCCAGTATCTCTCGGGGACGAGCCTGGGTGGAAGTCCCCTTGTTGACTTTGGTAAGGTTTTTTCTTTTCTAACTTTAACCTCTGAACTTATTTATATCTGATCTCTGACCCATATCTTTTAACTTTTGCAGAGAGACCACAAGACATCCCAGACGAACTGTGGGAGATGGCTGCTCCGAGCTTGGCGAGGCTTGCCAAAAAGGCTGGTCTGAATGCTCCTCCCTGGCTCCCTCTACATCCAAATATCAGGCTTCCAAGAAGAGGGCCCCAAAAGCCCATGCCTCTGAGGATCAGAGGCCGACCTTGAGGCAAAAGAAGTCCTCTGATGCTGCAATTCCAATCTCTTCGACCGACATCCTAACGGCTCGTCTGGATCAGCTGAAGTTGACCGATAGTGTGGTCAGCCACAGCAGGCAGGCCATGGACGGAATCGGCTCTGTAATGATCGAGGCTGACAAGCGCTTTTACAGAGATATGGACACCTCCCTACTGGTTGAGTTCGGCCTTCACAGAGCCGTCCAGGTATGATTTGTTCCTTCGTCAAAATTTTATAAGTGCAACATCTGACTTTTCCCCCGCTTAACCTCTTCATTAAATGTGCATGGAGTGACTGCTATGTATCAACTATCGAACTTATATGAGGAAATTGCCCCTTATCCAGAAGGGACAAGAGGCCGAGAAGGTTGAGAGTTCCCTGAATGCTGAGGTCGACCGTCTGAAGTCAGAGCTGTAGAACTCTGAAAATAAAGTCAAGGGGTTGGAAAAAGATATCTCTCTGCTCGTCAAAGATCACGCCAAAGCCTTGAAGGCCAAAGATGACGTGCTGCAGCAGAAGGTCAGCTCGGTTGTGAAAGCTGCCCTTGAAGATGCCTCGGCCAAAATAATTTCTGACTACAAAGTCTCGGACGAGTTCATGGGTTTTGGTTTAAAATATCTTGAAAGAGGTATCAAGGCTACTACCAAATGGGCGGAAGTCCGGGAGAAAGGCCTCTGACTTTGTGGGTCTCGGCTTTGCTGACCCTCAATTTGCTCAGGCGCTTCAAGAGGTGGAGGATGAGGCTGCTGCTCCAGCCGAGACTGCAACTCTGGGAGGGACTGAGGTCGGAGGGGCAGACCATGATGATGACGTGGCCGAGGTTACTAATGCTGATCAAGCCAACCCAGCCGAGACTGTTGATGTCCCCCCCCTAAACCTTTAGTCTTTTTATCTTGTAACTCGTAGCTTGTAACTTGTAACTTGTAGCTTGTAACTTGTAACGTTGTAGCTTGTAATTTGTAACTTTGTATTCAAGGAATATTTTGTGACTTCTTGCTATTTCAACCTCTGAATGCTATATGATCTCCTCGCTTTACTGAATGTCAATCTCTTCTATTATTTTGTTGTAGTGTTCTTGTTTATATTCAGTCAATAATTCTGGCCTCATGTCTCTTCACCACTGACTTGTAATTAGGCTCTGAGGTCATCACCTAAGATGTTACCCTCATAAAAAACTTCACCAAATTAATGATGTTAAGGGTCTGAGGTCATCTACTAAGGTGTTTGATCTCAGACCTCGTCACCACCGAGTGATGTTATGAAGGTCTGAGGTCATCACCTAAGATGTTACCCTCATAATAAACTTCACCAAATTAATGATGTTAATGGTCTGAGGTCATCTGCTAAGGTGTCTGAGCTTAGACCTCATCACCACTGAGTGATGTTATGAAGCTCTGAGGTCATCACCTAAGATGTTACCCTCATAATAAACTCCACCAAATTAATGATGTTAAGGGTCTGAGGTCATCTGCTAAGGTGTCTGAGCTCAAACCTCATCACCATCGAGTGATGTTATGAAGGTCTGAGGTCATCACCTAAGATGTTATCCTCATAATAAACTTCACCAAATTAATGATGTTAAGGGTCTGAGGTCATCTGCTAAGGTGTCTGAGCTCAGACCTCGTCACCACCGAGTGATGTTATGAAGGTCTGAGGTCATCACCTAAGATGTTATCCTCATAATAAACTTCACCAAATTAATGATGTTAAGGGTCTGAGATAATCTGCTAAGGTGTCTGAGCTCAGACCTCGTCACCACCGAGTGATGTTATGAAGGTCTGAGGTCATCACCTAAGATGTTACCCTCATAATAAACTTCACCAAATTAATGATGTTAATGGTCTGAGGTCATCTGCTAAGGTGTCTGAGCTCGGACCTCATCACCACTGAGTGATGTTATAAAGGTCTGAGGTCATCACCTAAGATGTTACCCTCATAATAAACTCCACCAAATTAGTGATGTTAAGGGTCTGAGGTCATCTGCTAAGGTGTCTGAGCTCAAACCTTGTCACCACCGAGTGATGTTATGAAGGTCTGAAGTCATCACCTAAGATGTTATCCTCATAATAAACTCCAGCAAATTAATGATGTTAAGGGTCTGAGGTCATCTGCTAAGGTGTCTGAGCTCAAACCTCGTCACCAGCGAGTGATGTTATGAAGGTCTGAGTTCATCACCTAAGATGTTATCCTCATAATAAAATTCACCAAATTAATGATGTTGAGGGTCTGAGGTCATCTGCTAAGGTGTCTGAGCTCAGACCTCGTCACCACTGAGTGATGTTATGAAGGTCTGAGGTCATCACCTAAGATGTTACCCTCATAATAAATTTCTGATCTAAAAATGAAGCAAGAACTGTCATGAAAACTGATCTTTATTAATAAGCTCTTCTCAATAAGATGGTACGTGTACATAAAATTCTATGTAACATCATATGAAATATCTCTTTAGGTGGTCAGCATTCCATGGGTTAGTGAAAGGTTCTCCTTCTAGGTTTTCTAGCCTTTAAGTGCCAGGCACAACCTCTTCCGTTACTTTGTAGGGGCCATGCCAGTTTGGGTATAACTTATTTTCCTTCTGTAGGGTCTTCTTTAGCACTAGGTCTCCCACTGCAATGGGTCTTGACTTCACCCTCTGGTTGTAGAATTTTGCTGCCCTCTACTGGTAGGCTGTTTTTCTGACCTCTGCATCTTCTCTTCTTTCTTCAATAAGATCCAGGTCTAGACTCCTCTTTTCCCCATTGCTGTCAGGGTCCTAAGTCTTAATCCGATGAGTTGGTAGTCCTACTTCCGTTGATATGATGGCCTCTGAGCCATGTGCCAGCATGAATGGGGTTTCTCCTGTTGGTATCCTTGCCGTGGTTCTGTAGGCCCATAACACAGCGTAGACCTCTTCTGTCCATCTCCCCTTTGCATCTTCTAACCTCTTCTCGATTCCATCCAAGATAGTTTGTTTGTGACCTCGGTCGGGCCGTTTGCCTGAGGTCGACCAAGAGATGAGAAGAATTTCTTAATCCCCACTCTTAGGCAATACTTTTCTAAGGAGTATTTCTTGAACTAAGTCCCATTATCCGAGATGAGAGTGTTTGGGAGGCCATATCTGCATATGATGTTCTTCCAAATGAACTGGAAGGTCTTCTGCTCTGTAATTGTTATCATCGGTTCTGCCTCCACCGATTTTAAGAAGTAGTCAATGGCAACTATCAAGAATCTATAGTTGTTGACAGCTCTTGGCAGAGGTCCTACTAAGTCAATTCCCCATACCGTAAATGGCCATGGAGAAGAGATTGACGTCATAGGTTGATGGGGTTGATGAAGGATAGTGGCGAACCTTTGACATTTATCGCACCTCTTCACATAGTCTAGAGCGTCCTTAGATAAGGTAGGCCACCAGTATCCCTGAGTGATGATCCTCTTGGCTAAGGGCCTTCCCCCTATGTGGATAGAGCAGGAACCCTCATGAACCTCTTGTAAGACCTGAGGTACTTCCATGGGATGCACACATCTGAGGAGAGGCAATAGAAACCCCTTTTTGTACAAGATGTCTCCTACCATTAAGAACTTGGCAGCCCTGTATCTCAACTTTCTCCTTTCCAGCTTAGACTCAGGTAGCTCTCCCTTTCTTAGGTATCTGACGAGCGGGTCGATCCATGAGTCTCCTAGGTTCACATTGTGACAAGGGCTACATACCTCATCCTCCTCGATCGTTGCCTTTCCTAAGACCTCAATTGGAATGGTCCCTCCCATATTTGTCTTTACCGCTGAGGCCAGCCTTGCCAATGCATCAGCGTGATTGTTGCTCAGTCGAGGCACTCTCTTCAGTTTTTCCTCTTCAAAATATTCTAACAACCTTCTTACCTTCTTCAAGTACTTGGCCATCCTTTTGTCTTTGGCCTCGTATACCCCCAATACTTGATTGACAACCAACCTTGAGTCGCTATGGAGTAGGAGTCGCCTTACTCGAAGAGTTGTTGCCAATAAGAGACCTGCTATCATGGCCTCATACTCGGACTCGTTGTTTGAGGCCTGGAAGTTTAATCTCAAGGCGTATTCAATGTTGGCACCATCTGGAGCCGAGAGTATTAGTCCCACCCCGCTTCCACTGTCACATGAAGATCCATCAACGAAGAGGCTCCAGACGTCTGTATCTGATGAGAAGACCCCTTATCTCATAACCCCCTTCTTGAAGAGGTATCGATCCTCTTCGTTTTCTTCTATTCCGCTCCAGGATTTGCCTGAGATGACCCCTTGCTGATCTCGGAAGATGTTTGGTGCCGTCTCTTCCAAATCTCGAAAGACACTACGGTTCGTCTCTTCACCGTCATCTAAGCCTTTCTCTGTCTCGGACTCTTCCAAACTTCTATCGGCCTCTTCCCAGGTGAATTCTGCAACAAAGTCTGCGAGGGCCTGCCCCTTGATGGCTGTCCTAGGCTGGTAGGTAAGATCATATTCTCCTATTTCGATGGCCCAGGTCATCAATCTTCCGGACTTCTCAGGCTTGTGCAGAACCTGCCTTAGTGGGGAGTCAGTGAGGACTACCATGGAGTGAGCTTGGAAGTAAGGCTTCATTTTCCTTAAGGCATGTATTAGTGCATAAGCCAACTTCTCCATTCGGGGATAATTTTGTTCAGACCCTTGAAGGGACTTACTATTGAAGTACACAGGCCTCTGGATTCCATCCTCTTCCTGTATGATGGCCGCGCTGATGGCTGATTCAGAGACTGCCAGATACACAAACAACCTTTCCCCCGTGATGGGCCGAGACAGCAACAAGGGAGACCCTAAGTAGGACTTGAGTTGGTCAAAGGCTTTTTCACACTCTTCATCCCATTGGAAGGCCTTTCTTAGAACTTTAAAGAATGGAAGACACTTGTTCGTTGCCCTAGAAACAAACCTGTTAAGGGCAGCCACCCTTCCTGTGAGTCTCTGGACATCCTTGATACTCCTAGGAGTCTTCATGTCGAGTAATGCCTTAATTTTCTCAGGGTTTGATTCAATCCCCATATGATTAACAATGAATCCCATGAACTTCCCAGCTCCTACTCTGAAGACACACTTCACTGGGTTGAGCTTCATCCTGTACGATTCCATGACATCGAAGGTCATCTCAAGGTCCGCTACGTGAGTACAGGATTTCAAGCTCTTCGTTAGCATATCATCCACATACACCTCCATGGTTTTACCTATTTACTCCTTGAACATCTTATTGATAAGACATTGATATGTTGCCCCCGTATTTTTCAGACCGAAGGGCATCACCTTGTAGCAGTACGTCCCTTTGTCAGTAATGAAGATTGTCTTCTCAGAGTCTTCAGTATCCATGAAGATTTGGTTATAGCCTGAATAAGCGTCCATGAAGCTCATGAGCTCGTGCCCTGCCATTGCGTCCACCATCTGGTCTATCCTAGGTAAGGGATAGCTGTCTTTCGGGCAAGACCTGTTCAGGTCAGTGAAATCTACACACATTCGCCACTTCCCATTGGCCTTAGGCACGATGAATGCATTTGAGAGCCACTCTAGATAGGTAACCTCTCTTATGAACTCGGCCTCTTCCAACTTTTTTACCTCTTCCCGGAGGACGTCGTACTTCTCCCTGGAGTAAACTCTTCGTCTCTGCTTGATTGGCCTGGCATCTCTGTCCACGTTGAGCTTGTGGCTCATGACCTCAGGGTCGATACCAGGCATGTCTGCGTGACTCCATGCGAACACACTCTATCTCCTCTTGAGGAAGTTTATCAGCTCTTCCTTGATTCCTTGTTCTAGGGCCTTACCGACCTGGACGGTTTTTTCCGGTTCGTCCTCATTGAGGACGATGGATTCTACCTCTTCCGCGGCCTTGCCCTTCTTAAATTTTGTTTCGTCTCTTGGGTCAAGAGTGTCAATGCTGTAAGTGGTGGTTGCTCTCTTATGGGCCTCTCTCTCTTCGGCCGAGTTGAAGTAACACTCCCGCACCATGGTCTGATCCCCTTGTACGTCCCCTACTCCATAAGGAGTCGGGAATTTTAGCATCTGATGGACCGTCGACGGCACGGCTTCAAACTCTTTGAGGGCCACCCTTCCTACGATGAGGTTATAGGCCGAGAAAACATTTTCGTCCATGACGAAAAAGTTTATCTTCTTGGTCATCCTTTTAGGCCACTCATCCCCCATCCATACATCCATTTCATAGATGCCTAAGGGGTGCACCTTTTCACCACTGAAGCCTATCAATGGGTGATGGTAGGGCACCAGCCTTGCCCTGCTAAGACCCAGGCTCTTGAAACAAGGCTAGAACATCATGTCTGTTGAGCTTCCCCCGTCTATGAGGATCCTCCCTACCTCGCACCCATGCACCCTTGTAGTTATGACCAAAGGGTCATCATGGGGGGCTAAGATACCCTTGAAGTCGAGTCTGAAGAACCCCACTACGAGGGTGTCCATGTCTACCTTCTTCCTCTTCTACATGGCATCGGAAGACGTTAGATTCACAACCTCAGGCTTGGCCACTGACCTGGCCTCTTCTACATGAGCCTTCATGTCGGCTACCTCAGAGCCACCTCCTGCAAATCCCCCACATATGGTGCTAACACCAAAGGAGATCATACTGACCCTCTTCATCGGGGTGTTGTCATCCTTTGGCGGAAGATCCGGGTCGTCTTCATCATCTCCTTCTGAATCATCGTCCCTTCTGGACTGGACATCGCCATGACATCTGTCATTTCTTCTTTTATTAGGGCCATCTCTTCCACCCTTTGGAGCCTTACCATCAACATACTTCCTCAGCTTTCCAGATTTCAGCATCTTCTCAATCTCATCCTTTAAAGCGAAGCATCTATCTGTGACATGGTCGTGATCCTGATGGAACTCACACCATAGGTTTTTGTTCCTCTTATGCGGTGGGGCCTTCAGTTTTTCCAGCCACCTCAGAGTCCGGTCAGTCTTAATCTCATTAAGGATGTGTTCACAGCTCACAGTCAGAGGAGTGTAATGAGCAAACTTGTCATCACCTGACCTCTTCTTCCCCTCTTTCTTGCTTTGGGTCCTTCCAGTGCCACCGCAGTTCTCCTGCTCATATTTGGCGGTCATTGCCTCTTCCACATTCATCACTTTCCCAGCGGTAGCCAGCAGCTCCGCCATAGACCTAGGGTGTCTTCCGCCAGTTTCCATAATAGCTTCCCCTTCTGAAGGCCTCCTATAAGGGCGGTCATGGCTATGCTCTTTTCATAATCTTCCACCTCCAATTTCTCTTTGTTGAATCTTGCTATGTAGTCTCTTAGGCTTTCACCCTTGGCCTATTTGACATACAGCAGGTGGGTAGTCTTCTTTTGAGGTCTTATCCCAAAGCAAAAGTTTTGGATGAACTGTTCAGCCAAGCCTTTGAAGCTCTCAATTGAGTTCTTCGGAAGGGAGGTGAACCAGCTGTGCGTAGCCCCTGTCAAGGTCCTCGAGAAGGCCCTACACTTCATCTCATCGGGTATCGAGTAAATATCTGCCGCCGACTGGTACATCTCGATATGGTGTACAGGGTTAGTACTGCCATCATACTTGGGAGTCACTGTAGGAGGTTTGAACTTAGCTGGGGTGGGGAACCCCATTATCCTAGCCATAAACGGGGAGCCCTCTGAGTAACCCCTTTGTAATGGGTCCCTACTTTTAATGAGGTCTCCTATCTTCTCCTCAAGGCGTTGGATAAAATCATTACAGGGTCTTCTGTCATCAACTTGGCCGAGGTTATCCCCTGCCACCTCCCTGCGATGGACAGAGGGTTCCCCAGCCACGACTCGTTGGCTGTTAACCTCTTCCTGTTCCCTTCCTCTTCTTTCACAGGGTCGGCCTTGGTCTGGCCGACCTTTCCTGTGCCCTCTCTGAGAGCCTGCTTCGCTCCTTGACCTTGATAGCCTCTCTCTTAGGTCATTCACCGGGCCCAGTCTCTTGAAGGCCGACCCTCTTAGCTGGGCCTCTTCACCTCTTCAGCCGACACATCCTTGACTCTACCTAAGAGGTCGTATGGTGTTATTTGACACCTCATAAGGCTCCCAGCAGTCTTCTAGGGCTTCTTCATCCCCTAGGTCATCATACCTGTCCTCTGGGCAAGGGTTTCCCTGCCTCCCCAGGCGTAAGCCCCTAGGGTCAGGAACATCCCTCCTCCGCTGAGGTGCAGGCTGGTCCTTCATCGGCACCTGGGGTGGTCCCCTGGCGTCAGGATGAGGCTGAACTGCCGCCGGAGTGATCATGTCCGGTGAGACTCCAAGTGGCCTCATCATCATGGTTTGACTGAGCTGGGCAAATTGCTCCTTCATGGCTTGTTGTGTCGCAGCTAAAGATTTCAAGGCCGCTTCTACCTCCGCCATTTCGGACTGGGGCGGGGTCTGACTGGTACTAGCCCCACCACCCCCGGGCGATAGAAGAGGCGGTGGTAATTCTGGTGCCATATGTTAACACTATAGAGCTTGAGTAGCAAGTGAGCTTAATACCTTAAAGGACCTCTTTCAATGGTGAAGCAGCTCCACGCAAGGGGTGGTTCCTGGTTCACCACCAGAGTCTCTGGTGAGGTTAAGCAGAAAAAGAGGAAGAGATAGCTTCTCGTTCCCACAGACGGCGCCAAAATGATGATGCTGGGATCAGCACCACCAGATAAGGTGTTTCCAAGCTCAATATAAGAATAACAATGGCAGCACAATTATGTAAAGAGATAAGAGAATGAGATGAGGAGAAGAGGAGAGTACACCGGTATATAAGTGGTTCAGCCAATCTGGCCTACGTCCACTGTGAGTGTGTGAGTAATATCACTGAATGAAGGCACTAATGGCCATGGATACAATCTCTCAAGCTTTATCTCTCTACTGTGAATTTAGACAGAGTTTCAACTAGGGTTGAATATTTTGGATCCCTTTGCCAGGTAGGGGATGATCCCTATATATAGTATCTAGGGGGTGTAATGTACCCCCCATTCATGCAATGAGCATGTGTGTGGTAACCTCACCAATAGAGGGAAGCCACCTATCGCTGTCATATGTAAGGAATGATGATGAAATATCCTCCCCACGTGTGGAGAATAATCTCGTTACAACTGATTTGTGCCCATGTGTCCTTATCCAAATGTCAACGGATGCTCGGCTGACATATTGGTGCATGACCTCGGCCTGGTAGAGGCCGAGCTGTAAAGGCTCAATAAATGTCTTCCGAGATGTGCCATATGGAGTCTCGACCTGATCTCAACCGAGGCATTATGCTGGGGTCGGCCCCAGCCGAGGTTGGACTGGTTCCATGTTGAAGGTGATCAAGGCTTCTTGTCACCTCGGCCTACACTAGGCCGAGGTTGCCATACCCAGGCATATGAGAATGTTGTTGAGCCCTATGATATGCGTAGTCTCCATTGGAAATATAGGTGGTAGTGTTGGCCTGGGCTGACCCAGGTCTGGCCGAGGGATGATATCGTGGGCCCATGGCTTATCTAGGGTCGCTCAATGTCTCGGCCATCACCTTGGCCCAAACTGACTATGATAATTTAGCATAATAGATTATTGATCCAGTTAATTTAACATCATACCTCACCAATGCAATTTAAGACGAGTTCAAAAAAATGAAATCACCAGTCCAAATGTCTAATCACAAAACACTGGATCACAAAACACAATATTCATTGAGCATATAAGAATATTCAAGAATCCGTATAATTATTTTATTAACAGACACTTATTTGATAATATTTTAAAAAACAGGAATTTCATAAATAACATCACATAATTTGATAATATAGTACAACAGACATTCACTGACCCCTTTTCAAATGAGAATCAAATGAGGGAAATTTAACCAAGTACAAACTTATAATAAAATGTTATTTAAACATTGCAAGCGAGTCCAAAAAAAAAATCAACTCAAAATTTCACCCTGATACACACACACACATACACATGAAAACTAATTGCAATCTAGAACATCACATATATTGAAATTAATTGCAATCTAGAGAATAAACATTAAAGGATCTGAACATCAAGGTTGATACACACACATACACTTTGAAATTAATTACAATTTTAAATATCACACACACTGAAATTAATTGCAATCTAGAGACTAAACACTACGGGATCTGAACATCAAGGCTGATACACATACACATTGAAATTAATTGCAATCCAGAACATCATACACACAAAATTAATTACAATCTAGAATACTAGACACTAAAGGATCTGAATAGAACTGGCAAAATACGCCCGAAAATGTTAAGGGCCTGTTTGGTTTGCAACTATAATTCTGTTTTCTGTGTTTAAATACAATTCTGATAAAAACCTTCGTTTGGCAACCTGTTTTTAAACACAGAATTATAATGTTTCTGTGTTATAATCAAGTTTTTTAGAAAACAGGTTTAAGGTGTTTTATAACTTCTGTTTTTTATTTTTCTACTCAGAATTATTCATTCTTAATATTTTAAAGCAGTTATATCTTAATATATAATATACATACATAATACATTAATATGTGTGTAATTCTTATAAATAAAAAAATATTTATGTACATGTACACAAAATCAAAAATACTATTGTGACTTGATTTTTGACATAATTTTTTGGATCAAACTGATGTGGCAGTTTGTTGTTGGTTAGTTTTTGGGGGTCCACGCCAGTGGGACCTAAAAACCAACTAATAACAAACTGACACATCAGTTTGTTCCAAAAAATTATGTCACAGTAGAAGCACTCACACAAAATTACGTATGGAATAATTTAAAGTTAAATATTATTATCAATAGATACATGATACTTATATATAGTTTTATATATGTATTATTAATGTATGGAATAATATAAAATATACATATAGTACATATGTATTAAAATATATTATCAATTTATGTATGTATATAATTTTATAGTGAATTATACATGCAATATATATATATACCTAAAAATACATGATATTAAATGTACGTGTATATAATTTATGATGTATGTATGTATGTATGTATGTATGTATGTATGTATGTATGTATGTATGTATGTATGTATGTATATATATATGTATGTATACATTCATGTATCATGTATGTATGAAAGTTTTATGTATATACCTATATATAGTTAAACTCCCTAACATACCTCATTAAATATACATAAAAATACATGATATTAAATGTACATGTATATAATTTATAATGTATGTATGCATGTATGTATGTATACATTCATGTATCATGTATGTATGAAAATTTTATGTATATTTATATATATATACACGTACACACACACACACACACACACATATGTATGATATAAATATACATGTTTGCCAATTTTTGTCAAATTTTCAATAAACTGTATTTAAAAACAAGTTAACCAAACGCACACCAATAATTATAAACACAAAAAACTGAATTTTAAAACTGCATTTAAAAACAGCGTTTAAATCGAGTTTTCTGAATTGAGAACCAAACGGGCCCTAATTTCTTGTATTTACCCAGTTTTTAATATATAGGGCCCATATTTTGTAGTTGTGGGTCAAATTTGGGTCCAATTATGTAAAGTAGTAGGGAAAATATGGACATCCATCTCACATGTGGCTTTATAATAAACTAATTCTAAAATCACCACATTTTCTCATTTCACAACGGCAGCCTCCTTCTCTCAACAAACCCATGGTGTCTCTCTCTTAGTTTATTTTTTTGTTTTTTTGTTCTCCACGCTTCCTACCTCCTGATCTCTCTACTTCTCTCATCTCCAATACACACATACACACACACACACACACACACACACACACAGAGCAATAGATATGGTAGATATATGATTATATATATAGTTAAACATACACACACTCAAAGTATATACTATATATACATACAACCACATAGACACTAAAACATTGATATAACGAACTATACACACAGAAAAATAAATGTTTGTTTCAAAATTGGTATATAGTTCCCACAAAATGAAAACAAAAAATGGGCCAACCAGGCCCAGATTTGACCTGCCCAAATTCAGCCAAACCCAGATTTGCCCCACCCACATTCAGCCCAACCCACCTATATGACAGTTCTAGATCTGAACATCAAGGCGTACACACATACACATACACATAAACACACACATACACAAATCGAATCAACATATTGCAATAGACAAAAAATTCTTGTAAATCCATATATATACACAAATTTGGCCAATATGTATATCTACATAAATTAAAATCCAAAAATAATAACCAAATTAAATATAAATTAGAACTCAGAGAAACCCTAGAAATTTAAGACAAAATGTGAGCTTTTTATACCTGCGTGATGGAGCCTCTTCGGTACCCTAGAAATCTTTGTGGTCTCCCCAGAGGGAAGAAAGATGTACGGGGGAGAGAGATGTACCAGAGAGTGAGAGAGATAGATAGATAGATAGATAGATAGATAGATAGATAGATAGATAGATAGATAGAGAGAGAGAGAGAGAGAGAGAGAGAGAGAGAGAGAGAGAGAGAGAGAGAGAGAAAGAAAGAGAGAGAGAAAGAGAGCAAGACAAAACAAGCAAGAGATATCGCAGACAAAGATTTTGGCAAGCGAAAGAGAGAGCGAGAATGGAAAAAAACAAGTCCCGCTCATTTTTTCCATTTATCTCAGTTTTTTGTTAAACTCTAAAATAATTAGAATTACAAAGGGTATATTTATGTCATCTATATATAAACATGAAATAAATGATTTGTTTTTTTTTATCTTAGTTTTCCTTAAATTAAAATAAAAATTTACCTGCAAAGCTAAATTGACGTAAATGTATATCATTTATGTCAATTAACATTTATTTGACATAACGTCAATTTTTAAACTAACATAAATGATGTTTTTTTCTTGTAGTGGCTAATTTTAAGTATAATAATCACACTCATTTCTAAATTTGTTCGCAAGATTCATACTCGGATCCCTCTTATTACTCGCACTATACAACAATCTCTACAAAGCGCCCGCCCATTGCAAGGGGCTTAAAAATAGTTTAGTAAGTATAGCTAACGCATACCTTCTCCATTGATGATAGAAAAATAAAGTGTTCATTCATAAGGGAGAGCCATAATTTCTACTATATAAATCTGAGAGAGTAAACATAAACATTAGGTCATCCGTATGTTGGGGTTTAACAGTTATTGTCATTGTAAGTTGGGTATGAATTTTACTACATCGAATCATTTTAGTATGAAAAAAATCGATTTGATTTTTTAATTTTAATCACTGCAAATCGAAATTATCAAAACTGGAATCATGAAAACTTTGTGATTGATTTTTGTTTAGACTTTTAAAAGAGATTTACTAAAATTACAATACCAACGTTAAAATACATAATATAATGTCTAACATACAAATTTAATCTGTCAAAAATATCAAATTTATAATATAATTATTAATTTATATCTTTTATTGGGCTCATTATCGCAATAGGTAATACTAAAAGTGATTTCAATTGTTAGTTTTTTCTTGCATATAAAAGCTAAATTAATTTTCTCTTTCATTTTAATAGAGAGTGGTATTTTCCATTATTACGGAGTATATGTAGTAGATTTTCAGATTAAGACTACATACTTATTCATTTTTTTTATATTCTTTATAAGTTATTTTGATATCTTATGTGAGGATTTTGGTTTTATTCCTAGGTTATTTGATATGTGCATCGTGTATACGATATATCGATTGTTTGATAGTTTATAATTTATATGTTAATTTGGTTATTACAACGGTAAACAAAAAATAACAAAACATTGAACAACAAGAAAAATCCAAAACTAAGAAAATCGTGACTAAAATATCGAAAGAAAAAAATTGACTTACTGAAAACAAAATTTACCGAAAATATTAAACAGTGTGGTATTGATAAGGGTTTCAAAATACTGAAACCTGAAATTATCGAAAAAAATTTGGGCTAATGGAATACATCAATTACCAACCAAAATAACAGATAACCACCACTAATTTTGAATGATTTTTTTAATTGACCCATTTAAGTCGTTAGTTTACTTATAAAATATCCAAAATTTCCACATTTTTCTACGTAAATTCCCATATTAGTGATATAAATATGAAAACATAGTTTTATATATACATAATTATGTAGAAGAAAATTTCATAATTATACAATATGTATGAATTAATGAGCACACTAAAGTACAATTTTAGCAACAAATGGATAAATTAATGTGAGAAATACATATAGGTGAGAAATATATATTGGGGAGATTTTAATGGCCATGTAAGAGAAGATCGTGTAGTAAATAAAAGAGTGCATGGAGGATATGGTTTTGAAGAAATGAACGACGGTGGAGAATCTATCTTAGATGTTGCAATGACTCATGATTTTATACTAGTAAATACATGTTGTAAAAAGAGTCTTGAATGCCCCAAAACTATCAAAGTGGAACCCATAAGTACCAACTAGAACTTTTTCATTACTAGAAAAGGAGACCGAATAATATGTAAAGGCTGTAAGGTTACTCCAAAGAGAGCTTAAATTCACAACATAGGATACTTATGTTGAATATAAATTTTAATAATCAATCATGAGTTTCAAAGAAGAAGATTAACCCATGAACTAGGTGGTGGAAATTAAAAGGAGAGAAATTAGAACTATGTCAAGACAAAATATTAAATGAAGCATCATGGAATACCAATGATGAGACTAACATAATGTGCAATAAGATGGCACATGCATTAGGAGAATATCGAAAGAAATTCTTAGAGAATCAAAGGGCAGAGGGCCACAATCTAAAGAAACTTGGTGGTAGAATGAAGAAGTACAAAATAGGGTAAAAATCAAACAGGAGTTCTTTAAAATATGGAAAAAAAAAACTAAAAACGATTTTTTTTAGAAATATAATCATGCTAAAAAGGAAGTTAAGAAAATGGTAAGAGATGTTAAGTTAAAGGTGTCTTATGATCTTTATACAAATTTAGGAACAAAAGACGGGCAAAAATTATTATAAGCTTGCTAAACTTAGGCACAAAAAATAAATTTTTTTAATAGTGTTAAGTGTATTAAAAGTGATGATTCAAGAGTCATAGTCAAGGGCGATGAGATTATGAAAAGATGGAATAACTATTTAGAAAGGTTATTGAACGAAGATAATTGGAGTAGATTAGATATAGAGGACTTAGGGAGACTCGAGAAAATATATTTTTTCTTAGAATTAGGACAACAGAGATTGTAATTGCTCTAAAAACGATGAAAACATGGAGGGCTTTAGGACCAAATGATACCCCTATTGAGATTTGGAAGTATTTAGGGGGGAGGGAGTGTCTTAGCTTGCACAATTATTTGATAAAATTATAATGACTAATGGGATGCCATATGAATGGAGAAAGAATGTTATAGTACCTATTTATAAAAATAAAGGGGACATACATAATTATTCAAATTATCATGGTATTCTGTTAAGGAATCATATAATGAAACTGAGGGAGAGAGTAATTGAATATAGATTGAGATTGAAAATAACCATGTCTGAGAATAAATTTGGGTTTACGCTTGGGAGGTCAACAACAGAAGAAATTTATTTATTGAGGAGATTAATAGGGAGGTATCGGGAGAAAAAAAAAAGAACCTTCATAGGTTTTTTTAATAGATTTGGAGAAGGCGTATGATAGGATACCAAGAAATATAATATGGTGCTATCTACATTTAAAAAGGAGTGACTCGCATATATTGATGTGATGAAGGATATGTATGATGGGGCTATGATTATAGTAAGAACATCAGCTGGAGAAAGTAGTGATTTTCCAATTAATATACGTCAACATAAAGGTTCAACACTAAGTCCTTATCTTTTTTACCTTCTTATGGATAATTTGAATGGAAAAATAAAAGATGAGGTGTAGTGGTGTATAATATTTTAAGATTATATTGTTTTAGTAGAAGAGACTAAGACGGAGATTAATGCTAGATTGGAATTATGGAGAGAAAGTCTAGAAACAAGATAATTTAAAATAAGCGGGACTAAAATAGAATATATGGAGTGCAATTTTAGTAGTAATAGGAGGAAAATAGGGGTGTGATGAAACTGGAGGGTCAAGATATATCTATATTGATCATTTTTATTATTTACGCTCGATTATCCCAAAAAATAGAGATACTAGTGATGATGTTACTCATAGAATTAAAGCAGGGCGAGTTACGTGGAGAGGTACTACCGTCTTATTGTGTGATAGGCATATACCTTTGAAGTTAATTGATATTTTTATCAGATGGCCATTAGACCCATCATGTTAAATGAGACGGAGTGTTGGGTAACCAAAAAATAAAATATACAGAAAATGAGTGTGGCAAAATTGTGAATACTAAGATGGATTTGTGGTAAAGCTTGAAAGGATAAAATTAGAATTGAATGAATTCATGAAATGGTAAAAGTAGCTCCTGCAAAAGATAAATGGAGAGAAGATCGACTTAGATGGTTTGGACACATTAAGTGTAAGAATGCCTCTGTACGGAAGAGTGATTTAGTTAGTATTGATGGTAGCGCGGGGCATAGAGCTAGGCCTAAATTGACTTGGTAGGATATTGTAAAAAATGACATGATATCATAATTTTAACCAAAGATATTGCACCAAACAGAATGGAATGGAAAAATACAATTCACGTCTCCGACATAAGATAATTGGAAAAAGGCTTTATTGAGTTGAGTTATACCATATGTATTAATGGTATTTTTATTCTAGGACTTTATAGCTTTTTTTGCCCAAGTTGAGAGTGCGCTTTTGTTGAAACAAATAAATTATTTAATTAAACTCAATTTTTCAATTAAATCCTAAAATATGCATATTGGTGTGATTGAAGACAATATGATCATGCAAGAACATTCAATCACAAACAAAACACACAAATGAGGAAAAATCCCCCAAAGGGGCAAAACCTTTTATTTTCACTATAATTTGTAAAGAACAGTTTACACGGATTATAATGAAAACAAGAGTGACAAACGAAATACCCTCAGGTGTCGATTCTGATGTCGTCGGTTGGACTTTCCCGTAAGAAATATAGATGGGAAGCAATGGAAAAGAAGACGGCTTCTCCACAAGTTACTCCAGATGAGTAGAAATGATCCTTGAAGGTTTAAAGATTCACACACATATATGGGAATGATTTTGTGAATCAAAAAAGCTTAAAAACTTAAAAACTTGAAGTCTATTTTCTGGGCTGTGAAACACAGAAATCGTGTACGAAAAAGACTTAAAAAACGTGTAGAATGAACCTAGATATTTATACGAAAATCGAGGCGATAACGTTCCTCGAACGACATGGGAATGTCGCTCGAATGAAGGACACGTGTCGCTCGAACGAGATCCTACGACATGCTCATGTCGCTCGAACGAACGAGCGATGTCGTTTGAACGAGATCGACGACCGATAAAAGTCCGCTTCTACACTTAGAAAAAATTATGCTTTTGGGTTAAAACAAATCAGACTTCAAAAAATATTTTCTAAAAATTCCTAAATATTTATGCAAATATAAAGAACTCCAATAAACCTCTTTACCAATTACGTGAAGTGGATTAGTGGGAATAGCTGAGAAGCACGTTACATGAAGCATGATGCACATGTGAAGATGATGGATGCATGAATTCGGATCAAGGCCGTCATGGATGATCGTGTTGACGTGCCAAATGTAGCGGTATCAGACATATACTGTGATCTAGGATAAATAGAAAATTCCTAGATTCTACCCTGGACATTTATAAAATTATGTCCTTACAAATCTCCCCTTATATCTATACCGGCTCATATATAAAAAAATCCTAATTATGCAATCTCCATAAAGCAAATGACATACAAGATAATATCCCCATTAAGCCCTCAAACTGAGAATACTAACTGACATGTCGTCAATCAAACTTCAACATCTTCATCAACTCTCAAAGCTTTTCTCATCAGGGTGTGCAATCCAAAAATCATCAATTTTGTACCTACACACATGAGATAAAGAAAATACCCATGACACGCAACAGTTTTAAATATAACGATATGCAAAAATCAGAGATCAATTAAGCTTAAGCAAATCATTGATAAATCAACCAATAAAGTCTGCCCCATAATTCATTCTCCCCCTTTTTATGATGTCCCCAAACAGACAGATATGAGAAGCACAAATAAATGCAAATGGAGAATGTCACAAGGTAATAAACTTTATATTTTTGAATTTCTTCAAAAAATTTCACACAAAATATACAACAAAGAATCACACCATGAACAAATACAAGAACAACCAAGTCGGTGATGACATAAATGTGGGGGTCTGATCAAATTCGATAGGAAAATCAATGCATACAAACATAACATATGTAAACGATGAATATAGGATACTCCTAACTAATGAACTCAACATCTTCCTTAGGTGTAAAAATATGGAATTATAAGAAGTTGACTCAATAAAATAAACAAATCAAAGCTCAAAGCGATTTCCACACCAATAATGTCCAAAACTATTAGATGCTTTTTCAGGACTGTCAAGGAAATGCAAACCTCTTTAAAGTCTCTAACCAAAATCCATAAGATTTATATTTTTAATAGAGGTGATCTAAATCCTTAAACATTGGAGAATTGATTGTGAAACCTAATGGCCAATATTCGGATGAATTGCTTTTTATTGCCTTTAAATTTTTTCAGGCTCTTTTAACCTCTTTGCACCCCAGATAATTAAAATTCCTCAATTTTTTAGGTCATATTTAATGTTGGTTTAGTATTCACAAAGGACAAATGAACCTTTCACAGCCCTTCCCCATTTAAAAAAAACACAATCTCACCAAACGATTCTTACATGCATTCCAATCTTGTCAAGTTTTATCGCATATGGTTCGTTGTATAGACAAAATTGAGATGGAAACACTCAAGAAAATATGTGATAAACAAGTCAATAATTAAATAAATCCATGCATGTGTGCAATAAAGGAGACAAGGAGCGAAACATGTAGAAAGATATCACTAATCACATCTCAAAGACTCCAAACAATGTAAAGCACATTGATGAAATGATGTAGCATCTCAAATCACTATCAAACAGTCACATGGATAAATGAAATGAAAGTTGTGAATCGGCTATCTTAAATGCTCGTACACAAGAGGTGTACAAAAATACAAAAATATTTTTGTGCTTTTCTAAAAATTTTATAAAAAGAAAATCTTTTTGGATTTTTTTTCAAAAAAAAAGAAGAAAAATAATAATACAAATGATACAATCTAGCAATAGGAATCATATGATATGAACATGACAATGCATCATATTCTAGACAAGGACCATCCCCTCAGTCAACTGTGCAAATCCCTAAAGACTTCCTAATGCTCTCGAATCTAAGGGCATTCGTGAAAATATCGGCTAACTGAAGGTCAGTGGGTACGAAACTCAAGGATACAACTTTCTCCTCAACTAACTGACGTATAAAGTGCTCGTGTATCCTGATGTATTTTATGCACGAATGTTGGACCGGATTACGAGATATGTGTATCGCGCTCGTATTATCAGAGGCGGTGGTCATGGTGTCTTGTGAAATCCCATAATCCTCCAACATTTGCTTCATCCACAAAAGTTGTGTGCAACAACTCCCGACGGTGATGTACTCAGCCTCCGCAGTTGACAAAGAGATGGAGTTTTGTCTCTTCCTCAACCGTGAGACAAGAGCAAAACCAAAGAAGAAATAGTCACCAGAAGTTCTCTTACATCCATCTGCATCCCCAGCCCAGTCATCATCCGAGTATGCGGACAAACGGTCAGTGGTATCAAAGGAATACCAAATGCCATGGGAGAGAGTCCCACTCACGTATTTGATAATATGTTTAAGAGAGAGTAAGTGTGACTCTTTAGGGGATGCCAAATATCTCACACAGACTCCAACACTAAAGCCTACGTCGAGATGAATGGCAGTCAAGTAGAGAAGACTACCTATTATACTCCGATACAAGGTTTTCTCTACGTCCTTGCCTGAAGTGTCCTTACTAAGTGTAAAATGTATTACGTGTGATAATTGATTAAATTTGCAAATTTCTAATTTGTCACACTTATTTAATTAGAGTCTATTTCGAAATAGCCCTTAAATAAACAACTACGTGTGTGCATGTGTCAAACCATAAATAAAGCATGCAACACAAATTTTAGGAAAAAACCCCGAAGCGAAAAACCTTTTATTTCATTATAATAAGTAAATCGCAACTTACATGGATTACAATGAAATACAGTGACACATGAATACCTGCAAGCATTGATCGACATCGTCATCAATGAATCCACACGCAATGAGCCAACATGGACCACAGTCCAATCAACAAAGGAAGAACCGCAACACTCCTCAATGGCATGCAGCCATAAAATTTCGTAGAGACTCCCTCAACAATAACACACAGCCCTCGGTTGCAGAGATCTCCCCACAAAGATGAACAAAAGAAAAGTAGTGTTCTTGGGTTTAAAAAGGATTCACAAAAATATGGGAATGGTGTGCGAATCAAAACATGAGTTTTTGGGACTAAAAAATATGAAGACTGGAGCTAATAGAACTCTAAAAAATGTCTCTCTAAGTCTTAAAAAATAACTCCCATGAAGTTGGCTTTTTTAGGGAAACAAAAAGAGTTTGTAGTCAGTGGGATTTTTGTTGTGCGTGTACCCCGAACCGATTCACTATGCGGTTCGCGGTACTTGGCTGGTTTGGGGTTAAAAGAAAAATAACATTCTTCTAAGGAATATTCTCCATCTTCAAAAGGTCATAACTCCTTCACCGTAGCTCGAATTGAGGTGTCGTTTCTTTCAGTATCTTCATGGAATCGATATCTTAAACTTTCCAGTTGACCAGACCTCCGGACTATGACTGTAAAATTACCAAAATGCCCTTGAACTTTCCTATCTTGCCTTTCTTTCATTGTTTTGGCTTCTCTAGCGTACCACTTGCATAAAATCAATAAAATCGTGGAACATGAAGTCGTTGAGGCAGAAGATGGACACTAGATGGATATGTCAAATGCTTGATTCGGATAGAAGATGTCATGTGATATCGTGAAGTGACGTGCCAAATGTAGCGGCGTACGACATACACAAATGTAACATATCAGACATGAGAAAAATGTCCTTACAAATCTCCCAATATATCTATGCTGGTACAAAAAAAAAATCGAAATTATTATCGTTCAATTGACCTATACAAATCTACCCTCCCATGAACCCAAAACTGGAAAGATACAAATGAATAAGTCTTCATCGTTTGTTCTTCATAACTTAGAGATCTCAAATATTTTCTCATCAGGGTGTGCAATCCAATGATCATCAATGTAGTACCTACACACATGAGATAAAGAAAAATACCAAGTGACGTATCGAGTTTGAAATGAGATAAACATAGAAACCAATGAATGAGAAAAGCATAAGTCAAATCTCAAAAACTCCCCCATAAAATGATAATTCTTTATCCCCCTTTTTATGATGTCCCCAAATAGACAGATAAGAAGAAACAATCAAAACATGGAGTGTCATGATAAAAGGCATAGCAAACAAGGATCAAACTACGCGCATTCAAAGGAGTATCTCAAAAACATTCACATACTATTTTTGATTTTTCAAATTTTTTGCACAAAAATAAAATACAATTTGTAAAATATGTCGCAAAAATCACACCATGGATTTAAACTGAAACAACCAAGTCACGGAAATGGAATGTATGGGTGTGAACACATTCGATAGGTAAATCAACTCAATCAATCATATGTGCATGATGCATACGTGTACTCCTAACTAATGAACATCAAAAGTATCCTTAGGTGTAAATATTGTTGAATTTAGATGACATCGTCTTATGGAAATCAACAAATCAAAGTCAAAATGATTTCCACACCAATAATGTCCAAAACTATGTAGCGTATTTTCATGAATTTCAAGGACGTGCAAACCCGTTTTAATTCTCCATCCAAACTCCCTCATATATATTTTATTTTAGAGGTGTATAAACAAAATCCTCAAACTTTGGAGAATTTGTGCAAAAACCTAATTAGCCCACAATTGGCATGAATTTCTTTTTATTTCCTTTAAATTTTTTCGGGCTCTTTTAAACCTCTTTGGACCTTGGAAAATAAAATTCCTCCATTTTTTAAGTCCAATTTAACGGTGGCTTAGTATTCGTAAAGGTAAAATGAACCTTTCGCAGCCCTTCCCCGTTTTCAAATAAAGCACACAACCTCACCAAACGGTTCTTATATGCACAACTTTCTTATTAAGTTTTATTGCGCTTGGTTCGTTTTAAGGACATGATTGAAGTGAAAACACCCAACCAACATGTGATAGGACAAGCAAAATAATCAAACAAATCCGTCCATGTGTGCAATAAAGGAAATTATGAGTCAAACAAGTAGGAAGTAACACTTAATTACATCTTAATGACTCCAAACATTATAAAGCACGAGGATGAATTGACCTATTGTCTCAAAACACTATCAAATAGTCGCATGAAAATAATGGAATGATGTTGTGACTCGGTCATCCTAAGCGTTCATCCATAAACGGTGCAAACAAAAAAACAAAACTCTTTTTGGAATTTTTCAAAAATTTTATCAAAATAAAATCTTTTTGTAATTAAAAAAAAAATCAAAAAATGTATACAAAAAGTACATGTCACAACACTAGTAAACATAAATATCATGAAACAAAAATATCTAGTGTATGACAAACATGTGAACACAATCATTTATATGATATGATATGGCAAGAGAAGAATCATGTGCAAGCAAAAGAGAATCCAACTTGTCTAAAATTTAATGCCCCTAAAAATGATTTCCTAACCCAAATAGATGTGAAACGTCGTGTGGAGGATTTAGGAACCAAGGGAACACTAGACTTCGACTTCCTAGCAATTCTTCCAAGATCAAAATAAAAACGCCTAAGGTGACCCTTCCTACCTGTGACACCCCGCCTAATTAAATATCGGGTGATCAATCATATACCAAATTAAAACAGGATTCTCATATGGTTCATTCTTAGCATCATTGTCGAAAACTAAATTAATTACTAATAACCTATTAGGCTGGCATCAAAATTTTACTTAACTATTGTTTTTAAACAAACCATTCAAATAAGACATCCACACAGATTTATATAAATAACTGAAATGAAGTAAAATAACCGAACACTCGATTTAACATCATACAACCAAATAAAAATGGTCGCACTAAAAGGCGGTAAACGAATAACTGAATGAAATTGGGTTATTAAATCGAATGTTTATACAGTACCTCCTATTTAGATTACAAGGATGGAAGCGTCTACAGTATACCTGCATGCATCCACAGCTACTGCAGAAGGCGTCTGCTCGAAGGAATCGTCATCCAGGCGTCCCTATGTCTGGACACCTATATATATATATATATACACACACACATAGCAAAAGAAAGGGAAAAAAATAAACGGGCCAGATCCCGAGTTGTGAAAATATTTTGCAAATGCATAAATGCTATATTTAAAAATAGATTTATCTCATATTTAAATTCATATCACACTATAATGAGATACCCCTCACCCCTCTTCTAATAGTGCACACTTAACGCATCCATTTAAGACTTCCTAGTTAAGCTACCCCGCCAAACTAATTTAATTCACTTGTCTGCTCAAAACCTCAAAAACCTGAGTACTAAGGGCTAAACTTCTTTCCATTCTCAACACTGCACTGCATTCGTGCGTGGGGGGTCTTGGGAAGCGAAATCCAAATAAGGAACCCCCCGATACACTGCTACTTGGCAGGATCGATCGTCGATATCCATTATGCCCTCAGTACACAAAGCATATATATAAAAACTCATTTTATCATACCTATCACAAATATAAGTCCGGATAAAATCTCCCGGAATGAGATTACATCCTTATTCATTTCTGTATAAATTCGGATCTAAATGTACCGGAAGGGGGAAAATACACCTTATTATGCTTTTCACTTTATATACATAAGTACATTATATGATGTCTCATTTGCATATACAAACAATATATTATACGCATCCAATATATAATTATACACATCGCAAACATAAGTATAATAACCATCCTACTGAGCTATAACTCGAGGATGCCATCTCATAGTGCCTATCCAAATCCGAGTTTACTCACTGTACCACGGTACTAAGCCAGACTTACTCATGGTTATGGTAAAATACACAATGGTGGAGGCGGTCATGTTCCCTCTACAAGTGGAGTTACCCACATCGCACTCGAATGTGGGATAATAATGACCTAGGGATATACTCTCCCTGCTCCTCAAGCCAGGGGATTCACCCACATCGTGCAACCTCCCTGGATCGCACTAGAGAAAATATAATCTGGTTGTTCCAACCCCATACCAAAGGAAAGCCCGTGGAATCAGCCTCTAAGATACACATACACCAATCACACACAGATATATATATGTATTCATATCGTATATAATATATACAGTAATCCCATCGTATATATAATCTATATCACTTTATAAGGATTTATTTATAAAATCCAGAATATACTAATTCGTAAAAATTCCACCCTACTCACATCTTAGGATTTACTCAAATACAATCGGACCATATATTTTCTAACTAGATAAATGTATTTATACTCGCTTGCCGAAGACTTCCCGCGAACTTTACTCATCTTAAACCTTCCTTAAGTCCATAACCAGGATTGTACATTAAAATTAACCTGAGGTTCCCTCTTTCAATCCAAGGTTTACTAGCCCTCAATACCATTGTATAAGATTCCTAATATCAAATTTAGAATCCCCTAAAATTAACCTTAAGGAAGAAAATCTCAAAATGCTACCAGGACCGAATCGATTCGCTTGCCTCCGAATCGATTCGACCTGTCCGAATCAATTCGAAAATGTTCAACTTTCTTACTATCTCATACTGAATCGATTCGGCTGGTCCAAAGCCGAAATTTTGCTAAGCTTTCTAACTTCTCCAAAACCCAAATATGATCCCAATCTCCATTTAAATTATAAATAGAATTTATTTCTATGAACCCAATTTTTTTATATATCCTCAAGTATTTTAGATGTCCTAACCCTCTATTTGGGAACCTATAATATTTATCTCCAAATAATTCTAGCCTTAATTTTTTACTAACGATTTCGATCTGAGGCACCCTTCCGTAGAAAAATCATTATAAATCAAAAAATAATCAGAAAATTACGCGGTCAGTGACCACGCGATCGTATCGAAAGGATCTACATATTTCATTTTTTGACCAAGAATAGAATCGATTCGCCCTGGTCGAATCAATTCAGAAAGGACGCTAGTCACTATTCACATTCTTCTCCAAAATCCCAAATCTCCATTAATATACCTCTGAGCTTTTTATCTTCTCTCCCATCATCATCCAACCTCAAACAACCATACATAAAAATATAAAAAGGGTTTTAATCATCCTAGAACCCATAACCAAAAACTAATTTCAATTAATTCCTAAGTTACTCAAATTGCATATTATCCGGGGCTTATTCGTTAAACTTTCGAAAAACCCGTTTTGATTCACGAAAACCCATCCCGAAAATATTTGTGGTTTATCACTACCAACTATGATATGAGATTTATGCTTAAAAGAAAGAAAGAAAGTAAACAGTTGCCTCGTGGATAAAATCCGACGACCTTGAGTCGATTCCCGCGGAGTTTGGCCGAAGATCCCCTTTATTCTCTTCCTTTCTTCTCTTCCTTTCTTCTCTTCTTCTTTTTTCTCTTTTCTTTAATTTCTCCCACTCTCCCATGCTTTATATAGGGAGAAATGAGGGTTTATCCCTTATAAACCCAAAAATGACTCGTTTACTCAATTACGAGTCCCTATTAGTCCAAAAATCATCGGAACCTAAACACTACCCCTGATACTCTATTCTGACTATCTCGCCCATTCCGAAACCAACCCCGCACTCGAAATCTCCATCCGAGTCACTTAACTAAAATTCACTAATTAAATTACACTCATAAATTTCAAAAACTAATATTCAGAGAAATACCTCAAATTTGCAAATTACCCCCCATTTAGGAAATTTAATTATCCAACAAAGTGTGGGGTGTTACATACTCCCCCTTATAATGGAATTTCGCCCTCAAAATTCAGATATAACCGACACCACCATCCTAGAATCGCTAATTTCACTACGTCCTAGTACCCCCAAAGTCGAAAGGTGCTAACACGATGGTCCTCTACCATTCTCCACCTATCTCAAGGCGTATGCTCTGGCGCACTAGCATAACCACAAGCTTATCTAAATTTCTACATGCTCAAGCACTAACTCGATCGTAAGGTTAACTCTAACAACAACATGCCACACTTAGTGCTTCTATAATTGCCTATAAAGAGAACGAGCCTATAACTACCACTCTAACATCTCGAAAAGACAATACTCTCGCTAACCCTCTAAGCGTTCGCTCGTCTACAATAGGACAACTGACCTCCCTTAAAAAGGGAATTTCATTAAGGCTTGACTACTCCCGTCATTCTTTTCTCCTACTTAAGGTGTGCAAACTCTAGTTGCACCTATACAATTGGATTATCGAGTGCCTCCAACGGCGTTCCAATCAACACACTTCAATCTCTCTTATAATATCCTTACGGCATAGTCTTCCATTTTATATACTACGCCCACTACTATTACTGGCGGTATATAAAAAATTGACTTACTAAGGTGCCCATACACCTTTTTACCCGTGCACATCTGCACATCCATTATGAACGTCCGACACATAACACTCTCTCTAAACAATGGGCCTTACTTCCTCGGCGTAATACTCACACAGGGGTTTTCCTAACCCGCAAAATTCAATTTTTCTTATACTTGAAAATACAATCCATTTCAAGTTTAACCAACCAATCTTATTGTGATTAACTACCTACTAACTTCTCACTTCGGTGCCACTAATTATACAGAACTTACTTCCTAAAAATCCTAAGATCGATGCATTTTCCTAACTACGTGAAATAAGTACTATCTTAAAAATATCCCTGGTGCCCAAGACCTCTCTCAACTTTTGACATTTGCTCGGTTTCATGCGTGGGACGTCTCGCAAAGTGAAATCAAGACAAGGAACCCTCCCGTTACACTACTTCCTCGCATCGTCGGTCATCGAGATATAACGGTCTAAGGCATACTAACAGAACGTTCTAAAATCCTATCTCCAAAATCGTACCAACGCGCTTCTCTCTCTATGTCCGTATATCTTAGCGAAATGGAAAGTTTAATTAATCCGGGCGCCTACTCTCTGCCAAGATGTTACAATCATCCTACCTAAAAGATACTTCCTCTGAATTAGCCTTCTATTAAAGGCTTGGCTATAAGCCTCAAATCAATTTCCTTTACCTCGTCTCACCCACATACTTGCGGTGGGATAACCATTTCAGTGCTTTTCCATAGCACTTCCATCTCCATAAGCATGTAATTATCACACGACTCTCAGTCTATAGTATTTTCTCCACACTAGGTGACTTATCGACAAAATCAAGATCCTCGCATCCCATAACATCTATCCAGTCCCAACGTCGTTAATGTTCATGCACGGAGCATCTCTCAAGAAAAATTCAAATAAGGAACCCCTTCTATACACTACTGCTTAACTTTGTCGATCGTGGAGGTTCGTTAGCTTAAATTATGAAACTGAGAAATCCTATCCTATCAACAAAAATGTGGTCATAACTCCTATTTCTTTCCAGGAGTTACACCACCAAGCGCTCGTACTAACACTAAGTCTTTTGCACCTATATCAATGATCGTAAACTCACAGCTAAAATCATACCTATAAGGTCGCCATGCACTTGTATCATAATAATAAAATAGCTGCTTGCCGAAGTTCCATCTACCCATAATAACAAAGGCGAACTCAACCTGTATCCAGGTGAGATATCGCAATAATTACCTGTTCCACCCTGGAACCATGGACACGATAGTCTTGCAATCATTAGCCTACCATCGCTCCGAAAATCCACAATTACATTACTCTTTTGATAGTACCATACTCGTTTAATACATATAGAACGAGCAGTGCAAACCAGATATATATTCAAAATATCAACCCCGCTACCGCAGAAAAACACATAGACATACTCTATATAATATTATTGTTAGCACCACAAAGTTCAAATGACACACACGAATCTAGAGCTAACAAAATACCGCGAGTCTATCTAGTCACACCAAATATACCTCCTCCATCTAAGGTGAAACTCATAACAACAACTTCGCCAATCTCCCTAGCTACTCCAAATGGTTCTCGAACATGGTACACCTGCCTTAACAGAACCCCAAAACTACTTTAATCATTTCCCCACCTAGGCACCCTACTCTCGTCCTTTAACTCCTATCCGGAAAGATCAAAGTGTGTGGTTGTACACTCCACATTGCAACATTTCCCCATCTCTGGCCACCCTGAACATGTTAAGGTTATTAGTATATCGGACTCTATAGTCTCGATCCTGACAATCACCTTCATAATCCCCTTAACTTCTTCGTTAAAAGGAAACTCCACTACTGGCCTCAACAACCCTATTTCAATGAATTCCCCGGGTAAATGTTCACCAGTGGGGTTCTACAAACACAACTTCTCCATATCATTATTTATTCACTGTCGGCCTCTGACCGATCCTTATGTGAATAATTCAAAATTGCATTCTTTTTGTTCCCACCATTTCAATATTTCTCCCACGAGTGAAAAAAATTTCCTCAAATTTTCACATCTGGGCATTTCCATACTCTGCTCTAAGACAAAGCTTCTGAGCCTTCTACTTCTGCTGAATCATGTTACATTGACTTTGTATAACTTAAATTCAACGTATGGTCCTAATCAAATACCCTTTTTAAACTTTTTCCCCCAACTTCAACTTACAGTTCCAACTAAGCCACACCTCCTTCTATTCTCATAACGACCTTCCGTAGCCGCCCTTCCTCAATCAGCACACGAACCTAGAACGAGCACGCAAAATATTTTATATAATCTTATATAATGTCACAAGAACGAAATCTCACAAGAGGAATTAATAATCCTAATCATAAGGCTTTATATCAAACCGAAAGCAATGCTAAAAGCGTAGTGCGTTCGCACAGATTCTTAAGGACACTAGAACCTGATGCTCTGATACCATCTGTGACACCCTGCCTAATTAAATACTGGGTAATTAATACTATACCAAATTAAAATAGGAGTCTCATATAGTTCATTCTTAGCATCACTATCTAAAACAAAATTAATTACTAATAACCAATTAGGTTGGCGTCAAAATTTTACTTAACTAGTCTTTTTAAACAAGCCATTGAAATAAGACATCCACACAGATTTATATAAAGAACTAAAATAAAGTAAAATAACCAAATACTCAGTTTAACATCATACAACCAAATAAAAATGGTCGCACTGAAAGTTGGTAAACGAATAACTGAATGAAATTGGGTTATTAACCCGAATGTTTATACAGTACCTCCTATCTAGATTACAAGGATCGAAGCATCTACAGTAAACCTGCATGCATCCACAGCTGCTGCAGCAGACGTCTGACTCAAAGGAATCGCCATCCAGGCGTCCCTGTGTCTGGACACCTATATATATATACATAACAAAAGAGAGGAAAAAAATAAATTGTGAAAATATTTTGCAAGTGCATAAATGTTATATTTAAAAATAGATTTATCTCATATTTAAATTGGTATCGCACTGTCATGAGATACCCCTCACCCCTCTTCTAATATTGCACACCTAACGCATCCGTTTAAGACTTCCAAGTTAATTTACCCGGCCTAACTAATCTAATTCACCTGTCTTCTAGAAACCTCGAAAACCTGAGTACTAAGGTCTAAACTTCTTTCCATTCTCAACACTGCATTGCATTCGTGTGTGGGGTGTCTCGGGAAGCGAAATCCAAACAAGGAACCCCCCGATAAATTGCTACTTGGCAGGGTCGATCATCGAGATCCATTATACCCTCAGTACACAAAGTATATATATAAAAACTGATTTTATTATACCTATTATAAAAGTAAGTCCGGATAAAATCTCCTGGAATGAGATTACATCCTTATTCATTTATATATAAATTCGGATCTAAATCTATCGGAAGGGGGATAATACACCTTATTAGGCTTTTCACTTTATATACATAAGTATATTATATGATGTCTCATTTACATATACAAACAATATACTATACGCATCCTGTATATAATTATACATATCGCAAACATAAGTATAAAAACCATCGTACCGAGCTATAACTCGAGGATGCCGTCTCATAGTTCCTATCGAAATCCGAGTTTACTCAATGTACCACGGTACCAGTCCAGACTTACTCATGGTTATGGTACAATACACAACGGTGGAGGCAGTCATGTTCCCTATGCAAGTGGAGTTACACACATCGCACTTGAACAGGGGATGATAATGACCTGGGGATATGCTCTCCCTGCTCCACACGCCAGGGGATTCACCCACATCGCGCAACCTCCCTGGATCGCACTAGAGAAAATATAATCTGGTTGTTCCAACCCTATACCAAAGGAGAGCCTGTGGAATTAGCCTCTAAGATACACATACACCAATCACGCACAGATATATATGTATTGATATCATATATAATATACACAGTAATCCCATCGTATATAAAATCTATATCACTTTATAAGGATTTATTTATAAAATCCGGAATATACCAATTCGTAAAAATTCCACCCTACTCACATCTTAGGATTTACTCAAATACAATCGGCCCATATGTTTTCTAACTAGATAAATATATTTATACTCGCTTGCCGAAGACTTCCCGCGAACTTTACTCATCTTAAAACTTCCTTAAGTCCATACCCCGGATTGTATACTAAAATTAACCTGAGATTCCCTCTTTCGATCCATGGTTTACTAACCCTCAATACCATTTTATAGGAGTCCTAATATCAAATTTAGAATCCCTTAAAATGAATCTCCAAATTTATAATTTCACTTTCCTTAACCTTAAGGAAGAAAATCTCAGAATGCTGCCAGGATCAAATCGATTTGGCTTGTCCGAATCGATTCGCTTGCCCCCGAATCGATTCGGCCTGTCTGTATCGATTCGAAAATGTTCAACTTTCTTATTGTCTCATACCGAATCGATTCGGCTGGTCCAAAGCCAAAATTTTGCTAAGGTTTCTAACTTCTCCAAAACCCAAATATCATCCCAATCTCCATTTAAAATATAACTCGGATTTATTTCTATGAAACCAAAGTTTTTATATCTCCTCAAGTATTTTAGAGGTCCTAACCCTCTATTTGGGAACCTATAATATTTATCTCCAAATAATTCTAGCCTTAATTTTTACTAACGATTTCGATCTCGGACACCCTTCCGTAGAAAAACCATTATAAATCCAAAAAATAATCAGTAAAATATGCGGTCAGCGCCCATGCGACTATATCGAAAAGATCCACAAATTTCACTTTTTTAACCAAGAGCCGAATCGATTCTCCCTGGGCAAATCAATTCGGAAAGGATGCTGGTCACTATTTACCTTCTTCTCCAAAATCCCAAACCTCCATTAATACATCTCTGAGCTATTTATCTTCTCTCCCATCATCATCCAACTTCAAACAACCATATATACACACATAACAAGGGTTATAATCATCCTAGAACCCATAACCAACAACTAATTTCTGTTAATTACTAAGTTACTCAAATTGTATATAATCTGGGGCTTATTCGTTAAACTTCTTAAAAACCTATTTTGATTCACGAAAACCCATCCCGAAAATCTTTGTGGTTTATCACTACCAACTATGATATGAGATTTATGCTTAAAATAAAGAAAGCAAGTAAACACTTGCCTCGTCGATAAAATTCGACGACCTCGAGTCGAATCCCGCGGAGTTTGGTCGAAGATCCCCTTTTCTCTCTTCCTTTCTCCTCTTCCTTTCTTCTCTTCTTGTTTTCTCTCTTTTATTTCCTTTCTCCCACTCTCCCGTGCTTTATATAGGGAGAAATGAGGGTTTATCTCTTTTAAACCCAAAAATGACTCGTTTACTCAATTACGAGTCCCTATTAGTCCAAAAATCACCGGAACCTAAACACTACCCCCGGATACTCTAATCTGACTATCTCGGCCGTTCCGAAATCAACTGCGCACTCGAAATATCCATTCAAGTCACTTAACTAAAATTCACTAATTAAATTACACTCATAAATTCCAAAAATTATTATTCAGAGAAATTCCTCAAATTTCCAAATTACCCCCCTCCCCCCCCCCCCCCCCCACCCATTTAGCAAATTTAATTTTCCCCAAAAGTGCGGGATGTTACACTACCACAATATGAACATGTGTAAACGGGTGGAATGGCACCTATGGGTTGACCTTTTCTAACATCTTGAGGAACAGTTGACCCTCTAAAACAAATAATGGTTTTGTCTTTGGCAATGGAAGTATTAGAACACGACGATCCATTACCATCACTATCAAACCTACTTGAATCATTTAAATCATTTTTCAACTTTAAAATATTTGATGCAAGTAATGAATTAGACTCTTCCAAAGATAGGGATTTCCTTTTCAAATTATCAATTAAACTTAAAAGTTTATTGCGCTTCCCCTTAATTAAAACAAACTTATCCCTAAGAGTCTTTTCATGTGCCGTAAAATCATCGATTAATTTTTTATCATCGACGGCACAAATGGGAACCCTAGAATTTTTAAGTCCTCTAATTCCTTCTCTAAAACTAGGACTCTCTCATCACTCTCCTTTTTGGCAATTTTCAAAAAATCAAAATCAATACACAATTTACCAAAGTGCTCACGACAAATATCACTTTGAGTTTGAAATGCTTGCAAATATTCAGTCTTACTTTTAAAGAGAGAATTTTCTTTTTCCAAAACTTTAATTCTTTTGAAAAGTTTCAAATTCAAACTTTTTAATTTTCAGCATGGTGGTGAACTTTTTCAAAACTAGGCTCCTCATTAAATGGGCGTTCCATTTGCAAAATTGCGATTTTTCACAAACTTGATTTTTATAAAAAAATCAATATCACACAATTTTTTGCGAAAAACAAATATCACGCGATAAATTAGAGCAGCCCGCTCTGATACCAATTTGTAAAACGTATGACGTGTGATAATTGATTAAATTCGCAAATTTCTAATTTGGCACACTTATTTAATTAGAGTCTATTTCGAAATAGCCCTTAAACAAACAACTACGTGTGTGCCTGTGTCAAACCATAAATAAAGCATGCGACACAAATTTCGGGAAAAATCCCCGGAGGGAAAAACCTTTTATTTCATTATAATAAGTAAATTGCAACATACACGGATTACAATGAAATACAGTGACACATGAATACCCGCAGGCGTCGATCGGCGTCGTCAACAATGAATCCACATGCAACCAACCCACATGGACCACAGTCCAATCAGCAAAGGAAGAACCGCAGCACTCCTCAATGGCACGCAACTATAAAACATCGTAGAGACTCCCTCAGCAATAACACGCAGCCCTCGGATGCATTGATCTCCCCATAAAGATGAACATAAGCAAAGTAGTGTTCTTGGGTTTCAAAAGGATTCATAAAAATATGGGAATGGTGTGTGAATCAAAACATCAGTTTTTGGGACACAAAAATATGAAGACTTGAGCTAATAGAACTCTCAAAAACATCTCTCCAAGTCTTAAAAATTACTCCCCCTAACCGGTTCTGTTGTACCCCGAACCGGTTCACTATGCGGTTCACGGTACCTGGTTGGTTTGGGGTTAAAATAAAAACAACATTCTTCTAAGTAATTTTCACCATCTTCAAAAGGTCGTAACTCCTTTACTGTATCTCAAATTAAGGTGCCATTTCTTCCAGTATCTTCGTGGCGTCGAGGTCTTCACCTTTCTTGTTGAGAAGACCTCCGGAATATGATTGTAAAATTACCAAAATGCCCTTGAACTTTCCTATCTTGCCTTTTTTCATTATTTTGGCTTTTCTAGCGTACCACTTGCATAAAATATATAAAATCGTGGAACATGAAGTCGTTGAGTCAGAAGAGGGACACTTGATGGAGATGTTGAATGCTTGATTTGGATAGAATCCGTCATGTGATATCATGAAGTGACGTGACAAATGTAGCAGCGTACGACATACACAAATGTAATATATCAGACATGAGAAAAATGTCCTTACACTATGCGCGGTAGTGGTAATCATAGGTGTACGTGCATGCTTAGCAGAGTCTAAACCAAATTTCTTCACTAGGTCTCTAGCATACTTGGATTGGGAGATGAACATCCCATCCTCTAGCTGACAAACCTGGAGACCAAGGAAGAAAGTAAGCTCACCTACCATGCTCATCTCAAACTCACTTTTCATCTCCTCCTCAAAGTGGTGAGCATGCTGGGAGAACGTGGATCCAAAGACTATATCGTCCACATAGACCTAGGCAACCAAAATAGCACCGTCACCTGTCCTGACGAATAACATCATATTAACTCCCCCTCTCTTAAAGCCACGGGCTAAGAGATAGGAAGTAAGCCTCTCGTACCAAGCATGGGGTGCTTGATTCAAACCATACAAGGCTTTCATCAGATAGTAGACGTGCTCAGGGTGCGTAGGGTCTTCAAACCCTTTTGGTTGTTCCACATAAACCTCCTCCTGTAGAATGCCATTTAGAAAGGCACTCTGAACATCCATCTGATATAACATGAAGCGCAGATGACATGCGATGGTGAGTAGTAAGAGGATGGACTCAAGCCTCGAAATAGGAGCAAATGTCTCCCCAAAGTCTACACCCTCTATCTGTGTGTAGCCTTAAGCGACAAACTTAGCCTTTTTTCTGATTATGGTACCATTTTCATCCATTATATTCTTGAAAATCCACCTGGTACCTATCACATTCATCTCACTAGGTCAGGGGACAAGTTCCCAGACATTGTTCTTTCTAAACTGAAGCAACTCATCCTTCATAGCAGATATCCAGTGTTCATCCTTGAGAGCTTCTGTGTGATTCTTGGGCTCGACTGTGGACGTGTAGAAAAAATGACTAACAACGTTATCTAGCTAAACACGAGTCTTAACCCCTAAAGTGGGATCGCCTACAATGGAAGCAGGTTCATGACTCTTGAGAACCCAAGCATAAGTGTCCCCTAGCACAATAATAGGGTCCACAGGGTGGGGGTGAGGGACAAGTAAATCGCGGCAAGAAAAATCTTCATCCTTACACTGAAGGCTAGGATCAATAATTGTCGTAGGTTCATCATCTTTCACGGTGACGTCTATTGACTCCATGACCTTAGAGATATTCAGGTTGAAAACCATGTATGCTCTACTATTTGATGAATATCCAAGAAAAATTCCCTCGTCACTTCGGGAGTCAAACTTTCCTAATTACTCTCTATCCCATAGGATATCCTAATGACTGTTTAATTTTCACTAATGGAAGTAAGAAAAGTTTTCTCGGCTTAATGAAATTTTTACATCAGTATGAAGCTACCACTGGCCAGCTTATTAACATCTCGAAAATGACTTTTACGGTGAGTACATCCCCTACACATCGTCATATCATCAAGGCCAATACTGGTTTCAAGGAGTCATCACTCCAACTTATATACCTCGGTGTTTCGCTTTACACAAGTAGGACGACTGCAACTCTATTTCAAAAGGTTGGAGGCTGCAATGCGCCAAAAAATTAATACTTGGTATGGGAAAATGCTTAACCACAGCGGACGTTTGGTACTTCTTAGAGCAGTGCTACAGTCCATGACGTTCCATCTCTTCTGTGTCCTTGATCCTCCTCTAGCTGTCATACAGAGATTATAGACGCTGTTTGATGAAATAACTTTTGCGTATACATTTTTCCATCATTGCTTGAAAAGATCTTCAATCAAAATCCTTAAAATACCTACAAAATATATATCAAACTCAAGTGTAGAGTGGTAATTAAGGATGTCTATCCTAATCTAGGGAGTGAACATGCTAAGCAAGAGAGTATTATGAATATAATTCACTTGATCACTTTTTTTTTTGGGGGGGGGGGTCTAATTTTTTTATCTTTTTCAAATATTAAAACAAGTAGGTGAGGTGAGGTGAATTAACTCTAAACTAATATAAGAGATGAAATTAACAAACTAACTAGTGTGCCAAATAAGAACTAAGTAAAAACAAATGAGATGAACTTAAATTTTAGAAAAATTCGAGGAATGAAACTTAACCACCACTTTATCAATTAAATGTGTTAATTATTCTAGTATACTAATTTTCCAAATATTAATTCATCTTATCAATTAATTCTCATCAATTGACAAAACAAACTAATATAATTTAGTTAATCTAATTTTCATTCCCACAACTCAATTGAATAATTGATTTAGAAGTATTATATTAATCACTCACTAGAGTAAATCCATATAATAAATCTTAAATGAAATAAAATTTTAATATATGAGTATAATAAAATTTAATATAATCTAATTAGTGAGTCAAACAATCTCTAGCTTGAATCCACAAATTAAGAGTATATTAGATTTTAATCCTTTCTCAAGGATAGTTTGCCATTTCTCAATGCATAAACTCAAGTAGGAATGAAAAGAAAAATCAACTAAATGAAACAAAGTAGACTAGATTAATTAATACATTCAATTAATTGTATGGGGCTTCATTTCACTCCTTGAATGGAGTGATTAGCCAACCATAGTCACAATTCAATTATTAACAATCTAATAAAACATACTAAAAAAATTAAAGAGAAAGATAAAAGAGATTCAAACCAACATATAGGAGAGAAGCAATTGCACTTATATTCAATCCAATATTCACTCAAGTGTGTACAATTTTTCTCTCTAGAATTCACTAATTTTTCTCTCTTTCCCTAACTCTCTCTCTCTAGTCTTCTTCTCTCAAAAGCCTCCTTTCTTAAATTGGGGTCTTCATCTTCTTTTTATACTATGCATGGAACTAGGGGTAAAATGGGATGATAAGGGTTTATGGGATATGGAAGGTATTTGGATGAAGGTTAATTAGGAATTTTAATGGAGGGTGCATGTGGATGGTGAGGTGTGGGGATAAGTGGGTGAGGGAATAAAAATCTGATATTGTTATGGGGGTATTTTTGGGTATTGGATTTAAAGTTGGTACTTGGGGGTATAAGGGGTAAAAGGGTTTAAGTTGGATTATTAGGAACATGTGGGTTATTTATGGTTTTATTATTTGGTTTGTGAGATTGGCTTGGGTTTGTTTGTTGGTAGGCTGATAGAAATTGTGAGGCTTGGCTTAAAAGGGACATGGGTTTGAAATGGGTCTTTATTGGATAAGGGGATTCGGGTTTGGGTTGGAAAGGAAGGTAGCTACGAGTTAGTGTCCAGGTTGGAGTAGGCAGCGGGGTAAAGGGATTGGAGAGGATCAGGTCGGCGGCGGGAGAGCGAAGGGAGGTCGTCAGCGCCGACGAGGGGAAGAGGGTTCCGGTGGTTCTGACTGGAGTCAGATTGTGAAGGGGTTGTTGCTCGGGTTGGCAACGCAGGTCTGTCGGGCTGGTATGGTGATAGGGCACCGGCGACGGGCTTCGGGTCAGGGCCGTGAGGTCGTGGGTAACCCACCGGAGGAGTTATCTCGCCGGTGAGTGAATGGTTTCGGGGATAGAGAGCGGAGAGCTGCTGGGGGTAGACGTTGCCGGCTGGAGGGTTCTCCGGCAATGAGGTTGAGGGTAGCAGGGGTCAGGTAGTGGTGTTGGGTTTTGAGGTTTTTGCAGGTGGGTTATGGTAGTGGTGGGTTTTGTGTTTGTTAATGGTGGGTGAGGAGAGAGAGTGTGGTGTGGGTTAGGAAGAATATTATGTATGGGGGGTTAGTGTGTATGTGAGGTGTAGGGTGTATGGTGGGGATAAGGGTTGGTAGTGTTAGGGTGTGTGTTAGTGTGTTTAATTTGTGATCCTTAAAAATATAATACTTAAATTAAAAATGAAATAAAATAAAATTAACCTAAAATAAAAATTTTAACTAAAATAAAAATCAATAAAAAAAATGACACGACACACGATAAGAACTCTAAAAACTAAACACGACTCAATAAAAATTGAAAATAAAAACTAATAAACTAATAATGAAATAAAACAAAATAAAATAATAATAAACTAACTAAAAACTAAGAAACTAAAAGAAATTATAAAAACTAATACACGACGCCCTAAAATATAAAAATTCGTAAAAATATATACATGACTCAAATGAAATAAAATACTAAAATAAATCCTAAAAATAAAATGACACAAATAAAAAAATTTAGGTAAAAGAAATAAACCACACCATTCCACTTTCCACATGATTTCGCCCCCATCTATTCTACACACCTCTCACCCTCCCCACTTCCCACATCACTACACTCTATGGGATATCCGTTCTGTCCATTCCACACCTGTTTATACCCATGAGCGGGTCCGAGAGTGGATTACCCTACCCCCTCACGATGAACCCCCTTCCCCCCTACCTCATTCCACCCCCGCATTTGAGCCACCCCCTTCTACTGAGTGGCACACCGATGTTTCTCCTTTTGACTCCCTGGGACCAAAGGTTACTCCATATGTACCCCTTCCCCAGCACCATTATTTTTTATGTTATCAAAAGGGGCACTAGATGAACCACTGCCCAAACAGCCAACCGTTGGTCCCCCCACCACCTGCTTCCCCACCTCGATACTCTCCCACCTCATACCACTCCTCCCCTAGATCCATCTCCCCCACCCGATCATGCACCCCTAGTTTCTCTTCCAGCTCCTGAACCTCCTCATATACCGCGTCGTAGGATCCCATAGCGAGCCTTACATACCGAGCCTCCTCCAGGCGATGATGATCTAGATGAGGATACCCTCGCTCTTCCTAGTGGTTATGTTGTCTCACGGTTGCCCCTTCAGTTATCATCCAGGAGCATGCAAGCTGATATTAGAGTGGATGTTCCCATGTTTTATGGCCACCTATAGCCTGATCCCGTTGTTGATTGGATTGCCGCCATGGAGCAAATTTTTGAGTATAAACGGCTTAAGGGTCATCGGTATGTTCTCTTAGCGATAACTAAGTTTCAAAGCTATGCTAGTATCTGGTGGAATGATTTGGAGTAGCGACGTGCCATTGAGGGCATTCCCCTCATCCAGTCTTGGATAGAGATCCGTGCACAGTTGATGTCTGCTTTCCTTCTAGACACTTATGAGCGTGACTTATTTCTGCGCGTTCAGTCCCTTCGCTAGGACTCCACAGTTTTGGACTACACCGAGCGATTTCAACTTCTCTACACTCGAGGTCACCTCAGCAAGAGTGAGGAGCAATGCATTAGCTGTTATATTCATGGACTTTAGGGATACATAAAACATAATCTTGCTTTGCGGGAGGTCACTTCTTTTTCCATGACGGTAGAGTATGCCACCAAGGTGGAGTCCTTCCACCAGACTGCCCCTCCACCACGTAGCTACTCCATGCCTACTCCTCCAACACCAGTGACTTCTGTACCTATTGAGACTCCTTCCACCACTACGCCCCCTACTGACACGATTCCTCTTGCTCCTCCTCATCCGGTCACTTTCAAATGCTATAATTGCAGGGTGATGGCCCAACGTGCCTCTGATTGCTCTCTTCCTCGTCATCGAGCTCTCTTAGCTTCTAGGGACCCTGACTACATTGAGAAGGCACCGAAGATACCTTCCCAACCATCTCGCATCACGATCCTTGATGGTGACACGGGCATCCTTCCCCTCAGAGTTCGAGAACGAACTCGTTCAAGGGGGGAAGAGTGATGTGAATCAGGGACGTGGTCGTCATTTTAGCATTTTTTAGTATTTCTTTTATTTTAAGCATTGCTTGTATTTTTTCGTTTTCTTTTGTATTTAAAGGTAGGAAGGTTATTTGACCTTAGGGGCCCAATTGTAATTAGTCACTTAACTTAATGGACAAGTAACCTTCCCCCTTTAAATACCCCTTTATAGGCTCATTTGAGTCATTCTTCCATTTTAAGATATTTGATTAGAGAGATTTTGATAGAGAATTATCTTTTCTTGCTCCCATTGACTTCACTAAAGTCAGTTTGATAATGCTCAGATTTGTTTTAATCATTATTTGGATTTTGTAAAAACAATAAATGTAATTAGTAGTATAGAGATGGTTTTGTTATTTCATTTATTGGTTGTTTTTGCTTGATTTGATTTTGATACAAGAATATTTGCTGGCCATTGATCTCTTGTAATCTATTTGTTCACAGGTTAGGAATTCTATTTCCATTGGCATTATGCACAGGGGTGTTTTGATCATCTAGGTCCCACTGTGATGGAGGTCAGTCGGTGAAGCCAAGATGTTTTTAAAAATATCCATGGTGGCGGCTCAAGAAGTGGATTATTCTACAGCAACAACACTAAATTGCAGTGTCAACTAAGTCTTTCCATAAGATTTATCGTTAGGATTTAAAAAAAGATGATGTTTTGGCTCGCTTTGCTCTATCAATGATTCCTAGCTTCCAGTGTCGAAGGATTATTGGAACGATGGATAGTGGAATTCAAATCTGTTGCATTCTTTACTACCTGTAAATGCTATTAGCCCTATTACAACCTTTAATCCAAGTTATAATAAAAGTTGGGTTGCCCATGGGTCGGTTCTGGTCGGACCCAGTCGGGCTCAGGCAAGGCCTGAAAATATTTAAGCAATCCCAAGCGCACTCAGGCCCGACTCGAGCCTCATTATGTAATCCCAAGCCGGCCCAAGTCTGGAAACTTCTTGCCCAGGCCCGGACCAAATTTGTTTTTTACTCAAATTTATGACCTATTTTATTGTTTAGAATTTTTTTTAGAATGTACTCTTAAGACTAAGAGTAAATAAAGCCTAAAATTAATATTTCTAAATGTTATCCAAGCCCAGTTCGCTGACCTATTTTCCTTACCCAAGCCCTATTTTCTTTTTGGGCGGGCTGAGCGGACTTGTTGGGTTCGGGCATGTGGCCACCCCCAATTGTAAGGGATAGGTCACTCTAGATGGGTCTGCTACATCTAATGGTATATAGTCAGTCTCTTCCTCATGGGATGTTATGAGAAAAAGGAAAAGGTATTCTTTTGCTTATTATCACATTTGACATAAATGCATTCTATAAAAATCTCCATTCTAATGTGTAAAGTGTTGCAAAACTTTCTTCCTATTGAATATGTCATTCTCAAAATTGGTATTAGACATTGTTCCAAATATAGAGGCTATTTCTCTAGATCTTCTTCTGATGACACATTGCAGCACATGTTTGTGTCTAGTGAGGTGGCTAAAGAGGTTTGGGACTAATATTTTACACATTTCGGTATGGGCTGCTATCTCTCATGTATTCATTTTATCCTTAATACCTAGCAGCTCAGAGTAAATAAGCACTCGATTGATGGGTGATATTCCAAATTGATCCTTATATTGACTGTTGGGAGTTATGGAAAGCTCGTAATAGATCACACTTTTACAACGTGAGGCCAACCGTTCGTGGTATTGTTCAGCAATCTATTAGACTTATATTGGATATTTTCAAAGTTCCTACTCCATGGAAAATTCAGTGCTTAGACCCCAATGCAGCCAAGTTCTTCCAAATTATAACCTCTAGTTATAAGACAATGGTCTTAGCTATCAAGTGGATGGATCCTCCTACAAACATGATGATGCTCAATATCGCATGGATCTAATGGTTATTCCTTCTATTCGGATTAAATTTACATGATGATAGGGTGGGTGTATAAGTTATGGTGATTTTTTTTATAGTTGTTTAGTGTAGTCTAATTTTTTTTCTTGGTGCTTGTAATGGGGTTAATTATAAAATCCCATATTAATGGTTTTCTAGTATCATTCGTCTCGTTTTGGCTCATCGGTTGCCTGGTCACGCATCTTTTGTTTCTTTTTGGTACTTTAAACATGTAAATGCCACTAACGAGATGCTATATCTACTTTGGATTACATAGAAAAAACTCTTTCTCCCACCCTTCGTTCCATGGTTATTATATTTATATGCTGCATATAATTCATTGCCCCTCTTATTAATTTAGTGCCCTTATGGACTGCATCATAGAATGAATTTCCTTCATTTTCAAGAAACCAGAAGAATGGGTCTTTGAGATCAATATTCACATTGTTTCATATATTTTCATCTCAGTGGACTTCATTAAGATATGACTTTAGAAGGTTATATGTTTTTAAATGAAAACCAGTGATTCAATGCCAATATTTATTGATCTCATGGGTAAGATCACATATTTTTTAAATGAACGAGGGCAGGGGTAAGATGACATATTTTTCTTTTGGTATTGTCCCCCTTTTCATAAGTTGTCATTCTTTTTGGTCCTTCTACAAAACAAATTGATTCTAAATAATTTATTGCTAATATTGATGATGGTTGGCAGAATCGAACATTTTTATTGGTTAGATATATCAAGTTGGTTTGCTTAAGAGTTTATTTTACTACCATTTTGTCCCGTTTCATATTGATGATTAAATTTTATACTAAAATTATTTCATTTTTGCAGCGAGGACAAGTTAAAAACGGCACATATTTGGGAGTATTGGTGGCATTAGATGGAAATGGTATGTAATAAATGGGGAAGGTGTTTTTGGTCTCTCCCAACTGGTGGTCCAAATTGAACCTTAAAAAACATTGAAGTCATTGGAAAGGTAATTTTTTTTGTGAAAGATGTGATGAGATGTGTTGGGAAGGTAATTTGGTCAAAAGGAAGAGAGATTAAAAACAGAGGTAGAGCTTGTATCTTTATGGTGGCTATAGGTACCCAAAATTCATTGTGGGGGAGGAGGGGGGGGGGGGGGCTAGGGGGCTTGTGCGAGTGCGTTAATTGGACAATTTTTCAAATTTGTAAAATTTGATAGCGCCACCAAAGCACCTGTATATATTTGTATATAAGCTTATATATATATATATATATATGTGTGTGTGTGTGTGTGTGTGTGTGTGTGTGTTGGTGTGTTATAATTTAGTATAGTTAATGATACAATGATTGTTCCTTAACAGTGCATGTAAATTTGATATACTTGGATCCACAAAAATCAAGGAAATCATTCATCATGTATGTTTGGGTGTTATCCCACATCGGTCATTTACTTGAGTTCCAAATGTATAAATCTAAATAGTTTATATGTCTGATGTATTGCATGACACATCCTGCATCTGTTAGAGCATGGTTACGAGTTATTGTCGGGCCTTGCTGATTTTACAAGAAGCCAAAATTAGTTGACCTTTTATTCTTTTCATTTGTTTTCTCCGATTTTCTTCCATAAAGGACTTTGACTCATTTAGTGTGTGATTTTGAGTTCAAAAATACCTGTATCGGTCCCTTATATGCTTGAGCTCTAAAATTCACGATTTCAGCGTTTACACGTTAGGATAATTATTGTATTATTATCAAGGAAGGAAGAAAAAATTATTCATCTCTTTTACAATATTTGACGGAATTGTTTGCATACAGAAAAATGTACCTACGGAATATTCTGGATTTTATATTGGGTAAAGTGCACCCCCCTAAAATATAAAAAAATTTATAGAAACCCCCTAGAAAGATTTTGATGCAAAACACCTCCCTTGAATACTAAATTTGTTGCAAGCACGTCCCTATGTTGCTGAAAATTCCCCAAAAGTAGGTCATTGCATCAAAATGCATAGTTATGAAATTTTTGTTGCAAACACTTCCCTTGTGCTTCTAAAAACATTGCTAAAATGCCTCCAATAGGGGGGTCTTACAAAAAAATTGATAGCTCAGGGATGTTTTTTTTGTGTGTGTGTCTGTGTGAACTTTCCTTTCCCACTTGTGAAAATGCTGGTTGTTTATATTTATGAATTTTTGATATGTTGATGACAAAGGGTATTATTTTTCCGTAATGAACATATCTACATGTATCTGCACTTTTTGATAAAATTCATATGTTTTGCACAGTTTTGAATGTGATAATGTGTTGATAAAAATATATTTCTTTTTGTGCAGATGAAGACCGCAATTCAAGGTGCCCCATTTGTTGCGGGTTACATTAATTAGGAGTTAGGTGGATGAAGTTGGAAATGCTAATTGTTGGGTATTATGTATATTACCATTACAATCTTATATCTTCTGGTCGAGAGAGACAGAGGTATGCGTATATAAGCGCTTTATATCACACTCCATCCTTGTCCAAATTAGGCCGCAGCATAAGGCACTGCCTCGGCTCACACACAAATAAAAGAGCAAACCTATGGCTAGACTTAATGACATAGATAAACCATTCCCTCAAAATCATCTCAGACATAAGCATGCTAACACATCAAAACATAATGATGTTTAAGGCCTCTTTTGGGTTGCCAGCATCATTTTGGTAAATTTTAGCCCAGTGTAGGTCACCAACATCATTTTGCTAAGTTTTTATTTTGGGTCGCCTAGGTCATTTTGGTATATTTGGCCTTTTGTTGTCGTTGGTGGTCTTAATTTTTGATTGGGGTCATTTCAATCATTTATACCCTATAAAAATCTTATTAGAGAACAGTAGTAGTATGTACGTGTGGTAATTGTATTCACAAATGAAGACAATGAAATCAATGGCCAACATTCAAGCTGATGAGTCATTCATTGTCAATTAAACATAGTCGCGTTGGCGGCTGAGATCAAATGCATAGAAAGAGAGGTGGGACAATTAAAGGACTACATTTCCACCTGAATTCAATCACCAAACCAACTGCCATGCACCAACCTTGGTTCTCCGTACACTTTGTTAATAGGGGTGATGACATTTATGGGTGGAGGGAGGGCTTAACTAGGTGGTCGTGAAGATGTTAGAAAGGACTCCAGGGGGATGAATGGACATATGGGGTTTGCGGCTAAGAACCGGAGCACAAAGGCTCCACCAAAGGCAATTTCCTCCACTATCAAAGTCCTTGGGGAACAACCACCTTCTGCAGATGTCATTCTAATCGAGGGATTACCCCCTTGAAAGGTGAAACATTGACCAACCGACCCTCGTTTTATGATTTCTTCCCCTACCGAATCCCAACACTCGAGGTAATGAAAGAAATACCGTGGGTAAAAAGCGTCCTCAACAACTGGCACTATGTCCCTAGCCTTGGTCAACTACGACAGAGGATCAAGAGTTGAGATCAACCGTTCACCATTGATGACCTTGTTTTTCTCCCAACAATGCTCCCACTTCATCATGAGGTAAAACCTAAGAGTGATTCATTATTTAATTCCATACGTGAGCCTAAAAATGATCTTGTGAAAGATAAGTTTATGAAGAAGAAATGAATGGTTTATGTAATAATGCAGTAGAGTTAGTGGGAAAAAACAGGGGTGGTTGTGAGCTGTGAACAATAGATTTTTTTTTTGAATTTTTCAGTTGTCAGGTTTATCATCTATGAGGGAATTGCAAACCCTTCTAAAAAAACAATGTGAATCTTAGTGGATGCTTTTATAAAGTCTCACATACAATTATCTTTTCACACTATTTAATTTTTGGGCAGTAAATTACAAAAAAGTGCAACATATTTAAATTATTTTTCACTTTGGGTAACCTACATTTGTTTTTTTGACAATAATGATGATGTATATACGAAACAAAATTTTACCTAAGACTAAAGTTTGCTTTACACACTTGGTTGTTCTAGTGGCAACTTAGCTCTTCCTTAAAGGTGGAAATTCCATGGGTAATTGTTTTATATATTATGCACAAACAAAACTCAATTTAATATATCCTTTTTCCAATTACTTGGGGTTGGGTACATGAACCTATTTGTTCATTATTGTCTATTTAGCGTAACGTACTCTGTTAAACCACTATTTTATAATTTATGCAAGTGTGTCATCAGAGTATTCATATGGAGTACCATATATGATGTTTATTGAGCCGGATTTCTCTAATTTATTAGAGATATTTTTTAGTAGTGAATGTGGTTATAAGGATTCTAGGATATGGGACGCCTTACTTGTAACTTGTAAGTCAATAAATTTTATACTTTCTATGCTTCACATTTTTTTTATTTTTTTATTTTTTTCGACACAATGTTGCAGTCCTCTTTATTTGTGATTATTTTAAACATATTAAGGTAAGCAATATCACATTCACAAGCTCAATGGTTACTGGAAAGAAGTTAATGGAAAGTGTTGGATATCAAATTAGTAATATTGTATGTTATTATTAGTCCCACCTATTTTGGGCTTTAGTTATTAAACTTATTTTACTATTTACCATGTACTTCTAGGCCCTTCCATTGTGTAATATAAATATCATAATCTGGCACCATTATTGGCAAGCCATTACATCACAAAAATTATCTTGGTATCAGAGCTGAAATCAAACCCTAACCAAAATCAAACCCTAAACCTCTAAACTCACCCCTACCAATCAAATCCTAGAATCAAAACCCTAGTCCCAGATATGGTAATCCAACTACTAAGCCACCGACCTTTCTAGGTCTGGCCGGCGCCGTTTTTCAAGACGTTTTTTCCATTGGCCAAAGTTTTTGTTCAGGCAGCCTTTTCAAGCCATTTTTCTGGCCGTTTTTAGTTGATTTTCGCCCCTTATGTGAATAATCCAAATTTGAATTCTTTTCCTTCCTAATCAATCAACGGAATTTGCGGTTAAAATCGTCCGTGAGATTCCTCTACGAGCAACACGTCCTGTTCCCCCGAATATGGTGACCACCGTTCCCACCATTTCAATATTTCTCCCACGAGTGAAAAATTTTCCTCAAATTTTCACATATGGGTATTTCCACACCCTTCTCTAAGCCAAAGCTTCTGAGCCTTTCACTTCCGCTGAATCATATTACATTTACTCCGTATAACTTAACTTCAAGGTATGGTCATTATCGAAGACCTTTTGAACCCTTTTTTTTTCAATTTACTTCACTGGGTAATTCAAGTTTAGCTCCGCTCTCTATTGTAGCAGTATTTGGATACTCGTAACTATTATTCTTTAGTAGTCATTGCAACCATCCTTTACCAATGCCACAAGGAGAGTGACCTCTACTGCGGTTCTTAATCCCAACTACAACTTATAGCTGTTACTAAGCCCCAGCTCCTGCTTTTCTCATCATGGCCTTCATGTGGTCATCCTTCATCAATCAACACACGAATCTCAAACGAGCGTGCAAAGGATTTACTATAGTCTTATGATATGGCAGCAGAACAAAATATCATAAGATGAATCAACAATCCTAATCCTAAGGCTCTATATCAAATCGGAAGCAACGCTGAAAGCGTAGTACGTTCGCACAGGTTCCTAAGGACACTAGAACTTGATGCTCTGATACCATCTGTGACACCATGCCTAATAAAATACTGGGCAATCACTCCTGTACCAAATTAAAACTGGAGTCGCATATGGTTCATTCTTAGTATCACTGTCGAAAACCAAATTAATTACTAATAATCTATTAGGCTGGCGTCAAAATTTAAATTAACTAATCTTTTCAAACAAATTAATCAATTAAAACATTCACACGGTTTTTGTATAAATGAAACTAAGATGAAATAAAAATAACTGAACACTCGGTTTAACAATATACGACCAAATCGAATGCCGCACTAAAAGGCGGTAAAAGAATAAATAAATGTAGTTGGGTTGTCAGCTCGAATATTTATACAGTACCTCCTATCTAGATTATAAGGGTATAAGCATCTACAGTAAACCTGCATGCATCCACAGCTGCTGCAGTAGACGTCAAACTCGAAGGAATCATCATCCAGGCATCCCTGTGTCTGGACACCTATATATATATATAGTAAAAGAAAGGAAAATAGATAAACGGGTCAGATCCAAAGTAGTAAAAATATTTTGCAAGTGCATAAATGCTTTATAAATAAAATATGTATTTTTTATCTCATATTTAAATTGGTATCGCACTCCCATGAGATACCCCTCACCCCTCTTTTAATGGTGACACCTATCGCATCCCTCTAAACATCTTAGTCAAGCTACCCTACCTAACTAATCTGTCACCCCCAAACTCTGAAAGTCCTAAGTAAACCGAGTACTAAGGGCTAAACTTCTTCCTAGTATCAACACTGTGCCATGTTCATGCGTGGGGTGTCTCGCGAAGAGAAATCCAAATAAGGAACCCCCTCGATACACTAATACTTGGCAGTGTCAATCGTCGAGATCCATTAGACCCTCATCACACAACGTATATATATATATATATATATATATATATATTCATATACTTATATAAATTATCATACTCACTCTCATATACATATAACAATATAAGTCCGAATATAATCTCCCGGAATGAGAATTAATCTTTATTCATCTTATCTCTTTACTCTAGTTAGAGATATAAAATATCTTGTTCTCATACATAGGTATTATACTATACACACAAGTATAATAACCATACCAATGAGCTATAACTCGAGGACAAGGTCTTTCAATGCTATCAGCTTCTAGGGAATTACTCGCATACCATCCTGGGTACCAGTGGTCGAACTAAATAACACCGATATGGTAAAAACCAATTCACAACGTATGGAAAGCGGTCATAGTTCCTCCCCGGAAATGAGAGGAAACATACCCACCACGTCTCACCCTTAATAAAAGTCACACAATATAATGATGGACTCTATGACCTGGGGACTATACTCTCCCTGCTCCTTAAGCCAGGGGACTCACCCACATCTCCCAACTTCCTATGATATCATTAGAGGGGGTATGCTTCACATAAATATCTATATATCATTCACACACAGATATATATACATATCCGTATCATATTTTATATATTGTAATCACATCGTATATATATATTCTACATCGTTCCTCAAATATAAATGGCCATAATTGCTATTCACACATCATTAATCCCAAAGATTTTCACTAATAATAACATTTAAGTATTCGCACACTCACGATACTAAATCCAAAAGTATTCCCTCACTTGATAAATGACGTGTACCCTATTCACATTTAAGGATTTATACAATTTCTCCAACTATACCAATTCATACTAAGTAAATAAGTATATTCACAACTTCATCCTAGTAGTATTGTAGGATATACTCAACCATAATCGATATAATTATGCTTTCTACGCGCATAATTTCCAATCAATATTCGCCCATTAAAATACTCCCTCGGGTGTTACTCGTCCCAAACACACCCTAAATAAATAAGTCTTGGATTTTACTCACTTAACCCAAGATATACATCTCACTCCAAAAATAATTTAGAAGTCCCCACTCTCTTGTTGGGAACCCTAATTGTCTAATTCTTTAATTATTTATTTTCCTCGAAAATTATATTCTCAGTGCCGCACGATTTTAGAACCCTCCTAACTCCCATAAATTCTCTCCAATGGCCAGTTATTATTTCCTTAAATAAATATTTGTTTCCTCAATTAAACAAGCTAATATAATTCTGTCTTCCATTTATCCCATTTAAACAACACTAGCCGAAATTGTCAAAATTATTGAGCCATAGATCGATCGACCCTGGGCCATCGATCGATCGACCCTGGGCCATCGATCGATCGATCGACTTGGACAGCTTCTTCTCTGACAAGCTGGTTCGGCCATTAAAGTTTCTCCCAAGATTTTATCTTCTCTCCTAACGTCCTCCAACCTCAATAAACTACTATACACACATGAAAAGGGTTCTAAACATCCTAGAACCCATAACCAACAACAAATTTCGATAAATTCCTAAGTTTCCCAAATTGTATATTACCCGAGGTTTATTCGTTAAACTTCCGAAAAACCCAATTTAATTCACAAAAACCCATCCCGAAAAGCTTTATAGTTATTCACTACCAACTAGAATATGATATTTATGCTCAAAATAAATAAATCAAGTAAACACTTGCCTCGTGGATAAAATCCGACGACCTCGAGTCGAATCCGCGGAGTTTGGCCGGAACTTCCCTTTTCTTCCTCTTTTCTCTCTTCCTTTCCTATCCTCTTTCTTTTCTCTCTTTTTTTTCCTTTCTACCACTCTCTCTTGCCTTATATAGGAGAGAATAAGGGTTTATCCCTTTAAAACCCAAAAATGACTCGTTTACTCAATTGGGAGTCCCTAGAAGACGAAAAATTCTTGGAATCCAAACACCACTCCCGGATACTCTATTCTGACTATCTCGGCTATTCCGAAACCAATCGCACACTCGAAATATCCATCTGAGGTACATCACCATAATCCACTAATTAAACCCAATACATCTCAATGTGGGTTTTCCAATTAAGATATTATCCTTTGTTGCTTTACCCAACTGCGAGGTGTAATTAAAATGGCCCAACTCGTTTACTTAATCCCAAAAGTGAATGTAGCACACATCGAAAATCATCTGGCCCGCATAAACTCCAAAATTTATTTATCTTAGAAATTTCCCAAATTTCCAAATTATACCCATTTATGAAATTTAAATTGTCCATAAAAGTATGGGGTATTACAGAAGTCTACTCGATTCAAACCAACCCTCTCATGCTGGTACATGACTTGACTTAGAATTATGTTCTCCTCGTGACAGGCCCTGCTCGGATATAAGACAGGATTTGGAAAGAAAAACTTTATAGTAATAAATTTAGATATAAAGAAATATTGATAAACTTGTTATTCGACCAGCTACTCAAGAACAAACAATCTCCTATAAATTGGACAGCCTTGAAACATAACCTTGGTATAATGAGATTTTAAAACACAAAATTAAAATTTGAACTAGCTTGGCTTCAAGAATCTAGAGCCCAATGGTGTGTGTCCTGCTAGTTTTTCCCAGTAATAGATATAGGTAAGACTCATAGCTTACACCACATTATTAAATGTGTTCTGACCACTGTTTCATGTCCTATTTACTCTACTAGGCATTTTAGACTTCTTACGACCTCTTTTGAGAGTACAACTTGCGATATGGAGTAAAACTTGATATAATTATAAGTGAGAGTGAGAAATCACACCTCATTATTTATTTTGCTGGGACTTCTAATCTCTTACAAACCCGAAATAGGTAATGATTTGGTGCGGGTTGACCCAACGGTGACCCAATTCCGTGTTTGGGCATTACAGTGACAGTGCCCGAGTTCTAAAGCCCACAAATGCCACTTTAATAGACCATAGCAACAAGGAAGTTCACAACTCGACACCCGACCCAAGCTAATTTTTGAGGGTATCTAAATGGGGGAGGGTGTTGAAGACAATGGAGAGGCCGAAGAAGAAGAGTGTGATTTCAAATGGGTGAGATTTCAAATGTTAAATGTCATCATTGTTAGTTTGAGAAAAAGTGTGTGATTTCAAATGCTAAATGTCTTCATTGTTAGTTTGAAAAGTGAAAGAAAAAGAAAAAAAAGAGAAAAAACAAAAAAAAATAGCAAAAGAAAAAAAAAGAAAAACAAAAGAAAAAAAATAGCAAAAATAGAAAATATAGAAAAAAGAAAAGAAAAAGAAAAAAGAAAGAAAGAGAGTTTGTAGTTTATTTTGTTGAAATAAAGACATTTGTGCCTAAAGTATAGAACACTCTTCTATCATATATGTTGATACCAAATTTAATCTGCTGACGTGGACCAATCATACGAAAACACCTGGCTATCTACATGGCAACAACAGACCTCTCCGAGGAACTCACAGGCTCCGAGGAGTAGACCTCTCCGAGGAACTCTTGAATACCAGGAAGATCAACATACCCGAGCTACTCAGACGGTCCGAGCTGCAACTCGGCCACAGCATTGATTGCCAGATAACGAACAGTCCAACTGGTTCATTAAATGATTATCCTTGACGCACAAGCCTAAGGGCATTAAATGTATTACCCTTTCATATGTATATCATTTAATGTATCGACCCTTTCATGTACAGCCTCAAGGCTATAAATACATTGTATCACCCTCATTCAAAGGGACCGGAATTTCTTGAGAGAACTGGTAATCAAGAATTCCACAAACACTCAGCAATAACATAACAGTGGACGTAGGCTTTATTCCTAGCCGAACCACTTTAAAATTCTTTGTCTTATTTATTTATCTGTGATTGAAAAATTAGAGCGATCTAGTTTTTTACATCAACAGATTGGCGCCGTCTGTGGGAACGTGTTACAAGCATTGTTCTCCATCAAAAGCTAAGTTTTTATTTTCTATATGTATAATAAATTATATATTATACATACATCTGTTGATTCAATCATGATTTTTATGTTTATATACATAAATTGATTGTCCAATTTTTATCTGCAAAATGTTGCATATCATGATTTTTAAATCATACCTGTTAGATTAATTCTTATTTAGAAATCTGAAAAATAGTGGATTTCATAAATCATAATTGTTTGCTTGATTCTCAAGTTTCTATTTTATATCATGAAATAAATATTTTAAATGATTAAATATACCAATATATACGACGATGATAAGATTTGATCATTTTCATTGTTGATTTTGAAATAAATTTTGTAAGATATTTGATGTCTATTCAAATTCCCATCATATTTTTAATAAAAGAATGGGAAAAGGTTAAAGACAATGAAAAGTCTTCTCATGGAAATCATGACCCATATATATTCTCTCTCTCTTCAAGTTTGAGTCTCTTTGCATTCACTTTTATGAATTATATACTTAATATGGTTCATCTTCCATCTATGTCAATAAAGTCAAATTGATTGATTTTTGATATAAATTTGGTAATAACTTTAATCATTCACCATATTTTTATCTCTCCTAATTGGGAATAGGAAGGGATCAATATAAAAAAAAATAATTTTTAAACAGCATTAATACCTGATTAGTTGTTGGGGATTAAATACCTTTACGTCTTATTTATGGCGCATATCTAATAAAAATTTGTCCATCCCACACACGTGTGGCACAAAAATATTATTTCATATTTTGAAATTTTTATGCTGATACATATCATATATTGATTGGATGAGTAAATTATTCTCATGACTAATCAATTCAGCCTACACATATGGTAGAGCAAATTATTAATTTTTACAGGCACAAGATTCAATGCCGACGAATGCTGAAGCACAAATTATTCTATATCCATTCGGATTCATATTTTATATTTATCTCAGCATGGAGCTCGAAAAATTTCTTCTCTCTATATATATTCGGCTCCGAGGAAAAGCTACAACAGTTATTATATGTCACCCCCAACGGATAGTTGGTAGGGGTAATTCTTATTTATATTCGGGCCCAGATATCTGCTCCAGCACAAATGATTCTATATATCCATTGGGATTCATATTCTATATTCATCTCAACATGGAGCACGGCGAGATACTTATTATCATATTCAGCTCTGAGGAGAACTGTAACATTTATTATATTTCACCCCCAACGGATAGTTGGTCGGGGTAATTCTTATTTATATGCAGGCCCAGCAAAGTTCTCGGCCATATTCTTATGTTCTGGAAAATATTATTCTTATTCGGCATTCTGCAATTATGCCTCGACAAGATACTTATTCAGCTTTAAGGAGAATTACAACATTCGTTCGGATAATTCTTATTTATATTCAGGCCTGACAACGTTCTCGGCCATATTCTTATGTTCTAAAATATCTTATTCTTGTTCGGTATTATATGATTCTACCTCGACTGATCGGCGAGGCACTTTATTATTTTTAATTATTCTTTATATCTATTTGGATGCATATTTTATTCTCATTTCAGCATGGAGCTCGACAAATATTTATAATCATATATTCAGCTCCAAGGATATCTCCAACATTTATATTATCTTATTCCCAACAATCTGTTGAGGAGGTCTCCAGCATTTATTATATCTTATTCAGCTCCAAGGATGTCTCCAGCATTTATTATATCTTATTCAGCTCCAAGGATGTCTCCAATATTTATTATATCTTATTCAGCTCCAAGGATGTCTCCAGCATTTATTATATCTTATTCCCAACAATCTGTTGGTCATCGCCGAGGAGGTATCCTGCATTTATATTATTCCCAACAATCTGTTGGTCATCGCCGAGGAGGTATCCGGCATTTATATTATATCTTATTCCCAACAATCTGTTGGTCATCGCCGAGGAGGTATCCTGCATTTATATTATTCCCAACAATCTGTTGGTCATCGCCGAGGAGGTATCCTGCATTTATTATATCTTATTCCCAACAATCTGTTGGTCATCGCCAAGGAGCGCCGAGGAGGTCTCTAGCATTTATATTATCTTAATCCCAACAAATCTGTTGGTCAGCACCGAGGAGGTCTCTAGCATTTATATTATCTTATTTCCAACAAATCTGTTGGTCAGCACCGAGGAGGTCTCCAGCATTTATATTATCTTATTCAGCTCAAAGGAAGTCTTCATCATTTATTATCAATAACCACCAACTCCGATTGGTAGATAAAATCCAACTCCGGTTGGTAGACAAAATCCAACTCCGGTTGGTAGATAAAATCCAACTCCGGTTGGTATTGGTCGATAAATCTCATTCAAAGTTCATATTCCACAGTTGGGGGCATCTATTACAGATATATTTGTTCATTTGATGGCACATTCTTATAACATCATGCAGTCGAGCATCAAACTCAACTCCACAAACTCACACGGCCAGGGCCCCGACTAATCATCATTCAGAAGTTGTTTTTCTTGCTCAGGAATTACCTTTGATATTGAAGTTTAGGAGGAATATTGAAGTTCAGGAGGAATATTGAAGTTCAGTAGGAATATTGAAGAAATATTGAAGTTCAGGAGGTATATTGAAGTTCAGGAGAAATATTGAAGTTCAGGAGGAATATTGAAGTTCAGGAGGAATATTGAAGTTCAGTAGGAATATTGAGGAATATTGAAGTTCAGGAGAAATATTGAAATTCAGGAGGTATATTGAAATTCAAGAGGTGTATTCAGAAGTATCAGGACATGATGAAAGAAAGCAACAAGTATTCCACCGAGGAACTCTGTCAGACCAGAAATTAGAAGACAAGCCCTTCACAAGCCAGAAAAATCAGGAAGATTGATGTACTGGGCAATAGAACTCGGTGAATATGATATTGTGTATGAACCCAGATCATCATTGAAGGGGCAAGCTGTAGCAGATTTTATAGCAGAGTTCACATACCCTGATATCCCCGAGGAGCAAAAGGTGCTTGCTGACCTACCTGTGGACGATACAGGATCAATAGAAACAGGTCCAGACCAACCAAGGTTGGTAAAAGGACTTGTGGATGTAGAAAAATCATCATATTCAAACCCAAACCAACTAAGGTTGGTAAAAGGGCGCGAACGGATGACCGATGAGGAGCGAAAGATACCAGGGGATGATGGAAGAAAATAGCAGATATTTTACCGAGGAACTCTGACAGATAAGAAATTTGAAGACGAGGTACCTACATGGAGATTATATGTAGATGGATCATCTTGCACAGCTGGTTGTGGAGCAGGGATTGTTTTAAACACCCCAGATGATATTGACATGGAGTATGCTTTGAGATTTCAATTCAAAGCTTCCAATAATGAGGCTGAGTATGAGGCAATGATAGCAGGTTTTCATTTGGCGAAAGTCATGGAGGCACGGCAAGTAATTGTTTTCAGTGATTCTCAATTAATTGTGAATCAAATGATGGGAATATATGCAGTGAAGGGAGAGTTAATGGTGAAGTACCACGCAAAGGTGATGGAGTTATTGACAGAATTTGATGCTATTCAATTGGTGAGGATACCGAGGATGGAGAATGCTAGAGCAGACGCATTGGCCCGATTAGCGTCAGCTACGCGCACCGAGCTGCGAAGAACAATACCAATTGAAGTATTAGAAAGTCGGAGCATAGAAAAAGATCTGACGGTGAAGATTATTACCCTTGATTTAGGACCATCTTGGATGGATCCTATCAGGGCATACATTGAAGAAGGAGAATTACCGGAGGACAAACTAGCTGCCAAGAAATTGAAGTATAAAGTTGCTCGGTATGTGTTAACTAATGGTGTTTTGTATAGACGAGGAATTATGGCAGGTTTGCAGAGATGTGTGCATCCATCAGAAGTCAAAGAATTGATTGAAGAAATCCATGAAGGATCTTGTGGAGCTTATGTAGCAGGTCGGACACTTTTGCAAAGGGTAATGACACAGGGATACTACTGGCCGACGATGAGAGCTAAATGCCAAGAAATGTGACAAGTGCCAACACTTTTCCTCCATCCGAAGAACTCCACAAACATTGTTGACACCCATAACTCCCTTTGGCCATTTGCCATATGGGGGATTGATTTGGTTGGACCATTGCCGACGACTCAAGGAAGATTCAAATACCTCGTCATCGCAGTAGATTATTTTACTAAGTGGATAGAAGCTGAGCCACTTATTGACATGACATACGAGAAGAAGAGCATCCAGCCCCGAGAAGAATCAAGCTACACAAGAGGAAATGAAGACCGAGCCAAAGAGAGATCTAGATCTCCTCATCGGGCAGAAGAAAAATAATAAATGGAGAATGTGTGTTGATTTCATCGATCTCAACAAAGCAGTGGATGCTACCTCGGGACACGAACTGCTCATGGATACTTACTCTGGCTACAACCAGATCAAAATGAAACCTGAAGACAAGGAACGACATAACAGCGACTGATGAACAAGGTTTTTACCGAGCAAATCAGTTGCAGTACGGAAGTCTATGTTGATGACATGCAAGAAAGCTGCTGATCATTTGGTTGACTTGAGTCAAACTTTTGATCAACTGGATAAATTATCAAATGAAACTCAACCCGACGAAGTGCACATTTGGAGTACGAGAAGGAATGTTCCTCGGGTACATTATCAACCAGCGAGACGTTGAAGCGAATCCAGAAATGATCAAAGCTCTTTTAGAGTTGCGATCTCCAACGACGAAGGATGAGGTGCAGAGATCAGATACCCAAAGTAGGAAAAATTGGCATGGGCATTCATTAATACAAGCTGTAGCAGAGTTTACTGATCTTAATACTCCCGGGAAACAAAAGTTGCTCGCTGATCAACCTGTGGATGTTACAGGATGCAATGCAGAAATGGTTGGGAGGATTCCTAATACAGTCGAGGAACAAAAGTTGCTCGCTGATCAACCTGTGGATGTTACAGGATGCAATGCAGAAATGGTTGGGAGGATTCCTAATACTCCCGAGAAACAAACGTTGCTCGCTGATCAACCTGTGGATGTTACAGGATCAACAAAGCCATACTCCTTTGGTTAGGAGGCGCTCTAAGGAGCCAAAAAGTGCTATAAGTAGCCAAAAAGTGCTCTAAGGAGCCAAAAAGTGCTATAAGTAGCCAAAAGCGCTCTAAGGAGCCAACCTCCTTTGGTTAGGAGGACAGCTCTAAGGAGCCAAAAAGTGCTATAAGTAGCCAAAAGCGCTCTAAGGAGCCAAAAAGTGCTCTAAGGAGCCAACCTCCTTTGGTTAGGAGGACAGCTCTAAGGAGCCAAAAAGTGCTCTAAGGAGCCAACCTCCTTTGGTTAGGAGGACAGCTCTATGGAGCCAAAAAGTGCTCTAAGGAGCCAAAAGCTCTAAGGAGCCAAAAAGTTCGAAAGAACCACTACTACTCCTTTGGTTAAGAGGTGTACACCAGCATGATCAATTACGGTTGGTAAGATAAAAATATATTCTCACATTACAACTTATGTTGGTCGAGAGGTAATATTATTACAAAAAGTTCTTTGAAGAACAAAATATTCCAAAATACACCAAGTATAGTTGGTCGGGGATAAAAACCCACTAACTGTAGTTGGTCGACGAGGACAAATTATTGACCTTAGTTGGTCGGACACATTTTTATATTTGAAATTGAACCAAGTATGGCTGGTCGGGGATAAAAACCCATCAACTGTAGTTGGTCGACAAGCATAATTTAACAACCTTGATTGGTTGGAAAAATTCTAAACATTTTTATACTCATTACTTTATTATTAAGTGATCGAGCAACATTGATACTTGTAACTTTTTTGGTCGATGAACCATACAATATTGTTATGCAAGCACAAATAATAAAGTGTTTGATATTAAATTGTGTACTAACTATTATATTGAGATTCCTACTCTATTGGTTTCTCTCCCTCTGCTTTTGAAACAGGTTCCTCGCCAGCAGGAGGATCATACAAAGCATAAAGGGAGTTTTATGAAGTTAAGATATATCAGCATTCTGATGTTCATCACATATGGTCTGTCCGAGCAGCTCTTGCTCATCCCCGAGTAACTCTTGCTCGTCCCCGAGTAGAGGTAGAAGTCAAAATCAGCATCTACAGCACTGAGATCTTTGCTACTACTGTCTCGACCAACATTGAAGAAGAAGTTGCAAGAAAATGTTTCGAAGTCCACCACTAGCTCACAGAATGCAGTAGTTCGGCTAGCAAACCAATCAACATACTTGAAGATTATGATAAGCTACAAGAGGCATCATATGTCGTCCAGGAGATAATGCCCTTTATGTCCAACAAATCAAGAAGGTAGATCAAGAATTTCATGAGCATCGAGCAACACTGTAAAATAAAATACTCCATCCTTTCAAGTAAACCATCAAGCATGAAGCATTGGGGGCTTCTGTTGATACCAAATTTAATCTGCCGACGTGGACCAATCATACGAAAACACCTGGCTATCTACATGGCAACAACAGACCTCTCCGAGGAACTCACAGGCTCCGAGGAGTAGACCTCTCTGAGGAACTCTTGAATACCAGGAAGATCAACATACCCGAGCTACTCAGACGGTCCGAGCTGCATCTCGGCCACAGCATTGATTGCCAGATAACGAACAGTCCAACTGGTTCATTAAATGATTATCCTTGACGCACAAGCCTAAGGGCATTAAATGTATTACCCTTTCATATGTATATCATTTAATGTATCGACCCTTTCATGTACAGTCTCAAGGCTATAAATATATTGTATCACCCTCATTCAAAGGGACCGGAATTTCTTGAGAGAACTAGTAATCAAGAATTCCACAAACACTCAGCAATAACATAACAGTGGACGTAGGCTTTATTCCTAGCCGAACCACTTTAAAATTCTTTGTCTTATTTATTTATCTGTGATTGAAAAATTAGAGCGATCTAGTTTTTTACATCAACAATATACATTCGTCCATCATCCTTTATCATTCATATCACCATTATATCCTACATACCACATCCATACATCACACATCCATCATACCACACCTTATACCATCCTTCCCATTTCATTTTCCCCTCACCCATTATCATTCATATTCCCCTAGGAGTTCGGGCAAATTAAAGTCAACGTGGTGAATAACTCGACGTTCTCACTATAGTGATTAGCATTCTTTCATGAGATCACTTTTCTTTCTAATTGTTCGTTCTTTCTTATGTGTGTGTGAGACGTTTGAACTTGTTTACATTTACTCACCTCCTCACACACAAGAGCGATACACTTACCCATATCTTGTGAGTTCATTTGAGAGAGAGATATCCGTGAGATTTGAAGTTGAAGCGCTGATTCCGACAAGACAATTTAGGAATTACTCTTGTGATACTCACCCCGTTTTGACTTATTCACACTACACACGTTGAGTTCTAGGAAGGATGTGCCTTTAGTATTTACTTAGCTAAAATTTTTACACATTCTGGCTTGTACTTATGAAATCATTTATCCTATGATGGATTGTGCGATTATTCTACGTCTAATAAGAGATTGACTACCTATCAATAAATTTTCGCAAATAAAGAATTTTGTGGGTATATTCCCTGCAAACTCTCACGAGACACAACTCATCATATAGGGAAACCTATAGGTTTAAAGGCTTGTTGCACATGCTAAGTGCAATCGCAAGTGCCCGCGAAAGTGGTACACTTTTGCTTACTTATCTTTCTCCTTCTCTCTATCTTATTGCTCGAAGACTAACAACGCTCTGTTTGAGGGTGGTGTAATAAGCACCCAAAACTGTACAATTTATATCCCAAATAGACGTACTTTAGTTGCTAATTCTCGACAATATGGATCTTATGCGCTTAATTGTTCAATATGCAGATTTAATTGCAGTTACGGTGTCAAAAGCTATATTTTCAGGCAATTTGCAGTTAAAATGGTGCTAAATACCTTGTCCCTAAACCTACCTAAACCCTTAACCGAGCATAAACCTAGCCTAAACCCCGTGTGTGTCTAATTTGTCCCTTTTTATTATTTTTTTAGATTTTTAGTTTGAGTCATTTTTATTTTTAAGATTTATTTTAGATTTATTGAGTATTTTTTAGGTTTTATTTTCTATTTTTCTATTTTATTTTTATTAGTATAATTTTATTTTACTTTGATTTTGATTAATGTTATATTAGTAGGATTAGAATTTTTAGGAATTCATGTATTTTTAGTTTTGTTAGATTTTGCATTTTCTTTTTAGGATTTTAATTTTAAATTTTATTAGATTTTATTTTTTATTTGTATTTTTTTATTTTATTTATTTTTATTTTTATTTTTATTTTTATTTAGTCTTTATTTTATTTTTAGAATAGAAATTTAATTTTTAGATTTTTAGTTTTTATGGTTTTATTTTATTAGTTAGTTTTAATTTTATTTTTAAAGGGTTCAAACTAATTCACACATAACTCCCCTACACTCACATACCCACTAAACTACACCTAACTAAACCCTCACCCTTACCCAACTTACCATACACCCTCAAACACCCAAACCCCCCACATCATCTTCAACCTCTAACCCACACACACACACTCTCTCTCTCTCTCTTCTTCCTAACAACCCATCTCCTCTCTCTTCCCCTATTAACAACACCTCCAACAAAACCACAAACCACCATTAATTTTTCTGTCTCATCACCCAACTCTCACATGCCCACCCACCATAACAAACCAACATTAAACCCCAACCTCCATTTTCGGAACCTCCAAATCCACCTCAAAACCTGGCTAGACCTTACCCCATATTCGGCCTGCCCAAGCTCCGATTTCGCGACCCCAACCCGCCTAAACCTCGGTTGATCCATCCCTTGCCCAACCCTTATCAATCCCCCTCGCACCCCTCAGGCGTTAACCCTCAGCCAGCCATCGCTAACTGCCGCCCCACTCCGGTCGTCCCGTTCCCCTTCGCCCAAACCCGTCCATAGCCTGTGCGACCCGAGAACCCCTTGATCTGACCCTTGATCCAAATCGTGATTCCTTCCAACCCGAGTCTGAGAACCCTTCTATCCACACCCATTTCAAACCAACCAAAACCATTTCCATGTTTCACCCAAACCAAAAAAAGTGACCTGCCAAATTCCAGGCCAAGACCAAAATAACAAATAACCCACATGTGCCTAATTAAACCTTTTACCCCTTTTTCCCTATTATACCCCCCAACTACCTCTTTTACCCAATACCCAAAATTACCCCTCACCATATCATATTTTTGTTCTCATTCACATGACACACCCAAACCACATGCACACTTATACCAATTACCCAATTACCCCTAGCTCCTTGGCACCTACTATTAAAAGAGGATGATGACCCATTTTCAAGGGATCTCAAATTTAGTTTTGAGCTTGGTGTGATAAAATTCTCTCCACCCCTCTATGTTGAGTATTTGCATTTTTAGCAAATACCTCAATATAGAGGTGTGTAGTGAGAATTATCTCTAGGATAAATTTCACCTCACCCCTCTATTATGAATTTTTGCATTTTTAGCAATTATTTCATAATAGATTGATGTAGTTGAATTTATCACTTATGGGAGGTAAATTCTAACCCATTCCTTTATGTTGAGATTTTACATTTTTAGCAATTATCTCAATATAAATTAATGATCTAGAATTTATTTCTTTGGGTGAATTCTAATGTACAATTTTATAATTTTAGGATTTGCATTTTTATCAAATCGCTTTTATTATTTAATTGTCCATTATGAATTCACCCACTATCCTTTTTATATTTATTTTGTAATTTTTAGTTTAGATTCAATAAATACATGAGTGAGGAATTGTAATTGAGAGATTGATGATGTAATTGAAGATTTCATGTCCATTCAAGGCTTAAATTGGTTTGATCTATTCCTCTCTTTTACTTTTAGTTTAATCATCTCATGCTTTCAATTGTTTATCTTATATTTTGGGATGATGATTATTGAGGGATAATCTCCCATTCATGGGATGAAATTTTGAAGCTCTCATGAATCCAATTTAGTTAGTTTACTTTTTAGCACAATTTTATTTACCTCGTTTTTTTTATTTGCTTTTACATCTTAGTGGTACTTTAAAAATTAGTATATAGTTAGTTAATTAATATTCCCTTGAAAAATTCATAAAAAATAGAAAAAGTAAAAATAGAAAAATATAATAAAATGCAAATGAATCTATATATATTTCCTCACCAATTTTTTGTTTCACCCTTAGATTTGGATTGACTCCCTTACTTACCCTCTACACTAGTTTTGTTATAATTTTGTAGGTTCAAGGGAATTTTTGATGGATAGAGAAGTTGCAACAACGACACAAAAACTTAACAGAGAGGCAATTTTTTCATTTCATCAATGACGATGAAGAGGAGGAGTAGAATTTTAACCAGGGCGAGCAAGAAGATGATGATGTGACGCACTCGGATTTTGAGGGTGATTTTGATTAGCACGCTTACGACACGACGGTGATCAATTGTCACATGGATCAAATCGAGCCCCTTATGGATGGGCTCATCTCTGAATATCGTGATGATGAAGCCGATTACCACTGGGATACTCAAATGATAATGCCTCTCCAAGCCCACCTCTACCGGCCAAGCATGGGTCCAGGCGTCGAATTGCACCATTACTTTATTAATCCTTAAGCCCGCGACCCCAACACCCCCAATCCTTCTCGTTAAGCTCTTGTGGACATTCACATTTCTTTATGTAGTTTCTTTGTATTTCATTGTTTTATCTCTTAAAGAAGCTATGTAATATACTCTCTTTATTTAATGATAATTGTGTTTATTAGTTATATTATAACTCATTGCATTTAAAATTTTGACTGTTTTATATTCCACACTCATTCTTTTCTTATTTAGATCTTAGACCATTTCATTGAAGACAATGCAAATTCTATGTTAGGCAGTACAAGTCAGTCTTTTAAACTTCACAAATTTTAAAATGCCAAAAAAATTGAAAATATCAAAAACTCGAAAAAAGGAAAATTTTGAAAAAGTCAAAAATATGTTTTTTCAAAATAAATTAAAATAGGAATTTAAAATCCTTAAAAACGTCATTAACTTTTTGTTTAAAATTTCAATTTTTAAAAATTCCATCGTACTAAGCCAAAATTGATCAAAAACGAAAAGTGAGCAAAAATTGACAACTTGTACTAATAAATGTGGAGATTTTAGCTCGGTAAGATTTTTGTGCCTATGCTCATTTTCGAGTAATTAAATCAATTCAAGTTAAAAATAACTAAAAAGTTCCTTCAGTGATAAATTTGTCGTTGATCTCTAAATCATTATTTGATCAGTTACGAAAAACAAGTGGAGATATTATTTTCAAAACGCACCTAAAATGTCTCAAAAATAAAAATTAAAACTAATCTCGAGATGCCTATGGTAATTTCATTAGTAATCCGGACATGTGAAGTTAGGCAATGTTTATTCACCCAAAAATACTACCCATAAATATTTGGATAAAGTATCCAACTCTTATAAGACAACTTGAGGTTAAAATAATATCCCTTTCGTTTGTTAACTCGAAAAATCCAAATTGACTCGGACTTGTGAAAAACAAAAAAATTAGAAATTAATTCCAAATGGTACATGAAAAGGGGAAGAAAAATAGAAAAAAGCACTAATAAGAATTCAAAAAAAATAAAAAACAAATGAGAAAAATATGAAAAATAAAAAGAGAAAAAATCAGAAAAAATCCCCAAAAGGTACCAATCGACATTCACAAGAAAATTTTACATCTTTGATTATTTTCACACTTCCATTATTACCCAAAATACCCTTAACCCGAAGAAGTCCTAACTGAGTCCGAATAACGAAGTCAATCACCCCGTGGAGAACTTAAAATACAACAATATAATAAAGAGACCAAAATTATGCAAGTAAAGAATGATGTTTTCCCATTTTCGAATGACTGTAATCTGTTCTTGAGATATTTTCACTATAAACTTTTATTTTTTTAAATTTATGTACATGAACTCATGTCCATTATATTTACTCTTAATTTTATGCATATTGAGACAAAAATCCACTATCTGAGTGATTCATTTGTGAGCGCACCCCGTGAGAAATTGAATTAAAGATAATTTTTGAAAGAAACATAATGATAAACAGGTGGATGTTGGCCATTGATTTTCGGCTTCCCCCACACACAACATACTATAAATTGAGATTTAGAAAATAAAAAATTTTTCAGGTTATTTTTATGGAATTTGAAGTATACATTTTTTAATTATTTTGACATTTTCTTTGAGATATACAATGTGGCACAAAATTAATTTTGTGGGTAAATTCACTGCAAACCCTCACGAAACAGCACTCGTCATACTCTAAATGCAATCTCTTGTCTTCAAAAACGGTATTCTATCCCATAGTTTATAAGAGGTGTTCTCAGACCCTATTTCTCATTATTTTACATTTCTCGGGACTAACAACGTTCTAAGCTAAGGGTCTTTGATTGAGTACAAATATTCCCTATATATCCACTTAAATTTTGTATATTTACGGTCCTAAACATCATAATTATCCCATATTTATCTCGTATTTTTTTACTGACCTTTTTGTCAAGTATTTCTTATTTTTTGTATTTCTTATGTGTTTCACTAGTTAATCTTACAATTGGATGAAAGATAAAAGTCAAAATAGTTAATGATTTAAAAAAGGGAAAGTTTATGGAAAGAGGGTAAATTCTCAACCAGAACTCAGAGATGAGAACACAAGAAGAAACGGCACCTCAATCTGAGCTGTGGTGAAAAAATTATGACCATTTGAAATTGAAGAAAAATAGAGGGGCAAAACTATAATTAAGGAAAATCAGAAAGAAAAATGAAGACTTTCCAAACCTAGAGACCAAACCGGTTCGGTCCTGGAAGAAAACCATTTCTTTTTCTTAAGGGTTTATTCCTAAGGGTTCGGTTTGGCCTAAGGATTTGGTTTATAGTAGGATTTCTTATATTTTCATACATTTTAGCTAATGTAGTTTGGGTCCAAGTTAACCTATTTGGTCGAATTTTGGGACCAATTTAAATCATTTAGGAGTCTAATTATCATTATTCTACACTTTATTATGCTAATTATGAACGATAATTAATTGGAGAACAAAGATTGAACTTGTTTATGTCAAATTTCTTGTCTTCTTAACTGCCTTTATTTCCCTTCCTAAAGACTATCAAACATAAAAGCATGATTGGCAAAGCACTCGAGTTGGTCATTATTCAAGAATTTATCTTTTTGCGTATTTCTTCCTTTGGTGTGGATTTTTTGCAGTGCATGTTTATTTCTTCATGTTTTTTATCAAATTCTATACTCTTTTTTGTTGTTATTCAATAATTAAAACTTGTATAATGATGTTTGTTAGTGTAGAGATAAATCCATGTCTAGCTAAACTAATAGTAGGTTGGGGAACATGAACCAAACCTAGGGGTTTTAAAGTTAAATATACAATTCAACATAATTGGATGATTAATTCTTGGAGTTTGATATTTTAATCGGGCTAACATTGTAGGGCCCTTGACACCGTTTGTTGAATGAAACCGGAGTGTTGGAGGATGCAATATATGTGAAGGTAATTTTATCATTGAAATTAATTAATTTATTAACCAAGTATTGCGCGGGTTAACGCCTAAACACATTTGGTCATTAGAGTTAGTTTATGATTGTCTTTCAATCAATTAAATAGTTTTGTAGAATTTTATATTTAGCGGAGATACTCGACGGTTTGGGGGATTAGATCTCAACCCCATTTTCCCAAAAAGTGTTTTGAAAACAACAGATCTAAGTTTTTTTCTTTTAGTAGTTAATTTTCTCTTGCTTATCATAAATTGCGTAGATACTTATAAAATTCTCAAATTATAAAATTTACCTTCTTATTTATTTCTCGAGACGTAGACTATATCTTAGAAGCAAATCTTGCATCTGTCATTGTTTTATGACCTATTCCCTAAGGATTAAACCCCGACTTACCATGTTATTACTTGAGCGGATGGCTTGCACTTGAGACGTAAGTACACACATAGCAAACACTTTTTGCGCCATGTAAAGAACTTCATGATTTCTTATTCTTTTCTTCTCCAAAAATTCCATACAACATCTCTATAAATTTATGTCTTTCCCAAAAAATGGTGTATATGGGTTTTGTTGGCTTAAATATGGTGGAAAGGGTTAAAGTGTGGTGCTTTAGGGTTGTTGAATGGTGGTGGAAGGTGGCTGTGAGGATCCAAGAGATTAGAGAGAGAGAAGCACCCTAGAATGGGCCAAAACCTCACATAAATACACCAAAACCCTTTGGGGTTAAATTACAAAAATGCACCATTGCTTAATCTCGAGTTGATTTGTTGTGTAGGAGTGGGACAAATGTCAAATACAATGGTCTATATCGTGACGGAGTTTTCTTGTTCGAATGAAATTTGGATCTCGTTCTGACGATAACTACTCTCGTTTAAACAAGGTTCTAATAAGAATCTAATGAGGCTATAAATTTGAACGGGTGATTTTCATTGGAGGGTCGTTTGAAGAATTATTTTAATGAGACTTAAATCTTGTTCGAATGATCAGGGGTTTCGTTTGTACGACCCTGGATTTCCTCCAAAATAAAAGTAAAGTCATTCTAATCCAAATAATTATACCGAGTCCATGATATTACCCAAATTTGACCCACAATACATCTTAAAACGTCTAAAGCCCAATTGGGTCCAAACATGTCACCAAATTACACGGGTATCGTCAAAACCGCATGGAAGAGTGTTAAATTCTTCCTTCCTTAGGGAATTTCATCCCCGAAATTCTTAATCTATTAATTCTTCAATGACCTGGAGGTTATCAATTCTTATTTTAAGTAATAGTGATCTTACAAGGTTAAGTCATGAAAATCCTAAAATCACAAGGAAGTCATCATACATCCTTTCAAAAGGGGCTATCCCCAAGGAGCTCGACATGTAACATATTCTAATGCTCACCATCAGGATTGCCATCAAAGTAACAGGATAGTCATTAAGTCTCCACTTACTTGATGCTCACACTCATTCAAGTCCTAAGGCTCCTTCACTAACACCCCACATATATTGGAACATCTACCGGGGTAATACTCTCTTGTGAGCAACACTCACTCGAGAGCAAAACAAGATACAACTAACACCCAATCCATCATTGTAAATTATTTGAATTCTCAGGATTACATATCCAGAGTCTTCTCGAATTCTCAGGTCATCCTCATAAAAAAAATCACTTAAACTTGATACTAATCTCGCATTGATAATCACTCACTCTGAGTAACGATATACTAACCAAGTCAAAAATCGTACATTTAATGCCTTCCATAAGATTATTTTATAAACATATGATCACTATAGGTGTCCAACCATGTAACACTCACCCGAGTAGTGCACCAGTCCCCTCACATTGCGAAAATAACACTACATTCTATGTTTCTTCTAGTTCTAACACTTTACGATGTTCTCAAATTACAATCCTTAACTTTACAACAAGGGATGCTAATTCGTTAGGAAGTGCAACACTGGAATTCCCTCCTTAGGAATATGGATTCCTCCTTTCATCCTTAATAAATACGAATTGTTCCAATCGATGAATTCTAAAGACCTTTGTCGATAACAATTGTTTCCATCCTTATCGCCAATGTGACGTCGTGACCAACCTAACACACATAGGTTACTGGTCCACTTTATTAAATAATGATTGTATCCTAGCATCTCCCTAGGCAATGCCAAACTAGGAGAACCCACACCTTATTACAACCACCAATGATAGAAGTTCATCACTATATCGCTCTCTAATTTCTACCCAAACTAAATCTACCTAATTAAAGCATCGTTCGTCATTAGCACTATATGGATAAGTGGTATTACACATGTCTACACCTCCTAATTTGTACAAGTCTTGGAAGACACACTAAGAATTAATCCTTCCCTTACCAGGACTATTCTAACTTACACTATGGACACATATTGATACTCAAATCATATTTCGATATCCCATATGGGTTACTATTTCCATGTTCTATATATGACATCGTCAATATAAGTTTACAATGCATTTACTAGTACCCATCAAAATCAAGTACGACACTTTCTGTACTAGACATCTTATAACTAAGGACTATCATGCACAATTATTACATTAATCTCCAATTTCCATTAGAAGGGTGCATCAGTTATTTATACAAATTGGATAACCTCACTAAGGACTACATGATTAGATTCCTTTGAACTTGACCAATAAAGTAAGGCCATCGCATGACCATACGTACCACCATCATTAGCACACTTTCACTCCATAACACCTAACTTAATTATTTACCTAAGGACACTAAAGAACTGATTAGATTTGATTGCCTATCGATTTCCAAATATCCATCCCACGACTATTAGAGACTCATAAGGCTCTAATAACTCCTATAAGTTTATAAGGAAGTTATTTACCGACGGGTCAACAATAAGGAGTTGGATCAGATATAATTAAAAAGAATTTGTCATGCGCTTATTCGAATGACCATGTACCTCTTTCAAACGGCGCACCAGTTTTTGTTCAAATCAACTTCTAATAACTTATTGAATAAAATTCTAGAGAGGGAGAAAAAATCGATTTATGTGATCATGGGAACCTCATTTTAATGACGTCACACATCTCATTCGAATGCCCTCCCCAATCTTATTCCAACGATTCAACTACATGTTTGTACACATAGATGACTATAGTAATTGAACACATGAAGGCATCACAACAAGTCGACTCCTATTTCCATGGACGCCACACGAAATAAGTCACAAGGATACTTCAAGGACTTACTTTCAAATAACTAATGCCATATAAAATGTATTAAACTACAAGATTACACTACTAAGGATTCTGGAAGGATATAGAATATCATGTACAACCTATAAGCCTCTATGTCCACACTACCAGTGTCACAAGGGATCCTATTACTCAAATGTCGCACCGTATTCTCCAAAACTACATTACAAAAGGCTATCCATGGTTTACTCTCATGCCACTTTAAATCATTGTTGTTACTCATGTAGCACACTTACAACCAATGGTTCGCAACTCACATCATAGCTTACAATATACATCTACCAATTGACAATTAGTAGGGAACTAACCTGTATTAACTAAGGCATGAGTACACATCCCCAAGTAATGACTAACGTGTATCTACATGCCTATCGAATTATTAATTACCCGCAATACAGAAATACCCCAAGGATCATGTTCGCCTAAACACATTGAACCTAGTTCTCTGATACATTTTGTAATGCCCGGGCCTAGATTTATGCATTATCCATGAGTCAACCCGGTACAAACTGAATGTTAGGTGTGAAGTGCAATGAGAGAACCTCAATTATATCACTAGTTCAGTTTTATTTACTTAACATTTCACTTATTTAGCATTTAGTTATGATTTATATCAGGCTACGTGTGGGATCAATAGGAAGCATCCCTGGAATACAAGCATTCAGAGGTAGTAATGTAAAATAAAATAATACTTACATGTATAACGCTCTTAAAATACGGAATCACGTATAACCTACATTAACAAAGGAAAGGGAATATAAAATGGAACGGAGAAAAGACACTATATAAAATCGAACGGCAGAAAAAGAGACTATATAACTTACCACCTACGTGCACTTGAAAATATCGTGTATGCATGTACATATATATATTAGTTCATGAATACTTTTTTTATTAAAAATGTTACTTGGATTGATTAAATCACATTAATCATACCGAATGACCCTTATTTTATAACATCAATTTCCTGATTTATCGCATTGGGTTAAATACTTGAACAAAATACCGTTTGTTTGGTAAAAACACTACATTTACTAAGATTTCCAATTTATTCATTCCAAACCCACTTTAGTGTCTCCTTGAAAACCAATTTTCATCAGACGCGCACTCCGCATTAGAAAATATTTGTTTGCCTTTCAAAAATCATTCATTACACACACTTGGGTTAATTATGGGTTAAAACCATCTTTTGTTTCTTGATTTCCCACTCACTATTCCACTTATGTCATTAACTCACGATTTATTTGGACTTTGTCATTTTTATATTTCTTGTCCAAATTACCCGTTCGAAACAGTAACACTTATCGACTTCATTTCACAAAGTTTGTCTTTTCTCAACATTGTAGAAGAACAAATCCCTTTATTTCTATCTTTTTTTATTCATTATATTTTTCTTCGAACACACCAATACTTTAATGAGATCCACATCGGCGACGGTGCAACTATATGCTCTGGGTAGTGATTTTGGGTCTTTCAGCTTACGATGTCGGGACCTTCTCAATTATTCCCGATCATATCAGAGTCGTTTTCTCATGTATTTAATAATTTTTCTTGTCGATATTATTCCACTTTTACTGGACGAGTCCAAAGGCAAGGATTACCTCCCCTATATTTATGTTTCACTTGAAAATCACAATTTCATATGCATTTCATATTTACGTTGATTTCATCCAGAAAATCGCTTCATTCAAGGATAATTTTGTGTAACACCCTTGCCAACACTTTTAGTTCATACAAATGTACCGCTTTATGTGAAATTAACGTTTTACCCATTTTTGCAAAACTTTCAATTTATCCCTTCTCACAAGGGTTATTTTTCAAAACATTGTTAAGTCACTAACTTAGCTTCTTGAATGTTCTTAACTCGTTAACACTTGATTAACATATTAAGTCACTTTGTGGGGTTAACACACTACCAAATCTATAAGTCTCTTGACTTTGTTATGTTCTTTAACAAAGAAAACACTTACGCTTAAAGGCCATTTTCACTAGAAATACCTATTTTTTCCCTTAACATCACATGTATTCTTGAAAATACACATTTATCATTTTCTCCCTATTTCATAACACACTTTAAGGTCTGAAATCTCTATCTTTCTTATTTCAAGTGAAAAACTATTTTAATCATTCTGAAAATAGTTCATATTATCACCATTACTTACTATAAGTATACCTCACATAAGAAGGTGGATTTTAAGCCTAAAAGTCTATTGAAATAATTTTTACACATCATTATCACATGAAATTAGAATAAATATCTAATTTCATGAAAACTCTATTTGTACAAGAAAAATTTAGGGAAAAGACTATGTATAAACATGAGGGAAAAGACTAGAGGGAACAGAATATGTAAAAACATGTATGACTATACTCTTACAAACTCTAATATGCTAAACATTTATCATGAATAGAGTAAGCTTAAAACTTAGAAGATTATAGTTTCCCCCCTGAAAGAATCTCTAAAAATGATGTATGAGATATAGAAGAATATGGAGATCTCCAAGGTCCTAAGGTGGCCTTATATAAGTTGCATATCTCCACCAAGCCTGTCTCCATAAATGCTCTAAAAATCTATTTCAAACTCCATGATTTCTTCTTCTTTCCTTCTCCAAAACTTTCCAACAAAAACTCCATAAATTAATATATTTCCCAACAAATGGTGTAGATTGGCTTTATAGGCTTAAATATGTATTTATTCAGGGCTGATGAGTGGTGGTGATAGGGTTGTGGAAGATGGTTGGGTAGTGGTGAGGCTCCAAGTCCTTAGAAAGAGAAGGAGACAGAGAGAGAGAGAGGGATAAATATCCTTAAATTGTCTAAAGCCACACTTAAATACCACAAAACCCTGAGGGGTTAAATTATAAAAATTCCCCAAAGATTAATCCCGAGTTAATCGACTATGTGGGAGTGTGGCAAGTGTCAAATTAAACGGTATTTATTGTGACAACATTTTCTTGTTCGATCGAGTTTTTGTTTCGTTTGAATGATAACTATCCTCGTTCAAACGAGGTTCTAACAAGAATCCAACGAGGATGTAAATTCGAACATGTGATTTTCATTGGAAGGGCGTTTGAACAATCATTCTAATGAGATTTAAATCTTATTCGAATTACTAAGTTTTTCGATCAAACGACCCTGCCTTTCGTCCAAACTAATTGTGAGGTCCTTCTAATCCAATTAACTGCATTAAGGCCATGATATTACACATATTTGACCCATAATTTATCTTACAAAGTCTAAGTCCCAATTGGGTCACAAAAAGTTGCCAAATTACATGAGTAGGGTCACAACTGTAAGACCCCGCGGAATCAGAAAAACGGGGTGGCCTGCTATCGCCATCGAACTGCGTTAGGCATGACTAAATAAATACCATTCTCAGCATGTGACAGATATGAGACACATAAACTTTAATCCACAAGATAAATAATAATCAATATCAAATGATAGTGGCCCAACAAATGCAAGAAAACGAATCCATCACATGCTAAAACTCCAAATAAATCCAATCTCTAATAATGAATTTATTAAAATTTGTATAATAAACCAACTGTAATATACCAACTGAAATCCTCAAACAACTTTGGAACCGAATGGCCGAATAAAACTGAAATGAAGTCTCATAATGAAATACGATTGAAAACAAAGTCTAAATTAAATAAAGCAGTAAAGTAAATCAACTCCTGCTACACCTCCATTTGCATATCTACCAAATGGTCCTTTGCACTTTCTCCAAAATTTAACCTGAAAAATTTGTTCAACCCATGAGGTGAGAGCCCTGAGCATGAATACACATTAATCTCGTCAATTAGGGTCCATGAACCCAGACAGTAGCCATATACACAATAAATATCACAATAGAATATTTTAATTAAACAAAATATAATTAAACGGAATAGTACAAAACTAACTACCCTCGATAAATGTTATTCACAATCCACACCAATATTATTTTTAAATAACTAATACCCACATTGTTAATTTAATTAAATTAACTCAAAATATCATTCTTCTCACTTTTATGATAGCGGTCCTTCCGCCCTAGGTGTTAATTTCCACAAAAGTTTCACACTTCTCCATATCAAAACGTCCGATGATATGTTTACACTATCAACCCCACAATTTGACAAGGTTCCACACACGACACGAAATAAAGCGCCAGCTGACCCATTTAAACAGTCGGCCCCAGCTCATTATGTCACCAAAATTTTTAATACCCGTTATATAATCATACACATTAATTCTCATCTTTTCAATTTCACAATTATCCAATTTCCCCCCCTTTTTAATCGATGTCAGATCCTCAAAATACCCCATAGTCCCATACCTAAAGGTTTCCAAAGTACATATACGTCCTATCCTACATATAGGATGAGTTAGCAACATTTATCACGTTCTAGTCTCATGCCTAGGCTAACGAAATGATGAGAAAGCATAAAAATCTTCCCCACCTCAAAATATAAAATCCAAAAAAATTTAGACTAACTAGTTCCATACCTAGCAAGCATATATTTTAACCAAGTCCTACCCACTAGTCCCATACCTAGTAAATATCCCAAAATGTAGGTGAGAGCAACAACCCAAATAACCCGCCATCCCCGCGACGGTAATTAATAGCACAAATAAACACACATCATCAGTATAGGTAATAAATCAATAGTGTCACAATTTCATTTCACTTCTCATTTAATCACAACGTCGTTATTTTTGGTGCAATAAATTCCATTTAACCATTTTAAATAAAGTCCAACATTAATTTTTGATTTTTTAACAAAATCCAATTTCATAATCTCTATAAAATTCTATGAGGTTAAATGCGCTCGAAATCATTTAAATAAAAACTATGATTCTCCTCATGCAACCTAGACCCAATTAACCAAAAAAATCACTCTCTATCCTACCTACCGAATGGTTATGAATATTATTTCATATTAAAATTTGGCATATAAATAGTCCCATAATTAATTCACTTTTCCTAATTAAGTTACTAATTTATTTTAAGAGAACACATGATTAATGGTTTGGGTAACACTTAAAATGCATAATACAAAAGGAAAAGAATGGAGTATTCATGCTTGAATAAAAGTCGATTTATAAATATAATCTTGATTGTATAGTCCTCTCAAAAAGTTGACAAAGATCCGTTCTTGATGCGTCATGAGAAAATTGATTAATCTAGACAAAACATGAGTTAAAAGTTATGTAGAATGGGAATAGGGTTTGGAGGTTGAAGAAGATGACAAATATGAGAGGTTTTTGATCTTTGGGTTGATAAGAATGTGTTTTAAAAGTCCTTCTCCGATTTGGTTTTATACCTAAAACAAATAAAAGTTTTAGTAGTAAAACAATTCCAAAAAAAACATTTTTTCGCACCTGAATGGCAGAACCGGTCCGTCCATTCCTATCGGTTCGGTTCAGTTCAGTCCCGAAAAAATAAATAAAAAAATTCCAATTTTAAACTTTCATTTTAACTCCGATTTTAATTCCGATTAAAATCCTACTTTTTAATATTAAACCTCAACATTTCAAATTACTAAAAATTAATAAATTCCCCAAAAGAAATTTCCTCAAATTTTTTAATTAATTTAAATAATACCTTCTAAATTTACGGGGTGTTACATATTTTCCCACTAGCACATGAATATCGTCCTCAAAATTCAGCAAAAACATAAGTGCACAAAATAAATTAAGACTCACATATGCTTACCCATAGATTATCGGGAATAGGCGCACATATGCCCAATCCTACCCGGACGTACCCTGTAACAGGAATACAAGTATTTAAGAAAATATTATGTATCACGATACTCTACTCGCCACGTCGTCGCTCCTACTAAGTTATGTCGGTGTGAGGCTTAAGTAAGTAGCACCTCCCATAACTTGTATTGGTTGGTGCCGCGACCACTCCCAGACCACCTGACGTTGTCGGTGCTGCTGGTGCTCCCGTTAAAACCTGTTGCTTCTAGAACTAGAGGACTCAGTCCTTGCTATCCCTGTACTCCTTGACCTTGTTGCCCTTGTGTGCCTTAGACTTGTTATCCCTTTGTCACTTCGACCTATTGACCCCCTCTCTTGTAACACTGAGCTACCCGATGTCCCATCCTTCCACAGACGAAACATCCACCCTTAATAACTCCTATATTCATACCCCCGTTTTCTCACATGTTTCTGATACCATTTGTAACACCCTGCACAATTCGACAGACAGAGTGGCCAGCCACCGCCGCCGAACGTCATTGAGCGTCACAAAATAAATATGATTCTCAACATGTTATAGATATAAGAGATATAAAATTAAATCCATAAGATAAGTAATAATCAATCTCAAATGATAGTGACCAAACAAAATTCAAGAAAAGGAATCCATCGCATGATAAAACTCTAAATAAATCCAATCTCTAATTATGAATTTATTAAAATATGTATAATAAACCAACTGTAAATATTCCAACTGAAACCCTCAAACAACTTTGGAACCGAATATCCCAATAAAACCCAAATGAAGTATCATAATGAAATACGACGAAAAAGAAAGTCTAAACTAAATTAAGCAGTAATGTAAATCAACTCGAGTTGTACCTCCAAATGCATATCTACCAAATTGTCCTTTATTCTTCTCCAAAACATATCCTGAAAAAGTTAGTCAACGCACGAGATCAGATCCCCGAGCATGAATACACAATACTTTCCTCAATTAGGGTTCATCAACCCAGAAAGTAGCATTATACACAATAAATATCACAAAAGATTATTTTAATTAAACGGAATATAATTAAATGCAATAGTACAAAACCAACTACCCTCGATAAATGTTATTCACAATGCACACCAATATAATTTTAAATAACTAATCCCCACGTTGTAACGTAACTAAATTAACTCAAATTATAATTCTTCCCACTTTTATTATAGCGGTTCACCCACCCCGGGTGGTAATTTCTACCAAAGTTTCACACTTCCCCTAGTCAAAACGTCCGCTAATCTGTTTAAACTATCGACCACGCAATTTGACAAGGTTCCACACATGACACGACATAAAATGCCTGCTGACTAATTTAAATTATCAACCGCTGCTCATTATGTCGCCAAAAAGTTTAATACGTGTTATATCATCTAGGCATTAATTCTCATCTTTTCAATTTCACAATTATCCAATTTTCCCAACCTTTATAATCGATGTGAGATCCTTACAATACCCCTTAGTTCCATACCTAAGGGTTCCCAAAGTACCCGTTCGTCTTATCCTACTTATAGGATGAGTTGCCAACATTTATCATGTCCTAGTCCCATGCCTAAGCTAACGAAATGACGATACAGTGTAATAATTTGCCCCACCCCGAAATATAAAATCGGAACAAACTTACACTAACTAGTCCCATACCTAGCAAGCGTGAATTTTAACCAAGGCCTACCCACTAGTCCCATACCCAGTAAGTATCTAAAAATATAGGTGAGAGCAACTACCCAAATAACCCGTCATCCCCGCGATGGAAATTAATAGCACAAATAAACACACATCATGAGTATAGGAAATAAAGCAATAGTGTCACAATATCATTTAATTACAACATCGTTATTTTTGGCGCAATAAATTCCATATAACCATTTTAAATAAAGTCCAACATCAATTTATGAATTTATCAACAAAATAAAATTTCATCATCTTTACAAATTTTTATAAGGTGAAACGCACCCGAAATCATTTATCTAAAAACTATGATTCCCTACATGCAACGTATACCCAATTAAATTGAAAAAATCACTCGCTATCCTACGTACCCGATGGTATGAATATTATTTCATATTAAAATTTGACATATAAACAGTCCCATAATTAGTTTACACTTTTTCTAATTAAGTTACTAATTTATTTTTAGAAAACACGTGACTAATGGTTTGGGTAACACTTAAAATGCATAATACTGAAGGAAAAGAATAGAGTATTCATGCCTGAATAAAATTTGATTTAGAAATTTGATCTTGATTGTATATTCCTCTCAAAAAGTTGACAAATATCCGTTCTTGACGTGTCTTGAGAAAACCCGATTAATCTTGACAAAACTTGAGTTGAAAGTTTAGTAGAATTGGGGTAGGGTTTGGAGGTTGAAGAAAATGAAACATATGAGAGGATTTTGCTATTTGGGTTGATAAGAACGTGCTTTAAAAGTCCTTCCTCGAGTTGGTTTTATGCCAAAAACAAATAAGAGTTTGAGTAGTAAAATAATTCTAAAAACAAAAGCCATTTTTCGCACCTGACTGGCAAAACCAGTTCGACCAAACCTATCAGTTCGGTTCAGTCCCGGAAAAATAAATAAATAAATTCCAATTTTTAACTTCCATTTTGACTCCAATTTTAATTCTGATTAAAATCCTTCTTTTCAATATTAAAACGCAACATTTCAAATTACTAAAAATTAATCAATTGCAAAATTTTATTTTCCTCAAATTTTCGAATTAATTTAAATAATACCTTTTAAATTTACAGTGTGTTACAAAAATTATGGGGGTGGGTGTTACATGTGATCAAAAACTCCCACTTATGTTTATGTTAACATAAAATAAATCTCGTCATTGGATTAATATCATAACTTTTAAAGTTATATTAAAAGTATTACAAATAATAAAAATAGGCTACTTTTTAGGAACATATCAAATATTTATATACCTTCCAGCGATTAAATTGTATCGGAATCAAGGCAATGTTGTTTGGATATTAAGTCGATGTAGGTTTAGAGGCATTGATTTGAAGACTTATTGAATGCCTATTTCTACTTGTCGTAAATTAATGATCGTACGTCACCAAAAATAAACATACAGGACACCCCCCAAATCCCCAAATTAATGAGGAGAATAACATAATCTGTAATTATCTTAGCACAATTAAAACTCAAAATCAAATTAGAAGGTTTAAAGAAATTTTCCTTGAACTGTAAAACATGTATACTATATATGAGTACAATATATAAACAAATTCCACTTCTTAACTTTTTCCCTCATCTATATCTGCACCTGTGTATAAGTTCTCCATTTTGGCCCACCTTAAAAAAAATATATGCCTTCCTTTGTATCATTTTCACCATAATACTAATAATAATTTACTAAACACATCTAAAAACTCAAGAAACTAGAAAAAAACATCTTTGTTTTTTATCATTCTTAGCAATTCTATGGTTTGTTGTCCAAAAGGTTAAAGATTTGTCGTGGGTTTTAGTTGTCAATGTATATTTTTTAGACTTGAAAACAAAAAAAAATTATTTATGTATTTGGTTAATATCTATAAAGCTAGTAGTAGTCTTGGAGGTTCCAGTATGATATATAGTAGTATTAAAGAAAATAACTCCTTGATTTGGAGGAACAATGGATTAAAAGTTTCTTCTTCCTTCAAAGACTTAAATACCCGAAACCCCAAATTATATATAAAATGAAGTTATGGGAATATGGTGTGTAGAACTTGAAGTTGAAGATATTCTTCTAGACAGAGACACATATACAAGCTTTAAAAGAGGCTCAGATACTAGTTCTTGAATGAAGAGACCGCATAAACATTCACCCATTTGACAATTGGAAGATTTATGAAGTGTAAACGTGTCATCATGTGGGCGCGATAAATATCGACGCTATTTTGTGATGACAACTTTAGTTATATATGATAATAATCCATTATCCTCCCTCTCTCTCATTAAATAAATTTGGGTCCTATAGCCTTCTTACGTCTCTTTATTTTTCTTTCCTCCTAGGTTATTAAGTTATATGATATTTTGAATGTTCTATATACCCTAAAAATTTGTTGACCATAGATTATAAATCGGACTACACATTTTATCCGCCTATCTCTTTATTTTCCCCTTCATATTCTCTTTTCTTCATTAAATGACTTTTCTTCTATTCATTACTATTTTTTTTCCATTTTTTATCTTCTGTGAGTGAGAGTATTAATGTATATGCCTATTATCCTTGAAACTCATCATTTCCCTTGTGTTACCATCACTTCCCCATTATCTTAAACTCCATATAAAGGTTTTTTTCTCTGAAATAGGAAGATTGTCTGGGTAATTTCAATCTTCAATGTTGCATACTATCCGTGTTGTTATTTTAAACTCTTTCATGGATTTTACTAGAAAATTGTTCAGAGAGAGGGACGACTTTCATGTCCATCGTTGCTAACTTTTGCCATTTCAGTCCATCATAGATAATTGAACTCAATTAGTACGAGTCGCGAAGAAGAGGGAGAAATGCAGGGCAATGTCACTTTCTGAAATTGAAAATTATCAAGTAAAGTTTTACCAATAAGCCAATCTTTATATTAGTTTTCAAAATACATAACTTTTATTCTATTTTTCACAAAATTTTAGAAAGTATTTTATTCCATAAGGAAGAGAGAAATAATCATTAGTTACAGTATGCGTGATAGTCTTATTTAATCTTACGTTATTATCTATACCTATCTATTTGTATGACACACAATATTTTATAAAATGTTTAATTAGTTATATTTTTTGTATTTATTAAAATTTTCTGATATATAGCATATTTATTTTTATAATAATTGATGAAATCCAAAATTCGTTTTGTATTTATAGCAGAGCTGGTATCATCTCTTATGTTGGATACTTATTTTAGTACCATTTTATCCATGTCCTGCTTTTCTTCAAAATTAAGGATAAAGAACCTAAAGAGCTTTATAGAATAATTATTTCGTGTAGCCTAGCCTGAACAATTTGAGAGTTTACACCTAGGTTTCTCCGATTTCTCCCCACGTCCTCATCAATTCTGAAATTTGATAGTAATATTAAGGGAATTTTTGTTTACATTCGAACAATCTATTTGAACACCCAGGTTGACCAAACGGTGACCCAAATTCGAGTTTTCACATTATAGTAAGCATGCTCGAGTTTCGAAGCCCATAAACGCCATGTCAATAGACAATAGTAATAAGGAAGTTCGCAATACGACACCGGCCCCATGATAATTTTTGAGGATATCGAAATGGGGGAGGGTGTTGAAGACGAGGAAATGAGCAAAGAAGAAGAAAGTGACAATGGAGAGGAGCAGTGGAATTTTTATCAGGGCGAGCAAGAAGATGACGATCCAGCGAACTTGGATTTTGTGGGCGATTTTGATTAGCACGGTTACAACACGACGGTGATCGATAGTCGCATGGATTAAATCGAGTTTTGTATTGAACTGTTCATCTCTGAATAGTGCGACGGAGCTGATTACCACCTGGATACTCAAATGATGATGCCACTCCAAGCCGACCTCTACCGGCTAAGCAGGTGTCCAGGCGCCGAATTGCCCCACTACTGCATTAATCCTTAAGCACGCGCCCCCAACACCCTCGGTCCTTCTCGTTAAGCTTTTGTGGAGATGCACATTTCTTTATGTAGTTTCTTGTATTTCATTTCTTTCTCTCTTAAATAAGCTACATAATATACTCTCTTTCTTTAATGAAAATTGTGTTTAAGTTATATTATGCCTCATTGCATTTAAAAATTTTCTTATTTAATATTCCGCACTCATTATTTTCTTATTTAGATCTTAGACCATTTCGTTCAAGACCATGCCAATGTGACACCCCGACTAATTAAATACCGGGTAGCTACTCCTTTATTAATTAATTCAAAATGCCAAGTTGGCTCAGTTAATAGCATCACTGTCGAAAACATTTTATTATTACTAACCACCTAGTATTTAAAAAGTAAGTTGCCAAATTTTAATTAAAAACTGATTAACATGCAACAAGTGACAAGAATAATAATAACACCATTCACCATAATGAAGTAAATAGAATAATCGTCACATGATATAAATAAATTGGAGGAAAAACTCCTCATAACATAATCCCACAACTGAAGTAAATACTGAAATACTAAATACTGAAATGAATACATGCCAAAATCTGGAAACTGAAATGGAAATGTATCTAATAGAATCTGGGCAACATGCCCTACAACTGAGGAAAAATGAACAAGGAATCCAAATGATATAAGCGTCTAAAAGCAAGTCCCTGTAGCTTCCACAAGCAGCTACAGCTCGTCATCTGAGTAAGAATCCTATGCATGGTGTCCTTGTGGCTGGGCACCTAAAATGGTTTTACAAAAAGTAGATTTGAAAGCAAACGGGTCAGAGCCCGAATGTGTATATTTTAAAAACCTGCAAGTGCTTTAAAAACATTTAAAACAGTATATGCAAAGTACATGTTAGGACGTGCTCTCACATGATATACTCACCTCTCATCTTACTGTGCACTCCTAACGTTCCTGTACCCATTCGTATGTTATCTCATAACTATCTAAAGATAATCTAACACTGCTACTCGGTTCACGTTATAAGTTCCGTCATTAACAATTAAATAGAAAGTTCTACTTTAATTCCCAAGTTCCCAATTATTAACCAAACCATTTATTTGATAAAAGATCTCTTTTTATCTTTCCAAAACATTACAATAATTATACTCACAATTTATTATAGTAAATTCCTTCTCGATTAACCGTATATTTTTCACATCATAAATATACAATACAAGCACCCAAAGGCTAAGCTGCGGTGCATACATACTCTGCTATCCATCCCGATACATCACGTACATAAGGATTACAAATTCCGAATCTCTCAGGAATTGTTGGAATCAACACCACACACAAAAATGGAGGCGAACATAATTCAATCATATCCATGGTCACGTACATACCTACGCTCCATAGTCAGCTGGCTTATTAACTCACAAATAAGTCGTTCTCTTGAATTATGTCCTCTAGGCACCAATCTAAATCCGGGCAACACAAGGATAAGAAGGTCCTAAGCGAACGTAACCTCCGTGATAGCAAGTATGGTAGGTATGTCATACACATAAGATTATATACTAAGCATTCACACATCTTAGATATTTCAATATTAATAAGGGTATTCTCTACATCATTATACCATTATTCCCAATTCATATATTTCAAGTATCCCGACAATATATAAATTAAATAGTCGACACGTCTCACGTCGTAATATCTTAAACTTAAAACCTGTCTCGAATAGACTATTAAGTTCCCATAATAACCTCATATAACATCGCTTATACCTAAGGTCCTTACTTCTGCCCCAAACCTTATTTCATCAAATTATTCAAATTTGTACTATTAACCCAAATATTATCTCACATAACAAATTTCATTAATTTAGAATAATTCCTCAAATTAAATTCCAATTAATGTCCAATCTCAAAATCATGCCTACTGGTCTTCCTTAAAATTTAGGGTAATCACAATGTCTCCAATAATATTATCTAAGGGTTATCATCATTAAAATTCAATTAAGGAAAACTTTATTCATTCTGGGAAGGTCGATCGATCGACCTTGACCTTCGATCGATCGATTGTGGTCGATCGATCGACTGATGAATGTCGATCGATCGATTACACAGGTCTGTTACGGACTGCTTTGTTTTGCAGTTACAGTTTCGTCCCAAATCACCATTTTTAAGCATGAAACTACAAGATAAGGTTACTATAACGTTATACTAACATCCTACATCAGTAATAACATTCTAAATTCCATAATTCATCATTTAAAGGCTTACTTTGGATTAAAACTACATCAAACTAATTCCCAGATTTCTTCCATTCAAGAACATCATTAAGTTTCTTCTAATTCTACCTTTTGATCATCAAGGTTCTGTTTTCAACATATAAATTCGTCCAGAATATACTACATGCAATTCCTACATAAATCATGTCCGTTAACTTTCAATTCATGGGTCTAATTTATCTCCAAAAATCAATTCCGAAAATTCCTAAACATGGAAACATATCTTGAATTAAAGGAGTTTAAATCACTTGCCTTAATTATCTCAGAATTTGGTGTTGAATCTTGATAGCCAAGTTGTTCTCCCTCTCACTTTTCTGCAGTATTCTCTTCCTTCTCTCTCTTTCAAGCTCTTCTCAAGGTTTCCTTCTCTCTCTCTCTCTCTCAAGCTTTTCCCAAGGTTGAAGATAATGGAATATGGAGGTGAGTAATGGTTTGTGGAAGTTGAAATGCTATATCAACTTCTCCCGTAGCCCATAATGACATATAGTGGGGTTAGTGGTTTAAGTGGGTTGAGAAATAGTCAGATTTTTAATTCCCATTTTCGTCACTTTTTAATTCCCCAAAAATGCAATTTACCAAAATGCCCTTTATGATGCCGGTATGGCCCACAAATATCCCGGGACCCAAACTAAACTACCGGCTAGTGTTTTCTGACTATCTCGACTCTTCCGGACGCGTTGGCGCACTCAAAACGACCATACGGTTAATGGAACTAAAATTCACTTTTTAATTATGTAACACAATACCATGACGTGGCGGTCACACGCGTCAAGCAAAATTCCCAAATTGCCGTATTTATATCTCACGACAATATCAATATTACCAATATTCATATAATGCCAAATATGCACATTATAATAAAATACTAACTCACATCTCGTTAATATTATTATCCGGATTAATTTCTCGTTAATATTATTATCCGGATTAATTTCCAATTAATAAACATTTAATTCAATTAATCCCCAAAAATAAATAACGCAGAAAATACGGGGTATTACATACTCCCCCCCTAATAACTGAATTTCGTCCCGAAATTCGGAACTAGCAAGTACCTGGTAAGAATAACTCTGGATAGCGTTCGCGCATCTCATCCTCGCGCTCCCATGTGGACTCCTCGACATTATGATGTCGCCACTGAACACGTACTAACGGAACTATCTTTGACCGCAGTTTCCGCTCACTTCGGTCCAAAATAGCTATCGGCCCCTCCTCGTAGGAGCTATCCGGCTGGAGATCAATGTCCTCTACAGCAATGAGAGAATGTGCCAAATCATCTCTAAGGTATTTCCTAAGCGAGGAAATATGAAACACATCGTGAATCCGATGTAAATGCTCCGGTAACCCAAGTCTATACGCAACTGGTCCGAGCCGCTCAATAATAGGAAATGGTCCCACATATCTCGGTGCCAACTTCCCTTTCTTCCCGAAACGCATAATCCCCTTCATAGGAGATACTCTGAGCAAAACTTGATCCCCCACTTGGAACTCCCTGAAAAATCTCTTCGCATCAGCATAACTCTTCTGCCTGTCCTGAGCCACCCGAATGCGACTGCGAATCAATTCTATCCTTGCCGAAGTATCCTGAATCACTTCCGGCCCAAGTAGTTTGTTGTCCCCCACCTCCAACCAGCATGCTGGGGAACGACAAGGTCTACCGTACAATGCCTCAAATGGAGCCATGCCAATGGTGAACTGATAGGAGTTGTTGTAAGCAAACTCCACCAGTGGAAGATACTGCTCCCATCCACCCTCAAAGTCAATGGTACACATACGTAGCATGTCCTCCAACATCTGATTTGTGCGCTCGGTCTGTCCATCGGTCTGCGGGTGATACGCCGTACTCAACCGCAATTCCGTGCCCATGGCCTGCTGAAAACTTTCCCAAAACCGTGAAACAAATACCTTGTCTCGGTCAGACACGATATTTAAGGGCACCCCGTGAAGTCTCACTATCTCTGAAATAAAGAGCTGGGCATACTGTCCCGCAGTGTAATCTGTCCTGACGGGTAGAAAATGAGCGACCTTCGACAACCTGTCCACAATCACCCAAATGGAGTCGTGCCCTCTCTGCGATGTAGGCAACCCCGTGATAAAGTCCATAGAGATGCTCTCCCACATCCACATCGGGACCTCTAATGGCTGTAACAGTCCTGCCGGTCTCTGATGATCCACTTTTACGAGCTGACAAGTGGCGCATTTTGAGACAAACTCGGCAATATTTCTCTTCATCCCGCTCCACCAATACTGACGTCTCATGTCTTGGTACATTTTGTCCCCTCTGGGATGTACCGCGAACCGTGAGCCGTGCGACTCTGCCATCACCTCATGCCGCAATTCCTCCCCTTCTGGAACCACCAATCTCCCATTGAAGCGTAATCCCCCGTCTGAGCTAACGGTATAGGATTCAGCTCCCTCTGCTAATAATTGAACTATCTGTTCCTGACAGAACGAGTCATTTGCCTGTGCCTTCACCACCTTCGTGACAATCTGCGGTGTAACAGTCATCACAGACATGAATGATCGGGCCACTGCATCCTGGTGTCCCAATTCTTTCCACTTGGCCTTCCACACATCTGCTACCTCATCTACCGGTCTACGACTCAACGCGTCTGCCACCACGTTAGCCTTCCCCGGGTGATACTGGATATCGAACTGATAATCCTTCACGAATTCAAGCCACCTCCGTTGCCGCATATTCAACTCCTTCTGCGTGAATAGGTACTGAAGGGACTTGTGGTCCGTGAACAATCGAAATTTCTCCCCCAACAGGTAATGTCTCCAAATACGAAGGGCAAATACCACTGCCGCTAACTCCAAGTCATGGGTAGGGTAATTCTTCTCGTGAGGCTTAAGCTTACGGGAAGCATAAGCTATGGCCTGACTCTCCTGCTGCAGTACACCTCCCAGTCCTTGTAAGGACGCATCGGTGTAAACAAGGTACTCAACTCCCGGTCTCGGCAATGCTAACACAGGTGCTGAGGTTAACTTGTCCTTCAACTCATCAAATGCCAACTGACAGGCATCACTCCAAATGAATGGCACACCTTTACGGGTTAGGTGTGTAATGGGACCCGCTATCGTGGAGAAACCCCGAATAAACCTCCTGTAGTAACCTGCTAGGCCCAAGAAACTACGGATCTCTGTCGGTGTCGTGGGCTGTCCCCACTCCCTCACTGCGGATACCTTCCCCGGATCAACCGATATTCCCCGGTCGGAAATAATATGCCCCAAGAACTGAACCTCCTTCAGCCAAAACCCGCACTTCTCATATTTTGCATACAACTCATTCTGGCGCAGTGTCTGCAAAACTAGTCTCAAGTGCTCGGCATGCTCCTCCTCTGTCTGGGAGTAAACCAAAATATCATCGATGAAGACAATGACAAACTGGTCTAGGTAATCCCTGAACACCCTATTCATCAAGTCCATAAATGCTGCTGGAGCATTGGTCAAACCAAATGGCATAACCCGAAACTCGTAGGAACCATATCTCGATAAGAACGCAGTCTTCGAGACGTCCTCCTCCCTGATACGCAACTGATGGTAACCAGATCGTAAATCAATCTTTGAGAAGTAAGAAGCTCCTCTCAACTGGTCAAATAGGTCATCGATTCGAGGCAACGGATACTTGTTCCGTATCGTGACCTTGTTTAACTCCCGATAGTCCACACATAACCTCAGTGAACCATCCCTCTTCTTCACGAACAACACAGGGGCACCCCACGGTGAAGTACTCCTCCGAATAAACCCCTGACCCAACAACTGCTCAATCTGATCCCGTAACTCCCTCATCTCAGCTGGAGCCATACGGTACGGTGCACGTGCTATAGGTCTCGTATCTGGTAACAAGTCTATAACGAAATCTATCTCTCGACTGGGTGGTAAGCCTGGTATCTCCTGAAACACATCCGAATACTCCCTGACAACCGGGATCGAATCTAAAGGAATAACAACCTCCTTAGAGGTATCCTCCTCTATGTAATACAGATGAGCGGTCGACCCTCCCTCTGGGCGAGGCATCGCCACTATAAACATCTCTTGCCCCGGAATGGCAAAAACAATGCTCCCGCTGAAGCAATCAATCATGGCCCTATATGCTACGAGCCAATCCATACCGATGATCACATCGTGAACATGCATGTCTAACACTAACATATCTGCAGGTAATACCAAACCACCAACCTCTACCCCCACTCCCCGGCATATAAAGAAAATAAGTGACCCACTCCCTAATGGTGAGTCAACACACGTCACTGTGCTCTCTGCCGTAGCTAACAATCCTAAAGCTTTCGCGAAGTGCGTAGCAATAAAGCAATGTGTAGCACCCGTATCAAATAACACCCGACCCATAGTGCCATGGATAGGAAACGTACCCTCGATCGCGGGCGGTGCCTATGGAACTGCAGCCTGGTGGACGTTGTAGACACGCCCATACTGTAGCTGCCCCTGCTGCACAGGAACTGCTGGAATAATCTGAGCTGGAGCTGGAAGGGCTGGTGGAAAGAGTGGCCTCTGTGGCTCCTGTCGAGCACCCTGCTGCTGCTGCTGTGGGGCCCGGCCCTTATCAGGACACTCCTGACGTTTGTGGCCAATCTTACCACAAATGAAACATTTCCCTGGGAAGTTCCCTCCCCTCTGCCCTTGCTGTCCCCGGCCCTGGTGGCCGTTACCATTCCTCCCTTGGCCCTGCTGGCCCTGCTGAAACTGCTGATGTTGGCCATTTTGACCCTGCTGGCCCTGATGACCGTTATGACCCTGCTGGCCATTTCGAAATCCTCCCTGACCGTTCCTGAAACCTCCTGAACGGAACCTCTTTTGATCTCCCTGCTGAGAACCCTGTTCTACCTGTCTCTGCCCGTGAAAAGATTGTGCCCCACCGGCACCATGTCCTCCAGTCCTGCCCTGATGGCTAGACTCTCCCGACCTCTTGCCCTCGGCCATATGAAAACGGTGGTCCTGGCAATGTAACAATGCAGCCTTAACCACATCAGAATACGTGGCCAACGAAAGGTTCCCTAACAAATGCTGACGGATCCTCCATGACAACCCGTCGGTAAATTTCTCAATCTTCTTCTTCTCTGTCGGTATCTCATCAGGAACGATATTCAACAGATTAGTAAACTCGGCCTCATACTCGGCCACGGTCTTGCTTTCCTGCCTCAGACTCATCAATCTCCTCCTCATTTCCGTATGAACAGCTGACGGAAAGTACTTGCGGTCAAACCGCACCCAGAACTCATGTATAGTGAGAGCATCCCTCTCCTCTACGGTGGTAATAGACTCCCACCACTGCAATGCAGATCCAACTAGCTTAAAAGTAGCTAGTACCTGCTTCTGAACATCTGAGCACTCATACATCCTTAAGTGCCGCTGCATATCCTTCCTCCATTGGCTCGAGACTACTACATCTGAGCTGCCTGCAAACTCTGGCGGATGCGCTTTCTGAAAAGCGTCACGTACACGCTCCCAAGAAGACGGAAATGAAGTTGCCTGAACTGGCGCGACAACCGGCGCCTGAGGCGATGCCTGCTGAACAACGGCAATGGCGGCATTTACCGCTTGGGCTACAATAGCTGCAACCTCAGCGGCGTTCATCATGCCCTGAACCGGTGCGGGCTGTGGTTCTGGCGCCGCATTCCTGGGAACTCGTGGTGCACGTCGTGGAGGCATTCTGAAATAAGAATAAAGTCTATAAGTTCGCAGTTATAAACTTTAAAATAGCTGAAGAACGTAGCATAAACAAAGGAATACAACAGTCCTAAAGTATAGGGCTCTATATCAAAGAAAGCTCAGCGGAAAAACATAATAAGCCGTTCAGATCCTAAAGGACACTAGAACCTGATGCTCTGATACCACCTGTGACACCCCGACTAATTAAATACCGGGTAGCTACTCCTTTATTAATTAATTCAAAATGCCAAGTTGGCTCAGTTAATAGCATCACTGTCGAAAACATTTTATTATTACTAACCACCTAGTATTTAAAAAGTAAGTTGCCAAATTTTAATTAAAAACTGATTAACATGCAACAAGTGACAAGAATAATAATAACACCATTCACCATAATGAAGTAAATAGAATAATCGTCGCATGATATAAATAAATTGGAGGAAAAACTCCTCATAACATAATCCCACAACTGAAGTAAATACTGAAATACTAAATACTGAAATGAATACATGCCAAAATCTGGAAACTGAAATGGAAATGTATCTAATAGAATCTGGGCAACATGCCCTACAACTGAGGAAAAATGAACAAGGAATCCAAATGATATAAGCGTCTAAAAGCAAGTCCCTGTAGCTTCCACAAGCAGCTACAGCTCGTCATCTGAGTAAGAATCCTATGCATGGTGTCCTTGTGGCTGGGCACCTAAAATGGTTTTACAAAAAGTAGATTTGAAAGCAAACGGGTCAGAGCCCGAATGTGTATATTTTAAAAACCTGCAAGTGCTTTAAAAACATTTAAAACAGTATATGCAAAGTACATGTTAGGACGTGCTCTCACATGATATACTCACCTCTCATCTTACTGTGCACTCCTAACGTTCCTGTACCCATTCGTATGTTATCTCATAACTATCTAAAGATAATCTAACACTGCTACTCGGTTCACGTTATAAGTTCCGTCATTAACAATTAAATAGAAAGTTCTACTTTAATTCCCAAGTTCCCAATTATTAACCAAACCATTTATTTGATAAAAGATCTCTTTTTATCTTTCCAAAACATTACAATAATTATACTCACAATTTATTATAGTAAATTCCTTCTCGATTAACCGTATATTTTTCACATCATAAATATACAATACAAGCACCCAAAGGCTAAGCTGCGGTGCATACATACTCTGCTATCCATCCCGATACATCACGTACATAAGGATTACAAATTCCGAATCTCTCAGGAATTGTTGGAATCAACACCACACACAAAAATGGAGGCGAACATAATTCAATCATATCCATGGTCACGTACATACCTACGCTCCATAGTCAGCTGGCTTATTAACTCACAAATAAGTCGTTCTCTTGAATTATGTCCTCTAGGCACCAATCTAAATCCGGGCAACACAAGGATAAGAAGGTCCTAAGCGAACGTAACCTCCGTGATAGCAAGTATGGTAGGTATGTCATACACATAAGATTATATACTAAGCATTCACACATCTTAGATATTTCAATATTAATAAGGGTATTCTCTACATCATTATACCATTATTCCCAATTCATATATTTCAAGTATCCCGACAATATATAAATTAAATAGTCGACACGTCTCACGTCGTAATATCTTAAACTTAAAACCTGTCTCGAATAGACTATTAAGTTCCCATAATAACCTCATATAACATCGCTTATACCTAAGGTCCTTACTTCTGCCCCAAACCTTATTTCATCAAATTATTCAAATTTGTACTATTAACCCAAATATTATCTCACATAACAAATTTCATTAATTTAGAATAATTCCTCAAATTAAATTCCAATTAATGTCCAATCTCAAAATCATGCCTACTGGTCTTCCTTAAAATTTAGGGTAATCACAATGTCTCCAATAATATTATCTAAGGGTTATCATCATTAAAATTCAATTAAGGAAAACTTTATTCATTCTGGGAAGGTCGATCGATCGACCTTGACCTTCGATCTATCGATTGTGGTCGATCGATCGACTGATGAATGTCGATCGATCGATTACACAGGTCTGTTACGGACTGCTTTGTTTTGCAGTTACAGTTTCGTCCCAAATCACCATTTTTAAGCATGAAACTACAAGATAAGGTTACTATAACGTTATACTAACATTCTACATCAGTAATAACATTCTAAATTCCATAATTCATCATTTAAAGGCTTACTTTGGATTAAAACTACATCAAACTAATTCCCAGATTTCTTCCATTCAAGAACATCATTAAGTTTCTTCTAATTCTACCTTTTGATCATCAAGGTTCTGTTTTCAACATATAAATTCGTCCAGAATATACTACATGCAATTCCTACATAAATCATGTCCGTTAACTTTCAATTCATGGGTCTAATTTATCTCCAAAAATCAATTCCGAAAATTCCTAAACATGGAAACATATCTTGAATTAAAGGAGTTTAAATCACTTGCCTTAATTATCTCAGAATTTGGTGTTGAATCTTGATAGCCAAGTTGTTCTCCCTCTCACTTTTCTGCAGTATTCTCTTCCTTCTCTCTCTTTCAAGCTCTTCTCAAGGTTTCCTTCTCTCTCTCTCTCTCTCAAGCTTTTCCCAAGGTTGAAGATAATGGAATATGGAGGTGAGTAATGGTTTGTGGAAGTTGAAATGCTATATCAACTTCTCCCGTAGCCCATAATGACATATAGTGGGGTTAGTGGTTTAAGTGGGTTGAGAAATAGTCAGATTTTTAATTCCCATTTTCGTCACTTTTTAATTCCCCAAAAATGCAATTTACCAAAATGCCCTTTATGATGCCGGTATGGCCCACAAATATCCCGGGACCCAAACTAAACTACCGGCTAGTGTTTTCTGACTATCTCGACTCTTCCGGACGCGTTGGCGCACTCAAAACGACCATACGGTTAATGGAACTAAAATTCACTTTTTAATTATGTAACACAATACCATGACGTGGCGGTCACACGCGTCAAGCAAAATTCCCAAATTGTCGTATTTATATCTCACGACAATATCAATATTACCAATATTCATATAATGCCAAATATGCACATTATAATAAAATACTAACTCACATCTCGTTAATATTATTATCCGGATTAATTTCTCGTTAATATTATTATCCAGATTAATTTCCAATTAATAAACATTTAATTCAATTAATCCCCAAAAATAAATAACGCAGAAAATACGGGGTATTACAGCCAAGTCTATGTTAGGCGGTACACTAAGTGTTTTAAACTTCAGAAATTTTAAGATTCCCCCAAAAATTGAAAAATATCAAAAACTCGAAAAAATGGAAAATTTCAAAAAAGTCAAAAATATATTTTTTAAATAAATAAAAATTGGAATTTAAAATTCTTAAAAATGTCATTCAAATTTTGTTTGGAATTTTAATTTGTAAAAATCCCATCCTACTAAGCTGAAATGGGTGAAAAATGAAAATTGAGAAAAAAACTTATGACTTGCACGAATAAATGTGGAGATTTTAGCCCGGTGAGATTTTTGCGCCTATCCTCGTTTTCGAGTAATTAAATCAATCCGAGTTAAAAATAACTAAAAAGTTCCTTCATATATAAAACCATCGTTGATCTCTAAATAATTGTTTGATTAGTTATGAAGTTAGGCAATTGTTATTCACCCAAAACTATCAGCCATAAATATTTGGAAAAAGTATCCATCTTTTGAAAGCCAACTTGAGCCTAAAATAATATCCCCTTCGTTTGTTAACCTGAAAAATCCAAATTTACTCGGACTTGTAAAAATAGAAAAATCTAGAAATTAATTCCAAATGGTACATGAAAAGGTGAAGAAGAATATAAAAAGGCTCAAATAAGAATTGGAAAAAAAGAAATAAAAAATATATAAAAAATATGAGAAGTAAAAAAAAGAAAAACAATGAGAAAAAGACCAAAAAGGTACCAATGGAAATTCGAAAGAACATTTTATGTCTTCGAATATTTTCACACTTCCATCATGTGCCCAAACGATCCACTTATACATACATATGTATGCGCTCAGACACTTGTACATATACACAAATATAAACAAATAATTATTTATTAATGCCAATTTTCTAGAGAAGACATTATTTGCGAATATCATCGACATGACGATCCATAATCTACGAAACAGATTCAAGAAACACGACTTAACTTGTACCAGTTAAAAGTCTCCACAAGAGCTTCCACAATCTTCTAAATCATGGATTCTTTCTTCAAGGTTTCCTTCACATTATGCCTCCAATTACAAATGGGATGAGTCTCTTTCCACGCCTTTTTTCAACAGCATAGTGGAAATGTCTTCCTCGACGTCCAATGAGTTTATGTACTCAATGGTTTCAGACCTGTATGGCTAACGAGCCTGTAGCCAATATATCACGACCCCGACCCGAAAATAGCAGGGAACGAGTGTCTTGACATGACACCATGGCATCCAATATTCTAGCCTTAAAATTTTTGTTTTAAAATATATGTAGCGGAAGTATAATCACAGTGTTATGAATCGTAAAATACTGAAAGTGAAGGAATTACATCATCAGAGCTTTCTAAAGGGAACTTCATTTGTATTAAAATATCAATGAGTTACAACTTGACACAAAGAGCTAAACATGCACTATCTAATTAAACAAACTTCTACCTAAGGTAACAAAAAGAGCTTCAAAAGATAAATCTTCAACATAGTCCTTTTTCGTTCCATCCACGAGCTTAATTATTTCCTGAAAAATGGTTATTTATACAACGTCAGCTAAAAGCCGAATGAGATTCAATCTCTAGACATTCCAGGATTTTTCAGAAAATTGATACCTATTCAATTTAGAACATAAGGTATATACATAGAGATAGGAATTTCAAGGAATATATATAAAGTAAATGACAATATATATATTCAGAATAAACAGTTCAAAACAGAGTAGATAAAACAATTGAGCATATGTCAATTATTCAGTTTTAGTGGCCATGTACGTTCTAATACCCAGACAGATAATGTTACCAAATGTTTCCACCCGGTAACATCACAAACAGATAATCATGATTTCTGGAACAATGCCTTGTTTAGGGCACACCAGCGATAAACCAGCTGGGAAGGTACCACCCAAATATTTCCACCCGGTAGTCAAGGATAATATAGTAAGAGAGTTTCCATAGGCCGAATCAATAATTTCAGAATTCAAATTAGATGTTTATATGGAGAGATATAAACATATAACAAATGACGGAATCATCGGTATCAGATGCATTTTGAGAATAAAAGCATTTCATAAAATATACATAGTTTGCATAATATAATATAATCAAAATGCGCAAGAAATTGCATAGAGTACTCACCTAAAATAGAGGTCGAAATTATAGATAATGAGTCTTTGATCGCACGTTAATCTAACAAATACGATAAAGGTTTAAGTATATATTCTAAACAAGGTACAGTCTACATATTGTATTTTAATAGTAACTTGTTTCAAAGGATTACTAAAAACCATTTTCTTAACTTTTAAAACTTATTGATCGTAATTAAAGGATTCAATTCATAGTTCTTCCTAATCAGTCGGTTTCCAGTAGAAATGGAGGGTCACAGGGGTACCGCTTAAATACCATCTCCTCTAGACAGAACATTTCCGGATTCATTTCCAGTAGAGATGGAGGGTCACAGGGGCACCACTTAAATACCATCTCGTCTAGACAGAATTTCACCGGGCCTGACTTCGGAATTACTTAAATGAGATTCCATAATAACGAACAATTACTTACAAAAATCATTTTAAAAAGAGTATATATATTTTCAAACAAGTTGACATATTTTGAAAATAAAATTAATTTAGATTGTTTCCAAATTTTAAGTTTTGATCAGTGGATCCTTTAGTGTATTTTCCCAGCATAACTACTAAGTAAAGCTATAAAGCACGAAATTAAAACTATAAATATGCATTACAACATTTAAATCAAATCATACCTACGAAATGAATTCTTTCTTTGAAATTGTAGAACTCCTTCTTAAGATATTTACCAAGCTTTCTATCACTCTTTCTTACTATAATTCTCAAGAAATTGGTGTGAGTTTCAAATGAATCCTAAGGCCCTATTTATAGGTTTCCAAGGATATTTCGGTGTTGACACGTGTCAAATGACTAAGCTTTTTGGAGTGGTGATTCAACGCCGAGGTGTCGCATGCCAGATTGGTCTTGCAGTGTTAATATCACCAAATGATGACAAGTGTTTTAGCTCTCTCTCTAAAGACGACATGTGTAAGGTGGAGGTGACCAGCACGTGGTGGAAAGGTGATAAGGGTATAAGGGTCACTTCACACATGAAGGGTATTTTGGTAATTTCACACTATATATTTTGAATATTTCTTAGAGGTCCTTGAAAATATTTTATTTACAAAATGGCCCATTTTATATTTTTATTTTAGTCCTTAAAGTTTCATAAAATTATATTTTCTACCTTAAAACTTATTATTTTCCTTATGATATGTCATAAGACTTTGATTTGATCCAATTTATAGTTGATTCTTCGTAATTAAAAATGGGGTTTGTTATATTGATAGCCAATAATACCACATATCTAATAATACAACATTTATAAGATAATAAGTAACACAACAGTGTAAAAACAAACTATATATAAACGTGGTGTCATTACACAGTAGACCAAGTCAATTGTGCAATATTCAAAACTCTCAGGCAAGCAGTAGCCATGATCAATAAAAATGAGCACACTTCTTCCACGTTCAACTTTGCCCACCAATATATTTCCAGCATGCCTATCCCCACTTGCCATCCTTATATCCATCACTGAAATTTTATGCACCTCCTCGACTGGAAATGCACGAGGACCCATATTCTCATGGCATCCACTATTCTCCATAAACATCTACAATGAACCGAGATTATCGGTTACACTCCCCGAATGATTAAGCCCTTTGTGCAAGAAATTCACCAAAACATTACCTGGGACCCCATCTAAACCCTCACCATCACCAGTTTTCGAATGATCCAAAATATAGGCAATAACTTCCCTTAATGCCCCTTCTCCAACAAGTGTTCCTTTTTCAACTAATATGGGTAGCCCTCTTTGTTAGAATTATTTTAAATAATTCTCCATTACGTGCTCCATAATTATATTAATACTAAGAGTCATTTTGGTTAATGAAAGCGTACTCCAAATACCAAGGTCAAAAGGACTCTTGGGAATCTACCTTAATGTATGGTTGATATTATGTGACTGTTATAAATTTAGGTCTTATCCCTGCCTATAAATAATTAACTGATTTCAATCATTCAGACACTGAAAGACAACCTAATGAAATTATAGTAAAGGGAGAGAAATCTAAATTCTCACGGAGAGTAAATTTCAAAATAGTGTTTTGACTGTACTGGGAGATATAACCATTACAATTATCTAAAAATTGATTATGATCTAGATACAAACAAGATGAAGTTGTGTTCCAAAATTCAGCCCGATCAGACATCGTTAAGGTTGACTGCTTTGTCAATATTTCTAGTTGTGACAATTATGAAGGTATGTTATTTTAACACCACTTATGTTCCGTATAATGCTTATATATGATAATCATGAGGATCCAATATCCTTATATTAAGGACATTTGTATGTAAAAATTTATTGAAATTATTGTATTATTGATTAATATTATGGTGTTCTTAAAAATGGTTTTACACTCTAGGGTTGTTTCGAACCATGGGTTCCTCATCAATTGACTTGAAAACCTTTATATACTTATGTCCCGATGCATTTAGAATAAAATAAAATCCACTCGTACCCTCAGAAAACACTATTGGATAATTGCCTCCATCTAATCCTTCAAGGGTTGATTTAATTAAATCACGAATAGCCTAAGACAACTCAAACTTTGGACTGACAATTACTAGTTCTAGCCAAAACTCTTTATCGGGAGGTTTCTTGTGAACAATGTTATTATTCACTAATTCATTGACGGACCCACTCTTTCTATACACTTCATTATCCCTCTTATCATAGAATTAATATGCCATAATAAATAATTTGTAATTCTTCTCCACATATTTAGTTGTAATCTTTGATATTTTCCAAGTAAACAAGTGAATCACGACGTCATTATTTTTACATATATAATTTTAGTCAGTGACCCTCGTGTCATTCCCCATATGTATCACTTATTGATGATCATTAAGATCAACTAACCCTCTTTTCTTCTTCTTAGAATTTTTTTGTTTAACTTAACCAAAATTGCGATTCGTCTCAACATGAAATGTGAACTCTTTCCCACAAAATTCTTAACGTTAATGACTTGGAGATTAGAAAGAAAGATAACCAAATGCACCTTTTTTTCTACCCTATAATCCCAAACCAAAGAATTACTCCTATCTAATTCGTGGCCCCCACAAACCAACTTTTGATTCTTCGCAACAAACCCTTTCTTATTTTAAAGACAAAGCATCATGGTCTCAATCGAATCCGACTCCATTATGCCCAATGGCACCCTTAATCCTGACATAGCCATGTATATGAAAATTGACTCATTGGTCACCTGGCTATGTACAATTGGGGAAAGCAAGCACTCACTGCGATTTGAATGAATCTTGACAACACTAACCAGTGAAAATAGAATCAATAATTGCCCCCTAAAACCCTAAAACTGAAAATTTTACCTACCCCCCCCCCCCCCCCCAAACACTAATGTACATAATCCATATATAGTACGTAGTACATAGAATTTTTTACGCTCAAGATCTAACTATACAAAAAAAATCTACACACCCATAAACAAATTAAATCACTAAAGATTCATTTTGCTAATAAATAAGACGAATAAAAACCAATACAAGCAACAAAACCCAATCTTTCGCAAGAAAGCTGCTAATTATGAACTAAAAAGTGATTACCTTATCAAAACATGAAATTTTGGTAAATTAAGATATTGGTTTTGTTTTTTATAATATGACTTGTTAGCTTATTTCATATTGCAATAAACTTCCTTTTTTTTATAAATAAAGTACTTATACTTGTCCCCTCTTTTCATATTAATATATTTATTTTGGATAAGAAAAAATCCCCAAAAACTTTCTATAAAAAAGTATAACTCTTTTTATAAGAAATTCGTCATCCCTCACTCTTTTTTCACCCGTTTCTATTATAGTGTCATTTCCTATTAAAAACACTTACTCTTTCATACCACATTTACTACTAAAGCTTGATTAAAATAAAGGCCAATTCTTTTTTCGTTCTATATATTAAATTAACATTTCAATAAAATAATCCATATATTTAACCTAATTTCTTATGAAATTTTCTTTTAGTATAATTGTAAACGCTACTTCACCATGCATGTCCTATTAAAACTTTAGTTTAAATAATAACTCAATACTATTTTCCCTTTATTTTAGCGAAACATGTATTTCTTCTTTACGTATACTCATGTCGTATTAAAATATAGCATTTTAACAACATGCCTTGAAAAAATATACTAAAAGAATCAATACCCCATTTTCTCTTTTCGGATTTTTAAAATTCTTAATTTATTCTATTGCATCCTATAAGAACATATTTGTAATAAAATCTGATTTAGTACTTTTACGTCTATAAAAATAAAAATTTCATTTCATAGAAAAGTCTTTTTCTCCTCCTAATAAATAAATTGTTCTTATTTAAAAAAAACATTAATATTTCATTTTCGTGAAAAAATCATTATTTAATTTGAATAAGCTAAAATTTTATTTAAGGATCCTTACACTTTTATATTCATTTACATTAAAACCTAATTTTTTAAAAGATCAAATTTTCTCTCCATACCAATCAAAACGTTTTTTTCACAAATACATTTCCCATCTTCAAATTATAAAATATTTTTCAAAAACAATTATGTATTTATTTTTATCCTGATAAACATATTTTTCTTTAAAATATTCTTAAACTTTTTCAAGGAAAACCTTCATTTTCCATTATAAAAAGTTAAAAATGTTCCCTTAAGGGTTACACTCCTAACATATTGAATCTCATATTTCAATGGATCTCTTTAAACTTATTTATTTCTTCATGAATTTATATTTTTTTGATTAAAATAATTATCAATCTCTTCTTCTATTAAATCCTATTTTGATTCACTTTCCTTTCATTCTCTATTAAAATGTCCTTTTCAATAAAATAATAACTATTTCTCTTGTCATGTCTTATAATTGGTGTTCTAGATAAAATAATAATTAATCTATTTCACTTTATTCCTTTTAAAACCGAACTATCTTGACTCCTTCCTACTGAAACTTAAAATATAAAAAATCGTCTACCTTTTCCTCGAATTTTCATTTTGAACTTTTCAATTCATTCGTTATTACGTTATCTTTAATCTCATAACCTTCATTTTTCTTTAAAAAAAGTCCTTAATCATTTATCCTCATTTCTACTTAAAACGGCATGTTGGTGATAATTTCCTACATGTAATGATATTCAATGCGCACTAGCCAAGTAAGAATGATAATGATAATAAATAATGACATCACACACAAAACACAATATGTATGTAGTTCGACACTGGACCAACTTCCGCGAGTTGCTGGGTTTTGTTCATTATTACTCAAGAACTCAGGTCGACAGAGTTGTAGTACCACTCGACATTATAATGTGCATGCCCCATTCATGTGAGGAAGTTTTATATTTATAAGGCAGCTTAGCAGGGTCCTAGTACCCGTTAATAGATATCAAGATATATATATATATATATATATATATATATATAATTTTTATTCTAAGGTGAATGCATTGTGTTTTCTATGACCCTAGAGAGTCGCAATATTTGGATTAACGCTAGATTCACGTGTGAGACGAGTTTACAGACTATATCGATAACATTTTTATGTGTATGTATTTCTTGTTTAGCGAGTGTAGACAATGAGTATATTTTTATTGAGATTACTCATTTTGGTGATGTGTTTTAGTGAGAGTATATTTTTATTTAAATACATTATTAGATATAGGTCATGGACTGACAAATCTCAATAAATGACAGAGATGAATAGTAGTGTATCGGGAGGGTTCCTTGTTTGGATTTCGCTTTGTGAGACCTCCCACGCAAGAAAGCAGTAAATGTTGGGAGCTGGGAGGTGTTAGAACCTAGGAAATTTTGAATTATTGTTCTTAATATAATTAAATGGATAAATTTGTTAGGATTTGGTATATCCCTTTTGTGATATGAGACTTATATTATTATTTCCATTTTCCTTTTAATCTTGGGCTGATGGAATAGGGTTGAGCCTATCTATATGAGTATATACGTTATGATATATTGTGTAGCAGACTTCTTTGTATGTTGTCTAGTAATATTTGATCCCGATGAGTAGGGATGTTTACTGATATAATTCAGGGTACATTGGCTTTTTTCGAGAAGAGAGACATAGATCGTGACTTATTTGCGCTAAGAAAGTAGTGATAGTAAGAGCATCGTGATATACGTGGTCTTATGTAACACATAGTGGACGAGTATATTATTGTGTTGATAGATAGTAGTTTGAGGGTACGTGCTATGGACTGAGGGATTAACAGATTTCTATATACCAACAATGCTAACTAGTAGTGTATTAGGGGGCTCCTTATTTGGATTTTGCTTTGGGAGACGTCTCACGCCTGAAACTTAGCACATCATTGGAAGTGGGGAGATGTTTGTCCTTTAGTCCACGAGTCTGATACCTAGGTTATTATACAACTATCTAGTTATAATTGTGAGTTCAAAGTTATATTCTGATAGAAGGTCAGTGAAGCCGGTAGTGCCATGAGAGAGCGCGGAATTTTTTTCTTTCTTACATCGCAAGTTGAAGGGTAGAATGATGTTAATGAGAATTAAAATTTTGATTTATGGAGTGATTGAGAATACCCAAGTATGATAGTCACGCTGTGAATGCGAGGGCAATAGGATTTTATGTATTATGCATGAAACGTATGCGATGTTTACGTTAATATGTGCGGATTATGGGGTGTATGGGCGCCCTGGTTAGCTGATTTCAAAATCGTTCGAGATAAGAGGACAGGGGAATAAATGTGTGGAATGTAGGCCTGTGGGGTAGTTATAAATAAGATAGAACTGTATGAGGGATTGAACGTCGTTTGAGAATGACGATAATCTATGTTTATGTGTGCAATGAGAGTTGGCACACCTGAGATGAGTTGAAAGGCTATGGGAAGCCATTTAAAAAGGATATCTCTTGAGAAGAGGAAAAGTATAAATATTATAAAATTTGGAGCGGAGTCTAACTCAGTTGAATGTTGAGAGTGACTTGCGCGTAAATACAATGGTGATGTGAATGTGGTATGAAGGGCCCAGAAGTTCACATTGTGGCAAAAAAATGCACTAGCCGAAACTCTTAGTATACCCTGGGGAAGAAGGGGAGTACAAGTAACACTTACTATGAGATGTTATAAGTGGAAGTGGGTGTTGAGCGAGACATAGTGAGTGGTCTCCACATTCACTACTCATAGATAGAAATAGGTTGGTTTGGAATGGTAAACCGAAACTTTTATATCAAGCCGATAATTCCAATGTTGGAATGGGCACAGAGGCTAGTAAAAGAAGGATTGAACTAGTGCGAGGTGCTGCCCAATATTGTTGTGAATCAGGATGGCATCCTTAAACCTCACCACCGATAGGAATTTTCAGGAAGCAGTGGGGATGACTTTTTATTTTTAGCAATTCGTGTCAACTATGGCCCGATGAGTAGACGGGAGGTGACTAATGACTAGTGAAACGGTATGAATTCGATTCTAGAGTCATTGCGGTTAGTTTACTACCGCAACTGACATATCTTGTAATTGAAGGAAAGCTTAGTACAGTAATTAGGAGAGGAAATTATCGATTGGTATAGTTTTTTATAGTCACTCTTACCTACTTGATGTGGATAAGGTGTTTATTAAGGTTTCATGTGGGAAATCCAGATCACTCTCCCGCTGGTTGTTTAGAGGTGAGCGAATGAATAGACTTTTGGATCGGGCGTGATCTAGATTCCGTTGTTGAGAGGTGCATTAACCACAAACTATTTGGGAATTATGTTGCGACACCCCGCTTAAAAAAATATCGGGCGATCAATCCTGTACCAAATTAAAATAGGAGTCTCATAAGGTTCATTCTCAGCATCACTATTGAAAACCAATTTAATTACTAATAACCTATTAGGCTGGCGTCAAAATTTTATTAAACTAATATTTTTAATCAAACCATAGAAATAAAAATTTCAAACAGTTTATATATACAAATCTGAAATGAAATAAAATTATCGAACACTTGGTTTAACATAATACAATCAAATCGGATACCGCAGAAAAAAGGCGGTAAAAGAATAAATAAATACAGTTGGGAAATTAGCCAAAATGTTTCTACAATACCTCCTATCTAGATCTTAAGGATAAAAGCGTCTACAAGAAGACTGCATGCATCCACAGCTACTGCAGCAAACGTCTGACTAGAAGGAATCATCATCCAGGCGTCCCTGTGTCTGGATACACACACACACACACACACACACACACACACACACATATATATATATATATATATCAAAAGAGGAGAAAATAGATAAACGGGCCAAAGCCCGAGTTGTGAAAATATTTTGCAAGTGCATAAATGCTATATTTTTAAAATATGATTTATCTCATATTTAAATTAATATCGCGCTGCCATGAAATACCCCTCACCCCTCTTCTAATAGTGCACACCTATCGCATACATATTAAACAACCTACTTAAGCTACCCTGCCTAACTAATCTGTTTCACCAAATCTCTGAAAACCCCTATAAACCTGAGTACTAAGATCTAAACTTCTCCCCATTCCCAACACTGCGCTACGTTTGTGCGTGGGGTGTCTCGCGAAGGGAAATCCAAATAAGGAACCCCCCCGATACACTACTACCTGGCAATGTTGATCGTCGAGATCCATTAGGACCTCAGCACATAACGCGTATATAACAACTCATATATATGTATATATGTAGTTCTTACCAAAACTTTTGATTCATATTCATATAAATCCAGATATAAATCTACCGAAAGGGGAAATACACCTTATTCGTCTTTTCACTTTATATACATATGTTTACTTTATGATGTCACATTTTCATATACAAGAAACATATTATACGCAACAAGTATATGCTTATACCTAGCACAATCATAAGTATAATAACCATGCCACTGAGCTATAACTCGAGGATGCAGTCTCATAGTGCCTATCTGAATCTGGGTTTACTCACTCAACCACAGAACCAAGCCAGACCTACTCATGGTCATGGTAAAAATACACAATGATGGAGGCGATCATATTCCATTTGCAAGTGGAGTACACACATAGCACTCGAACGTGGGTCGAGATGACCTGGGGATATACTCTCCCTAATCCTTAAGCTAGGGGATTCACCCACATCACGCAACCTCCTCGGATCGCACTAGAGAAAATATATAATCTGGTTGTTCCTACATAGCCAAAGGAAAGCCCATGGAATCATTATCTAAGATATAAGTATACCAATCACACACAGATATATTTATGCGTATCATATTATATATACTGTAACAACGTCATATATATAATCTATATTCCTTCTCAAATATATATATGGCTATAATTGCCAATCTCATATAGCGACAGCCAAAATCCTCGAATGCTCCCGTTCGTAAAAGTATTTAAGTATTCGCACTCTTAAAATACTAAATAGATAAGTATTATCTTGCTTAAAATATAGCTCGCACCTTAATCATGTTTAAGGATATATATATATATATATATATATATATATATATATATATATATATATATATATATATATTCTCCAAATATACCAATTCATACTAATTAATTAAGTATCTTCTCGACTTATTTTAATTCCATAGGTATCGTATCCTAGGATTTTTTCTCAATTTCGATCAATCCATATTTATTCTTACCGCACTAATATATCCATACACACTTGCTGAACGATTCACTCAAATGTCTCTCGTCCTAAAAATTCATTAATTGCATACCCTGGGTCATACACTAAATTAATCCGTGGTTACCTCTTTCATCCCAATGTTTAGTCACCCTCAATACCATCATCTAGGAGTCCTAATATCATAACTCGAATCCCCTATAGTAATCTCCAAAACCATAGTTTAAATTTCCATAAACTCAAAGGGGAAAACCTCACAAATTTGCCAGAAACGAATCGATTTGGCATGTCCGAATCGACTCACTGGCCAACAAATCGATTTGGCTTGTCCGAATCGATTCAAAATGGTTCTACTTTCTAAGTGTCTCAAACCGAATCGATTCGGCCTTTCCAAATCAATTCGGTTGGTTCGAATCCCAAATCTGCTTAGGGTTTATATATACCCCCAAAACCCAAAACTCAATTCAATTTCCATTCTTAAGGTTTCTAATCTTAACCAACAACTCTATGATCATCCTAACACTAACTTATAACTAACACATCCATTAATTTATGGTATTAAACCATTTCTCTATGATTTAATCCTTAAAACCCATTAAAACCATTAAACCCCTAATTTATTAATTTCTCACATTTCTAACCATTTGTAGACTCCATTATCATGGATTTAACACTAGAAATCATTAAGAGTTTCACTACATCAATATGAAAACTCGTACTCAATTTCTCCAAATTTATTTTAGGGGTTCTAACCCAAAATTAATTAACTCACCACCTATGATATGAGATGTACACACTAAATTAAATAAAGCAAGTAAACACTTGCATGGAGGATAAAATTCGATGACCTGACCTCGAGTCGAGTCCCGTGGTGTTTGGCTAGAATCTACTTTCTCTCCTCTTTCTTCATTCCTCTCTTCTCTTTATCTCTTTTCTTCCTTTTCTCTTTCTCCCTCTCTCTTTTTCCTTATAAAGAGAGAAATTAGGGTTTATCCCTTATAAACCCAAAAATGACTTGTTTACTCAATTGCGTGTCCTTATTAGTCCAAAACTCCTCAGAATCTAAACATTACCCCCGAATACTTTATTCTGACTATCTAGGCTATTCTAAAACCAACCACACACTCGAAATCTCCATCCGAGTCACTTAACTACAATATACTAATTAAACCCAACATATCTCAATACGGGTTTTCCAATTAAAATATTATTCTTTGTCTCTATATCGAGCTGCAACATGTAATCTAAATAATTCGACTTATTTACTTAATCCCAAAAGTAAATGTAACACGCGCGGAAAATCCTATAATCCTCATAAACTGTGAAAATTATTATTTAGAGAAAATTTTCAAATCTCCAAATTTACGACCACTTATGAAATTTAATTATCCATAAAAGTGTGGGGTATTACATATGTTGGAATGCAGAAAATCGATCAACCCATATTTATTCTTACCGCAATAATATATCCATACACACTTGCCGAATGATTCTCTCAAATGTCTCTTGTCCTAAACATTCATTAATTCCCTACCCCGGATCGTACACTAAATTAATCCGCAATTATCTCTTTGATCCCAAAGTTTCCTCACCCTCAATAACATCATCTAGGAGTCCTAATATCATAACTAGAATCCACTATAATAATATTCAAAACCATAGTTTAAATTTCCATAAACACAAAGGAGAAAACCATAAAAATCTGCCAGCACCGAATCGATTCAGCCTGTCCGAATCGATTCGAAATGGTTCTACTTTCTAACTTTTTCATACCGAATCGATTCGGCTTTTTCGAATCGATTCGGCTGGTCTGAATCCCAAATCTTCTTAGGGTTTATATATACCCCCAAAACCCAAAATTCAATCCAATTTCCATTCTTAAGGTTTCTAATCTCAACCAACAACTCTATGATCATCCTAACACTAACTTATGTAATACCCCGTACTTTTGTCTATATTTATTTTTGGGATTAATTAATTAAATGCGTATTAATTGGAAATTAATCCGGGTTATAAATACTAATGAGATGCGAATTGGTATTTGATTATGTGCATATATGATTATATATGTATTTGGTACTATGAAAATTTTTCGTGAGATTTATATACGGCATTTTAGAAATTTTGTTGAGACGCGTGGGACCGCCGCGCCACGGTATAATATTTTGTTAATAAAAGTGAATTTAAAATCTATAATCCGTATGGTCGTTTTGAGTGCGCCAACGCGTCCGGAAGGGTCGAGATAGTCAGAAAACACTAGCCGGGGGTATAGTTTGGGTCCCGGGGTCTTTTTAGGCCATACCGGTAACTTAAAGGGTATTTTGGTGTTTTTACATTTTTAGGAATTAAAAGTGACGAAAATTAGAGATGTAAGTCTGATGTGGATTAAAACCATTAAGCCCATTAACCAACCCATATTAACCTAGAAGGCTACGTAGGTTGTCATTTAGGTTTTCTAAGTTTCCCCAAATCAAACCCTAGCCACCTTAAGCCACCATTAGAGAGGAAGCTTGGAGAGAAGAAATTCTGCAGAAATTCTTCATCAAATCAACACCAAATCCGGAATCAAACCAAGGCAAGTGATTTAAATTACATTCCTTATGCAGTGAATGCTTTTTCCATGTTAGAAACATTGTTAATCAATCTTATATAAGAGTTAAAAGAAAACCCATGAAATTGGAAGATTGTTGTTAAATTTTGGGATAGGTTTGCATGTAGAAACATTGCTTGAAGATTTAATTAAGAGATTTCATATCTATGTGATGTATAAACGGATTAAAATCTGGGAAATTTTGATGAGAAGAACCTAGGGTTTATGTTCTTGAAGAAAATTGGGAATTTATGTAGAAATTTGTGATTTAATGATGTTTAGAAGGTATTAAACCCTTTAATGATGTTAGTATATCACCTTGGCATATTTGAGGATGATTAGAGAACTCAATATATTGTTGGAACGAATTTTAGAAGAGGTTTGAGGAGTAAAAATGGATGGAAAACGAATTGGGAAAAATTCTGGGCCGAAACTGGTCAGTCGTTAGAAGCAGCCCCAGGTCGTTCGAACGAACTCGTTCGAACGAGCTTCTAACGAGTTGACCAGTCGTTACTAACGAGTAGGGATTTCGTTCGATATCTCGTTCGAACGAGATATCGTTAGAAGGGACAGTTCGTTCGAACGAACTGGGATCTCGTTCGAACAGCCTCGTTCGAACGAGACTTCAAACGAGATGACAGTCCAAACTCGTTCGAACACTCGTTCGAACGAGACTTCTAACGAGCTGGCGGTTTGGTCCATTTTGGACTGTTTTGACTTTTGGAGTTCCGTAAACTGATTTGAGGATATAGATATCATTCCGTAGATGTAGTAATGATAGGATTGGGACATTTGGGTATTTATGAGGAGAAATTTACATACGAGAGTTGTATTACATGGACGGTTTGGGTCGAGACGTGAGTGTCCACTACGACGTGAGAATTAATTATGGCACGTATGATTATAAACCGGTATAGCATATATAGTGATAATTACGGGTTAGTACGAGAATGAGAATAGTACTACAATTAAAATATGGTATTACTAAGATGTGTGTTTACTTAGTATTGGTATATGGATTGTGTGTATGACATACCTACCATAATTGCTATCACGGGAGGTTTGCGTTCGCTTAGGACCCTCTAATCCTTGTGTGCCTACGGGGGGGATATAGACTGGTACCTCGATGAACATAGGTCATAGAAAGAATTATTGTGATATTAATAAGTCCGCTGATCATGGGAGCGTAGGTATGTGCGTGACCCATGTGATGGTGACTGTGTTCGCCTCCATTATTTGTGATGTTGTTATCGGTAAACTATTCCTGAGAGATTCGGAATATGTAATCCTTATGTACGTGATGTACCGGGATGGATAGCAGAGTATGTGTGCACCACATCTTAGTCCGCGGGGTGCTTGTATTGTATATTTATGATATGAATAATATACATTAAATTAATGGGAATCCTCATGTTAATGTTATAAAAATATTACGGTATTGTTTCGAGTTATATAACGAGCTAACTGATAGTTACATATATGGCATATTTAGTAACTGAGTTTACGTTAAACCCCTATTTAATTACGAGCGTTGTTATGTTAAATGGAACCGAGTAATATGGGTAGAACCTTTGGCTGTCTAGCTAGTTATGTTGTCACTTAGCTAGTAGTATGGGTCGTTATAGATGGGTACTTACGTTAGGAGTGCACAGTTAGACGAGAGGTGAGAATATCATGCGAGTGTACGTCCTAACATGTACTTTGCATTTAATGTTTTAAATGTTTTTAAAGCACTTGCAGGTTTTTAAAATATAACTCCACATTCGGGCTCTGACCCGTTTGCTTTTCAAATCTCTTTTTCTTTGTAAAACCATTTTAGGTGCCCAGCCACAAGGACACCAAGCATAGGATACTCATTCAGGTGACGAGCTGTAGCTGCTTGTGGAAGCTACAGGGATTTGAATGTAGACGCTTCTATCTTTTGGATTCCAGAGTCACCATCTATCAGTTGTAGGGCCTGTTGCCCATTTCTTTAGAGACATCTTTTATATTTCAGTTTCCAGACTTTAGCATGTTTTATTTCAGTTTCGGTTATTCATTTCAGTTTTGGGATTGTAGTGAGGAGTTTTCCTCCAGACTTTATTTACTCTATTGTGATGGTTATTCGTTTTACTTCAGTATGGTGAATGGTGTTATTTATTTCTTCATTACATTTGTTGCATGTTAATCAGACTAAAATTAAAATTTGGCAACTTGCTTTTTAAATACTAGGTGGTTAGAAATATTAAAATGTTTTCGACAGTGATGCTATTAACTGAGCCAACTTGGCATTTTGAATTAATTTAATAAAGGAGTAGCTACCCGGTATTTAATTAGTTGGGGTGTCACAGGTGGTATCAGAGCATCATGTTCTAGTGTCCTTTAGGATCTGTACGGCTATTATGTTTCCGCTACGTTTCTTTGATATAGAGCCCTATATTTTAGGACTGTTGTACTCTCTTTGTGTATGCTTCGTTCTTCAGCTATATTAAGTTTATAAACCGTGAACTTATAAACCTTGTTCTTATTTCAGATGCCTCCACGACGTGCACGACGAGTTCCCAGGGATGCAACGCCCGAACCCCAGCCCGCTCCAGTTCGGGGCATGATGAACGCCGCTGAGGTTGCTGCTATAGTAGCCCAAGCGGTAAATGCCGCGATTGCCATGATTCAGTAGGCACCACCTCAGGCACCGATTGTCGCGCCAGTTCAGGTTAATGCATTCCCGTCTGCTTGGGAACGTGTACGTGACGCTTTTCAGAAAGCGCATCCGCCAGAGTTTGCAGGAAGCTCAGATGTGGTTGTCTCGAGCCAATGGAGGAAGGACATGCAGAGGCACTTGAGGATGCATGAGTGCACTGATGTTCAGAAGCAGGTACTAGCTACTTTCAAGCTAGTTGGATCTGCGCTACAGTGGTGGGAGTCTATTACCACCGCGGAGGAGAGGGATACCCTCACGATTCAGGAGTTCTGGGTGCGGTTTGACCGCAAGTACTTTCCATCCGCAGTTCATACAGAGATGAGGAGGAAGCTTATGAGTCTGAGGAAGGAGGGCAAGACAGTGGCCGAGTATGAGGCCGAGTTTACTAATCTGTTGAATATCGTTCCAGACGAGATACCAACAGAGAAGAAGAAGATTGAGAAGTTTACTGATGGGTTGAATTGGAGGATCCGTCAACATCTGCTAGGGAACCTATCATTGGCCACGTATTCTGATGTGGTTAACGCTGCATTGTTGCACTGCCAGGACCACCGTTTTCATATGGCCGAGGGCAAGCGGTCGGGGGAGTCTAGCCATCAGGGCAGGACCGGAGGACATGGTGCCAACGGGGCACAATCGGGTCAGGGGCAGAGGCAGAATGAGCAAGGCTCTCAGCAGGGGGATAATAAGAGGTTCCGGTCAGGGAACTATAGACAGGGACAGGGAGGTTTCCGTCAGGGCCATCAGGGTCCAAACGGCCATCAGGGCCAACAGGGACAGAATGGGCAGCAGTTTCACCAGGGCCAGCAGGGCCAAGGGAGGAACGGTAACGGCCACCAGGGCCGGGGACAGCAGGGGCAGAGAGGAGGGAACTTTCCAGGGAAGTGCTTCACTTGTGGCAAGACTGGCCATAAGAAGCAGGATTGTCCTGATAGGGGCAGGGCCCCACAGCAGCAGCAGGGTGCTCGCCAGGAGCCACAGAGACCCATGTTTCCCGCCGCTCTTCCCGCACCGCCACAGATGGCAGCATTGCCACCCATTCCAGCAGTCCCAGCTCAGCAGGGGCAGCTACAGTATGGACGTGTCTACAACGTTCACCAGGCTGCAGTTCCACAGGCACCGCCCGCGATCGAGGGTACATTTCCTATCCATGGCACTTTGGGTCGGGTGTTATTTGATACGGGTGCCACACACTGTTTTATAGCTACACACTTCGCGAAAGCTTTAGGATTGTTAGCTACGGCAGAGAGCACAGTGACGTGTGTCGACTCACCATTAGGGAGTGGGTCACTTATTTTCTTTATATGCCGGGGAGTGGGGGTAGAGGTTGGAGGTTTGGTATTACCTGCAGACATGTTAGTGTTAGACATGCATGTTCACGATGTGATCATCGGTATGGATTGGCTCGTAGCATATAGGACCATGATTGATTGCTTCAGCGGGAGCATTGTTTTTGCCATTCCGGGGCAAGAGATGTTTATAGTGGCGATGCCTCGCCCAGAGGGAGGATCGACCGCTCGTCTGTATTACATAGAGGAGGATACCTCTAAGGAGGTTGTGATTCCTTTGGATTCGATCCCGGTTGTCAGGGAGTATTCAGATGTGTTTTAGGAGATACCAGGCTTACCACCCAGTCGGGAGATAGACTTCGTTATAGATTTGCTACCGGGTACGAGACCTATAGCACGCGCACCGTACCGTATGGCTCCAGCTGAGATGAGAGAGTTACGGGATCAGATAGAGCAGCTATTAGGACAGGGCTTTATTCGCAGGAGTACCTCACCTTGGGGCGCTCCAGTTTTATTTGTGAAGAAGAGGGACGGTTCACTGAGATTGTGTGTGGACTACCGAGAGTTGAATAAGGTCACGATACGGAATAAGTATCCGTTGCCTCGAATCGATGACTTATTCGACCAGTTGAGGGGAGCTTCTTTCTTCTCGAAGATTGACTTGAGGTCGGGTTACCATCAGTTGCGTATCAGGGAGGAGGATGTCTCGAAGACTGTGTTCTTGTCGAGATATGGTTCTTATGAGTTTTGGGTTATGCCTTTCGGCTTGACCAATGCTCCAGCTGTGTTTATGGATTTGATGAACAGAGTGTTCAGGGATTTCCTAGATCAGTTTGTCATTGTCTTCATTGATGATATTCTGGTTTACTCTCAGACAGAGGAGGAGCACGCCGAGCATTTGAGGCAAGTTTTGTAGACACTCCGTCAGAATGAGTTGTATGCAAAATATGAGAAGTGCGGGTTTTGGTTGAAGGAAGTCCAATTTTTGGGACACATTATTTCCGACCGGGGAATATCTGTTGATCCGGGGAAAGTGTCCGCGGTGAGAGAGTGGAGACAGCCCACGACACCAACGGAGATTCGTAGTTTCTTGGGCTTAGCAGGATACTACAGGAGGTTTATTCGGGGTTTCTCAGAGATAGCAGGTCCTTTGACACATCTTACTCGTAAGGGTGTGCCATACATCTGGAGTGATGCCTGTCAGTTGGCATTCGATGAATTGAAGGACAAATTGACCTCAGCGCCTGTGTTAGCATTGCCGAGACCGGGAGTTGAGTATTTGGTTTACACCGACGCGTCTTTGCAAGGACTTGGAGGTGTATTGCAGCAGGAGAGACAGGCCATAACTTATGCTTCCCGTAAGCTTAAGCCTCACGAGAAGAATTACCCCACGCATGATTTGGAGTTGGCAGCGGTAGTATTTGCCCTACGGATTTGGAGGCACTATCTTTTGGGGGAGAAGTTCCAACTGTTCACGGACCACAAGTCCCTACAATACCTGTTCACGCAGAAGGAGCTGAATATGCGGCAGCGTAGGTGGCTTGAGTTTGTGAAAGACTACCAGTTCGACATCCAGTACCACCCGGGTAAGGCTAACGTGGTAGCAGACGCGTTGAGCCGTAGGCCAACAGATGAGGTGGCAGAGGTGTGGAAGGCCAAGTGGAAGGAATTGGGACACCAGGATGCAGTGGCCCGATCTTTCATGTCTCTGATGACCGTTACACCACGGATTGTCACGAAGGTAGTACGGGCACAGGCTAATGACTCATTCTGTCAGGAGCAGATAGTTCGATTATTAGCAGAGGGAGCCGAGTCCTATACCGTTAGCTCAGACGGGGGATTACGCTTCAATGGGAGATTGGTAGTTCCGGAAGGGGAGGAATTGCGACACGAGGTGATGGCAGAGTCGCACGGCTCACGGTTCGCGGTACATCCCGGAGGGGACAAAATGTACCAAGACATGAGACGCCAGTATTGGTGGAGCGGTATGAAGAGAGACATCGCTGAGTTTGTTTCGAAATGCGCCACTTGTCAGCTTGTAAAAGTGGATCATCAGAAATCGGCAGGATTGCTACAGCCATTGGACGTCCCAGTGTGGATGTGGGAGAGCATATCCATGGACTTTATCACGGGGTTGCCTACGTCGCAGAGAGGTCACGACTCCGTTTGGGTAATTGTGGACAGGTTGTCCAAGGTCGCTCACTTTTTACCCGTAAGGACTGACTACACTACGGGACAGTACGCCCAGCTCTTCATTTCAGAGATTGTGAGACTTCACGGTGTGCCCCTAAATATCGTGTCTGACAGAGACAAGATATTTGTTTCAAGGTTTTGGGAGAGTTTCCAGGCGGCCATGGGCACGGAATTGCGATTGAGTACGGCGTATCATCCGCAGACTGATGGGCAGACTGAGCGCACAAATCAGATGTTGGAGGACATGCTACGCATGTGCATTATTGACTTCGGGGGTGGATGGGAGCAGTACCTTCCACTGGTGGAGTTTTCTTACAACAACTCCTATCAGTTTACTATTGGCATGGCTCCGTTTGAGGCATTGTACGGTAGGCCTTGTCGTTCCCCAGCATGTTGGTTGGAGGTGGGGGACAACAAACTACTTGGGCCGGAAGTGATTCAGGATACTTCGGCAAGGATTGAGTTGATTCAGAGTCGCATTCGGGTAGCTCAAGACAGGCAGAAGAGTTATGCTGACGCGAAGAGGTTTTTCAGGGAGTTCCAAGTGGGGGACCAGGTTCTGCTCAGAGTATCTCCTATGAAGGGGATTATGCGTTTCGGGAAAAAGGGGAAGTTGGCACCGAGGTATGTGGGGCCGTTTCCTATTATTGAGCGGATCGGACCGGTTGCGTACAGACTTGGGTTACCGGGGCATCTACATCGGATTCACGATGTGTTCCATATTTCCTCGCTGAGGAAATACCTTAGGGATAATTTGGCTCATTCTCACATTGCTGTGGAGGACATAGATCTCCAGCCGGATAGCTCCTACGAGGAGGGGCCAATTGCTATTTTGGACCGAAGCGAGAGGAAATTGCGGTCAAAGATAGTTCCGTTAGTGCGTGTCCAGTGGCGACATCACAATGTCGAGGAGTCCACATGGGAGCGCGAGGATGAGATGCGCGAACGTTATCCAGAGCTATTTTTAGCAGGTACTTTCTAGTTTCGAATTTCGGGATGAAATTCAGTTATTAGGGGGGGAGTATGTAATACCCCGTACTTTTGTCTATATTTATTTTTGGGATTAATTAATTAAATGCGTATTAATTGGAAATTAATCCGGGTTATAAATACTAATGAGATGCGAATTGGTATTTGATTATGTGCATATATGATTATATATGTATTTGGTACTATGAAATTTTTTCGTGAGATTTATATACGGCATTTTAGAAATTTTGTTGAGACGCGTGGGACCGCCGCGCCACGGTATAATATTTTGTTAATAAAAGTGAATTTAAAATCTATAATCCGTATGGTCGTTTTGAGTGTGCCAACGCGTCCGGAAGGGTCGAGATAGTCAGAAAACACTAGCCGGGGGTATAGTTTGGGTCCCGGGGTATTTTTAGGCCATACCGGTAACTTAAAGGGTATTTTGGTAATTTTACATTTTTAGGAATTAAAAGTGACGAAAATTAGAGATGTAAGTCTGATGTGGATTAAAACCATTAAGCCCATTAACCAACCCATATTAACCTAGAAGGCTACGTAGGTTGTCATTTAGGTTTTCTAAGTTTCCCCAAATCAAACCCTAGCCACCTTAAGCCACCATTAGAGAGGAAGCTTGGAGAGAAGAAATTCTGCAGAAATTCTTCATCAAATCAACACCAAATCCGGAATCAAACCAAGGCAAGTGATTTAAATTACATTCCTTATGCAGTGAATGCTTTTTCCATGTTAGAAACATTGTTAATCAATCTTATATAAGAGTTAAAAGAAAACTCATGAAATTGGAAGATTGTTGTTAAATTTTGGGATAGGTTTGCATGTAGAAACATTGCTTGAAGATTTAATTAAGAGATTTCATATCTATGTGATGTATAAACGGATTAAAATCTGGGAAATTTTGATGAGAAGAACCTAGGGTTTATGTTCTTGAAGAAAATTGGGAATTTATGTAGAAATTTGTGATTTAATGATGTTTAGAAGGTATTAAACCCTTTAATGATGTTAGTATATCACCTTGGCATGTTTGAGGATGATTAGAGAACTCAATATATTGTTGGAACGAATTTTAGAAGAGGTTTGAGGAGTAAAAATGGATGGAAAACGAATTGGGAAAAATTCTGGGCCGAAACTGGTCAGTCGTTAGAAGCAGCCCCAGGTCGTTCGAACGAACTCGTTCGAACGAGCTTCTAACGAGTTGACCAGTCGTTACTAACGAGTAGGGATTTCGTTCGATATCTCGTTCGAACGAGATATCGTTAGAAGGGACAGTTCGTTCGAACGAACTGGGATCTCGTTCGAACAACCTCGTTCGAACGAGACTTCTAACGAGATGACAGTCCAAACTCGTTCGAACACTCGTTCGAACGAGACTTCTAACGAGCTGGCGGTTTGGTCCATTTTGGACTGTTTTGACTTTTGGAGTTCCGTAAACTGATTTGAGGATATAGATATCATTCCGTAGATGTAGTAATGATAGGATTGGGACATTTGGGTATTTATGAGGAGAAATTTACATACGAGAGTTGTATTACATGGACGGTTTGGGTCGAGACGTGAGTGTCCACTACGACATGAGAATTAATTATGGCACGTATGATTATAAACCGGTATAGCATATATAGTGATAATTACGGGTTAGTACGAGAATGAGAATAGTACTACAATTAAAATATGGTATTACAAAGATGTGTGTTTACTTAGTATTGGTATATGGATTGTGTGTATGACATACCTACCATACTTGCTATCACGGGAGGTTTGCGTTCGCTTAGGACCCTCTAATCCTTGTGTGCCTACGGGGGGGATATAGACTGGTACCTCGATGAACATAGGTCATAGAAAGACTTATTGTGATATTAATAAGTCCGCTGATCATGGGAGCGTAGGTATGTGCGTGACCCATGTGATGGTGACTGTGTTCGCCTCCATTATTTGTGATGTTGTTATCGGTAAACTATTCCTGAGAGATTAGGAATATGTAATCCTTATGTACGTGATGTACCGGGATGGATAGCAGAGTATGTGTGCACCACAGCTTAGTTCGCGGGGTGCTTGTATTGTATATTTATGATATGAATAATATACATTAAATTAATGGGAATCCTCATGTTAATGTTATAAAAATATTACGGTATTGTTTCGAGTTATATAACGAGTTAACTGATAGTTACATATATGGCATATTTAGTAACTGAGTTTACGTTAAACCCCTATTTAATTACGAGCGTTGTTATGTTAAATGGAACCGAGTAATATGGGTAGAACCTTTGGCCGTCTAGCTAGTTATGTTGTCACTTAGCTAGTAGTATGGGTCGTTATAGATGGGTACTTACGTTAGGAGTGCACATTTAGACGAGAGGTGAGAATATCATGCGAGTGTACGTCCTAACATGTACTTTGCATTTAATGTTTTAAATGTTTTTAAAGCACTTGCAGGTTTTTAAAATATAACTCCACATTCGGGCTCTGACCCGTTTGCTTTTCAAATCTCTTTTTCTTTGTAAAACCATTTTAGGTGCCCAGCCACAAGGACACCAAGCATAGGATACTCATTCAGGTGACGAGCTGTAGCTGCTTGTGGAAGCTACAGGGATTTGCATGTAGACGCTTCTATCTTTTGGATTCCAGAGTCACCATCTATCAGTTGTAGGGCCTGTTGCCCATTTCTTTAGAGACATCTTTTATATTTCAGTTTCCAGACTTTAGCATGTTTTATTTCAGTTTCGGTTATTCATTTCAGTTTTGGGATTGTAGTGAGGAGTTTTCCTCCAGACTTTATTTACTCTATTGTGATGGTTATTCGTTTTACTTCAGTATGGTGAATGGTGTTATTTATTTCTTCACTATATTTGTTGCATGTTAATCAGACTAAAATTAAAATTTGGCAACTTGCTTTTTAAATACTAGGTGGTTAGAAATATTAAAATGTTTTCGACAGTGATGCTATTAACTGAGCCAACTTGGCATTTTGAATTAATTTAATAAAGGAGTAGCTACCCGGTATTTAATTAGTTGGGGTGTCACAACTTACAACTAACACATCCATTAATTTGTGGTATTAAACCATTTATCTATGATTTAAACCTTAAACGCCATTAAAACCCTAGTTTATCAATTTCTCCCATTTCTAACCATTTCTACACTCTATTATCATGGACTTAACACTAGAAATCATTAAGAGTGTACACTACATCAATATGTAAATTCATACTCAATTTCTCCAAATTTATTTTAAGGGTTCTAACCCAAAATTAACTAATTTTCCAACTATGATATGAGATGTACACACTAAATTAAATAAAATAAGTGAACACTTGCATGGAGGATAAAATTCGACAACCTCGAGTCAAATCTCGCGGAGTTTGGACGGAATCTCCTTTCTGCCTTCCTCTCTTCTCTTTCTCTCTTTTCTTCCTTTTCTCGTTCTCCCTCTCTATTTTGCCTTATAAAGAGAGAAATAAGGGTTTATTCCTTATAAACCCAAAAATGACCCGCTTACTCAATTGTGAGTCCCTATAAGTCCAAAAATCCCCAGAATGTAAACATTACCCCCGGATACTCTATTTTGACTATCTCGGCCATTCCGAAACCAACCACACACTCAAAATATCCATCCAAGTCACTTAACTACAATATACTAATTAAACCCAAAACATCTCAATACTAGTTTTCCAATTAAAATATTATCCTTTATCGCTTTATCCAACTGTGACATGTAATTAAAATAATACTACTAATTTACTTAATCCCCAAAGTAAATGTAACACGCACCGGAAATACTCTAATCCTCATAAGCTTTGAAAATTATTCTTCAGAGAAATTTCTCAAATCTCCAAATTTATGCCCACTTATGAAACTTAATTATCCTTAAAAATACAGGGTATTACATTATCCCCCCCTTACAACAGAATTTCATCCCCGAAATTCAGATACGACTGTTACTACCAACCTCAGATTTCTACTCACACTTCATCCTATAGACACAAGTCAAAGGTACAAATCCAAATGGTACCCTACCATATACTCACTTGCGGTACCCGCGCAAAAGCTTAACCAAAAGTTTAACTATGTGTCTATAGGCTATGACACTACCTTGGTCGTAAGGTTGAATCTCACACCATAACGCACCTAGTGCTTCTATAATCTCACATAATGAGCCCCTATCCGTCGCTCTAACTTATTGATCCTATCGGAGATTCTCTACTCTAGGCGTCCACTCATCTACATGAGGACATCTAACTCCTTACAGAAGGAAGTTACCCTAACGCTCGACTACTCCCGTTATCTGATTGCTTATCTTAGGTGTACTAACTCTCGTTGCACCTACACCATTGGGTTGTCATGTGCCTCCTGCGACGTTCCATCCAACAAACTTCAATCTCACTTATAATTGCCTTACAGCATAATCTTCCGTTTTATATACCATGCCCCCTTCTATTCCTGGCAGTATATAATAAATCGACTTACTAAGGTGCCCATACACCTTTTTAACCCGTGCCTATCTGCACAACCATTGTAAACGTCCGACACGTAACATTCTCTTTAAGCAATGGACCTCATTTCCTCAGTCTGGTACTAACACGTGGGTTTTCCTAACCCGAAATTTTTTAGAATTCAATTATTTCTATACCTGAAAATCTCGTACTTCTAAAAGTTAACCCACCAATCTTCTCATGGTTAACTTACTACAATCTTCTTCAAACAGCGCCACTAGTCCTATTGACCTTACTTCCTAACAAACCTACGATCAATGTGTTTCTAACATACATAAAATAAGTACTATCCTAACTATATCCCTAGTGCCCAATACCTCTCTCAACTTCTAACATTTGCTCGGTTTCATGCGTTGGACGTCTCACAAAGCAAAATCCAGACAAGGAACCCTCCCGTTACACTACTTCCTCACATCGTTGGTCATCGAGAATTAACGGCCTAAGGCACATCATCGGGACGTTATAAATCCTACTTTGCTAACCTGATAACGTACTTCTCCGCTATGTCCTTCCATCTTGGAAAATTGGAAAGTCTAACTAATTGGGGCGCCTACTCTCTGTAAAGGTGTTACAAACATTTTATCTAAAAACATACTTCCTCTAAATTTTCCTTCTATTCAAGGCCAGGATATAAGCCTCAAATCACTTTTCCCTAACTCCTGCCTCACCCACATAATTACGGGGAGAGAAACATTTCTAGTGCTTTTCTACAGCACCTCTATCTAGTAGCCCCTAGTCATCACATGGCTCTCGAATAATATCAGCAAAACCAACATCCTAGTAGACAATAACATCTCTCCACTCCCAACGTCGTTAAGGTTCATGCGTGGAGCATCTCGCAATAGAAATCCAAATAAGGAACCCCTCCTATACACTACTACTTAACTTTGTCGGTCGTGGAGGTATGTTAACATAAAACATGAAAATTTATAAATCCTGCATATCCCTATGCACTTAATATCATTCTAGTGAAACATCTACTCACCGAAGTTCGATCTAGAGGAAAAATAAAGGTGAGCTCAACCTGTATCCAGGTGAGATATCTCAACAACAACTAGTTCCACCTTGGAACCGCGAATATGATAGTCTTGCAATCATTAGCCTTCTATCGTTCCGATCCACTAAGAACATATTATACTCAGAATAATACCATACTCGTATATCATACACAAAACGAGTAGTACAAACCAGATATATACTCAAAATATCAACACCCGCTTTTACAACGAATGAAGGAAAATAGAACGTCGCTACCACAGAAAAAAACACATAGACATACAACTGATAGCGCCAAAAAAACTCAAATCACACATGAATCCAGGTAAAATAAAGTACTACGACTGAATCTTGTCACACGAAATGCACCTCCTTTGTCCGAGGGGAAACTCACCACAACAATCTTGCCAATCACCCTGGCCACTCCAACTGATTCTCGAACATGGTTCACTTGTCCTAACTGAACGAAAACTACTCTAACCAGTGCCCCATCTAGGTGCCCTACTCTTGTCCTTTAACTCCTACTATGCAGGGGCTAACCATGTGGTTCTACACTCCACATTGCAACATTCCCCATTTCTGTCCACCCTAACTATGTTAATGTTATCAGTATCTCAGACTCTATAGCCTCGATCCTGACAATTGCCTTCATAGTTCCTTTAATTTCTTCATCAAAAGGAAACTCCACTACTGGCCTCAACCACCCTATTTTAATGAATTCCTCGGGTGGATGTCCACTAATGAGGTTCCACGAACTTAAATTTTCCATAAGTGTGAGGAACACTTTCTAGTGAGCCTATCATTCTTCTGAAGGACTCTCTTTTCATTGCACCTACCTTAATTCGGTACAAAGTTCACTTATCCATATAACTCTTTATTCATCGTCGGCCTCTGACCAATTCTCATGTGAATAATCCAGAAACTGCATTCTCTTCATTCTTGCTAAATCATGGGAACTTGCTGCTAAAAACCATCCTTAAGATCCCTTTATGAGCAAAACATCCTACTCCCTTAAACATGGTGATTACCATTCCCACAATTTCAATATTTCGACCACGAGTGAAAAATTTTCATCGAATTTTCACATATGGGTATTTCCATACCCTGCTCTAAGATAAAGCTCTCGAGCCTTTTACTTCCACTGATCACGTTACACCAACTTCGTAAAACCCAAAATTCTTCGTATGGTCCTTATCAAAGACCCCTTTCAAACCTTTTTCCCAATTTAACCTCAGAGGGCAATTCAAATTCAGCACCACTCTCTACTACAACGGTACGTAGATACTCATAATTACTATACTTTAGTAGTCATTGCAACAATCACCGACAAATTCCACAAGGATAGTGACCTCTACTGTGGTCCTCATCCCTGACTTCAACTTATAGATTCAACTAATCCACGCCTCCTGTTGCCTCCGTCACGGCCTTATGTGGTCGCTCTTCATCGACCAACACACTAATCTCGAATGAACACGCAAAAGATTTACTATAATCTTATATAATAGCGGGAGAACGAAATCTCACAAGAGTAATCAACAATTCTAATTGTAAGGCTCTATATCAAATCGAGAGTAATGCTAAAAGCATAGTACGTTCGCAGAGATTCCGAAGAACACTAGAACCTGATGCTCTGATAACATCTGTGACACCCCGCATAATAAAATACCGGGCGATTAATCCTTCCAAATTAAAACACGAGTCTCATATGGTTCATTCTCAACATCATTGTCGAAAACCAATTTAATTACAAATAACCTATTAGGCTGGCGTCAAAATTTTATTTAACTAATTGTTTTAACAAAACCATACAAATAAAAGATTCACACAGTTTATATATACAAAACTGAAATGAAATAAAATTACTGAACACACAGTTTAACATAATACAATCAAATCGAATTCTGCACAAAAAGGTGGTAAAAGAATAAATAAATACAGTTGGGTTATTAGCCCGAATGTTTCTACAGTACCTCCTATCTATATCTCAAGGATACAAGACTCTACAAGAAGCCTGCATGCATCCACAGTTGCTGCAGCAAACGTCTAACTAGAAGGAATCATTATCCATATGTCCCTCTGTCTGGACACCTATATATATATATATATATATATATATATATATATATATATATATATATATATATATATATATAGCAAAAGAGGGGGAAATAGACAAACGGGTCAGAGCCCGAGTTATGAAAATATTTTGTCAGTGCATAAATGCTATATTTTTCAAATATAATTTATGTCATATTTAAATTGATATCGCGCTCCCATTAAATACCTCTCACCCCTCTTCTAATAGTGCACACCTATCGCATACCGATTAAAAAACCTAGTTAAGCTACCTTGCCTAACTAATCCATTTCTCCTAATCAATGAAAACCCCTATAAAACCGAATACTAAGGGCTAAACCTCTCCCCATTCCCATCACTGCGCTACGTTCATGCGTGAGGTGTCTCACGAAGGTAAATCCAAACAAGGAACCCCTCCGAAACACTACTACCTGGCAATGTGGATCGTCGAGATTCATTAGTCCCTCAGCACATAACGCGTATATAAAAACTCATACATATGTAAATATATAGTTCTTACCCGAACTTTTGATTCATATTCATATAAATCCATATATAAATCTACCAGAAGGGGAAATACACCTCATTAGTCTTTTCACTTTATATACATATGTTTACTTTATGATGTCACATTTTCATATACAAGCAATATATTATATGCAACAAGTATATGCTTTTACCTATCACAATCATAAGCATAATGACCATCCCACCGAGCTATAACTCGAGGATGTAGTCTCCTAGTGCCTATCTGAATCTGGGTTTATTCACTCAACCACAATACCAAGCCAGACTCACTCATGTTCATGGTAAAAATACACAACGGTGGAGGCGGTTATATTCCCTCTGCAAGTGTAGTACACACATCACACTCGAACGCGGGATGAGATGACCTGGGGATAAACTCCCCCTACTCCACAAGCCAAGGGATTCAGCCACAACGCGCAACCTCCCCAGATCGCACTAGAGAAAATATATAATCTGGCTGTTCGAACCATATGCCAAAGGAAAGCCCGTGGAATCAGCCTCTAAGATATAAATATGCCAATCACACACAAATATATTTATACGTATCATATTATATATTCTGTAACAACGTCGTATATATAATCTATATTCCTCATGATATATATATATATATATATATATATATGGCCATAATTGCCAATCTCATATAGCGATAGCCAATATCCCAGAAAGCTCCCATTCGTAAAAGTATTTAAGTATTCGCACTCCTAAAATACTAAACTGATAAGTATTCTCTTACTTAAAATATCGCTCGCACCTTAATCATGTTTAAGGATTTATATATATTCTCCAAATATACCAATTCATACTAATTAAATCAGTATCTTCTTGACTTATTTTAATTCCATAGGTATCGCATCCTAGGATTCCCAATGATTTTAATTCCATACCAATTCATACTAAATTAATCCGGTGTTCCCTCTTTCATCCCAATGTTTACTCACCCTCAATACCATCATCTAGGAGTCCTAATATCATAACTCGAATCCCCTATAATAATCTCCAAAACCATAGTTTAAATATCGATAAACTCAAAGGAGAAAACCTCAAAAAATTTCCAGAACCGAATCCATTTGGCCTGTCCGAACCGACTCACTGGCCACCGAATAGATTTGCATGCCCGAATCGATTCGAAATGGTTCTACTTTGTAAGTGTCTCGTACCAAATCTATTTGGCCTTTTCGAATCAATTCGGTTGGTCCGAATCCCAAATCTTCTTAGGGTTTATATATACCCCCCAAAACCCAAAACTCAATCCAATTTCCGTTCTTAAGGTTTCTAATCTCAACCAACAACTCAACCAACAACTCTATGATCATCCAAACAATAACTTATAACTAACCCATCCATTAATTTATGGTATTAAACCATTTCCCTATGATTTAATCCTTAAAAACCATTAAAACCATTAAAACCCTAGTTTATTAATTTCTCACATTTCTAACCATTTGTAGACTCTATTATCATGGATTTAACACTAGAAATCATTAAGAGTTTCACTACATCAATATGTAAACTCGTACTCAATTTCTCCAAATTTATTTTAAGGTTTCTAACCCACAATTAATTAATTTACCAACTATGATATGAGATGTGCAAAATAAATTAAATAAGGCAAGTAAATACTTGCATGGAGGATAAAATCCGATGACCTGACCTCGAGTCGAGTCCTGCGGAGTTTGGCCGGAATCTCCTTTGTCTCCTCTTTCTTCCTTCCCCTCTTCTCTTTATCTCTTTTCTTCCTTCCCCTCTTCTCTTTATCTCTTTTCTTCCTTTTCTCTTTATCCCTCTCTCTTTTGCCTTATAAAGAGAGAAATAAGGGTTTATCCCTTATAAACCCAAAAATGACTTGTTTACTCAATTGCGTGTCCCTATTAGTCCAAAAATCCCCGGATACTTTATTCTGACTATCTCGGCCATTCCTAAACAAACCACACACTCGAAATCTCCATCCGATTCACTTATTTACAATATACTAGTTAAACCCAACACATCTCAATACGGGTTTTCCAATTAAAATATTATCCTTTGTTGCTTTATCGAGCTGCGACATGTAATTTGAATAATACGACTTATTTACTTAATCCTAAAAGTAAATGTAACACGCATAAAAAATCCTCTAATCCTCATAAACTGCCAAATATATTATTTAGAGAAAATTTTCAAATCTCCAAATTTACGCCCGCTTATGAAATTTAATTATCCATAAAAGTGTGGGGTATTACATATGTTGGGATGCACAAAATTGAACCGGGATTTAAAGGACTCCTATGTTATTGTGGTTTCTCTTATGATGGGATATTTTGTTGGGATGGGCATGGGAAGCTAGCAATTAGTGATGTGTGTCCTCTCAATAATATTGAGGGAATAGAGCCTGTGATGTATAGGCTCATCTTTTTTGGATGATGTTGGTAGAAGCACGATGTGTGATGTGCCGTTATTTAGGTAAGATTTTATGACTAATGGAGTATATCGGAATGCAAAAAATTGAACAAGCTTACTGTGAAGCTGGGGCTGTACTGATTGCGCCTTAATTGGAAGTTAGTTTTGTGTACTAGAGGATGTAGTGTTGAAAGATTCTCAGTCTTAGTAGCGGTTATATATGAATTTCGAGGATGAAATTACGTTGTTGGGGGGGGGGGAGGGGAGAATGTAATACCCCGTACTTTTATGGATAATTAAATTACATGAGTGGGTGTAATTTAATAATCTGAGAATTTAAAGTAAATAAGATGCACTAATTATATTTCATATCGCAAGTGAATAATAGTTACATGTGATATTATTTTATGTGGAAAACACGTGTGCAGACGTGTTGGGTCAAGACATGAATTTTTTATAAGTGACGCAGATGGATATTTTGAGTGCACGATTGGACTCGAAAGGGCCGAGATAGTAAGAATAAAGTACTCGAATGTAGTGTTTGGATTTTGGGGACTTTTTTTATCAGTCGGGATTCGCATTTGTGTATACGAGTCAATTTTGGGTTTAATAAGGGATAAACCCTCATTTCTCTCATCTAAGTCGTGAGAAAGAGAGAAATAAGGAAAGAAAAGAAAAGAAAATAAGGAAGAAGAGAAAGGAAGAAGAAAAGGGGAGCAAAGAGGAGCTCGGGACAACTCCGATGGATTCCCACCCCGACATCGTCAGATATATCTAACTAGGCAAGTGTTTCACTTGCTTTAATTATTAAGTGTTTATTGTTCATTTTATAGTTGGTGATGAAAACTATAAGATTTTGGGTTGGGATTCTTGGATTGAAAATGGGTTTTGAGAATTGATTTCATAGAAATTGTTGTGATACAAACTCCATATGAAATATAAGATAAAATCCATATTAGTGGGGTGAATTAGGGTGAGAAATTAGAAGAGTAACATATATAAGAATTTAGGGTTTAAATTCTTAGAAATTGATGAATCCCATGAAATTAATACTTGTGTTGGGTATAATTTAGTGTATAGTTGTATTATATATGGTTGGGAATTGTTAGAAATCGTGGAGATAAGGTTGTATGTATGTTAGGTGTGTATTTGGAGAAGAAGAAGAAGAAGTTTTGATGAAAGCAGAAAATCTGGGCCAACCGGACCAGTCCATTTTTCTTGGTAATCGGTTCAATCCGGTGTTTCGATCGATTCATTTTTCTTAGAAACCTGTGTGGTCCAATTTTTTTCGAGCATCTGAAAAGTTTTTCTTTGCTTAAAAATGATTATAGACAAATTCCTTTTGGAGATAAATGTGAAGGGATCCTAAATAGAGTGCACGGACCTCTAAAAGAGTAAAGGTGGGATGTATAAGTCTCAGATTAATGGGAAAGATTTGGGGTTTAAATTTAGGAATGTTTGGGACGAACGACATTCAAGGAATTATTCGGCGGGTTCGTACATACATATTTATGCATGTAGAATATATACATATGCCGAATAGATATTTGTATAAGTAATATCCTAAGGTGTGAATGGGATGATATAAGAATACTAGAAAGATGTGAAATGCTACTATTTGGAAATAAGAAATGAGAGAATTAGATCCTAAGTGAGTGAATACTTATGGGAATAAAATAAGTTGTGTGTATACTTATTAATCTATATGAATTGATATATTCAAGATTATAGGCTAATGCCATTAGAGATAGGCATTTATATCCAGATTTGATGATATATATATAGATAGATAGATAGATAGAGAGAGAGAGAGAGAGAGTATATATATGATGTGATTTTAAACACATCTGTGTGTCATTGACATATTTATGTGAATCATACCCCTCTAGTGCTATCATGGGAAGTTGTGCGATGTGGGTGAATCCCCTGGCTTGTGAGCAGGGAGAGTATATTCCCCAGGTCATAGTCATCTAGATATTGTAGAATGTGATTTTTATCAAGGGTGAGACGTGGTTGGTATGTTTTGTTCTCATTTTAGGTGAGGAACTATGATCGCTTCCCATAAGTTGCAATTTTTTTTACCGAGTCGGTGTGAGAGTTGACCGCTGGTACCCAGGATGATAATATGAGTGATTCTCTGGAAGATGATAATATTTTAGACACTACATCCACTGAGTTATAGCTCTGAGGGATGGTTATTCTACTTATATAGTGTGTAATATATAAGTATTGATATACTTGATGTGTATAGTAGGTGCATATATATGTGATGTGAAAACATATATATGCATGGACAAAGATAAATAATGTATTTTATATACAGTAGAGGTGTATATAATATATTATACGTATATGAGATGAGTATATATATATATATATTTATATATATATATATATAGTCTAAAATAATGGAAGAAAGGTGAGTTAATTTCTGGACTATCCAGGAATATAAAATCTGGAATAAAATATATGTAATATATGTATATAAGGTGAGAATATTATATACGAGGTAATTAACACTAAGATGTGAATAAGGTATAATAACTAGGAAAGTTATTATTTACGAATATATAAATTATATGTGAGAAAGTATAAAAAGTAAGCTAATGCGAGAACTTAGCATAATTATATACACAGGGTATTAGATAGCGTTTGATGATTTAGTTGCTCTGAGAGATTTGTTAGCCGGGTAATTTAACTACGGTGTGTTAAACTACATGCGTTAGGTATCCATTGTCATATGAGAGGTGAGGGGTATCTCATGTGAGCGCGACACCAATTTAAATATGAAGAGTATCATGTTTTACATATTAAAGTAATTTAGGCACTTGCTAAAATATTTTTAAAACCTCGGGCTCTGACCCGTATCTATTTCTTTTTCTTCTTCTTTGTATAGTTTTTTAGGTGTCCAGTCACAGGGGCACCTGGATGGATATTCCTTCGAGTCAGACGCCGTTGCTGCAGTTGTGGATGTTTGCAGGAAATTGTATAAACGCTTCTATCTTTGTGATCTAGATAGGAGGTATCGTTGTAATAATCGGGCATATTGCCCAAATGATGTCATTTATTTTATTTATAGCGATTTTATTTTACGCGCACTCGTCATGGTTGTATATATGTTTACCAAGAGTTATCGGTTATTTATTTATTCATTTATTTAATTTGTTTATATTTCTGCATCGATGGTTTTAATTGTGCATTTAGTTTAAAAAGATTAGAAAATTTAAAATTTGATGCCAGGCCTAATAGGGTATTAGTAATTAATTTGGTTTTTTGAAAGTGATGCTGAGAATGACACCACATGAGATTGACTTTTTAATTTAATAAATGACTGATCACCCCCTAATTTATTAGGCGGGGTGTCCCATAAATGGTTCATTAACATGAACCCTCCTAAGGGGGAGAAATCTTATATAAAAGAAGTATACAAAAAGGAAAGCAATGGGTCGAAACCCAAATAAAGACAAGCCTAACACTAAAAATGCTCCAAAAATTCAAGGAAAGGAGATAATGATGTATCCACCATTTTTTAATGCCAAGACAGAAGGCGGATCAGAAAATTGAATCATAAATGAGAAGGATCCAACTTGACCCACTCAAAGCATCTACGATTTCTCTCCTGCTAAACAGTCCTGAAGATAAAGTGCAGGACCATCTTGCCAGCACCTCTTGGACCAAGCCAACACCTATGACACTCCCAGTCCACCAGCACCTCTCTCACCTCCCAAGGCATAACCCATAAGATCTTGCCTAAAGAGAATATAAAATCCCAAAGTCCTTGAGTCATGTGACAGTGAAGAAGAAGGTGATTGGTCATCTACTCCTCCTGCTTTGATAACCAATATCTTCTGGTCAATCTCTTTCCTCATTTATGTGACCCTCAATAGTCAAGATGGCCTCTCTGGCCATAGTCTACACAAAGAAGCTAACCTTAAGGAGCACATGACTCTTACAAAAATTATTCTTAGGAAGAGATGGTCCCATTACCCCAAAGAATATTGTAATATTTCTTAATCGAAAAAAGACCATCCAGAAAGCCCATCCATCTCAATCCATCATCCCCAATGGAAGAAATAGGCGCTGAAAGCATCCACTCAAAGAACTCCATCGCCCTCTCCAACTCCCAATCCCTAAGCCTTCTCCTAAACTTCGGGTCCCACACTAAACGATCCCCTTCCCTCCTCCTATGATCTGGTAATGTCCTCTCACTATCTCCCCTAATTCGATACATCCCCGGGAAAATATCCTCCATATATTCACCCCACCCCATCTATCTTTCCAAAACTGAATACAATTCCCTCTCCCGATATGGTAGGAAGTGAACTTAGAAAAATCATCCCACCCACGTGCAATACTCTTCCACAACCCCATCCCAGGAGCAGAATGTCCCTCCCTTGGGACCCACCTAAATGAAACGGCCCCATGCCTAGCTATAGATACTTTCCTCCACATTTGACCATTTTCCCTATTAAACCGCCACAACCACTTGCCCAACAAAGCCTTATCGAAATGGCCTAAACTTCTCACTCCCATCCCACCCTCCTTCTGCGGCAAGCACACCTCATCCCAACTAACCAGAATGTATTTGAATTAATCATCATGTCCTCTCGACAAGAAATTCCTCATCAACTTATCTAGTCTTTTGCCAACTAAAATAGGTAAAGGGAGAATAGACATAAAATAAATCGTAAGACTCGATAATACACTCCTGATCAGTGTAAACCTTCCCCTTTGGAAAGGTGACTATGTTTCCAACTTTCTAACATCCTTTCTAACCTCTCATGTATCGAATCCCAAATCATTATGGATTTAAATTTAGTCCCTAAAGGGATGCCGAGATAAGTTGAGGGGAGCTGGATGACTGGAAACCCTGCCACCCCAGCCAAAAGTCCCACGTTGCCAACCTCACAAATAGAAAATATTTCGCTCTTCCTGCAATTGAAACGGAGCCCAGCTACAGGCTCAAAACACACTAGTAGCAACCTGAACATCCTCACTTCCTGCAGAGATGCCCCAGAAAAGGTAATAGTATCATCTGCAAATAGCAGGTGAGAGATGGCAATAGGTTGGGTAACATCGCTCACGATTAAAAATCCATAGACCTGGCCACCCTTCATCGTACGACTCATCATACGAGAAAACACCTCTATAACCAAAATAAATAGAAAAAGGGACAATGAGTTGCCTGACCTATGAACCAAGATCTCAGGAAGAAACCTTTAGGTGCCCCATTCAGCAAGACAGAGAAAATAATAATGGACACACATCTCTTCATCCACCTCACTGCCGCTCCCCAAATCCCATCTCCCTTAGAAGAAAAAGAAGATAAATTCCAAGATCACATGATCATAGTCCTTCTCAACTTCAAGCTCGAAAATAATACAGGGGTCCCACTTCTCAACCTAGACTCAATGCACTGATTCCCCACCAACATAACATCAAGAATATAACAGCCACCCATGAAAGCACTTAAAGCATCAGACATGAGAGGATCAATAACCTTTGTATGCCTAACAGCTAAGACCTCAGAAATGAACTTATACACACTACCAACAAGACTGATGGGTCTGAAGTCTCTAATATCCATCGCTCCCCTTTTCTTAGCACCAACATAATTAAAGTAGCATCTCGACTCCTCAGAAAGAAGACCTCCAACACATCCTCTCTGAGAACCATTCAGCACTGTTGGTAAAAGGCCATAGTGAACCGGTTAGGGTCAGGCACCTTAACCCCACACATTGACCTCAAATATTGGATCACATCCTCCTCCACGAACACCCTTTCTAACTGAACCACATCCTCCCCCAAAATGCTAGCCATCGAAATCTCACCCATCTCTGGATGCCATGATTCCTCCTCCTTATACAATTTCAAGTAAAATGGACTGATCTCCCTACGAATGTCATAGTCATCGGTGTACTCCACCTCCTTTGTAATAATCTTCCCAGTATTATTAAAGTGGCGATGCGAGTTAACTTCTTTATGGAAACTTTTTGTATTAATTTCCCCTTCCTTAAGCTAAAGAGCACTAGACTTTTTCATCCAACAAAGCTCCTCCTGAATCGTCCTCCTCCCCATCTCCCTTTTACCCTTTCCTAGACACATTTTCATCCCCCAAAATACCACCCAACCCTTCTTTCTCGTAGAGGCCCCAGATATCCTCCATAAGTTGTGAAATCACACCCCCAACATGGCCAAAAACATCATGGTTCCACATAATAAGATCCCCTTTAGGACGGAACAACTTAGATGCCTAAAATGAATCTAGCATCCCCCTCCATCTCATACCCACTCCACCACTCCTTAACCCTATCAACAAAGTCCTCCTCGTTAAGCCACATGTTCTCAAATATAAATGAGGACCTACCACCCCTTCTACCACCACACTCCAGGATTGAGTTACCATTGTAAAGTTTTCCTCCCACTCATTAGAAATAAGAAATTGGTCAAGAAGAGAAAATAATGGGTCGTCCCTTAGACTGGACCTGGTAAATAAACCTCCATCCAATAGAAGGTCCAAAAACTCCAACTCATCGATGAAATTATAGAAATCCCAAATAAAAGAATTCAATCTCCCCATACCACTCCTTTCAGAGGGGAAAAGTACAATGTTGTGATCACCCCCAAACAACTCCATGAAAAAAGTCCTCAATATTCCCGAACAAACAAGAAAGGGACCAACATCTTAATAACACATCAATATTCTCCACCACTCTAGTATTCCACATAATAACAATCCCTCATGACGCCCCCTTTAATTCCAAACAACACCACTCAATACCGTGCCCTCCTCAAATAGACCATGCTAATTCCCTATCCATAACTCCTATCTCAGTCTCTTATAAACAAATTATATACGGCCTCCATCGGGATATGGCACCACTAATCACACTTCTCTTCTTGGGATCATTCAATCCTTGCACATTATAGGAAATAATGCATAACTTCATCAAAAACCATTTTTAACCCCTCTCCCCCCTATACCACCTCTACCCTTCACCTTCGCCTATCCTCTATAATATGGCACAACATAAGTGGCTCCTTCTCGTTCCCCAAATACCTTAACCCTAAATTTTTTCTAAATCCTCCTATAATACTAGAGACCCATTCTTCCACCTCATCCTCCAGGGCCTTCTTGAGTCTCCTACCCTCGGACACCTCCCCCTCCCCTTTCGACCCCTAAGATTAACCCATAACTTAGGGGGTGAAACTACTAAATTACACAATAACTCCTTCCCACTAAAATATTCGCCTAAGGTGCTAGAGAAATCTTGGACATATGCCTCCTCTACCAACACTCCTTTACCCACCTCCATGACAATAAAAATAGGGCCATCACTAAGAAGACCCGCATTGGGAGAGCTCATAGGAACACTACCCTTGGATGAACCTGCATATGAACATGAACAAACATTATTCGTCTCCCCAACATTCATATCGTATTTACTCTTAACGATCGTCGCACTACATTTTTTTAAAATCCCCTTTTTGCCTACAATTTCCCTGAATGCCGCATTTTTAATCACTGTGCCCGAATTCAAAAGAGGGCCAATCTTAATTTTTTTAAACGACTATTTACTCATGTTCCATCTTAGCAATAGACCCTACATCTAAGTTAGAAAACAAGAAGTCATCCGTATCAATCCCATCTACTTTTATAGTCTCAAGCCCGTCTCTAACAATATGCAACTATCACCTTTTAACTACCACTACCCCATGCTCACTTGACAAAAGTAACATGAAGTATATGGGAAGTCCGCTTCTCCCCCCCACCTTCTCCCCCCGCCATTCCCATGAATAGACATAATACCCACCCCAGTCAAATCCTTGTAACCTCTCATGATTAACCCCATTTTCCAACGGGACACACTGTGCACCATGACATTTACTGGTGAAACATCTCCCCCACCCAGCCAAATATTCCAACCCGCCCCCGTTCCTTCTAACACCCCTACAATGTCGTTCGTTAGTTTTACCACCATGTAGTCCTCCCCCGACCTCCCCTACGCTACCTGAGTAACTATCTCAAGAAAAAATCACCCCTAAAAATAACAATAGATGTGGAGTTAGCCTTACTGACTATAGGAGGCCCACCTCTGGGCTTGATGTTTGGTGGTAAGACAAGAGCATTTGCGGAAGGCACACCACTTTCTATATACTAAAGCACTACCATTTTACCCAACGTAAAAGAAATGTTGAGGCTCCCACCATCCACATTCTTCTTAACTACAACCGTGGAAACATCTCTCGATGCGATGTGCTCTTCCCCATACCATGCCTGCCAGCCTCCCCTCCTTAGAAACATGAACTTATTTCATCAACCCAAATGGGTAACTTATAAACCCACCAACCAGCCTGTACAGAGACTGCCTTGGGAAGATCGGGGAACCTTTTTGTGACACCCCGCCTAATTAAATACCGGGCGATCACTCCTTTATTAAATTAAATCAAGGTTAACAGTTGGTTCATTCTCAGCATCACTATCGATAAAAATAAATTTTCCAATTTAACACCCTAAATAATTAAGCTAAGTGTCAAAAACATTTTCATGCAAACTTTCCAAATTTTAATTAAAGAAAAAGATTTATTTATTTAAAACAACATTTCTACAATTAAGAATCACACCACGATAAACCAAATAATATAATACATTCGTCAATCGAATGTCAACATCTGAAAACTAAAATCACAAGTCCATACTGAATAAATCCCAAAGAACAATACTGGAAATGACTGAAATATAAATGTCCCAATAACAAATAAATAATGGAAAGGGCGACACGTGCCTAGTAAATGAGAGTGCTAGAAGTGGAGTCAATAAAAGAAGTCGTCTACTCAAGTGACCTGCAACTCCCACCTAAGTTGCAGCACGTTCCTCTCAAGGGATCCTAAGAAAGCTGACCCTGTGGCTGGGCACCTAAAAAATATACATATATATACAAGAGAGAGAGAGAAAAAGAAACGGGTCAGAGCCCGAAAGTGTGTTTGATTTTGAAATACGTTTAGCAAGTATTTAAATTGATACTCGCCAATGGAATAACATGTTAGTGCGTCGTTCTCTTGAGAAATACTCACCTCTCTTCTAATGTGCACACCTATCGCACTAACCTTCCCATGGGTTTGTTCTTATCAATATTAACATATTAATCTTCTCAATAATTTAGCGTATCTTAACTTACTCATAAAACTTCTAAAACCGAACAATATTTGTTTAAAAAAGTGTTTCCAGATTAACAGCACAACTCTCGTGTTAGCTTTTATTAATATAAAAAGTTTCTTAGCACATATTATACTATTTCAAAACAAGTCTTTATTATCTGAATCATAAACCATGTCCTACTTATCGAATCGCAGTAGGCAGTTTCAAATTTCCAAATCTCATATATATATATTAACTACTCGTATAATATATATAAAATAACAGCACCCCACATAAAACAAGGGTGCGTGCATACTCTACTATCCAAAGCCCCATATCACTCATATTAAGGGGAATACATTCGGAATCAGTCTCGAATTGTATTAACATAAATACACAAACAATATTGAGGTGAACCATAGATTCCAAGTCTCTAAGAGGATGGTACATACCGGCGTCTCTTAGGACCGTCTGAACTATCACATCGATAGCCTATACCAAGGACATCTATCTTCTAGGGTACAAGTCAATATCCCCCATAAAGGTCCCATCGAGATAAGACTTGTCCCAGCGCGGAAACCTCAGGGATAGCAAGTAGGGTGGGTATGATTTTTCACATGCATATAATATATGTACACACAATCATATAAATATACCACTTCATCGAATTAATATAGGTTCTTCTCATCACCCATAATTATACCATTTATCCTTAATTTCAAATTTATAGAATTACGCATAAGGTTTCATTCCTAACCTTAATTCGAAGGGTTTTCTCACTTGTTACCTAACACTCATGGGCTACATCCTCACAAATCTGAATTTCAGTAAGTGTCATTATTAGGTTCCAACGTAACTCTCTTACGCACCTCACCCCTTTAAATTCATAAATCCACTAACCTAAAGTAAATATCCCATAAATACCATTTTCGTTAAAGATTAAAGGTTCCAACATTTATTCATATACCCTACTGGTCCTCAATGTCTCCCAAATCAATTTATCAAGAGTGCCCAAGAATAATATCATGACAATTTGAATTTAACGCATTTAAATATGGAATTAGGAGTCCGCCAGGAGGGGTCGATCGATCGACGCTTGGGGCTCGATCGATCGAACCTTCGATCGATCGAAGCTCTAGGCTCGATCGATCGATCAAGCAAGTCTGGGCAAAATTCTGCAGAATGCAGTTACGGGTTTCATCCAACTACTTCATCTAAAATGATGTTTTTCCATTCTAATCGCCCCAAAAATCCTACTATCATCATTATAACATTATACCAGGTGTTTATAACGTAAAGCATGCGTGTAACTATCATTAAACATGGATTTTCAACCTAAAATCATGTCCAATTATCAAGAACCCTAAAATTTTCTTAAACAGATTTCTAATGAATCATTCTCCAAAATTTCTTTTGTATGATCACCAAATTTCGTGGATTATTACCTCTACATGTCAAGGGTTTCCAGAATTAACATAAACATCAATACTACATGGGTTCTCTTATCAAAAATGAGGTTTCCTTCCATAGTTTTTATCATAATTCATTCCTAAGCTAACATGAAGAATGCATCAACGAAAGTAGCAAGTTTAAACACTTGCCTGGGATTTTGGTATGCAGGTTCACTGCTGATTTTGGTATGGCTGCGTTCCTCGTCTCGTGATCTACGCGGTGGTGGTGGTGGCGGTGCAAACCGGTGGCTTTTTGGCCTTGGATTGCCTTGGAGCTCTCTCCTCTCTTCTCCAATGGCCGTCACTTGATTTGTGAATGTTCTAACCCTAAGAGACTGACCTAATGGCTGATATAGGTTGGCTGAAATTCGTGGGTTTAATTACCCACTTATGTAAAATGACTAAAATACCCTCCCGGGGCACTAATTAGGCCTAAAAACGCCCCGAGGCCCAAACTAAACCCCCGGGTACACTTTTCTGACTATCTCGACCCTTACGGACGCGTTGGCGCACTCAAAACGACCATATGAACAACTTATGAAATATTTACTTTTTATTTAACAAAATTAGTCCCGACGTGACACGGGCACGTCCCGATTTATATTTCCGAAATAGTCATTTAATTCACTTATGACATTCAATATAACCAATATATTATATTACTATGCTCATTAGTAATATTCAACAAGTTTCCCATAATTACTAACTCTCGTCACGTTAATAATTATACCATAATTAATTTCCGGATTTTTATTAAATAAACAGTCACATTAAATTTAATAAATCCCCAAATTAATATAGCATAAAAATACGGGATATTACATGCTTCCCCCCTAATAACGGAATTTCGTCCTGAAATTCGGAAAATAAGGCATACCTGGTAAAAACAACTCTGGGTATTTCTTGCGCATATCTGCCTCACGCTCCCAAGTGGATTCCTCCATATTATGATGCTCCCACTCGACTCGCACAAGTGGAACTATTTTCGACCTCAATCTCCTCTCACTATAGTCTAGAATAGCCACTGGTCTCTCCTCGTAAGAGCTATCAGACTGTAAGTCTATCTCATCTATCGCAATGTGAGTATGGGCCATATCATCCCAAAGATATCGTCTCAACGACGAGATGTGGAATACATCGTGGATGCGATGTAAATGTTCTGGCAATCCCAACCTGTATGCTACCGGCCCAATCCTCTCTATGATGGGAAATGGTCCTACGTACCTCGGAGCCAACTTCCCCTTCTTCCTGAACCTCATCACTCCCTTCATAGGAGATACACGCAACAACACTTGATCTCCCACATTAAACTCCCGGAAGAACCGTTTCGCATTGGCATAGCTCTTCTGCCTGTCCTGGGCTACCCGAATACGACTCCTGATTATCTCAATCCTCGCGGAGGTCTCCTGAATCACTTCTGGCCCTAGCAACTTGTTATCCCCCACCTCAAGCCAACAAGTTGGAGAACGACAAGGCCTGCCATACAAAGCCTCAAATGGAGCCATACCAACCGTAAACTGATAAGAGTTATTATAAGCAAACTCTACCAGTGGAAGATGTGGCTCCCATCCTCCTCCAAAATCGAGAACACACATACGTAGGCTATCCTCCAACATCTGATTAGTACGCTCTGTCTGTACATCTGTCTGTGGGTGGTAAGCTGAACTCAACCTCAACTCAGTACCCATAGCCTCCTGAAAGCTTTCCCAGAAACGTGACACAAAAATCTTGTCTCTATCTGACACAATATTCAGGGGCACCCCATGTAATCTGACAATCTCAGCGATGAACAACTGAGCATACCGACCCGTGGTATAATCTGTCCTCACTGGCAGAAAATGAGCTACCTTGGTCAAACGGTCTACAATCACCCAGATAGAATCGTGGCCCCGCTGTGACGTAGGTAACCCTGTAATGAAATCCATGGAAATACTCTCCCACTTCCATGCGGGTACTTCCAATGGCTAAAGCAATCCTGACGGTTTCTGGTGGTCCACCTTCACCAGCTGGCAGGTAGAACACTTGGACACAAACTCAGCGATGTCCTTCTTCATCCCACTCCACCAGTATTGACGCCTCATGTCCTGGTACATTTTATCACCTCCCGGATGTATTGCAAATCGGGACCCGTGAGAATGAGTCATCACTTCATGACGTAACTCTGCTCCTTCTGGAACCACTAATCTCCCATTAAACCGCAAACCTCCATCAGAACTAACAGAATAGGACTCAGCACCCTCGGCTAGAAGTCGCACAATATGCTCCGGGAAAAACGGGTCGGTGGTCTGTGCCTGTATCACCCTCGTAACAATCTCGGGTGTGACTGACATCACGGATATGAAAGAACGTGCCACTGCATCTTGGTGACCCAACTCCTTCCACTTTGCTTTCCAGATGTCCGCTACATCGTCTACCGGTCTACGGCTCAATGCATCAGCAACTACGTTGGCCTTTCCCGGATGATTCTGTATATCGAACTGGTAGTCCTTCACAAACTCTAACCACCTGCGCTGACGCATATTCAGCTCTCGCTGAGTGAACAGGTACTGCAGTGACTTATGGTCTGTGAATAAATGGAATTTCTCACCCAATAAATAGTGCCTCCATATCCTCAATGCAAAGACGACCGCTGCTAACTCCAGGTCGTGGGTGGGGTAATTCTTCTCATGCGGCTTAAGCTTGCGGGAAGCAAAAGCTATAGCCTTCTCCTCCTGCTGGAGTATGCCTCCAAGTCCCCGTAAAGATGCATCGGTATAAACCAGGTACTCCACACCCGGTGTCGGTAAGGCAAGGACTGGTGCTGATGTAAGCTTGTCTTTCAGCTCGTCGAAAGCCAATTGACAAGCGTCATCCCAAACATATGGTACCCCCTTGCGAGTCAGATTCGTCAATGGACCCGCTATTTTGGAGAATCCCCGAATGAATCTCCTGTAGTATCCGGCTAATCCCAAGAAACTACGCACTTCTGTCGGTGCCGTGGGCGGTCCCCACTCCCTTACCGCTGACACTTTGCTCGGGTCAACTGCAATACCCTGCTCAGAAACAACATGGCCCAAGAACTGTACCTCTCGCAACCAGAATCCACACTTCTCGTACTTAGCATACAACTGATGCTCTCGTAGAGTCTGAAGAACCTGCCTCAAGTGCTCGGCATGCTCCTCCTCGGAGTGTGAATATATCAAGATATCATCTATGAAGACGATGACGAACTGATCCAAGAACTCTCTGAATACTCGGTTCATCAAGTCCATGAAAACGGCTGGGGAATTTGTGAGTCTGAACGGCATCACCCTGAACTCATAGGACCCATATCTCGACAAGAAGGCAGTCTTTGAAACTTCCTGCTCTCTAATCCGTAACTGATGGTACCCCGACCTCAGATCTATCTTCGAAAAGAATGTTGCTCCCCTCAACTGGTCGAATAGATCATCGATTCGAGGCAATGGATACTTATTCCGTATCGTGACCTTGTTCAATTCCCGGTAGTCTACACACAATCTCAGTGAACCATCTCTTTTCTTCACAAACAAGACTGGAGCGCCCCAAGGTGAGGTACTCCTACGAATGAAGCCCTGACCTAATAGCTGCTCTATCTGATCTCGTAGCTCTCGAATCTCTACCGGAACCATACGGTACGGTGCGCGTGCTATAGGTCTCATATCTGGCAATAAATCTATAACAAAGTCTATCTCTCGACTGGGCGATAGGCCTGGTATCTCCTGAAACACATCGGAATACTCCCTAACAACTGGGATCGAATCCAGAGGAATCACAACCTCCTTAGAGGTATCCTCCTCTATGTAATACAAATGAGCGGTCGAACCTCCCTCTGGGCGAGGCATCACCACTATAAACATCTCTTGCCCCGGAATGGCAAAAACAATGCTCCCACCAAAGCAATCAATCATGGCTCTATAAGATGCGAGCCAATCCATACCAATAATCACATCATGCTCGTGCATGTCTAAGACTAACATGTCTGCAGGTAATACCAAGTTACCAATCTATACCCCCACTCCCCGGCATATAAAGAAAATAAGTGACCCACTCCCCAGTGGTGAGTCGACACACGTCACGGTGCTCTCTGCTGTGGCTAGCAACCCTAAGGACTTTGCAAAATGTGTAGCTATAAAACAATGCATTGCCCCCGTATCAAACAAAACTCGACCCATAGTACCATGGATAGGAAACATACCCTCAATCGCGGGTGGTGCCTGTGGAGCTGCTACCTGGTGGACGTTATAGACACGTCCATACTGTAATTTCCCCTGCTGTACTGGAGCTGCTGGGATGGCTGGTAGGGCTGGCACCTGGGCTGGAGCTGGGAGGGCAGGTGGAAAGAGTGGTCTCTGCGGCTAATTACGGGCTCCCTGCTGCTGTGGGGCCTTATCGCCCTCTGGGTAACCTGGCGCCTATGGCCATGTTTACCGCACCCAAAGCATCGGCCTTTGAAGTTTCCACCCCTCTGACCCTGCTGTCCACGGCCCTGCTGGCCGTTACCTCCACGCCACTGGCCCTGTTGGCCCTGATGTGCACGCTGTTGGCCTTGCCGGTCCTGCTGCTGTCCCTGCGGTCGGTGTTGGCCCTGTTGGCCCTGCTGATTAGGCTGACCCTGCTGGCCCTGCCTGAAACCTCCGAATCCCTTCCTAGAATCACCTGAAGGGAATCGATTAGCAGGGTCCCCCTGATGGGAACTCTGCTCGTTCTGACGAGTCTGTCCATGAGTTGGTGCCCCACCGGCACTATTACCCCCAGTCCTGCCCTGCTGGCTGGACTCTCCTGCTCTCTTGCTTCCCTGAAGATGGAAGCGGTGATCCTGGAAATATAGTAACGCTGCATTGAGTACGTCAGTGAAAGTACTCAGGAATAGATTTCCAATAAGGTGCTGACGAATCCTCCAAGCTAACCCGTCGACAAGTAGCAAAATCTTCTTGCTCTCAGTGGGTGCCTCATCCGGCACAATTGTGAGAAGTCTCGTGAACTCCTCCTCATACTCAGCTACACTAAGGTTTTCCTGCTTCAGATTTAGTAATTTCCGCCTCATCTCAGTCTGCACTGCGGGTGGAAAGTACTTGCGGTCAAACCGCTCCCAGAACAACTGAATAGGGATCGTGTCCCTCTCCTCCAAAGTAGTAGTGGACTCCCACCACTGTAATGCGGCTCCCACTAGCTTAAAAGAAGCCAATAACTGCTTTTTCACGTCAGTGCACTCATACACACGGAGGTGCCGCTGGATGTCTTTCTTCCATTGGCTGACTGTAACAATATCGGAGCTACCAAAAAACTCAGGGGGATGCGCTTTTTGAAAAGCATCCCTCTCCCTCTCCCATGCGGATGGAAGCTGTGCTGGTACTGGCGCCACTGCCTGAACCTGGGGTGGAGCCTGCTGAATCACCGCTATCGCGGCATTCACTGCTTGAGCAACAATGGCGGCTACTTCACTCGCATTCATTGTGCCTGGTGCTGGAGCTGCTGGCTGCTCGGCTTGGGTACGCCTATCTTTCGGAGCACGTCTCGGAGGCATCTGAAACGTGAACAAGTTTATTAGTCTACAGTTATCATTAAATCTCGAATAGCTGAAGACTTAAACGTAAAAGCAAGAATATAAAAATCCTAAAAATAGGGCTCTATAGCAATAACGTTAAGCTGAAAGCGAAATAAGCCGTACAGATCCTATGGACACTAGAACCTGATGCTCTGATACCACCTGTGACACCCCGCCTAATTAAATACCGGGCGATCACTCCTTTATTAAATTAAATTAAGGTTAACAGTTGGTTCATTCTCAGCATCACTGTCGATAAAAATAAAATTTCCAATTTAACACCCTAAATAATTAAGCTAAGTGTCAAAAACATTTTCATGCAAAACTTTCCAAATTTTAATTAAAGAAAAAGATTTATTTATTTAAAACAACATTTCTACAATTAAGAATCACACCACGATAAACCAAATAATATAATACATTCGTCAATCGAATGTCAACATCTGAAAACTAAAATCACAAGTCCATACTGAATAAATCCCAAAGAACAATACTGGAAATGACTGAAATATAAATGTCCCAATAACAAATAAATAATGGAAAGGGCGACACGTGCCCAGTAAATGAGAGTGCTATAAGTGGAGTCAATAAAAGAAGTCGTCTACTCAAGTGACCTGCAACTCCCACCTAAGCTGCAGCACGTTCCTCTCAAGGGATCCTAAGCAAGACGACCCTGTGGCTGGGCACCTGAAAAATATACATATATATACAAGAGAGAGAGAGAAAAAGAAAAGGGTCAGAGCCCGAAAGTGTGTTTGATTTTGAAATACGTTTAGCAAGTATTTAAATTGATACAGGCCAATGCAATAACATATTAGTGCATCGCTCTCTTGAGAAATACTCACCTCTCTTCTAATGTTCACACCTATCGCACTAACCTTCCCATTGGTTTGTTCTTATCAATATTAACATACTAATCTTCTCAATAATTTAGCGTATCTTAACTTACTCATAAAACTTCTAAAACCGAACAATATTTGTTTAAAAAGAATGTTTCCAGATTAACAGCACAACTCTCGTGTTAGCTTTTATTAATATAAAAAGTTTCTCAGCACATATTATACTATTTCAAAACAAGTCTTTATTATCTGAATCATAAACCATGTCCTACTTATCAAATCGCAGTAGGCAGTTTGAAATTTCCAAATCTCATATATATATTAACTACTCGTATAATATATATAAAATAACAGCACCCCACATAAAACAATGGTGCGTGCATACTCTACTATCCAAAGACCCATATCACTCATATTAAGGGGAATACATTCGGAATCACTCTCGAATTGTATTAACATAAATACACAAACAATATTGAGGCGAAGCATAGATTCCAAGTCTCTAAGAGGATGGCACATACCGGCGTCTCTTAGGACCGTCTGAACTATCACATCGATAGCCTGTACCGAGGACATCTATCTTCTAGGGTACAAGTCAATATCCCCCATAAAGGTCCCATCGAGATAAGACTTGTCCCAGCGCGGAAACCTCAGGGATAGCAAGTAGCGTGGGTATGATTTTTCACATGCATATAATATATGTACACACAATCATATAAATATACCACTTCATCGAATTAATATAGGTTCTTCTCATCACCCGTAATTATACCATTTATCCTTAATTTCACATTTATAGAATTACGCATAAGGTTTCATTCCTAACCTTAATTCGAAGGGTTTTCTCACTTATTACCTAACACTCATGGGCTACATCCTCACAAATCTGAATTTCAGTAAGTGTCATTATTAGGTTCCAACGTAACTCTCTTACGCACCTCACCCCTTTAAATTCATAAATCCACTAACCTAAAGTAAATATCTCGTAAATACCATTTTCGTTAAAGAATAAAGGTTCCAACATTTATTCATATACGCTACTGGTCCTCAACGTCTCCCAAATCAATTTATCAAGAGTGCCCAAGAATAATATCACGACAATTTGAATTTAACGCATTTAAAGAGGGAATTAGGAGTCTGCCAGGAGGGGTCGATCGATCGACGCTTGGGGCTCGATCGATCGAACCTTCGATCGATCGAAGCTCTAGGCTCGATCGATCGATCAAGCAGGTCTGGGCAAAATTCTGCAGAATGCAGTTACGGGTTTCATCCAACTACTTCATCTAAAACGATGTTTTTCCATTCTAATCGCCCCAAAAATCCTACTATCATCATTATAACATTATACCAGGTGTTTATAACGTAAAGCGTGCGTGTAACTATCATTAAACATTGATTTTCAACCTAAAATCATGTCCAATTATCAAGAACCCTAAAATTTTCTTAAACAGATTTCTAATGAATCTTTCTCAAAAATTTCTTTTGTATGATCACCAAATTTCATGGATTATTACCTCTACATGGCAAGGGTTTCCAGAATTAACATAAACATCAATACTACATGGGTTCTCCTATCAAAAATGGGGTTTCCTTCCATAGTTTTTATCATAATTCATTCCTAAGCTAACATGAAGATTGCATCAACGAAAGTAGTAAGTTTAAACACTTGCCTGGGATTTTGGTATGCAGGTTCACGGCTGATTTTGGTATGGCTGCGTTCCTCGTCTCGTGATCTACGCGGTGGTGGTGGTGGCGGTGCAAACCGGTGGCTTTTTGGCCTTGGATTGCCTTGGAGCTCTCTCCTCTCTTCTCCAATGGCCGTCACTTGATTTGTGAATGTTCTAACCCTAAGAGGCTGACCTAATGGCTGATATAGGTTGGCTGAAATTCGTGGGTTTAATTACCCACTTATGTAAAATGACTAAAATGCCCTCCCGGGGCACCAATTTGGCCTAAAAACGCCCCGAGGCCCAAACTAAACCCCCGGGTACACTTTTCTGACTATCTCGACCCTTACGGACGCATTGGCACACTCAAAACGACCATACGAACAAATTATGAAATATTTACTTTTTATTTAACAAAATTAGTCCCGACGTGACACGGGCACGTCCCGACTTAAATTTCCGAAATAGTCATTTAATTCACTTATGACATTCAATATAACCAATATAATATATTACTATGCTCATTAGTAATATTCAACAAGTTTCCCATAATTACTAACTCTCGTCACGTTAATAATTATACCATAATTAATTTCCGGATTTTTATTAAATAAACAGTCACATTAAATTTAATAAATCCCCAAATTAATATAGCATAAAAATACGGGGTATTACACTTTTGACCTTAATTCTTGCTCACCTGAGTTTTTCTCCCATCTGAGTATCCTCGTCTACACAAAGAAACTCCCCACATCTGTTGCCTATAGCTTGAAAAACTTCCTCTTCCTAGAGATGGAGAGGAAGACCAACCACCCAGATCCAACACTGACTCGAACACCGAAGATATTTATTATTGCACCCCAGAGTGTGCCACTTATTAAGAGATAGTGGGGAACTATAAACAAAGTAAGACTTAGAGGAAAGGAACCTCTCATCTTCTTTCGGTAATGAAAACACAAAGAAAAAAGTGGAAGAGATCAAAACACAAGTAATTGCACCTCTTAAAGCTTTCCAATGCTCCTGAACCCAAGTCTTCATCTTCTTTGAAGACGGTTGGAAACAGTCTTTGCTATCCACCCATCCCACTAAAGCTCTACAAAAAAATGAAACCGTAGATAATCACATCCCTCCTTTCTCAGGACATTTTAAAAAAGCAAAATGTATTTTTTTCGATTTTAATCGTTTATAGAACTCCTTAAAAAAATTAACTCATTTTCAACCTACCAATTCTTTTTTTGTTTGTTTTTTTTAAAGTTTATTCTCTAACATGGCAAGGGAGAGGGAGAGAGCTTCGTTTCAGGTGAATGGTAAGGAGTATTTCTTAGTTAAAGAGTGATTCGAACACCGGTATCAGTTCAATCTGTCCATTAAAGGGGATGAGAAGCGTCTGGGAAGTAGACTAGTCATGGGAGAGGTGAAGTGGATGGGGGACTATTTCAGAGAAGCCTTCAGGGAACCAAGAGGATTTTTCAAGATGCGCTTAAGCCAGGATAGGAGATTCATTGTTTTCACGTGTGTTAGAAGGGGTCTCAACTGGTTTAACCTCGTGGTGAGAAAGAAGGAGATTATAGTTCATTTTCAGTGTTCGAAGGAGGCTATTGGTAAAGGGTGGCATAGGGTTGGAGAAGTCTTTCGAAAGATGGATAAGGTGGTTGGCTGATGTAAATAAGTGATCTATCCCGTAACGAGGGCCACCACAACGGATGGGCGAAATTATCTCCAAGCAGCCATTGTTGAACAATGGCCCCTTTCTAAAATAAATACCAAGGTTGAACCCTCATCTAGGTGCGACCTAGTGGTGGAGGACGACTCTAGCATCTCCATAATTCTTTTATTCTAAAGAGCGGCGATCGTTCGGGTGGGAGGTTTGGACACATTGCCGCCATCGTTGAAGAAGATGAAACTATGGGTATTGGAAAAATGGGGTTCCATAGGTAATGCATAGGTTAGGGATCTACATTATTCCATGTTCTTGGTTGTGTTTGCTTCTGACCAGCTGGCAAAGAGAGGGTTAGTTAAAAAGAACTGGTCATTCTATGGTGATTTTTTATGGGTTCAAAAGTGGCACCCATTGGAAGGCTTTTTTGATGTATATAATAATTCTGAGTCCCGTTGGATACGAGTTATGGGAATCCCACTCAATTTATGGGGGGTGGAAGTTTTCTAGGCCATTGGGGAGTTTTGTGGTGGGTTTGTGCAAACCGATTCCGAAATAATTATGGGTGAAGAGTTACAATGGGCGAGGTTACTGGTCAGATGGAATGAGTAGCTTCTTGGTCATATCAAGATTGGGGTTGGGGGTTGGGCGTTCAAGTTAGTTGTGTAGGATGAAACACAGTTATATTATACTTTGGAAGATATCAGTAGACAGCTTCCGAATGAGGAGAAGGAGATGGGTCCACCCGTATTAATAGCGGTGGCGACGACGGAGCTTAATGAACAAGTTGTGTGAATTAATGGATCATAGGTCCTCTACTTGCTTCACTTTCAGTGAATGGATGTTCTGATCATGCGAAAGTGGGTAAGCTCTCTGCAGTAACTTTGCAGGTGTTTGATTCTTCATTTAATGAAGGCAAGTGTTGTGGGTCTCTTGATCTTGACAAGAGCGTACATGTAGGTGTGGAAGACTTAACTATGGGGGTTGATTCCATAAAAAATAGACGTCAAGTTGTGGTCGTTGGTGAGGTTGACGTTGCTTTAGCTAAGAGGAAACACACAAAAATTATTAATTCTTGTAATCCATGTGCTACCACTCCTCTGGAAGGCAGAGGTGAGTTTAATGAGGGGGCCTTAGTTTTTGGTAACGTTGGACGGAGGACCAACCCTCTGGGGAAGTCTAGTGGAATGAATCCACAATAGGAGCTGACACATAGGGGACAGTTATCTGCAGAATTTCAGTTGTCCGATACTTCAGTACGAGGGATAAAAAATGATGGGGAAGGTAGGAAGTGTGGGCAGCTGACTAAGGGTATGGGGTTGAGACATAAGGAGGTGGGTGTTGATTTAACGGTACTTGAATCTAAAAATAATATATTGAAAGTTGATTTAAGAGTTGAAGGGTTACATAAGTGGGTCTAAAAAAAGGCGGGTTCGGAAGTTGTCAATGAAAACCAGAATGGTAAAAAAGATATATACCTTGGTAATTCTATGTTAGGGCTTAAAAATATCAAGACATTTAGGAACACGAGGAAATATTGTAATAAAAAGATAGTAGTGGGGAAGTCGATTGGAAGGAAATTAGTAATTCAGATGGCGCGTATGCAAGAGGGAAAAATGAACAGACAAGTCTATGAGGACCCAGTGAATAGTTACAAGACTGTTGTGGTGGAGAGTGAGAAGTCTACTATGAAGGGATGTGAGCCTGGGGGAGGAGGCTCGTATTTTAGTGAATTAAATGATTTTAGGCTGTGGGTGGATTCATAGATTCTGAGTCAAGAGGAGAAAATTCAAGGATGTGAGGAAGAAGGGTGGGATAAAAATCCAGTGGGGTGGAGGGAGGATTTGTTAGGATCTTTTAGAAAATATTCGGGAGTTATTTTTGAGGGGTTAGAGAGTGAGGCGTGGGAATTATTCGAGAAAATACAAGGAGGTTCAAGGGGAGCAGAGAGGGGTGGGGGGGAAAGAGGGGAGGCCTAAAGAGTGGTATTGTGTTTAATGAAATTACGCATTATTTCGTGGAATGTGAGGGGGGTGAACGATACTAATTAAAGGGGTATAGTTGGTGGGGTTATTACTATGTTGAATCCTGATATATTGTGTTTACAGAAGACTAAGATGAGTGTTATGGATGATGGTTGCATTAGATCTATCTGGGGAGGGCGTGGGATCAATTGGGTCAGTTTGGATGCAGTGGGCGTTTCGGGAGGGGTGGTGATTTTGTGGAATTCAGCAGTGGTTGAATTGATGGATAACCTTTAAGGTAGTTGGTCTTTATCTTGTTTTATTAAAAATTTGGAGGATGGTTTTATTTGGAGTTTCTCGGGCATTTACGGGCCAGTGGAGGATACAAGTAGGTGGGCATTATGGGAGGAATTGGCCCGAGTGAGTAGGGTGTGGGGTGCTCCATCGTGTATGGGGGGATTACAATGTGGTTAGATTTGGAGCAGAGAAAAGTAGCGAAGGTAGAGTATGCAGATACATGAGCGAGTTCACCGATTTTATCGATGAATTGGACTTGATTTATTTGCCTCTTGAGGGGGGCTTGTTTACTTGGTCCAGCCGTAGGGACAGGCCGTCAATGTCTCGGTTGGTTCTCTTTCTTATTTCACTGAGGTGGGAGGAGCATTTCCCAGGGGGTGATACAATCTATCTTACCTAGGGTCACCTCCGATCATTGCCCTATATTATTAGAGTGTAGAGGGTGGAGAGAGGGAAGGATTACTTTCAGATTTGAGAATATGTGGCTCAATGAGTAGGATTTTGCTAAGCGTGTGAGTGCTTGGTGGTATGGGTATGAGGCAGAGGGGAATACTAGTTTTCGATTGGCGACTAAGTTGGGTTTTCTTAAAGAAGATATCAAAAGGTGGAATAGAGAGGTCTTCGGTCAGGTACGCCAGGTCACAGCAAGTTATATGGAAGAGGTGAGGAGGTTAAATGAGAAGGAAGGGAGAGTCGGTCTCTCTAAGGAGGAAATGAGAGGGAGAGAGGTTAAAAAAGAGGAGATAGGGAAGAGGTACATCGAAGAATAAATTATTTGGAGGCAGAAATCGAGGGTTTTGTGGTTGACGGAAGGGGACTCGAATACCAAGTTTTTACACTCGGTGGCAAACTCTCGTAGGCAGGGTAACCACATTGGGAAAATCTCAGTAGGGGGAGAGGTGTTCGAAGAAGAAAGAGGGTGAGGGGGGTTATTGCTCAATATTATGAGGATTTTATTAGGGAAGAAGAGGAGTGGCGGCCTTCCCTTGATGGGGCTGAGTTGGGAAGCGTTCCGGCTTACGAGGTTGAAGTTAGTAAGGCTCCCTTCACTGAAGAGGAAGTTATGCAGGTGCTTAAATCTATGAGTGGGAATAAGGCTCCAGGATCGAACGGTTTCACGATGGATTATTTTCAGCAATTGTGGCCAGTTGTCAGGACTAATGTGATGGCTTTCTTTAATGAGTTTCATAATCGGGGTTACTTTTTGACAAGGTTAAATGCGTCGTGTGTCACCCTAATTTCTAAGAAGGAGGATCGATAGACACTACAGAAAATAGAACGATTAGTTTGATTGGGAGTATGTACAAGCTTCTAGCCAAAGTGTTTTCGGTTTAGCTAAGGAAGGTTATTGACCCTTTGATTTCGGAGTCTCAAAATGCCTTCGTTGGGGGAGGCATATTCTCGACGTTGTTTTGGTGGCTAATGAGTGTGTGGAGGCTCAGACTAAAAGTGGGATTCCTGGGATGGCTTGTAAGCTCGTCATTGAGAAGGCGTACGATCATGTGAATTATAACTTTCTCTTTTACTTGTTAAGAAGAATGGATTTTGGATAACGGTGGTGTAGTTGGATTAAGAGGTGTATTACTACGGCTAGATTTTTAGTGCTGATTAACGGGGTTCAAGAGGGTTTTTTCCCTAGTTTGCGCGGTCTTCGTCAAGGTGATCCGTTATCCCCCTTTTTATTCATCCTGGTCATGGAAGTGTTTAGTAGGTTGTTACATCGGGTAGTTGCGACAGGGTGGATTAGGGGATTCGGATTTGGGTCTTCGAGTACGGGTATGATTATAGTTTCTCATCTCTTGTTTGTGGATGCTGCGATAGTTTTTTATGATGCTGATCGTAAACAAATCCATGCTCGTAGGCAACTGCTGATTTGTTTTGAGGCGATTTCGGGGCTCAGGATCAATGCGGGGAAGTGTGAGTTTATCCTTATTGGGGGATCGGGTAATGTGGATGATGATGTCATTATTCTAGGCGACGGGAGAGGGGCCTTTCTGAATACTTATCTTGGTTTGCCTCGGGAAGCCAAGTATCAGTCCAAGGCGATTTGGGACCCGGTTTTGGAAAGAATGACGAAGAGGATAGCATGATGGAAGAATGGGTTGTTATCGAAAGGGGGTAGGCTTACTCTAATCAAGAGATGCTTGTCTAGTTTGCCAACTTATTACATGTCCATTTTTCCTTTACCTACGGTTATGCGTAAAAATACGGAGAAACTCATGAGGTCTTGTGGAGTGGCACTGAAGATGGATTCAAGCACATCTTAGTTAAATGGGATGAGGTATGCAAGCCCATTAAGGAGGTTGGGTGGGTGTGAGGAACTTGAGGTTTTTTAATAGAGCTCGACTTGGGAAGTGGCTGTGGAGTTTCCCTCGGGAGGAAAATAGATTATGGAGAAGGATTGTTGGTGCAAGGTGGGGTTCTTCGCAGATGGGGTGGAGGTCGGGTATGGGGTCATTTGCCCATGGAGTGGGTATGTGGAAGCATATTATGAGGGAGTGGGAGGATTATTATAGAAATGCCGAGTTTATTTTAGGGAAACGGGATAAGATTAGATTCTGGACAGATAAATGGGGCAAGAATGGGACTGTTAAGGACCTTTTTCCCGGTATATATAACATGGGGGTGAATCAAGACGGCACGGTGGTAGATAATATGAATGCCAGTGGTGAGTTTGTCACGCGGAGACCTCAACTTAGAAGAAGACTATGGGAATGGGAATGTAAGGACATTTTTCTCATGTCCAACATGTTACATTTGTGTATGTCGTACGCCGCTACATTTGGCACGTCACCTCACGATCTCACATGACGGCCTCAATCCGAATTTCGGGAATCAAGCATTCAACATCTCCATTAATATGTCCCACATCTGCCTCAACGACTTCACGGTCCAAGATTTTAGGGACTTAATGCAAGTGGTACGCAAGGGAAGTCAAAACAGTGAAAAAAGGCACGATAGGAGAGTTCAAGGGCATTTTCGTAATTTCACATCCTTAGTTAGGAGGTCTGGTCAACTGGAAAGTTGAAGAGCTCGCCGCAACGAATATACTGGAAGAAACGGCACCTCAATCCGAGCTACGGTGAAGAAGTTATGACCTTTTGAAGTTGGAGAAAATTCCTTGAAGAATGCTGTTTTTTAACCTCATACCAGAATGGGAACACCAAACCGGTTCGGTGTACCCCAGATGGGGTTCGGTGTACCTGTACGCTGATAAGTTTTTAAGAGTTTTAACAAAGCGGGATTCTTCATATTTTTTCCTATAAATACCAACTTCGGGGGAGTTGTTTTGCAAGACTTTAGAAGACGTTTTTGAGAGTCCAAATACCTCTAGTCTTCATATTTTTGAGTCCCAAGACTCATGTTTTGATTCACACAATTGCCAAACCTTTGTGAATCTTTTTGGTAACCCAAGAACACAACCTTGTGTTTGTTCAAACCTTTGTGGAGAGATCTTTGCAACCGAGGGCTGCGTGTCATTGCTAAGGGAGTCTCTACAAAGTTTTATGACTGCGTGTCATTGAGGAGAGCTGTGGTTCTTCTTTCGTTGTTTGGGCTGCGAGTCCTTGGAGGGTGCTGCGTGTATTCTCTTGCTGAGTTCAAGACTGCGTGTCTTTGTGGGTTGGCTGCGCGTTAATCCATTGCAGATTTCTCTATGTAATTGTAAGTTGCGGCTTGTATATTCATAGTGAAATAAAGGTTTTACTCGAAAGGGGTTTTTTCCTGAATTCTGTGCCTCAGCATATTTTTTGTGTCGCATGCTTTATATTTGATGGGTTGATTTAGATGCATGTTTAAGGGCTGAATTTATTTGATTTAAAAGTAGAATCTAATTAAATAAGGTTTACTTGAAAACTTGCGAGTTATTTTTAAATCGATATTACACGCGTTCTCAAATTGGTATCAGAGCGGGTTACGCTAATTTATCGCGTGATCCTATTTTCCGCAAAATCGTGTGATATAGATGTTTTTTTAAAAAATCAGTTTTATGAAAAATCGCAATTTTTCAATGGAACGCCCATTTAATGAGGAGCCTATTTTTGAAAAATTTCACGACCGTGCTGAAAAATTAAAATGTTTGAATTTGAAACTTTGCAAAAGAATTAAAGTTTTGGAAGAAGAAAATTCTCTCTTTAAAAGTAAGATTGAATATTTGCAAGAGTTTCAAACTCAAAGTGATATTTGTCGTGAGCATTTTGGTAATTTGTGTACTGATTTTGATTCTTTAAAAATTGCCAAAAAGAAGAGTGATGAGAGAGTCCTAGTTTTAGAGAAGGAATTGGAGGACTTAAAAAATTCTAGGGTTCCCGTTTGTACCGTCGAGGATAAAAAATTAATCGATGATTTTACGGCACGCGAAAAGACTCTTAGGAATAAGTTTGTTTTAATTGAGGGGGAGGGTGATAAACTGTTAAGTTTAATTGATAATTTGAAGAAGGCGTCCCTTAATTTGGAAGAGTCTAATTCTTTGCTTGAGTCAAAAATTTTGAAGTTAAAAAATGATTTGACAGACTCAAGTAGGTTTGATAGTGATGGTAATGGCTCATCGTGTTCTCATGCTTCTAATGCTAAAGCCAAAACCATTATTTGTTTTAGAGGGTCAACTAATTCCAAGGACGCTAGAAAAGTTCACACTTTCGGTGTCATCCCACCCGTTTACACATGCTCATATTGTGGTAGGAATGGTCACCTTAGGCGATTTTGTTTTGATCTTGGAAGAGGTCCTAGGAATTCGAAGTCTAGTCTTTTGTTGGTTCCCAAAACCCCTTGTCGACGTGTTTCATCCATTTGGGTTAGGAAATCACTTTTGGAGGAACTAGATTTTAGACAAGTTGATTCCCGTTTGCTTGCACATGATTCTTCTCTTGCCATATCATATAGATGATTGTGTTTGCATGTTTGTCATACGCTAGTTATGTTTTTTGATATATTTTTGCTAGCGTTGTGACATGTACTTTTTGTATATATTTTTTTTGAAAAATACAAAAAGTTTTTTTTTTGTTGCACCGTTTATGGATGAACACTTTGGATGACCGAGTCACAACATCATTCCAGTTTTTTCATGTGACTATTTGATAGTGTTTTGAGACAATAGGTCAATTCATCCATGTGCTTTATAATGTTTGGAGTCATTTAGATGTAATTAAGTGTTACTTCCTACATGTTTGACTCATGTTTCCTTTATTGCACACATGCACGGATTTGTTTGATTATTGTGCTTGTCTTATCACATGTTGGTTGGGTGTTTTCACTTCAATCCTGTCCTTAAAACGAACCAAGCGCGATATATTTTTTATAAGGAAACTGTGCATATAAAAACCGTTTTGTGAGATTGTGTGCTTTGTTTAAGAACGGGGAGGGGTTGCGAAAGGTTCATTTTGCCTTTGCGAATACTAAGCCACCGTTCAATTGGACCTAAAAAATGGAGGAATTCTATTATCCGGGGTCCAAAGAGGTTAAAAGAGCCCGAAAAAATTGAAAGGCAATAAAAAGAAATTCATGCCAATTATGGGCCATTTAGGTTTTTGCACCAATTCTCCAAAGTTTGAGAATTTAGATTACCTCTAAAAGAAAATATATATGAGGGAGTTTGGTTGGAGAATTTAAAACGGGTTTGCACGTCCTTGAAATGCTTGATAATGCGCTAAATAATTTTGGACGTTATTGGTGTGGAAATCACTTTGACTTTGATTTGTTGATTTGCATAAGACGATGTCATTTAAATTCAACAAATTTTTACACCTAAGGATACCTTTGATGTTCATTCGTTAGGGGTACACATATGCATCGTGCACATATGATTGATTGAGTTGATTTACCTATCGAATGTGTTCACACCCATTCATTCCGTTTCCATGACTTGGTTGTTTGAGTCTAAATCCATGGTGTCATTTTTGTATCATGTTTTACATTTTTTTTGCAAAATGGTATCCTATCTTTGTATGAAAAATTTGAAAAATCAAAAATAGTTTGTATTTTTTTTGTATACCGTGACACCCCGATTTTGCTTATTTGATTCATTCTTCTTATTTGTCTATTTGGGGACATCATAAAAAGGGGGAGAAAGAATTATCTTATTTTGGGGGAGTTTGAATTTTGGGGGAGTTTTTGATATTTGACTTATGCTTATCATATATTGGTATCTATGTTTATCTCATTTCAAACTCGATACGTCACTTGGTATTTTTCTTTTTCTCATGTGTGTAGGTACTACATTGATGATCTCTGAATTGCACACCCTGATGAGAAAAGATTTGAGATTCCTGAAGATTTGAAGAACAAACGATGAAGACTATTCATTTGTACCTTTTCCAGTTTTGGGTTCATGGGAAGGTAGATTTGTATAGGCAATTTCATATTTGATAATTCAGATTTTTTATGTATGTACCGGCATAGACATAGGGGGAGATTTGTAAGGACATTTCTCTCATGTCCAACATGTTACATTTGTGTATGTCGTACGCCGCTACATTTGGCACGTCACCTCACGATCTCACATGACGGCCTCAATCTGAATTTTGGGAATCAAGCATTCAACATCTCCATTAATATGTCCCACATCTGCCTCAACGACTTCACGGTCCAAGATTTTAGGGACTTAATGCAAGTGGTACGCAAGGGAAGTCAAAACAGTGAGAAAAGGCACGATAGGAGAGTTCAAGGGAATTTTCGTAATTTCACATCCATAGTTAGGAGGTCTGGTCAACTGGAAAGTTGAAGAGCTCGCCGTAACGAAGATACTGGAAGAAACGGCACCTCAATCCGAGCTACGGTGAAGAAGTTATGACCTTTTGAAGTTGGAGAAAATTCCTTGAAGAATGCTGTTTTTTAACCTCATACCAGAATGGGAACACCAAACCGGTTCGGTGTACCCCAGATGGGGTTCGGTGTACCTGTACGCTGATAAGTTTTTAAGAGTTTTAACAAAGTGGGATTCTTCATATTTTTTCCTATAAATACCAACTTCGGGGGAGTTGTTTTGCAAGACTTTAGAAGACGTTTTTGAGAGTCCAAATACCTCTAGTCTTCATATTTTTGAGTCCCAAGACTCATGTTTTGATTCACACAATTGCCAAACCTTTGTGAATCTTTTTGGTAACCCAAGAACACAACCTTGTGTTTGTTCAAACCTTTGTGGAGAGATCTTTGCAACCGAGGGCTGCGTGTCATTGCTAAGGGAGTCTCTACAAAGTTTTATGACTGCGTGTCATTGAGGAGAGCTGTGGTTCTTCTTTCGTTGTTTGGGCTGCGAGTCCTTGGAGGGTGCTGCGTGTATTCTCTTGCTGAGTTCAAGACTGCGTGTCTTTGTGGGTTGGCTGCGCGTTAATCCATTGCAGATTTCTCTATGTAATTGCAAGTTGCGGCTTGTATATTCATAGTGAAATAAAGGTTTTACCCGAAAGGGGTTTTTTCCTGAATTCTGTGTCTCAGCATATTTTTTGTGTCGCATGCTTTATATTTGATGGGTTGATTTAGATGCATGTTTAAGGGCTGAATTTATTTGATTTAAAAGTAGAATCTAATTAAATAAGGTTTACTTGAAAACTTGCGAGTTATTTTTAAATCGATCTTACACGCGTTCTCAGGGAACTCCAACAGGCGGATTTATTCTTTGAATGGTTGAGCTTGGCTCCCCGTCAGACGGCAAGGGAGGATGCTTTGAGGTGGAAGGGGAATGGTTCGGGGGCTTTCACGGTTAGGGGTTGCTATGCTATATTGAGTGACAGGGGAAACCCCAAGGATCGATTCCATTAGATGAAGATTTGGAAGTTTAGGCACCTCCTAAAGTGAGATTCTTTATTTGGATGACGGTTAGACAGGCAATTTTGATGATGGCAAGTTTGCAGAAGAGAAGATATCGAATGTCTAGCCGGTGTTGGTAATGCAAGGAGGAAGATGAGTAGACCAACCATCTTCTTCTACAACGCAGGGTGACGAGAGGGTTGTGGGATATTTTTTTTGCCATTTCTAAGACCGTATGGGTCATGCCTGAGTCAGTGAGGGATCTTCTTGAGGCGTGGAACCCTCCCTGGGGGTGGGTGGGAGATAAACTGGTTTGGCACATGGTTCCTCACTATATTATGTGGATGATATGGCAGGAGAGGAATGCTCGTTGTTTCGAAGGTATTGAGATGGCATCCTCGATGCTTCGTATCTATTCTTAAGCACCCTAATTAGTTGGTCCAAGGGGAAGATATCCGTCACGACTCATGATTTGGTTGAGTTTATGGAGGATATACACTCTGTGTTGTAATTTAGGAGAATGTGAGGCAGGTGTCGGTTTTTTTGTTTTTCTTGGACGTTCTTTTATTACTTTTGATTTGTATACTTCCTGTATACGGGTTCGCTCCCTTAGCGATTGGTTTTGAATGAACTCATTTATTTATCAAAAAAAAATAATACCTTCCTTACAAATCTTAAACAAATTAGGTTCTTTTCTAACAATCTCTTATATAGACTATAAAGTATATCCCCTGCTTTTTATGTCGATTTAATAGACCTCATCTCTCTCACTTTTCATTATTTTATCCACTCATTCTTCCAAATCACTAACTCACAACTCTACCACGGATCCTCATAATATTAATATAATGGACCACGCATATGGATGACATCAATACAAAATGGTATTTTTGATGATATGATATGAATGACAATCATAAAGAATCTGAAGACCATATAGAAGTTGGTATTTCAGATCTTCAAATGGAAGAAATGTATTATTTAACAAGATAAAAAACAGAGGTACTAATCTCTAAATGTATTTTTTACTATGATGATAATATATCCAGATAGTGTTACAACATCCAACATCGAGAAGAAAAATAGTTCATTAGTAATTTAATATCTCAAAGTACCTTTTGTTAACATTTTAGTGTTATTCATATACCTAAGATTTACTTGTACAAAGATATTATTATGTACTACACGTGTTTAGTGGGTATTAGTTCTCAAACTAATATATCCATATGGCATAAATATATCCCCACACCTTTGTTATTTTATTTTCGATATTGTTCAATGATACTCGCCCATTTGTACCAACACTTCGCCATTCAGATGTGATATGGAAATCAAGGTATTTTTGTTGTGATACCCCCTATTTTTAAAACATGAATACTATTTTTTCTACAGGTTATATTGGATATATATCCTGGGCTCATTTCAACAGAATGTTTGGGATGATCATTAATAATATTATTTGAGAGAAAGGATAACAACTTGGTGATGTCACAATAATTCAATTGTGAAAATATCTATAACCTTTCTTTTGCCTTCTTTTATTTGGAATTTAGGCAAATGTAAGAAACAAGCCAGGATTTGAGGGGAAAAATCTGGGGGGATATATTTATTTCCAATATATGTGTTTTGTTGTGGGTATCTTATAAAGGACTAGTGTTATGGTGTTTTTCTTCCAGCTTTTGGTAGTTAGTTTTCTCAAATCCCAAAGATTCTATAATATCAAAATATCACTCTAGGGTGGAGAATTTGTTAGAAAAATAATTAAACTTCATGTTATGATTCATATTATTTCTTATCGTTTTCCAAAGTGATTTTATGTTGACTCCTAAGCTTTTAGACTTCGTGTTCTCTTTGGATGATCCTAAATCAGACAACACTCCCTCTTCTCAAATGTCTTGGACATGGATACCAATATTGTTTTGTCAAAAAATTCTACCAAGGTTCCTCATTTATTTTAATATACTTGAATTATATATCACCCCTTTCCTATTTTGCACAATCAAAGTTACTTTGGTAATTTATACTGTGTATGATTTAATCTAGGTATATCTACAAAGTTAGTCTCCATACATAATTATTTCAAGAGCAAAGTTCAATAACCCCATAAAATATAACAGAGATGATATTATTAATTTATTTATTTAGTTGTTTCATATACGGAGTTAATAATGTTATGTACATTTTTATCACATAATTTGATATGATTTTAGTAATTTTCGATATATATAAATATATATATTACAAATTTCCCATAATATATATATGTATACTATTCTCCCATTTCCAGTAATATATAACATGGTTGTGTAAGCATTGCATATTTATGAGTGGGAAACTATAAAAATTTAACAAATCAAAAGAAAATAATGTCAATTTTTTTGTTGGCAATTTAATTATTGAAATAATAAGTGAAGCAAAACCCATCATATTGCTTACGAATAAGAGGAGGGGGCATTATAAACTTACCTTCTATGGATGAAAAAAATGAAAAATTAATTCCACATGTACCTTCATAAGTATATACATGAGGTTCAGAAACCCAAGTTGTGGAATGTGATCCCCAAACCACTTTACTTCAAGAGGATCATCACCAATATCTCATGTTATATATGACAAACTTAAACAGAGCGTGTACTTTATTATTGGATCTATTTAGAAGAAGTTCAATGCTGTTAAAATGTTAATAGTTATTTTTATATTTCTACACATTTTTCATTAGAGTGAACCCTCTAGGTATAAATAGTTACATAATAGAGGAGCTAATGAAATACATGGGCTAGACCTATTTAACTAGAAGGAAGTTACACGAATTTAAAATTCAACCTCTATACTACTGGTTGTTCCTAGATTGTTGGAGATTCAGCCAAAGAGCGTTGAGATATTATTGACTTGGTTGATATCCCCCCGCAAGTTGATGGTGGTCGGGAATGTAACATCAACTTATCCCGAATATATATGAATCAAGCTGCTGAAAGTTATTTGGTGAATATATATGCAAGCTGATCATCGGTAAAGATAAACTGAACTTGAAGGGATTTCATGGCCACTTGATCACACACAAAGTGAAAATCGATCTCAACATGTTTAGTGCGCACATAGAAAATAGGATTGATTGAAAGATATGTGGCACAAATGTTGTCACACCAAAGAATAGGTGGTTTGTGAGGAGGAAGACCAAGTTCAGCTAGCAAAGATTTGAGCCAAATTAATTTTGCAAATACATCGGCAAGAGAATTATCTTCGGCTTCAGTGGACGAACGGGAAATCGTATTTTGCTTCTGCGATTCCCAGGAAATGTTGTTAGAACCAAGAAAAATTGCTAACTCACCCGTGGATTTACGGTCATCAATACAAGAGGCACAATAAGAATACGTAAAGGCTTGTAAGTGTAGAGAAGAGGTTGTACTGAGGTGGATACCATAGGAAGATGTGTGTTTGGGATAATGAAGAATTCGTTCAATAAGAGACCAATGAGTATCGGTGGGAAAGTGCACAAATTGTCAAGCTTTATTTACCGCAAAGGACATATCAGGTCGGGTTAGAGTACGGTATTGGAGTGCGCCAATGGCTTGAAACACTTTTTTTACTTATTGACACTAAGACCGGCCACCTGAATAAATTTTTCGTCGCCTGGTTTTATCCCCTTTTGTTAGAAAACTTCACGCGATTTAGAGGCAACATTTATTTAGACATGACAGTGGACATTGCTATTGTATAAGGAGCAACGATTGTGTAGATGTCCTTATTCTCCACCCTATTTTTTTGGTAGGCATGGAAAAGAGATATTAAGGGGAGGTTACATAAAGAAAAACATAATCCATCAAGGCAAACATAAAAATACAAGAGAAATAAACGCAAGTAGGCACGATCGGAAGGGAATGGTTACGCCATGGGGATATCCAGGATCCAGCGCATCTCAATAGGGATGTACTCAATATCCACAAGTGCGTCCTCCTGAAACTTGGCCTCACGAGCCAACCAGTCTGCTCCATATAACATTCTTGGGTGGGCATATATAAAATCAGAACCCATAGCTCTCATAAGATCGTAGTAGTCCATCATGATGTTTTCAAAGTTGGTCTCATGTTATTGGACCCCCTTGAAAATCTCAATATTCTCGCGCGAGTCCATCTCAAACATGACATCTTTCCATCCACGCATTTTCCCCATGTGGAGATAGTGATTAAGGCCCTCCATAAGTGCAAGTCGAAGAGATGGGTTCCCCTGGAGGGGGCCGTAGAGGCCATACTTCTATTTACCCCATGTGGAATCTCGGATAATATCCCTTCCTGTCATAATTGATTGACTAAGATCCGGGTCTTTCAGGCTTGCTAGGATGTTAGACATACGAGGTAATATTTTGGTAGCTAGAGTTTCTGACCAAGTCCGTTCACTCGGGCTATGTTCCCTATGCTCACTGACATTAACAAGACTATCAAAATTATTTCTCAAAAGAAGTTCAGTAGATGACCTATTCACTTGGGGATTTAGGGGGATTTTTAGTTGCTAAAATATGGAAACTGTTAAAAGTCACATTGGTAGATTAACCTTCGACACATGATTTAATCCTTTAGTCAATATAAGTTTCCATAAAATAATAGTCTTTATGTTTATTCTTGGGATTCTCAGGCTTATCTCCAGCAACCAAAGAAGATTTGATCTCAACACCCTTTGACCCATCATCATAATTGGGGGAAACAATATCCACCATGTTACCAGAATCAATAGAGTGTCTAGTCGAGACGAGATTTTGAAATAAATTTTCAGTAGTAGATCTTGCCTTTGACTGCATGCATGATGTTACAATGGCCCTTTTTTTGTAGGTTTAGTAGCTCTAGTGGCCACCATTTTTTTAATATTCTACATACATATGCATTATGCCCAATTAACCTGCAAAACTTACAAAATCTACGAAGATTCTCATAGGAAATATTTACCAAGAAGTTGTCACCTTCTTTTTCAACTAATAGTTTTTCAATAGGATTAAAATTCATACCAACCTCAACTAAAACTCTAGCATAATTTTCATAAGTCTTGTCCACAGTAGCCTTGTTAATACATAATCAAATTCAAACACATCTACCAATTTGAAGAAATAGGCACGGAGCCCAGTAATATTGGCACAAACCTATTAATCTAACCCAAATAATGACACTTGAAAAAACATGGGTTTTCAGATGAAAATCTGGAACCTTTTGAATTTTTTTGAAAAAATGAGTTAAAAGTTTGAAGCAAAAAATATTACAAACCTTAATCTTATCACAACATTGTAGTGTCCCTTATCAATGTATGTAAATACCAAATTGTTTTAGAGCTACCAAACATTTGTGAGATGAGCTTTCAGCTCCTCCAACTTCTACGGCTTGTCACTTTTAGCAAGAAAAATTCTACCAAGTAGATTAAAAGAGTTATAATCGTTGATAATCTCTTGGTAAACTTCATCAAGAAGTCTAACGGCCATGTTTTCCCCACAAAGGTATGGAGCAAATAAGGGAGGGAGGGTTATAGGTACTTTGGAGGATTGTTGAGAAGTAACATATTCCCTTTAAGGGCTTGAATGAAAGGAGGGGTATAGAAATCATTAAAAGGTTTAGGATCAAAGTCCAAGAAAGGTGGTGAGCTATAATACATGACAAAGATGGAAATGAAATTTAGAGAGGGAGAAAGAACATTAAATAGAAGGGAGATCTCCTCTCTTCCATTCCACTATTGGTGGCAAAAACTTAAGTAATTTCATTTGCAGAAAAAACTTAATCATTTTTCCTCCATTTCAATATGAACTTCCTTCTTTAATTGAAAATATATGAAATCTTTTCTTTCTTTTTGATTAAAACTTTTGTTTTAGTACATATTATTTTGAACAATTTTCGTTAAATCCTAGTAAAATCCTTAATCGCCAAAAACGTTTTATTCGTTTGACCTCATGATTTAGTAAGACTTTTCCCATAAAAGAAGTTCAGTACTCGTCTTAGTTTTTATTCAGATATAATATTCTTTTAAACATACAACCATACTTGTTCTTTCCCCTCTTTTCATATTAAAGTTCTTTTTTTAATACAAATTTCCGTGATATTTTGTTCATTTCTCATTGAAACTTCTTATTCAACAAAGATGCTATAATCTTTACTAACCTTATATACCAAAACTTCCTACAAAATTCTATTTCTTCTTTGCTTGGAATATTCATCTTGTACCATAATTAAAGCGAATTAAAAAAGTAAGTTTATATTTCAAAACCCTTCTTTCTCGGGATAGGACATCCCTTCCTTACCAAGATTTAACAAATTAGGTTCCTCTCTCATAATCTCCTATATATACTAAAATGTATCTTTTTATGTCTATTAAAAGCATTCGTCTCTCACACTTTGCATTATCTTATCCACTTTTTCTTCCAAATCACCAACTCATATCTTTACCACGCATCTTCATAATATCAATATAATGGACAAAGATAGAGAATACCAAGACAAAATGGTATTTCTGATCATATGATATGAATGACAAAGATAGAGAATATGAAGACCATAGAGAAGTTGGTATTTCAAATCTTCACATGAAAGAAATTTATTATTTAACAGCATAAACAACAAAGGTACTAATCTCTAAATGTATTTTTTACTAAGGTGATAATATATCTAGATAGTTTTACAACATCCCAAATGAAGAAGAAAAATAGTTTATTAGTAATTTAATCTCTCAAAGTACATGTTGTTTACATTTTAGTGTTATCCATATACTTAAGATGTACTTGTACAAAGATATAATTATATACTACACGTGCTTAGTGGGTATTAGTTTTAAAACTAATATATACCTACTACATAAATCTATCCCTACTAATTTTCTATTTTATTCGAAAATTGCTTAATGATACTCTCCCATTTGTACCTACAATTGACCATTCGGATGTAAGATGGCAATCAATTTATTTTTGTTGTCCTACTCCCTCTTTTTAAAACATGAAAATTATTTTTTCCACATGTGATATCGCATATATATCCCGGGTTCATCTCAACAGAATTTTTAGGATTATTTATCATAATTATTATTTGAGAGAAAGAATAATAACTTGGTGCTTTCACAACAATTCAATTGTGAAAATGTCTGTAACTTTTTTTCCCTTATTTTATTTGGAATTTATGCAATGAAAGAAATATGTGAGGATTTGAAGTTAAAATGAAGAAGTGGAATCCCCGGGTTTTAATAATTTATCTCAATTAAAAAATATTTAATTTCCTTTTTAATATAAAACAATAGATGATGCGGAAGCGTTGTAAAACAGGAGATGGTTCAACTTTCAAAACAACAACAAGATTTAATTTCTCAAAAACAAATTAAAATCCAACTCAAGTCCTAGAATATGCCTAAGTCATAATTATCAATTATCCAAAGTTAGGCGAAACCAATTTAACCAAATGACTTGAATAAACCAAATATACCCAATATTTAATTTAGTCCCAAATTAAATATAGTGTGATAATTAAACCGAATTTTATCTTGAATTAAACCTAAGCATGTGTTCTAAAGTATTGTGCAAGATAAAATAAACAATGTCACACTACGCCGAGATGTACGACGAAAAACCCAAGACGGGAAACAACCTCGGACGGCCCTAGCCACAAGTCCACTAGATATGGAATTACAATTACAAGACAGATAGACTTACAACGACTGACTCGATCCCTCTTAAGCCTCGACGCTCCTTCTCGTAGAAACCTCTTCCAAGAGAACAACCTCGGAACACCACCGCGGTCTCGGAATCCACCGATGGGACTTTATATGGTCACCGTCACCCAAGCATGGAGCCTTTCTCCGTGTGGGTAGAATCTCAACAAAAGTCTTCTTTATGATGGGGTGTAGAAGCAAACCCGAAACATCTCTTCTTGAATTCGGTAGAGAAAACCGGTGCCAAAAACTCCAAGTAAAGATATGTATATATAGAACTTGGATAAACAATTATTGGGTGTAAACTAGAGTGTGTATGAATTTTTCATTAAAAATTAACACTCAAAACTTGAACATTTTCCTAAACTATTTTTGCTCTCAAACTCTCTCTAGGAGATAAACAATGTTGGAAAAGTTAATTAGAAAAATGTGTTTCCCGTCCTTAATAAGTCTTGAAAAAGTTGGTTAAAAACCAAGTGGGGAAAGTGGGTGAAAACTGCCAAAAACTGCACAAAACTGTTCCCGCCGTGGCGTCTCGTTCGAACGAACTTGACTCTCGTTCGAACGAGACTTCTAACGAGCGACCAGCCTGGGCTCGTTAGAATCTCGTTAGATACCTCGTTAGAACGAAAAACTCGTTCGAACGACATATCGAACGACTGACCAGTTTAGGGTCGTTGGCAAAACTCGTTCGAACGAAAACTGGTTCGAACAAAACACTCGTTCGAACGAAACCTGGTTCGAACGAAAAAACTCGTTCGAACGACATTTCTAACGAACGACCAGAAAGTTTTTAAAATTCGATTTTGGCCCAGAAACTTTTATATACTTATTTTAAAGTTCTAATTGATTCTTTCTGAAAATAAAATGCAGTTTTTATTACACCTAACACCCAATAAACTTTGTTCCAAGCTCCTATATAAATATAATTACATTCATACCTTGGGAGCATGGAACCTTAGTTGATAACGTAGAAACGAGGCACACAAACCGGCATTTTGATGAAGATTTAAATTCTTTGCCGCTACGTCTTCAACATACACTTCATAGGCTTGAGAATATTACAATTGAATACTATCCTATGAATAAATGTTATTGTCCGGAATTGAGCCAAAACTATATATGGACTCAATTGGAAATTTGTGTCCTTACAAATTTCCCCCTTTGGCTATTCCGGGACAAAAACCAAACAAAAATCCTAAAGGGCCGTCAAGCTCACTAGACTCAAAACATAACCCGCTCAAACTTGACTCAACCCAAGGATCAAACGCTTTGCCATTGAAAGATGCCGCTTTAGTATAATTCCTGCACACTTAAGCAAACTCATCAAATGCAGAGGGAATATCAAAATATTAAATGCAATTAATTAATTACTCCCCCTAAATTAATTCTCCCTTTTAAACACATGACATACTTAGAAAGACGTCTCCCCCTAAGATAAATCTCCCCCAAACTAAGATACGATAATAATAGGATTAGATACCATTTCTCCCCCTATCATCATTCTCCCCCTTTTTGTTCAGGAATAGGCAAAGGATAAAGAACTAATAAACAGCATGTGGAAGCTTAAAGTGATAAGACATGAAAGCATATGGACAATAAAAGCAGGGCAAAGACAAATATCATATATATATACCAAAAATATACCAATAGAGCACTTGCATATATATATAGAGATATAAACACACACATGACACGAAATACAATAAGCTTGCACACTCGTATGGCAAAAATGTGTCATATGGAAACGGAAGTGTAGGGGTGTGTACTAGCAACAATTAAATTTAGACCCAAACACTTAAGAAACGTTCACGGAGTTCTCATTTGATTGCAAACTTCATCACAGTTAAATCTAACCTCATGTGACAATATAAAGATTGAACTCAATGAACAAACATACACAATGCATACAAGCCTAGCATGATGATGATTCTACAAACCAAATAGAGTCATGACATTAAAGACAACTAGGATAAACGGACATTGTGCAAACCGTTGATATACCATCCAATTCTCCCTCAATATGCATATATATTCTTTTGCTTGAGAATGAATATATCAAACAATCATAGGCCTTGGCAATTGATTTCTTTTTAATGCCAAATATTCTATTTTTAGGCCTTTGGATCACGTATTTCTTTTAGATCCAATCAACGGTGGCTTACTATCGCAAAGGATTTAATTCATCCTTTCGGAGCCCTTCCCCGTGCATATATTAATTTATCATGTTTTCATTTTTCACACAAATCTCACATGCAACGGATTTTGACATGCACTAGTCCTCTTAGGTCATAGATATGTAGATGACTAGATTGATAGGAGAACACCTCAAAAATCTCAAATATAACATGTGACATTAAGATTTCAAAAGAGCTCGTGCATGTGTGAAAAGAGGCATATAGAAATAGAATCCATTTTAACAATACAAAATCCAACTACTCCATATAAAACATGGTAAAGAACATTTTAAGGATTGAAAATCTAAACCGAAAGTTCTAGCCACGTGGGAGCGTAAAAGATGGGATTCAAACACAAATATATGCCACATAAAGTGTGTAAAACAAAAATACACACAAAACAAAATCTTTTTGAGTTTTTAACATTTTTTTAATCAAAAATAAAAATATAAACTCAAAAGACTAAGCAAAAAAATCATTTGTATTTTTCATTAAGCTTTAAATGAAATAAAAACACAAATGATAAACAAAAATCTTTTTATATTTTTCAGTTAAATTAAACACAAAATATAATACAAAAAGATAAACAAGTCATAATTTCTAGCATGTGATATGAAATAAGGCAATGACTAGAAAATGACTTAAACAAGCATACATTTAGCATGTGAATATAGCATGACGTACAAAGGCTAAAGTATGCAAAACACTAACACATTCATCCTATGGATTTAGCAAAGGAGGAAGCATGTGAAAGTAAATGAGAATCAAAATCCCTATTTTGTAAGGCAACCAAGTCGGATTTCCTAACCCAAATTAATGAAGAATTACTATCTTGGGGTGTTGGATCGTTAATAACCGTGGTTACTTTACTATGGGATTCTCTAGGAATTCGTTTAAGATCTAAACAAAATTTCCTAAGATGACCTTTTCGACCACAATGTTTACAAGTAAGAACATGTCGAAAAGATTTTCTTAAGGAGTGATCTCTAAAGTCTTTCCTAGACGATTCTCCTAAAACAGTGGTTTTGGCATTATAAGAAAATTCATTACAAGTATTGAAGCCTAAACCACAAGTGTCATTTTTAATTTGGACCGTTCCTAACATTTTATCTAGTTTTTCCGAACGACACTCCAAATCAAATTTGACATTACTAGAATCTTTTAATTTGACTTGTAATTCTAAAATGGTAGACTCTAATAAAGCATTTTTCTCTTCAAAAGCAAGAAGCTCCTTTTTCAAGGATTCCATTGAACCCCTAAGGCTATCTCTCTCGCCTTCTACATATTCAATCTTCTCTTGAAGAGTCCTCTCATGTGTCCTAAGGTCTTCTATTAAAGCATTTTCATCAACGACCTTGACACTCTCTCTTAAACTAGCTTCTAACTTCAAATTAGTTCTTTTCAATTTAATAGATTCAGTATAAAGTTCTTGAAAAGCATTTTGAAGTTCACTCATATCAACCTCATCTTCATTTTCACTCTCTCTTTCTTCTTCACTCTCACTATCATCAAAAATAAGAGAATCATGTACAATGACCTTGGAAGTGGCATGTGCTATAATTTCATCATTCGATGAGTTCTCACTATCACTCACATGTCTAGCCATAAAAGACACAAAATTTTTCTTTTCATTTTTAGAGGGAAACATATCTAGTTCATAGGTTTCTAAATCACCTACAAGCTCTTCTAATTTCGTAGAGGCTAAAGTGGGTAAAGAATTTAAAACGGTCACCTTTGGAATAAATCTATCGGGTAGGGACCTTAAAATTTTCTTTACAACACGATCGTCAGGTATTTTATCTCCCAAGTTAAAAGATGAATTAACAATATCAGAAAGTCTAGCATAAAATTTATCAAAAGTTTCTAATTCATCCATTTTGATAATTTCAAATTGAGTGGTGAGGTTTTGGAGTTTTGAAGCTTTAACGACACTAGTTCCTTCATGAGTTAATTGTAAAATATCCCAAGCTTCTTTAGCGGTTTCACACGTCATAATACGTCGGAATTCATCCGGCGTGACAGCGCTAAACAAGGCATTTAAACCTTGGGAATTAAAGTTAACAAGTTTAAACTCATTTTCAGTCCATCTATCGGCGGGTTTGATAACACGTTCATTTTCAACTAAGTAAGTTGGTGGGGAATACCCGTTAACAACAGACATCCAAACTCTCTCGTCGATAGATTTTAGTGCCGATCTCACTCGCGCTTTCCAATACGCGTAGTTTGAACCATCGAAAATAGGAAATTTTGAAAATGGGGAAAAATCCATTTTAGCCAAAGATTATTTAAAAGATTGTTAACGAAATAATTTATCGCTTTGGATCTGATACCAATTTGAAGAAGTGGAATCCCCGGGTTTTAATAATTTATCTCAATTAAAAAATATTTAATTTCCTTTTTAATATAAAACAATAGATGATGCGGAAGCGTTGTAAAACAGGAGATGGTTCAACTTTCAAAACAACAACAAGATTTAATTTCTCAAAAACAAATTAAAATCCAACTCAAGTCCTAGAATATGCCTAAGTCATAATTATCAATTATCCAAAGTTAGGCGAAACCAATTTAAGCAAATGACTTGAATAAACCAAATATACCCAATATTTAATTTAGTCCCAAATTAAATATAGTGTGATAATTAAACCGAATTTTATCTTGAATTAAACCTAAGCATGCGTTCTAAAGTATTGTGCAAGATAAAATAAACAATGTCACACTATGCCGAGATGTACGAGGAAAAACCCAAGATGGGAAACAACCTCGGACGGCCCTAGCCACAAGTCCACTAGATATGGAATTACAATTACAAGACAGATAGACTTACAACGACTGACTCGATCCCTCTCAAGCCTCGACGCTCCTTCTCGTAGAAACCTCTTCCTAGAGAACAACCTCGGAACACCACCGCGGTCTCGGAATCCACCGATGGGACTTTATATGGTCACCGTCACCCAAGCATGGAGCCTTTCTCCGTGTGGGTAGAATCTCAACAAAAGTCTTCTTTGTGATGGGGTGTAGAAGCAAACCCGAAACATCTCTTCTTGAATTCGGTAGAGAAAACCGGTGCCAAAAACTCCAAGTAAAGATATGTATATATAGAACTTGGATAAACAATTATTGGGTGTAAACTAGAGTGTGTATGAATTTTTCATTAAAAATTAACACTCAAAACTTGAACATTTTCCTAAACTATTTTTGCTCTCAAACTCTCTCTAGGAGATAAACAATGTTGGAAAAGTTAATTAGAAAAATGTGTTTCCCGTCCTTAATAAGTCTTGAAAAAGTTGGTTAAAAACCAAGTGGGGAAAGTGGGTGAAAACTGCCAAAAACTGCACAAAACTGTTCCCGCCGTGGCGTCTCGTTCGAACGAACTTGACTCTCGTTCGAACGAGACTTCTAACGAGCGACCAACCTGGGCTCGTTAGAATCTCGTTAGAACGAAAAGCTCGTTCGAACGACATATCGAACGACTGACTAGTTTAGGGTCGTTGGCAAACTGGTTCGAACGAAAACTGGTTCGAACGAAACACTCGTTCGAACGAAACCTGGTTCGAACGAAAAAACTCGTTCGAACGACATTTCGAACGAACGACCAGAAAGTTTGTAAAATTCGATTTTGGCCCAGAAACTTTTATATACTTATTTTAAAGTTCTAATTGATTCTTTCTGAAAATAAAATGCATTTTTTATTACACCTAACACCCAATAAACTTTGTTCCAAGCTCCTATATAAATATAATTACATTCATACCTTGGGAGCATGGAACCTTAGTTGATAACGTAGAAACGAGGCACACAAACCGGCATTTTGATGAAGATTTAAATTCTTTGCCGCTACGTCTTCAACATACACTTCATAGGCTTGAGAATATTACAATTGAATACTATCCTATGAATAAATGTTTTTGTCCGGAATTGAGCCAAAACTATATATGGACTCAATTAGCAATTTGTGTCCTTACAGAAAAAATATGCGTGGATAAATTTATTTTTAATATAATTATTTTGTCGAAGGGTATATTGTAAGGACTATTATAGTGGAGTTTTTCTATCAGTTTTTGGTAGTTAGTTTGCTCAAATACCGAAGATACTATAGTATCAGAATATCACTCTAGGGTGGAGAACTTGTTAGAAAAAAAAATTATATATATATATATATATATTACAAAATTCTAAATCTTTATTGATAATGAAGAAGAGTATCCCTTCTTCGAGGTCCTACAAACTAGGAACAAGCTATAGAAAAATCATCAATGAATGATCTAAAATATCTAGAGAATGGGCCTTTGTATGTTTTAGCTTTGAAAATGAGCCTTATATCATCATGCACCTCTCTAATGATAATCAAATAATTCATCTTTTTCCTTTCAAAGACAAAAATATTTCCAGCACACCATATTTTCCAACAAACTAGGCTAGGAATAATCTTACATATTAAATATTTAATGTTGTTTCCTCGGGTAGAGAGACACCAAAAAACAAGCCGTGATATTAGGCTATACTAAGACACTTTATGTACCATTAAGCCTTCGAAATGTTTCCACACTTGAGAGGCAATATCACCATCATTGAATAAATGATCCCTGTTTTTTTCAAAAACTCGAAACCAACATCGACATTTAGAAACGAGAGGAAGTTTGATACCTTTCAAATTTTGATCTAAAAGGAGACCATCGTAAAGAATACGCCACATAAAAATAGAGATTTTTGGAATTATATGACAATCCCAAATCATGGTATAAGAAAGTTGAGTGCAGTCCCTTTTTCGTAAAAGATCCCAAGCAACATTAAAAATAAAACCTTTATCAACCCATGAGTGAACAGACTCCACTATCAAATTTGAGTTAGCAAACAACAAAATCTCTTGCATCCTTTTCCAAGTAGAGCCCGAAGCGGAGATAGTACCTCTAAAATTATTAGTGGCTAATTTTTTATACTTTTTGTTCATAAATTTAGCCCAAAGAGATTTGCTTTGCAAAAAATTTACCCAAAGCTTATAGGTGAAAACATTGCAAACATCAAAAGTATCTCTAAAGGCCAAACCTCCCTCTTCCTTTGGAAAACAAATATTTTTCTAGGAGATCCAGTGGTGCTTGTTGGATTCATCTTATTGTCGCCAAAAATTAATTTGCGCTAATTTTGTCTAAATCTATTATAAATACCACTATCGTATTGAGGGAAGAAAAAATACGAAGCCCCATTGTTTGTAACACTAATTTTATAAGGATGTGTGACACCCCGCCTAATTAAATATCGGGCGATCACTCATTTATTAAATTAAAATCAAGGTGAACAGTTGATTCGTTCTTAGCATCACTGTCGTAAAAATAAACTCTTTTCAAAATTAACACCCTACTTAATTAAGCTAAGTGTCAAACCCATTTTTAAACATTTCTGACCAATTTTATTTTAAAGAAAATTATTTATTTAATTAGTAACAACATTTTTCAATAAGTAAGAATCATACAACAATAATCCTGGAACATAATCCGATTACTTTAAACATTCAATATTCAAAGTCCCAACATTTAAAACTTAAAGTAAAACATCCATACTGTAATAAATCCCATAGTAACAGTACTAGAAATAACTGAAATACAAATGTCCCAATAAAACAGATAAATAGTGGAAAGGGAGACACATGCCCAATAAATGAATATGATAGATGTGGAATCAAGTAAACGAATTCGTCTATGCAAGTGGCCTGCAACTCCCCCTAAGCTGCAGCACATTCCTTTCAAGAGATCCTAAGCAAGACGCCCCTGTGGCTGGGCACCTGTAATACATACATATATATACAAGAGAGAGAAAGAGAAAAAGAAACGGGTCAGAGCCCGATAGTCTGTTTGATTTAAAATACGGTTAGCAAGTATTTAAATTGATACAGGCCAATGCAACAACATATTAGTGCGACACTCTCTTGAGAAATTCTCACCTCTCTTATAATGTGCACACCTATCGCACTAACCCTCCCCACGGTTTGTCTTATTATTTATCGCACTAATCTTCCCAATGATTTAATTTATCTTAGATTACTCGTAAGATTCAAAATTCCACGATTCAATTATTTGAAAAGAATATTTCAATTAGTAACCAAAGTTCTCATTTTGACTTTATTAATCAATCAAGTTTTCCAGTGTCATATTTCACTTTCTCAAAACAAGTATTTATAATTGATTCATCAACCATGTCCTACATATCACATCACAGTAGGCAGTTCCAGATTTCAGAATTTCATATATATATTAACTACTCATAAAATATATATATCATAACAGCACCCCAAATAAAACTATGGTGCGGGCATACTTTACTATCCAATCCCCGTATCACTCTTACTAAGGGAATACAAATTCGGAATCACTCTCAAACTGTAATAATACATACTCAAATAATTTTGAGGCGAAGTATAGATTCCAAGTCCCTTAGGACCGTCTGAACTATCACTGCGATAGCCTGTACCAAGGATACCTATACACAAACAATATGAGGCGAAGCATAGATTCCAAGTCTCTAAGAGGAAAGCACATACCCGCATCTCTTAGGACCGTCTGAACTATCATTTCGATAGCCTATACCAAGGGTATCTATCTTCTAGGGTACAAGTCAATATCCCCCATAAAGGTCCTATCGAGATAAGACTGTCCCAGCGCAGAAATCTCAGGGATAGCAAGTAGCGTGGGCATGTTTTTTCACACATAGATAGTATATGCATACACAATCATATAACTATACTAATATTACCCTATCAATAACGGGCAAATTCTCAATTCTCATAATTACGTCATTCGCATTTATTTCACATTATATAGTTATCACGTATAACCATTCATATCTTACTTTAATTTGAGGAACTTTTCCACTTACTACCTAACGCTTCATGGATTCTATCCTCCCAATTATAAAATTCAGTAGGTATACACATTTGTCCCAAAGTAAATCTCTTACATGTCTCTCTATTTAAGTCATAAATTTACCGACCCTTATGTAATTATCCTAAAATACAATCTTCGCCCGTCATCAAGGGTCCCAAAATTTATTCACATGTCCTACTGGTCTTCCCTATCTCCCAAAACATTTTATTAAAAGGATGCCCAAGAATTATCCCACAATAAATTGAATTTCAACTAATTAATAAGGGGAAACATGAGTCTTCCAGGAGGGGTCGATCGATCGAGGTCTGGTGCTCGATCGATCGAACCTTCGATCGATCGAAGCTCTAGGCTCGATCAATCGATCAAGCAGGTATTTCGATTTCTGTAGAATTGCAGTTACGGGTTATACCACCTATCTTCATCCAAATCCATATTTTCCAACCCCAAACGTCCCAAAAATTCTACTACTAACATTATAACAATATACCAGATGTTTCTAACATAAGGCATGTACATTTCTATCATTTAAACATGGATTATCAACCCAAAATTTCATCTAATTATCAAGAACCCTAAAATTTTCTTAAACATGTTTCTAACCAATTTTCTCCAAAATTTCCTTCTTGTAATCATCAAAATTTCGTGGTTAATTTCCTCTACATGGCAAGGGTTTCCAGAATCATCATATAAACCAATACTACATGGATTTTCCTATCACAAATTGGGTTTTCTTCCATATATTTCATCCCTAATCATTCCTAAACTAATATGGAAATTGCACCAACGAAATAAGCAAGATAAACACTTGCCTGGGATTTTCAGAAGTCTAGATTGCGGCTGATTTTGGTGTGGTTGCGTTCTCCTTCTCGCGATCTACGCATTGGTGGTGGCGGCGGTGCAAACCATTGAGTTTAAAGCCTTGGAATTGCTTGAGAGCTCTCTCCTCTATTCTCCAATGGACATTCTAGGTTTTGGGTATTCTAACCCTAGGTGACAACCTCAATTTCAGATATATCCTCTCTAATTTTCGTGGGTTTAATTACCCAAAAATGTAAAATGACCAAATTGCCCTCCTGGGTTACTAATTAGGCCTAAAAACGCCCCGAGACCCAAACTACATCCCCGGGTACACTTTTCTAACTATCTCGACCCTTCCGGACGCGTTGGTGCACTCAAAACGACCACACGGGCAACTTATAAAATATTCACTTTTTATTTATCAAAATTTAGTCCCGACGCGACACGAGCACGTCCCGACTTAAATTTCTGAAATTGTCATTTAACTCACTCATGACATTCAATATAACCAATATAATATATTACTTTCCTCATTAGTAATATTCAACAAATTTCCCATAATTACTAACTCTCGTCACGTTAATAATTATAACATAATAAATTTCCTGATTTTTTTATTAAATAATTCACTCACATTAAATTTAATAAATCCCCAAATTAATATAGCATAAAAATATGGGGTATTACATACTTCCCCCCTAATAACAGAATTTTGTCCCGAAATTCGGAAAATAAGACATACCTGGTAAAAACAACTTTGGATATCTCTCGCGCATATCTGCCTCGCGATCCCAAGTGGATTCCTCCACATTATGATGCTCCCACTGGACCCGCACAAGTGGAACTATCTTCGACCTCAATCTCCTCTCACTATAGTCTAGGATAGCCACCGGTCTCTCCTTGTAAGAGCTGTCAGGCTGTAAGTCTATCTCATCTATCGCAATGTGAGTATGGGCCATATCATCCCGAAGATATCGTCTCAACGACGAGATGTGGAATACATCGTGGATGCGATGTAAATGCTCTGGCAGTCCCAACCTGTATGCAACTGGCCCAATCCTATCGATGATGGGAAATGGTCCCACGTACCTCGGAGCCAACTTCCCCTTCTTCCCGAACCTCATCACTCCCTTCATAGGAGATACACGCAATAACACTTGGTCGCCCACACTAAACTCCCGGAAGAACCGTTTCGCATCGGCGTAGCTCTTCTGCCTGTCCTGGGCTACCCAAATGCGACTCCTGATCATCTCAATCCTCGCGGAGGTCTCCTGAATCACCTCTTGTCCTAGCAACTTGTTATCCCCCACTTCGAGCCAACAAGCTGGGGAACGACAAGGCCTGCCATACAAAGCCTCAAATGGAGCCATACCAATCGTAAACTGATAAGAGTTATTATAAGCAAACTCTACCAATGGAAGATGTGGCTCCCAACCTCCTCCAAAATCAAGAACACACATGCGTAGCATATCCTCTAACATCTGATTTGTACGCTCTGTCTGTCCATCTGTCTGTGGGTGGTAAGCTGAACTCAACCTCAACTCGGTACCCATAGCCTCCTGAAAGCTTTCCCAGAAATGGGACACGAAAATCTTATCCCTATCTGACACAATATTCAGGGGCACCCCATGTAATCTGACAACCTCAGCAATGAACAACTGAGCATATTGACCCATGGTATAGTCTATCCGCACCGGCAAAAAATGATCCACCTTGGTCAAACGGTCTACTATCACCCAAATAGAATTGTGGCCCCGGTGTGATGTAGGCAACCCTGTAATAAAATCCATGGAAATACTCTCCCACTTCCACGCAGGTACTTCCAATGGCTGAAGCAATTCTGACGGTTTCTGATGGTCCACCTTCACCAGCTGGCAGGTAGAACACTTGGATACGAACTCAGCAATGTCCTTCTTCATCCCACTCCACCAATATTGCCTCCTCATATCCTGGTACATCTTATCTCCTCCAGGATGTACTGAAAATCGGGACCCATGAGACTGGGTCATCACTGCATGACGTAATTCTTCTCCTTCTGGAACCACCAATCTCCCATTAAACCTCAAACCCCCATCAGAACTAACAGAATAAGACTCAGCACCCTCGGCTAAAAGTCGTACAATCTACTCCTGGCAAAACGGGTCTGTGGTCTGGGCCTCTATTACCCTCATAACAATCTCGGGTGTGATTGTAATAACAGATATGAAGGAACGGGCTACTGCGTCCTGGTGGCCTAACTCCTTCCACTTTGCTTTCCAGACATCAACTACCTCGTCTACCGGTCTATGACTCAACGCATCAGCAACTACGTTGGCCTTTCCCGGACGATACTATATATCGAACTGGTAGTCCTTCACCAACTCTATCCATTTGCGCTGACGCATATTCAGCTCTCGCTGAGTGAATAGGTACTGCAATGACTTGTGGTCTGTGAACAAACGAAATTTCTCCCCCAATAAATAGTGTCTCCATATCCTCAATGCAAAAACGACCGCTGCTAACTCCAGGTCGTGGGTGGGGTAATTCTTCTCATGCGGCTTAAGCTTGCAGGAGGCAAAAGCTATAGCCTTCTCCTCCTGCTGAAGTACTCCCCCAAGTCTCCGTAAAGAGGCATCGGTGTAAACCAGGTACTCCGCACCCGGCTTCGGTAAAGCAAGGACTGGCGCTAAAGTAAGCTTGTCTTTCAGCTCGTCGAAAGCCAATTGACAAGTGTCATCCCAAACATATGGTACTCCCTTGCGAGTCAGATTCGTCAATGGACCCGCTAGTTTGGAGAATCCCTGAATGAATCTCCTGTAGTATCCGGCTAACCCCAAGAAACTACGCACTTCCGTCGATGTCGTGTGCTGTCTCCACTCCCTCACCGCTGATACTTTACTCGGGTCAACTGCTATCCCCTGCTCAGAAACAACATGGCCCAAGAACTGTACTTCTCGCAACCAGAATCCACTCTTCTCGTACTTAGCATACAACTGATGCTCTCGTAGAGTCTGAAGAAATTGCATTAAATGCTCGGCATGCTCCTCCTCGGAGTGTGAATATATTAAAATGTCATCTATGAAAACTATGACAAACTGATCCAAGAACTCTCTGAATACTCGGTTCATCAAGTCCATGAAAATGGCTGGAGCATTTGTGAGTCCGAACATCATCACCCGGAACTCATAAGACCCATATCTCATCAAGAAAGAAGTCTTCGAAACATCCTGCTCCCTAATACGTAGCTGATGGTACCCCGACCTCAGATCTATCTTCGAAAAGAAAGTTTCTCCCCTCAGCTGGTCGAACAGATCATTGATTCGAGGTAACGGATATTTATTCCGTATCGTGACCTTGTTCAGCTCCCGGTAGTCCACACACAATCTCAGTGAACCATCTCTCTTCTTCACAAACAAAACTGGAGCGCCCCAGGGTGAGGTACTCCTGCGAATGAAGCCTTGACCTAACAGCTGCGCTATCTGATCTCGTAACTCTCGCATCTCTGCCGAAGACATACGGTACGGTGCGCGTGCTATAGGTCTCGTATCTAGCAATAAATCTATAACAATGTCTATCTCTCAACTGGGGGGTAGGCCTGGTATCTCCTGAAACACATCGGAATACTCCCTGAGAACTTGGATCGAACCCAAGGGAATCACAACCTCCTTAGAGGTATCCTCCTCTATGTAATACAAATGAGCGGTCGAACCTCCCTCTGGGCGAGGCATCGACACTACAAACATCTCTTGCCCCGGAATGGCAAAAATAATGCTCCCATCGAAGCAATCAATCATGGCTCTATAAGCTGCGAGCCAATCCATACCAATAATCACATCATGCTCGTGCATGTCTAAAACTAACATGTCTGCAGGTAATACCAAGCTACCAATCTCTACCACCACTCCCCGGCATATAAAGAAAATAAGGGACCCACTCCCCAGTGGTGAGTCTACACACGTCACTGTGCTCTCTGCTACGGCTAACAACCCTAAGGACTTCGCAAAATGCGTAGCTATAAAATAGTGCGTCGCCCCAGTATCAAACAAAACCCGACCCATAGTACCATGGATAGGAGACATACCCTCAATCGCGGGTGGTGCCTGTGGAGCTGCTACCTGGTGGATGTTATAGACACGTCCGTACTGTAACTGCCCCTGCTGCACTGGAGCTGCTGGAACGGTTGGCAGGGCTGGCACCTGGGCTGGACCTGGGAGTGCAGCCGGAAAAAGTGGCCTATGTGGCTCATTACGGGCACCCTATTGCTGTGGGGCCCTATCTCCCTTCGGATAATCCTGGTGCCTATGGCCGTGTCTACCCCACCCAAAACATCATCCCTTGAAGTTGACTCCCCTCTATCCCTGCTGACCACGGCCCTGCTGGCCGTTACCTCCTCGCCACTGGCCCTGTTGGCCCTGATTAGCATGCTGCTGGCCCTGCTGCTGTCCTTGCTGTCGGTGTTGGCCTTGCTGGCCCTTCTGATTAGGATGGCCCTGCTAGCCCTGCCTATATCCCCCATATCCCTGCCTAGAATCACCTGAACGGAATCGCTTAGCAGGGTCCCCCTGATGGGAACTCTGCTCGTGCTGACGAGTCTGTCCATGAGATGGTGCCCCACTGGCACTATTACCCCCGGTCCTGCCCTGCTGGCTGGACTCTCCTTCTTTCTTGCTTCCCTGCAGATGAAAGCGGTGATCCTGGCAATGTAGCAACGCGTCATTGAGTACATCAGTGAAAGTACTCAGGGATAAATTCCCAATAAGGTGCTGACGGATCCTCCAAGCTAACCCGTCGACAAACAGCATAATCTTCTTGCTCTCAGTAGGTGCCTCATCTGGCACAATGGTGAGAAGTCTCGTGAACTCCTCCTCATACTCCGCTACGGTAAGACTCTCCTGCTTCAGGTTCAGTAATCTCCGCCTCATCTCAGTCTCCACGGAGGGTGGAAAATACTTGCAGTCAAATCGCTCCCAAAATGACTGAATAGGGATCGTGTCCCTCTCCTCCAAAGTGGTAGTGGACTCCCACCACTGCAAAGCGGCTCCCACCAGCTTAAAGGAAGCCAATAACTGCTTTTGCATGTCAGTGTACTCATATATACGGAGATGCCGCTGGATGTCTTTCTTCCATTGGCTAACTGTGACAATATCGGAGCTACCAGAGAACTCAGGGGGATGCGCTTTCTGAAAAGCATCCCGAACCCTCTCCCATGCAGATTGAAGTTGTGCTGGTACTGGTGCCACTGCCTGAACCTGGGGTAGAGCCTGCTGAACCACCGCTAGTGCGGCATTCACCGCCTGAGCAACAATGGCGGCTACTTCATTTACATTCATTGTGCCTTGTGCCGGAACTACTGGCTGCTCGGCCTGGGCACGCCTATCCTTCGGAGCACGTCTCGGAGGCATCTGAAATGTGAAGAAGTTTATTAGTCTACAGTCATTAACAAATCTCAAATAGCTGAAGACATAAACTTGAAAGCAAGAATACAACCATCCTATAACATGGCTCTATAGCAATAACGTTAAGCTGAAAGCGAAATAAGCCGTACAGATCCTATGGACACTAGAACCTGGCTCTGATACCACCTGTGACACCCCGCCTAATTAAATACCGGGTGATCACTCCTTTATTAAATTAAAATCAAGGTGAATAGTTGGTTCGTTCTTAGCATCATTGTCATAAAAATAAACTCTTTTCCAAATTAACACCCTACTTAATTAAGCTATGTGTCAAAACCATTTTTCAACTTTTCTGACCAATTTTATTTTAAAGAAAATTATTTATTTAATTAGTAACAACATTTTCAATAAGTAAGAATCATACAACAATAATCCTGGAACATAATCCAATTACTTTAAACATTCAACATTCAAAGTCCCAACATTTAAAACTTAAAGTAAAACATCCATACTGTAATAAATCCCATAGTAACAGTACTAGAAATAGCTGAAATACAAATGTCCCAATAAAATAGATAAATAGTGTAAAGGGCGACACATGCCCAATAAATGAGTATGATAGATGTGGAATCAAGTAAACGAAGTCGTCTATGCAAGTGGCCTGCAACTCCCACCTAAGCTGCAGCTCGTTCCTTTCAAGAGATCCTAAGCAAGACGCCCCTGTGGCTCAGCACCTGTAATACATGCATATATATACAAGAGAGAGAAAGAGAAAAAGAAACGGGTCAGAGCCCGATAGTGTGTTTGATTTAAAATACGTTTAGCAAGTATTTAAATTGATACAAGCCAATGCAACAACATATTAGTGTGACACTCTCTTGAGAAATTCTCACCTCTCTTCTAATGTGCACACCTATCGCACTAACCCTCCCCACGGTTTGTCATATCATTTATCGCATTAATCTTCCGAATGATTTAACTTATCCTAGATTACTGGTAAGATTCAAAATTCCACGATTTAATTGTTTGAAAAGAATATTTCAATTAGTAACCAAAGTTCTCATTTTGACTTTATTAATCAATAAAGTTTTCCATTGTCATATTTCACTTTCTCAAAACAAGTATTTATAATTGAGTCATCAACCATGTCCTACATATCACATCACAGTAGGCAGTTCCAGATTTCAGAATTTCATATATATATTAACTACTCATAAAATATATATATCATACCAGCACCCCAAATAAAACTATAGTGCGGGCATACTCTACTATCCAATGCCCGTATCACTCGTACTAAGGGAATACAAATTCGGAATCACTCTCGAACTGTAATAACACATACTCAAACAATTTTGAGGCGAAGTATAGATTCCAAGTCCATTAGGACCGTCTTAACTATCACTGCGATAGCCTGTACCAAGGATACCTATACACAAACAATATGAGGCGAAGCATAGATTCCAAGTCTCTAAGAGGAAAGCACATACACGCATCTCTTAGGACCGTCTGAACTATCATTCCGATAGCCTGTACCAAGGATATCTATCTTCTAGGGTACAAGTCAATATCCCCCATAAAGGTCCCATGGAGATAATACTGTCCCAGCGCGGAAACCTCAAGGATAGCAAGTAGCGTGGGCATGTTTTTTCACACATAGATAGTATATGCATACACAATCATATAACTATACTAATATTACCATATCAATAATGGGTAAATTCCCAATTCTCATAATTACGTCATTCGCATTTATTTCACATTATATAGTTATCACGTATAACCATTGACATCTTACTTTAATTTGAGGAACTTTTCCACTTACTACCTAACGCTTCATGGATTCTATCCTCCCAATTATAAAATTCAGTAGGTATACACATTTGTCCCAAAGTAACTCTCTTACGTGTCTCTCTATTTAAGTCATAAATTTACCGACCCTTATGTAATTATCCTAAAATACAATCTTCGCCCATCATCAGGGGTCCCAAAATTTATTCACATGTCCTACTGGTCTTCCCTATCTCCCAAAACATTTTATTAAGGATGCCCAAGAATTATCCCACAATAAATTGAATTTCAACTAATTAATAAGGGGAAACATGAGTCTGCCAGGAGGGGTCGATCGATCGAGGTCTGGTGCTCGATCGATCGAACCTTCGATCGATCGAAGCTCTAGGCTCGATCGATCGATCAAACAGGTATTTCGATTTCTGCAGAATTGCAGTTACAGGTTCTACCACCTATCTTCATCCAAATCCATATTTTCCAATCCCAAACGTCCCAAAAATTCTACTACTAACATTATAACAATATACCTGATGTTTCTAACATAAGGCATGTACATTTCTATCATTTAAACATGGATTATCAACCCAAAATTTCATCTAATTATCAAGAACCCTAAAATTTTCTTAAATCGGTTTCTAACAAATTTTGTCCCGAATTTCCTTCTTGTAATCATCAAAATTTCGTGGTTAATTTCCTCTACATGGCAAGGGTTTCCAGAATCATCATACAAACCAATACTACATGGATTTTCCTATCACAAATTGGGTTTTCTTCCATATATTTCATCCCTAATCATTCCTAAACTAATATGAAAATTGCACCAACGAAATAAGCAAGATAAAAACTTTCATGGGATTTTTAGAAGTCTGGATTGTGGCAGATTTTGGTGTGGTTGCGTTCCCCTTCTCGCGATCTACGCGTTGGTGGTGGCGGCAGTGCAAACCGTTGAGTTTTGAGCCTTGGAATTGCTTGAGAGCTCTCTCCTCTCTTCTCCAATGGCCGTTCTAGGTTTTGGGTATTCTAACCCTAGGTAACAACCTCAATGTCAGATATAGCCTCTCTAATTTTCGTGGGTTTAATTACCCAAAAAAGTAAAATGACCAAATTGCCCTCCCGGGTTACTAATTAGGCCTAAAAACGTCCCGAGACCCAAACTACACCCCCGGGTACACTTTACTAACTATCTCGACCCTTCCGGACGCGTTGGCACACTCAAAACGACCATACAGGCAACTTATAAAATATTCACTTTTTATTTATCAAAATTTAGTCCTGACGTGACACGAGCACGTCCCGACTTAAATTTCCGAAATTGTCATTTAACTCACTCATGACATTCAATATAACCAATAAAATATATTTCTTTGCTCATTAATAATATTCAACAAATTTCCCATAATTACTAACCCTCGTCACGTTAATAATTATAACATAATTAATTTCCGGATTTTTTTATTAAATAATTCACTCACATTAAATTTAATAAATCCCCAAATTAATATAGCATAAAAATACGGGGTATTACAGGATGAAATGCCCAAAATGTGAGAGAATTATACTATTCCATTGGGATATTTTGACTGACGCTTTATAAGCTAAAGGATTGAAAAAGCTTTTGTGTTTTCTCCCACGGAATAAAGGAACGCTCAGGTAATTTATTGGAAGCACTTGCTGTTGGAAACAAGTATTTTTCTTTAACTTTGATAATCTTAATTCACCACATTTGGAAGGAATTATGAAGCAGCTCTTACCTTTGTTAACAACTTGTCCCGATTGATTTTCATAATTGGAAAGAAAATTCATGAAATTTGTAAGAGATGTTTTGTGGCTATTCAGGAAGAAAAGGATATCATCTGCAACTGAAAGGGATGTAATCAGCGGACGCCCACTGGGGATTGTGAAATGTTTGATTTTCTTCAACATTGCCAAATTCTGAATGCCCCGGTTAAGAACTTCACTAGAGATGATAAATAGTGCTGGCGAGAGCGGGTATCCTTGTCGCACTCCACGTTTTGAGTTGGAAAAAACACATGGTTTTCCATTAATCATAACCGAGTACTAACAATTTGAAATTATTCTCCATATCATATCAATCCATAATTCAAAAAACCCGAAATCTCTAATAACCTTGAGAATAAATTGCCAAGAAAGTTGATCATATGCTTTGGACATATCAAGCTTCACCACAACGTTGCCTCCACGAACTTGATTATTGAAGGAAGATAATAATTCTTGGTCCAATAAAATGTTATTCAACATAGAATGATCTTTAATAAATCCTTCTTGATAAGGGGAAATAATATTGGGAAAGACACTCCCAATTATGTTAGCAAGAACTTTAGAAATAATTTTATTTGAAAAATTGCAAAGACTAATGGGTCTAAAATCTTTGCAAATGGAGGGGTTTTCAGTTTTTCGAATCAAAATGATGTTAGTGGAAGACCAACACATTGGAATTTCATCTCCAAGAAAAATGATTGAATGGCCAAAATTAAGTCATTTTTTATGATTTCCCAGCAATTTTGAAAAAAAGACCCATTGAACCCGTCAGGGCCTGCAACACTATTTTTGGCCATTGAGAAAATGGAATTTTTTATTTCTAGTTCTGATGGAACATCCAAAAGCATAAAATTAGTGTCCTCATTTATAATCTTAGGGATGTTATCAAAAATTGAATCATCATTGATAATGGGATAAAAAGTGCCAAGAATAGACTGAAAATTAGTAGAGAGTTCATTTTCAATCTTAACTTCTTTATCTAACCAGTCACCTTGTTCATTTTTTTATTTTTGAATGGCTAGATAGTTCCATTTTTTTTAATTAAAGAATGAAAATAAGAGGAATTTTGGTCACCATGTTGCACCCAGTTTATGTTTGCTATTTGCTTCCAGAACATCTCTTCAATACTGAGTTCTTTATTAAAAATGGTTGTAGCTTTTTGCCAAGATTCTCTATTTTCCTCAGAAGGATTTGTGGCATACATTGCTTCTTTGATGATGGGCTCCTTTTCTGCAGTCTGAACCCACGTAAAAATATTTGTGAACTCTTATTTATTCCATGGTTGTAAAGCCTTTTTAACCAACTTGAGTTTACAAGAAAAAACTTTCATAGGCCTACCTTTAACAGAGTTATTACAAGAATTTGAAATCACTGTTAAAAAGGATTTAAGTGTAGTCCACATATTTTGAAAACGAAATTGTTTAGGCCTATTGTCACTAGGATATCTCATCTTTAACAGCAAAGGAGCATGATCTGAAATAACTCGATTTAAGTGTTCCACCGAAGAAAGAAAATTACTTGTAAACCAACCTTCATTCCCCAATATTCCATATAATCTGGCCCAAATTCTAGCATCTCGAACACGATTGCTACACCAACTAAAATCAGCCCCATTGAATGCCAATTCTTTTAAGCCCTCTTGGAGCATAGATGAGTTGAAATCTATGATTGCTTACTGGTCTACTAAGTTACCACCTTATTTTTCATCTTGATAAGAAATAATATTGAATACCCTCCCAGAATCCATTTGTTAAAATTCAAAGAAGCAAGATGGTTGATATCTTCCCATAAATCTTTTCGGTCTTCTTTAGTGCACTTAACATAAACTGGGGAAAAAAGAGCACTACCACCCAAATGAGGAAGATTAATTGAAATATCGAAAATATGGGATTTATCACTTACTGTGATAAAATCACAAGAGTATTTACACATAATCCAAATTTTTCTATTACAATTTGAAATTCCCCCTTCAAAATTTAATTTTCGACACAGCTCTTGAAGATTACGTTCATCAATCTTTGGCTCCTGAATTGCTACCATAATAATAGCATATTTTCTGATGATTCTTTTAAGTCTTCTGATGGAAGGTTTATTTCCAACTCATATGATATTCCAAAAAAGTATGTTTAACATGATTGGAATGAGTTTAAATAAGCTCTTAAAGCATGACCTCCAGCTCTAGTTTGAATATTTGACACAACACTACTGCCACCATTTTTCTACTTATTCTTCCTTTTGGATGATTTTCGACTGGCTTCTTTTGAGTGCTCAGTAGGAATAGGTTTTTCAATTTGAAGGATGATTTCTATATTACCTATTTTGGTAGGTGATAGTTTAGTTAGAGAGGTATTTGATTGGACTGAAGCTTGGTCAGTAGTTGAGTCTGGTGTGGTAGGTTTCAGTTTTTGGAAGCAAGAAAATTTTCGGTTGAGTTGATTGAAGAATTTTTAAAATTCCTCCTTGGATATCTGAGCTGGAATACCTCCCCCCATACTTTTTACTTCATCCTTAGTTTTCCACAAAGGTTTCCAACTACTTTTGGGGATTTGAATTATTGGAGGGGTAAAGGTTTTATTTTGAAGGCATGTGGGCTTATTATTTAGAAGAGTTTGAAATTTTGGCGAGATCTCACCTTCCTCCTGATCTTCTGCATCTTCCATCAAAATTTCAAATTAATTGTGTGTAACAACCGGATCCTCTGATATGATAGAAACTGTCTCCTCATTTTGTGGGATATTTTCCACCATTTTGTGATCCGCTTCCATTAATCTAGGCTTTCTAGTTTCCTCACCTCGAACCGATTGTTTCTCGATGCTCATGATTGTACCTGTGAGTGAGTTTGAGGTAAGTCCATGTTTAGTAATTTCTTGTATATTAAAGGGCATCTACTTCCCTTTGTCTCTAAGGATATGACCTGGTTGAGCGTTGTCAATAATCTTGATACTTGTTTTTGCCAGTTTTCCAACCCACACCCCTAGCGATTTTGGGTTTCTGGATGGTTTAGCAGCATTCTCAACCTGAGTCTCATCTAAATATTGAAGACCTTTATTTTCATGTTCAAAACAACATTTATCTTCAATGTGGCCAATCTTAGCACATCTAACACAGTACTTGGGGACATTCCCATACATGACGCGTTGCCAAAAGTTCTTGTTGCCACAGCATATTCGAATTCTGTTAGGGAGCTTTCTGCTTATATCAAGCTCAACACATAATCTAGATTGACTAGGTCTGGTAACATTGTCAGTGTCTTCATCAACTTTAAGAGGAATACCAATTAAATTTGCAATACCAAATAAAGATGTTTTTGCAAATATATGGAAAAGAAGATGGGGAATAGATAGCCAAATAGGTAATATAGCAATATCTTGATGTGGCGTAAAATCATAAGTCCATTTCATAACTTTCATGGGAGATTTATAGATGTACCACTGGTCACGCAGCCATAATCTCATGTAATCTTCCTCACAGAAAAGCTTGATAAGTATATGTTTTTCATCAAGGAGCCCAATGGAGAAAGCAACTTTGAGAGAGAAAAATAATTAAACTTCATTTTATGATTCCAACTGTTTCTTGTTATTTTCCAAAGTAATTTTATGATGACTCATAAGCTTTTAGCCTTCGTGTTCTCTTTGGAAGATCCCGAATCAGACAACACTCCCTCTTCTCAAATGTCTCGAAAATGGATACCAATCTTGTTTTGTCCAAAACTTCTACAAATGTTTCTTATTTATTTTAATATACTTCAATTATAGATCATCCATTTCCTATTTTCCACAGTCAAAGTTATTTTGGAAATTATATTGTGTATGATTTAACCTAGGTATATCTACGTACTTAGTCTCCTTAGGTAATTGTTTCAAGAGTAAATCTCAATAACCCCCTAAAATAGAGTATAGATGATATCAAAAATTTATTTATTTATTTATTTCATATACGTAGTTAATACTGTTATGTACATTTTTATCACATAATTTGATAATATTTTAGTAAATGTAGATATATATATATATTAGGGTATGCCCGTGCCTGAAGGCACGCTGATAATCATAAAACATCAAAAATTTTCAAAATAAGTAATCGCAAAACGACAAAAACTTACAAAGTACGAATTACAAAAAATGGAAAAAAATTCGTTTAAAAAAATGATCATAATTTTCAAAGTCGTGCTCGTGCCTGAAGGCACGATGACAATTCTCCTCGGTATAAATCGTGTGGTCAAGTCATAAATTTTTGCATTATTGTATATTTTTTCAAAAGATCGAATGTAGTTAATTTTTTTGAAGGACGAAAATGGGTTTCAAAATTATTTAATCGAGTTTAAATAATTTAACAGATAGACACGACGCAATGTTTCGAAAGTGTACGTCGTTGATTGCACCATACGTCATTTAGTTCGCAACAACACCATTTAGTCCATCTTGGACCACACATAAACATCATATCCATAAAAATCTAATTTAAGTTCTAAAGTTTTTTTACAGCACCATCTAAAGGTTTTAGAAATGAAAAAAATTTCCTCAAATTGTAAGACTAACCAACATGCTTGAAAATAATTAAAAAGTCACGCCTACAGTTAGTCCATTTTGGTCCTCCTCTAAACAACATTGTCATAACTTTTCTTGATAGTAAATGATATATTAAAACCAAACCGCTTAAGGGACAGAAACCCGTTGTGACAACCCGCATTCCGAAATAAGGGGTGGCCAGCCTGATACCTCGAAATAACAGAATCATGGATGGATATCATCCTGAGCATCATAACAACAAAATAGGTATATGGGTTAACCACTCCATAAATCAGAAAGCAGGTTGTCAAAAATTTTGATTTAATAAAGATTTAAGAAATAAATTAAACAACCCAAATCTGATGAAAGTGAAATTTCAAAGGAACATATAGATAAATACTAAAACAACATATAAGAACCGAATAATCTGTCGGTCCATAGTTACACTCAAAGTATTTCCACAATTCAATATATTTACATACTACATTCATTAACAAGTACAAAAGATGGGCCACTAGCCCGGATGAAAGACCCGATCATAACTAGATTCCAAAAATGAAGTCGTCTAACAAACATCCTGTAATAATCCGCAATGTCATACAACTCGTCAAAATCATAAGAGTAGGAAAAATCATAACGGGCACCCTTGCGGAGGAGCACCTGAGCGGATACAACAACATGCACAACATGTAAAATGAACAGGTCAGGGCCCGATTTATATATGATTCCCAGAAGAGTAAGAAACATGATAGATATGGACAATGGATCATAAATAATGTGAAATGAGAATCTAACAACCTAATCATAAAATGTGATGATTCAATTATATAGGTTTCTAACAGTTATTAAATTAAGGAAGAGAAATAAAATTAAATCTCATTTCTTCTCATATCTTATCATTTTCCAATCCTTAATAGGAATATAGTTTCCATCATATCTTTCTGTTTTCCATTCCTCAGCAGGAATACAATTACCATCTCATATCTTATGGCAATTTACATACCTCAAGTCCCACTTGAGTTAGAAAGGTTATATTCTTATACATATAACGTTTCTAAGACCGCCCCTCTGAGTTTCCCCACTGGGCGCGCCCCTAAATGACTATCATCTTTCAGGGCCTATCTATACAAGACAACCTGGGCACCTAACGCACGTCGGGAAGTGGCCATATGCCTGCGAGTGAGTCATAACCACACCCGAAATTACCTCACTAGCGCAGAAAAACATATACAAACCCCACATATGGTCGAGGACTATAGTCAGCATGCATTCAATAGTCAGGGGACATCACCTCATGCGCGAGCTTCCCTTATGATAACATTTAGAGAGGTGTGTTTAAGTAATTTAACAATTTCCAAATTTAAATTTCATTTTTTCATTACCGTTAATCACATGAGTTTCATTTATTTGAAACCATCATCTTTGAATATTTCTTATTCAATTTCATCGTATATTTAAGTCCCGAAGTATTCTCCAAATAATCTTCCAAAATCTTATGGACTCCAAGGTTTTATATACCTCAAAAAGGCCTCTAAAATCTCCACATATGGGCTTAGAACTCTAACTTCAACTAATTTACAAAAAGAGAAGTGATACCTAATTATCACTTTAAGTACCCTTGAATTAACCCCAAGTGATCCCATTCAACTATAGGGGAACGACCAAACTCAACTAAAACTCTAAAATCCTAGTTTTACTTCTTACAAGAAGGGTCCTAGGTCATAATCCTAAAGAAAGCGGTAAAATTTAAAAAGTAAATAAAGGAAAAATAGTCTTTTATAATCGATTCGGACTAGCCGAATCGATTTGGATTCTTAAAGGCGAATCGATTCGGAATAGCCGAATCGATTCGGCCAGGAAAAGTGAGTTTTTGCATAATTGTATAATCAATTCGGACGAGCCGAACCGATTCGGACAAGCCTGGCTTGGAAACTGTCTCTCAGCGAATCGATTCGGCCAGGCTGAATCGATTCGATTCTGCGGAAATTCCAAGTTTTGTTTATGGAGTCTTTGACTCCAAATTCTACCCAACTTCAACCAACTAAAATCCCTATCCTTATATGCTATCAACTGATCATAAATACATCATCCAACCATAATTTACCTCAAAACCATATCAATTCAACCTTCAAAGACCTAAACCCCATAAATCAAATAAAAATCCTAACTTCCATAAACCATACATAACCATAACTATCAATGCTAATTACTCTACATAAATCATAAAATAGCAAGTAGATAACTTGCCTCAAGGTTGTAACTTCAGATTTGGTGAGGATTGCAGACAAGATCAAACACCCAAGCTTCAATCACTCTTTCTCTCCTTAGGTATCTTCTTCTCTTTCTCTAGGTTTACCAATTTAATTAAGGGAATAGTGACTTACTTCAAGACATAAATCGTGGCTTGAGTCCAAATTTCCAGCTTAAGTGATTAATACACGGTAAAATAATACGCGACTAGTCAACCAAACTACAACCAGTCAAAAGTGCCCAAAACCTCAAAATACAATATGGCACACAATTTGACTATCTCGCACCTCCCGGAACTAACTACACCCTCCAAATTATCATTTGGAGATTTTATAATTCATTTTAGGTTCCGGTTTCATTTTTAAGCCAAATGTCATTTTTAAATCATATGACATTACAAAACATAACATAGCAAAATTCACCTCTACATACGATAAACATGCAACATCATAGTAGATATTAACTTTTCTTCCTTAAATTAATACCTACTACACATATCAACATCTTTATATCTAATCACTATATCTAGCAAATTAAATATAAAATAGAACCTCAAAAGCGAGGGTTGTTACACCCGTATACAGGGAGTATACAACACAGCCAACATTGTCATAACTAATATATGATTTTTTATTAATTTCAACATGCACTTTGGCCCACCAGTAATTAATACATTACATATGTTTTATTCAGAGTCATGATATATAATGACAATATATGTGAGAGAGAATCTATATCGTGTTTAGGCTGTTGAATCTTACATTTTCATATACATTATTTGAATATCAAAAGGAAAAATTAAACATAACATTATTTTTTCCCGATGCATTTTTGTTAGCGACTATCGTTACCAACCCACCACAATAAATGAATTGGATATGGTGTACTTGTTTCTCCGAAAAACCAATTAGAGAGTTGAGTACAATTTTCAGAATAATTATTCATTAGTTCACCTTGTCTTATATGCTTCAAAAATTCATTGTCTATTTGTTTGACAAAGTATTAATATGGTGAGGGACTTTACATCATATGATCCTAATTGTTTTATTAATAAACATTTAGTGAACATATGTTTTTAAAAAATTCCAACAATTTTTATATCAGAGAATAAAAATATATAATCGCAAAACGACGAACATTTCCCAAGTACATCATTACAAAATGGCAAAATTTTCACTCCCCCAATAAAAAAATTGTAATTCTAAAACAATTTACTAAATTCATCAAATAAATTCACATATAACATGAAGTGTACAATATTCATGAACTAAATTTACATTGTGCCTGAAGGCACACTCATAACTTTGAAAAGTATAAAATCGTGTATACCATAAATAATAAATGTTTTATATATTAGAAGTGTAAATTTAATTCATACAAATTTTATTACAACACAAATGTGTAAACAATTTTTAAAAATTGGGCAAAACTTCCTTTGTTTATAGGACTATCCACCGGGTTTAAGAAATAAAAATACATAACAACAACAATTTTAACAATACTAATAGCGTCAATTTAACAAATAGTCCGAATATGAGTGAGCAATAAACTATTATTGAAAAATTAATACAAAAATGCCCTAATTGGAAGTTATACTAATAAGGATCAAGTGTGATAAAGTTTTCTCGTTCAAAAAGAAGTTTGTCAAAACCTAGATCGTTGTAAAAGAAACATGCTTCAGTGTTTGTTGTCGGCTCCCTAGACTTCAACTGCAAAAAAGTAGCACACAAACAGATATGAGGATACAAACAACTAAAATCATATCATTAATCGTGGATATGAATAGATTTCACTTATTTAGTCCATAACATTAATCGCGGATCTAAAGTCATAGTTCGATACTCGAACAATCCAATCATTCTCAATTGGTCACCTTTTTTCTCTTTATGCGTTGCTAATCTTTTACCATACTACTCGACACAATTAAAAATGTTTACAAAGGACATCTAATTTTATTTCAATCAAGATATAAATAAGATGAATACATTCTAGTGTTATTATTGTACATAGATTACTGTACATAAATTACTGTACATCCAAGTGTTTTTACTGTACATAGATTACTCAACACAATAACGAAACTAATTCATACTATTTTAAAAAAATCTATACGAATGTAAATAAACTATGCATAGGATTCTAAATCTGTAAAGAATGCAAAGACATTATGTACACATGTACACCGTCCTAAATTTGTATGAATGTTTATTAAAAAAAGGAAAAAAATGCATTGAAATGCACATTTTGAAATCCCCTGTTGTAGTGGGACAGAACAGATTAAAAAAATGAAGAAAAATATATGTATAGGTATATGTGCACATATATTTTGAAATGATCTAAAAAAATAGAACAGAAGATACTTTACATTCATATATTTGCAAATATAAGAAGAAGAAAAATGGAAAAAAAACTTCAATCTTAAAAAAAAATGAAACAGAATAGATAAAAGAAAAAAAACAGAAGATATAGTTTGAATGATCTAAAGTTTAAAAAAAAATCCCCTGATAGTTTTTATTTACCTCATCTGAGATGAACAACCAAATATACCAAATAGTACAATAGATTTACCTCATCTAGGCCTTCTCCAATCGTTTATTTCCAAAATGATTTCTAAACAGGGGTTATTATCCAAAAAATCCCCTATGTTTATGAGATACTTCGTACAATATACTTCTCCAACGGTCACAACCTTTCTATGTGAAATGGAAGCCTTTCTATGTGAAATGGCTGATCTTTTGATAACGCCCGTTGGATTTTAGACTATCTGACGATCTCAAATTTAATGGAAGTTTCTACCCACGAAACACTATACCCAAAAGAAAGAGTGGGTGGTCCGTGTCATATTTTTTTTTCTGTAGAAATAGTGATTGGAGAAGTTTTTTTAGTTTCGTCTTTTCTAAGATAGAAAATTAGTAGTATAGAAAGAGCCATTGGAAATGTCCTAATATACAACTGATGCTACGGTTTTTAAGGACCATCATCACGGCTCTTCTTCTATTTGGAGATGGCCTAATATACCACTGATACAACTGATGCTACGATTTGGAAATGGCCTAATATACAACTGATACAACTAATGCTGGGGTTTGGAGCGTAATGGGTCTCTACCAAGACCATCACACTGTCTTTTCACTAGTAACAATCAGCTTTTTAAGTTCAAAATCATCCCAACACCGACTTTTAAGTTTTCTTGTCAGACAACACCAACACCAAATCATCCTAACACCAAATCATCCTAACACCATTCATTTCTCTATCGTTAATAAAATTTAAAAATGGCCTACGCTTTATTTCTTAAATAATAAGAATCAATTTCATATTTTGAAATAATAGAGTTAATCACAAAATTTATTTTAGAGTTTCATTCTCCATATATTACACAGTAAACATCCAGTTTAAAAAGAAATATGCATTAAAAATAAAAACACTATAGTTGCAAGATCTGCAAAAGAAATGAAGAGTTGGAATCCAAAATACTCCTATAAATCTCTCGAGAGTTTATTCCGTTGATCTCTTGTTAATTGAACTCATATTTGAATTGTTAAATTCATTATAATCTGGAAAATAATTGTTGAAATTATTTTGATTCATGTGGTATCATTTTATTGCTGATGAGCATGTTGTCATGAGATTTTAATATGGCATTGTATACATGCAAATCCAGTTTTAGAATAAAACCCGATTTGAAAAACAAACCCAGTTTTCTCTCTTTCTCTATTTGGGTCAAAGTCCAATTTTAGAACAAAACCGGATTTGAAAAAGAAAAAAAAAGAACAAAAATAGACCCAAAACTTACAAAAAATAGAGCCAAACCCCAAAACTCAAACCATCAGTAGTTACAAAAATAACAAAGATCCAGGCTCGAGGTGGTACCTGTAGGGGTGTGCGCAAGAGAGGGACACATCATGATTTGCGTACTGGATGATATATTCATATCTGGAAAACAAACAATAAAACATTAAAAGAGATCCAAATCTACCCATTCTCGGTAAAGCACGAACAAAAAAATCTCCGTTTATAATAATCAAAAGAGATCCAAATCTACAACAGATATAAAGGACAAAATGAAACTAAGGCTTATAAAATCATATCTGAGGTTCCGAGTTCTAGCCGAGTTCTAGTAGAGAGGTTCCGAGTTCTCACCAAGGTTCGGAGTTTTATGGTACAAAATCAGACCTGTATATCATAAACAAACTAAACCGAACGCAAAAATAAAATAGAAAAAATGTGGTGGATTGTTCTTATCGAGCCGAGAGGTATTATTAATGGTGATTTGGGGGATTTTGGTGGTTTCCTGAGTTAAGAGAGGCATAGAGAATTCGTTGGTAAGAGAGAGAGAGAGAGAGAGAGAGAGAGAGAGAGAGTGAAGCTAATGGATAATGGATCAAGTTTAGGCTTGCTGAAGATGTGGGTTTGGGAGTTTAGAAATGTGAATACATTCGGGCGTAAAGTAAGAAGGGTAGATTACTATTTTACCCTCGATTTTGAATTTTGATTTGGAGTGAAAAAAAAAGTTGAGTGTGTAAAAAGAGGGGGAACTAAAATGTTTTGAGGGTAAAAGAGGTAGTGCGGAATTTAATTCATCTGATGACATCATGAATCAATCTTATGACATACATAAGTTTTATACTTTATTATATATATATATACATATGCAATTCTTCCATTTCCAGTAATATGTAACACGGTTGTGACAACCCGCTCACCAAAATATGGGGTGGCCAGTCCGATACTCCAATATAACAGGAATTATGGATCGACTCATTCTCAGCATCACAACAATATGATAAGTATACAGGGTAACCACCCTTAATTATTTCATTAAACTTCACTATACTCGCAAAAATAATTATTTCATTATCTGTAATTATCCTATGAATTCTCATGTGATTTGTATAACGGGAAGTTGATTTGGAAAATTTTATCGCATTCACTGTATTTTCTTAACAGGAACCCAATACATAATTGTTATTCAAATTTGAAACCCAAAACACAATTGTTATTCAAATTTGAAAATGTCTTTGGTATTACAATCATCATCTTGCGTTATAAATCCTTGATCTATACTCCTTTACACCTGCAGATAAATGACATTTAATTTATAAATATATAGATATTATGTAGAATGATGTAATATTTTTTAAAAGAACATGTTTGAGCTTTATAGAATTAATGTTGAACAAAAAAAATGTGAAATTCAACCCTCATTAAACGTTAAAAACATAGGAAATAGTTCATAGATTTTTTCCTGTAATTTCATGTAGTGTTATTAACATACATTACACTGTAATTTGGTTATATCACACTTAAGAAGTATGCTATAACTGCAATTATTTATGACAAAAAAACAATCCTAAACTTTTTTTACCAAAATTAATACAGTTTATAACAAAGAAACAATATCTTTAAAAAAATAAGTTTTTATAGAATATTTTTAAAAAATAAAATAGTTTTCAAAAAATAAAATCACTTTAGTGAAACATATCAGTTTTTAACAAAAGAAATTGTTTTAAAAGAATAAAAACAGTTTTTTAAAAAACGTTTTTTAACCAAGTGTATTAATACCAAAAACTTTTCGTAACGAAATTTAAGAGCTTTATTTTACTCTTGGTTCTTTCTATATATTAAAAGTACATCCGGGTATCTGTTTATATACAAAGGTAACAGATATGAGTACTTCTATTGTAACATAATTTTTGACATAATTTTTTACCGAAATTACATGTGGCAGCGCGTTATTCGTCCGTTCTTTGGTCCCACTGGCGTGGACCCCACAAAAGAACCAATAGAAACCCTCCACCTCATTCGGTAATTTCACTTTCGGTCAAAAATTCAGTCCCAATATCATTTTTGAACAGATATATCAAATACTAAGAAGACCTATTTCTATGGTGGTGGTTGTTGACTGGATTGATTCAAATGCAGTTGATAGGGATACCAGGTATGGATTTGGTTGGAGGTTCCTGTAATTGTGGAGATTGGGTTAACAAAATTTTCATATTTAGCAATGAAAAATGTACCAACGAATAACAAACTTACTATTCTTGTTTAGATTTTATGGCTTTAATCCATTACTAGTTTTTTATTTAGGCTTTACCACAAATATGCCAATTAATTATACTTTGGTACATTTTTCATTTCTAAATATGAAAAATTCTCCACAATAAGTTTATGGTATTAATACTGTTTTTTATGTTGTAAAAAAAGTCTTTCAAAATATTATTTTTATTATTTTAAAACTGATTTTTTTCACTAATGTTTTTTTTTTCTTTCTAAAAACTGTTTTTTTTTAAAATCTGATTTATTAAAGGATATTGTTTCTTTGTTATAAACTAATTTTATTTTGCCAAAAACTGCTTTATTTTAAAAAAGAATGTTAATTTTTTTTTCATTATAATGTTTTTTGGGTTAAAACCTGTTGAAATGTCACAAAATATCACTTTTCGTAGAGACGAAAAATATTGCGAAGTCCAAAAAATTCATAAAAATGTCCTACAGTTTGATTTAAAAATTAGTAATGTGTTAAAGATTAAAATCAAATTAACAATAATGCTAATAATAAAATAATATTTTATTTTAATGTGTAATATTTATCTTACCTAAAATGATGTTATGTTTTACAATCATATTATATTTTAAAGAAAGAGGAGATTGTATTTTTTTTCAAAAATATAAAACGGGAGTGAAGAAAAGTTAAGGGTGTGGGAATAATGACATAATCTACGAAACAGATTGAAGAAACACGGCTTCACTTGTACTGGGTAGCACATAATCCAAAGCATCTTGGACAACCTCCTCAATCACAGATTCTTTATTCAAGGTTTCACTGCTCATTAGGCTTCCAATTGCAAATGGTGTGAGCCCTCTTTCCACGCCTTTTTTCAGAAGCATAGTGGATATGCGAAAGTCAATTTAATGCCCTTCAAAAAAAATATTATACAAAGATATTAAATATTTAAAATTTATTGAAAAATAGAACACACAATAAACAACGACTCTAATAGATAATTTATTCTAGAAATATCTCAATTGATTGAATGTCAACTAGTTTGAGTATTTTATTCCCTCTCTAATTCCATCTACTTGGTTAATGTAGAAAGTAATAACCTAGTAACAAAAAAAATAATTGCATAAAAAAAGATTAATAAGACCTTGATGAAAAAATAAAACTAATAAATTTTTTTGGGTAATTAAATCATTTTTTGTACAAATTTTTTTTTGGGTAGTCAAAAAAATAGACCCCTAAAAAATTAAACTTATTTTAAAAATTGACATTTTTAATATACATAAAATATTTTTGAACCCCTAAAATAAACACATATAAATACTTACTCTAAAATGTGTTGTGTGTCATTGTCCATCTGGCGCATGGTCATGGCCGGCCATGCCATAATCAATCGAAATCAGCACAGTTTGTCCATGTTCACCTTTGCCCATCAATATATTTCTAGCATGCCTATCCGTGTTTGCCCATCAAAGTCTTAACGTTAATGACTTGGAGATCAGAAAGACGGATAAGCAAATGCACCTTTATTTTTCAACCCCATAATTTGAACCATAGAATTACTCCTACTAGACAATTCGTGGCCCCAACAAACCCACTTTTGATTCTTCGCAACAAACCCTTTAATGTTTTGAAGACGAAGAATCATGGGTTCAATCGAATCCGACTAATTACGTACATTGGCACCCTCGATCCCGACATAGCCACGTATATGAAAATCGACTCGCTGGGCTCCTGGCTATGTACAATAGGGGAAAGCAAGCACTCACCGTGATTCAGATTAATCGTGACAACACTGGCCGGTGAAAATCGAATCAATATTAACCCAAAAACCTTAAAAATGAAAACTTTATCAAAAAATCCCCCAGAACCCTAATGCACATAATTCATACACAATATATAGTACAAACAATTTCCTACGCTCAAGATCTAGTTGTAGAAAGAAAAATCCAAAACACCCACAAACAAATTAAATCCCTAAAGATTCATTTTTGCTAACAAACAATATGCATAAAAACCAATTCAAGCCAGAAAACACAAACTTTCCCAAGAAACTGCTGATTATGAGCTGAATAGTGATTACCCTACAAAAACATGAAATTTTGTGAAATTTTGTCTTTTCTACTATAACTTGCTAACTTATTTCCTATTGCAATAAACTTCCGGTTTTTATAAATAAAATACATATACTTTTCCTCACTTTTCATACAAATATTTCAATAAGAAAGAATCCCCAAAACCTTTCTATTACTCTATTTATAAGAAATTCATCATCCTTCACTCTTTTTTTACCCTTCCTATTGTAGTGTTATTTCCTATTAAAAGCACTTACTCTTGTATACCACATTCACTACAAAAGCTTGATTAAAATAATAGAGAATTAAGGAAAATATCATGTTCCATCCTATATTTGGATTTTTAGGACAACACTTTTTAAGTTTATAAATCTAGTCCCTGTAGTACAATAGAATTTATAAATCTAGTCCCTGTGGTACAATAGCATTTATTTTTTTGGTCCGCACCAACGGCACTATTTTTCACCATTTTTCATGGTGTTTTTAGTACAGGTACTAAATTTATAAAATTATTTGGAGTGTTCTATTTTTATATACTTTGAGCATTACGATGATCTTTTCCCAAAATCCCCTTAAAATAAATGCCAATTCTTTTTTCATTCTATCTATATTAATTAACACTAGTATATACCCCGCACGATGCATGGGTGAAAATGTATGTTGTGAATATTGTTGAACGAAATATATTATTTTAATATATTCCCAAAATTGTATTATTTTATTATATATTACTCACATATGTATTGACAAACTATTGATATACGAAAGAGTACATGTGAAATTTTTTATCCCCGTATAAATCTTATATCAAATATATTTTATTTAAGAAGATGACTCACAACATGTATTTAAAAAAATAAATTTAAATTAAACTACTTCATATTATAAAGTAATTTTTTTTATGCAGTGTCATCAATATAAAATGACTTAATTATTATACTTGGGATACAAATAAAGTAACTTCGTTGTCGATGTAATATTGTCATCATTTTCCCCCAAAATTAATATTTGGTTATATTTTGGAGTGATACTATTCTTTACTGATATTTTCATGATAAAGTTTGTACTATATGTGAAGTAAAGTATAAAGTAATAGTTATATTTAGGTTTACCTTATTCGATTGTTGGAGTTTTGGCTAAGAGGGCACGCTTTGAAGCATAATGAATTTCTATTCAATTTAGATTAATGTATAAGTTATTTATGTCGTGAAAATAATGCATAATTTTTTAGGAGAGAAGATTTTATTCATTATACTTGAAATGAGCAGCTATACAAAATATATAGTGAAGCCAGAAACGGGTCTAACTAATGTCCATGCAAAGAGGAAGGAGACTAGACAATAAAAAGGTAGGGACTTGGGAAGTTAGTTAAAAGTAAAGAAAGTTTCAAACAAGAAATTATGCACGTGCATGGGGAGACTTGGTCTCATTATTTTTCTTCATCAGTTATTTCTCTAATACTTCCCCTTATACGAAGGTCGAAAGCACTGCAGATACCGAGCTTGGAGCGTAAATACTAAAAGTGTTTTGTTTACAATGACTTAGTAAAAATTTGAGTAATTTGATGAGAAGATGGAAAAAAGTGTGTAATAAGAAAGCCTTTAGCAAGTTTTTCTCTAACAAAATGATAGTCCAGTTCCACATGTTTGGTTCTAGCATGAAGGATAAGATTCACTGTCATGTAAATAGCATAGATATTGTCACAGAAGAGAGTTGGAGGATCTAGGTGACGATAACCAACATCACGAAGAATGTAACGAATACACATGAGTTCAGTAGTAGCGGAGGCCAGTGCACGATATTCTGCTTCATAGCTAGACCGAAAGATAGTGGGTTGTTTCTTAGAATACCAAGAAATGCAGTTGGATCCAAGAAACATATAGAATCACAAGGTAGAACGTCGAGTAAAGGGACAACCATCCCAGATTACATCAAAAAACTCGTATAAATTCATGGAGGATTGAGACACAACCCCAATGCCAATATTTCAAGTACCACGGAGATAACGAAGCACCCTTTTAATTTGAGTCAAATTTTAATCAGTAGGATTGCGCATGGACTAATAAATTGAGTTCACTGCATGAGTTATGTCAGGACGAGTAAGGTTTAGATACTGGAGAGCCCCAAGGAGAGAACGAAAAGCAGTGGGATCTTTGAGAGGAAAAGACGATGTGGTTGGGGTTGTGGCAGAGAGAGGAGTTTGTATAGGCTAGCAGATAAGCATATTTGCTCTTTGAAGGAGGGTAAGGATGTGTTTATATTGAGAAAGAAATAGTCTGCCATGAAAGGGAATAACTTCAATATCGAGAAAGTAATGAAGACCACCCATATCTGTAACAGCAAATGTAGAGGAAATTTTATGGGTAAGGGAATGGAGAAGAGAGGTGGAGATACCAATGAGAATAGTGTCATCAACATAAAGGAGAAAAATCACCGTACCATGAGATGAATGTAGCACAAAAAGAGAGGAGTCTGCCGGACTGCAGTAAAAGCCCATACTGAGTAAAAAGGATCTGAATCTATCAAACCATGCTCTCAGTGCTTATTTGAGGCCGTAAATGGCCTTGTTTAATTCGCATACATGTGTAGGAAATTGGGTATCCTCAAAACTGGGGGGCTGCTTCATATAGACTTTTTCCGTAAGCATACCATGGAGAAATGAATTCTTGATATCTAGTTGCTTGCGTGGCCAATGTTAAGTGACTGCTATAGAGAGAACAATGCGGATAATTGTCGGTTTAACAACCGGACTGAATGTTTCACCAAAGTCAACACCTTCAACTTGATTAAAATCTTTAGCCACTAACTAAGCCTTATATTTGTCCAATGTACCATTTGCGTGAAGCTTAGTGCGATATAGCCATTTACAGCCAATAACATGCATGGATGAATTTTGAGGGACTAAGGACCATGTATTATTATTATGTAGGGCAGTGAGTTTGGCTTGCATGACATCAACCCAAGGTTATTGGCCAAGTGTTGTTTTAAGAGTGAGCGGCTCAGGAAGAATATTGGACGTGAATATGGCAGTAGGTGAGGGTGGAGTGGCATGGCTTTTAGAATGTCTTACCATGGGGTGGGTATTTTTGTGAGAAATGGAAGGTGGAGATAGAGGGAGGTCTACTGTTAAATTAATTGCAGGTAAGGCAGCAGAGTATGGTGAGATAATATATGGAGAAGAAGGTGATGAAGATGGATGGTTTAGAGATATATTGGGAGTTGGTGATATGGTATTGGGAGAGATAGTTATATAGGAAGAATTAGTACGCAAAAGGGATGGTTGAGTGTAATGTGATGGATGGGACAAATGAGTGGTAGCATTTGAGTTAAAAGGACATTGGTGATAAGGGAGTAGGTGGTGGGGTACAATTTATAGGAGTAGTACATGGTACAATAATAGGTGGAGGACTAAGGAGATGACTTTGAGCAGTGTGAGGAGAGTATTGAACATTAGAATGCTTGTTAAACAATTCTTTGTATGTAACCATTTCTGTTTGAGAGGTAGACTCCAAGGATGAATTTTTATATGGTAAAATAGTTTCATAAAAAATAACATTCCTTGAAATATAAATTATGCGTGTAGGTGGGTGATAACACCGATACCCTTTATGCAAAGAACTATATCCAATGAAAACATGTGGATATGATTTTGGTTGAAACTTATTTTGTGTTTTATTTCTAAGATATGGAAAACACATACACCCAAAAATTCTTAAGGTAGAATAATTTTGACGCACACCATATAATTTAAAAAATGGAGTCATGTTTTTCAATGGAATCGAGTGCAAACGATTAATGAGGTATATCGTAGTCACTGTTCTAAAAAACCCGCCTAGGCTTGAGGCTTGGGAGAAACGCCCCGCCTTAAGATTTTGACGCCTTATGCTTGGTAAAACCCTTAAGGCGTACTTTTTCTCTAAAAAAAATAATGCTTTAGTGAAACGATATCACCTTTTAAAGATTTTTTTTGCAAACCAGACCATTATCTCATAAAAAATAATCAAATAATATTTTTATTTGCAAATATTCAGACATATTTTTATGATATGTAAAATTTTAGTATTTTAATAGCCTTGTTATGGTTAAAAAAATATTAAAATATATTAAAAAGACCTAAACGCCTTTTCACGCCTTTATACGCCAAGGCCCGCCTAGGCTTCTAAGGCTTAAGGCTTGGCCTCCACGCCTCGATCACGCCCCGCGTTTTTTAGAACCTTGATCGTAGTTAAAAATGCTTAAACCCAAAGATACATTGGAAGGTTGGCATGAAATAATAGGCTTAGATCGGTTTCAACAATATGACGGTGTTTTCTTTCGGCTACACCATTTTGCTCCAGCGTGCTCAGACAAGAAATGTTCCTTATAATTCCATGCTTTTTAAGATAGTGTATGAAATCATGGCTTGCAAATTCTCCTCCTCCATCACATTGAAAAATCTTAACTTTCTTTTCAAATTGTATTTCAATAATTTTATGAAAAGTAAGAAAGATATTATGAAAGTTTGACTTACATTTGAGGGGATAGAGCCAAGTGAATCTAGTACAATCATAAAAAAAATAACATAGTATTTAAACCCTTGCCAGGAAGCAATTGGTGCTGGAAGCCATAAATCACAATGAATCTTTTCAAATGGAAGTTGTGTAATTTTATCATACAATCCAAAAGACAGTATACAACTTTTTCCCATTTGACATCTTACACATACACTAGATGTCTTCTTCCAATGATCAATATGTAAAACATGATTTTTATTTAAAACATTCAATGACTTTGCTTGAGGATGCCCCAAACGTTGGTGCCATACTTCATTACTGCCTTTTTCTTGGCACATGACAGTTAAAGCTTCTTTATGTCCATCTTCAATGGTGTAAAGAGACCCCTTTTTAATTCCTTTGGCCAAAACCTATTGAGTTCTCTTATCCTTAACAACAAATCCATCATTAGAAAACTCCAATAAACATTCATTGTCCTCTAACAATTGACTAACTGAAATTATTATTTTTTTAATTTCAGGCACCATTAGAACATCTTTCAAAGTTAAGTTTTTATTGAGTTGTTTATTTACAACATGAGTAATGTCTAGTTGAGAACCATCTACAACAACAACTCTATCCATACCATTATAAGGTATTAGAGTATAAAAATTACATGTTGAGTTAGTCATGTGGGATGTTGCTCCTAAGTCTACATAGAGGTCATTGTCACTTGGTGGCTGGTAGTCCACAGAAGTCATAGATGTCTGTGACTGAGATGGGTATGAGTAGTCCTAACGATAGAAACTTGTTAGAGCATTATGGTTGGTCCTTCCACAGATTTTACAAGGTCCAGTAGGTTGTACCTCCTTCACAACTTTCTTGGTATCTTGTCTCATAAGTGGACTAATTTGTTCACTATGTGGGACCACTCCCCCTGAAGCATAAGGTACTGCTTCCTGATTTCTTGGTTGTACTTGTGGACCATATGCAACAGGCCTAAAGCCTCTGCCACGGGGGTTAAAGTGACAAAATTTACGATGTTGTCCACCATATATACCTCTGCCCCTTATTGTTCAATAGTGACCTCAGTCGTAACTCAGAACATGTGCACGTACATCAGTATATTCCATGGAGTGATCAATTTGAGTTGGTGATGAAGAGTTATTTTGCAGTAGATACTTTCTCTTTAATATCAAAACCTTTTAGAGATGAAATTAATTGGGAAAAAGTGGTATATGGAGGCTTACCAAGCATGATAGTTCTGAAGCTTTGATATTTTGGTCCTAGTCCTCTTGCAAAATTAAAACGTGTATAGCGTATATAAATGTTCACTCTCCGGCGTAGGAAATTAATATACATAACCAAAGTATAGCATGTAATTCTAGAATAAATAAAGCTAAAACTTCATAATAGTGATATAAGATAACTCGGTGTTTGCTCTAAATTAACATCAATGTACAAAAATAGTTATCATTGAAAAATGCATGAAACTTAATAGTAATATATATTGAATACCTGAAAAAATAAAAACAAGTAATTACCTTCCCATAATCAATCATATCAGAAAACATAAGTTATTTTTCTTTTTCATTATTAAACATGTAATTTTAAATAAAAACGTAAAAAAGATATTTAAATTGAAAAAAACCTAGTTTTTGCAACTGACCTTCAATCTTTATGTATGTACCAAGATCGTGAAAAAATCCATGATCAAAAGAAAAAAATTCCCCATAAGCCCCTTGATCAAAAGCAACAGTCGTAAATAAAAGCAAAACAAATAGGTTAAAACTTAACCAACTATTTTGAAGAAAATAAAAAATGAAGAATTAGATCAAAGATGAAATCATTTGATTACCTCTCATGTTATGAGATTTCTCCTTAAAATATGAAAAGAGAAAGGTGATAAAATAAATTAATTTAGAATAACCTTAACATTCCCGGCTTCTTTAACGGCAATGGTGATATTCCTTCATTCGCTAACTGAATGTGACCCACCGTCGATATCACTCCATCCACTTGCTTTATTGCCTTCACCAAGCTCTCATGATCGTGCATATCTCCCTGATTGAACAACATATTCAAATAATTATTTATATGTTTATGTACACAAAATATACAAACATCTCGATATAAATATGTATATGTAAGGACACAAATTTCCAATTGAGTCCATATATTATTTTGGCTCAATTCCGGACAAAAACATTTATTCATAGGATTGAATTTAATTTTAATATTCTCAAGCCTATGAAGAGTTTGTTGAAAACATAGCGGCAATGAGTATAAAGCTTCATCAATATGCCGGTTTGCGTTCTTCGTTTCTACATCACCAACTATGGTTCCATGATCCTAAGGTATGAATGCAATATTATATATATAGGAGCTTGGAACAAGTTTAATTGGGTGTTAGGTTTAATTAAAACTGTGTTTTATTTTCAGAAAGAATTAATTAAAACTTTAAAATAAGTTTATAAAGTTTTCTGGGCTAAAATCGAATATTCCAAAGTTTCTGGAAGCTCGTTCGATATGTCGTTCAAATGAGATTGTCGTTTGAACCAGATGTCGTTCGAACGAGATTGCCAACGACTTACCATTAAGGGATACTGGAACTTCGTTCGAAATGTCGTTCGAACGAGATTGTCATTCTAACGAGATTTCCAACGAGTTTCTAACGAGTTCATACTGGAACTTCGTTAGAAGACTCGTTCGAATGGGAATGTCGTTCGAACGAAATGTCGTTCGAACGAGATGACAGGAGGGAACAGTTTTTGGCAGTTTTAAGCAATTTTTCACTCACTTCCCCACTTGTTTCTTAACCAACTTTTCATAGAATAACTATGTGCGGGAATCACTTTTGATTAGAAATCTTTTTCACATCCTACTAACTCCAAGAGAGTGTTTTGAGAGTAAAATCAAAGAGGGAAAAAGATCATGTTTTGAGTGAGTTTTTATCAAAGAGAAAAATATACACCACTCAAGTTTACGCCCAAATTAGTTTCTTCCAAGTTCCCATATTCTTATATCTTGCTTGGAGTTTGGCACCGGGTTCATTTCTTCCGTTCAAAGAGAAGTTTCGAGTTTTTTTCTACATCCCATAAAGAAAGAAGTAGAGTTTTGTTACGACATTATCCACTTGGAGAAAGGCTCCTTGCTTGGGTGACGGTGACCATATAAAGTCCGATCGGTGGATTTCGAGACTGCGGTGGAGCTCCAAGGTTATCTGCTAGGAAGAGGTATCTACAAGAAGAAGCGTCGAGGCTTGAAAGGGATCGAGTCTTGTGTTGTAAGCCTTTCTGTCTTGTATTTGTAAATTCCGTACTTAGTGGATTTGTGGCTAGGGCCTTCCAAGGTTGTTTCCCATCTTGGGTTTTCCTCCTACATGGAGGCGTAGTGTATTGATTGTTTATTTTATCTTTTGCAAAATCACCTAGAACACATGCTTAGGTAAAAAGACAAAAATCGATTTAATTTAATCTCTACGTGTCTAATTTCGGTAATGTGTTGTTAATTTGGTTTGAGTGAAAATGATTTTAATGCGTTATTTTAATTTAACTCGGTTTAATTTTAATTTGTTTAAGAAAATTAAAATTTGGTAATTCGTTTGTTTGTGAACCATTACACTTCTTTACGCTTCCGCATCTTGATATATATATAAAAGGAAATAATATTTTAATTGAGAAAATTAAAAATCGGGGGCCAAACGCACCTTCAGATTGGTATCAGAGCCATAGCGATAAATTATTTCGTTAAAGATCCTCTAAATAATTTTTGGCTAAAATGGAATTTTCCCCATTTTCTATTTTCGATGGTTCTAACTACGCGTATTGGAAAGCGCAAATGAAATCGGCACTAAAATCTATCGACGAGAGAGTTTGGATGTCTGTTGTTAATGGGTGGTCCCCACCAAGTCACTTAGTTGAAAATGAACATGTTCCCAAACTGGCCGATAGATGGACTGAAAATGAGTTTAAACTTTCTAATTTTAATTCTCGTGATTTGAATGCCTTGTTTAGCACTGTCACACCGGATGAATTCCGACGTATTATGACGTGTGAAACCGCTAAAGAAGCTTGGGACATTTTACAGCTAACTCATGAAGGAACTAGTGTCGTTAAAGCTTCGAAACTCCAAAACCTCACCACTCAATTTGAAACTATCAAAATGAACGATAATGAAACTTTTGATGAATTTTATGCTAGACTTTCTGATATTGTCAATTCATCTTTTAATTTGGGAGAGAAAATACCCAACAACCGAGTTGTAAAGAAAATTTTAAGGTCCCTACCCGATAGATTTATTCCAAAAGTGATCGTTTTAAATTATTTACCATCTTTAGCCTCTATGAAATTAGAAGAGCGTGTAGGTGATTTACAAACCTATGAACTAGATATGTTTCCCTCTAAAATTGAAAAGGGCGTTGCTTTGAAAGCCCGTAAAGAGGTCAAACAAGCAGTAGAGAGCGAGAGTGATAGTGACTCGGATGACATGGATTTGTTTGCTCGTAAGTTTAGAAAATTTCTTAATTTAACAAAGATAAATTCAAAAATAATTTTAAGAAATTTGAAACTTCTAAGCGTGACAAAGCCGAGAAGATCTCCAAAGCCGAGATGATCTCTAAAGTCGAGAAGATCCCTAAACCTATTAATGAAAATTTAAATAGGGACGAGTCTAATACGTGTTTTGGTTGTGAGGGTTATGGCCATAGGGCTTCTGAGTGCCCCACTAAACTAAGGAAAGAGGGTAAATGACCCATTGCATATAATGCGACCCTTAGTGATAATGATAAGGAAGAGGGACCCGATTCCCCCACTAAGCCAAATTTTGCGGCTTTTATGGCTAGTCATGTGAGTGATAGTGAGAACTCATCGATTGATGAAACGTTAACACATGACACTTTCAAGGTCATTGTTTATGATTCTCTTTTTTTTTTTTATGATAGTGAGAGTGGAGAAGAAAGAGAGAGTGAAAATGAAGAAGAGGTTAATGTGAGTGAACTTCAAAATGCTTTTCAAGAACTTTATAAAGAATCTATTAAATTAAAAAGAGCTAATTTGAAGTTAGAAGCTAGTTTAAAAGAGCGTTTCAAGGTCATTGATGATAGCATGTTGGTAGAAGACCTTAAGACACGTGAGAGGACTCTTCAAGAGAAGCTTGAATATATAGAAGGCGAGAGATATAGCCTTAGGGGTTTAATAGAATCCTTGAAAAAAGGAGCTTCTTGCTTTTGAAGAGCGAAATGTTTCATTAGAGTCTAACATTTTAGAATTGAAAAATAAATTAAAAGACTCTAGTAATGTCAAATTTGATTTGAAGTGTCGATCGGAAAAATTAGATAAAATATTAGGAACGGTCCAAATTAAAAATGACACTTGTGGTTTAGGCTTCAATACTTGTAATGAATCTACTCATAAAGCCAAAACCAATATTTTAGGAGAAACTACTAGGAAAGTCTTTCGAGATCATTTCTTAACTACCAAATTTCGACGTAATTTTACTTGTACTCATTGTGGTCGAAAAGGTCATCTTAGGAAATTTTGTTTTGATCTTAAACGAATTCCTAGAAAATCTCATCGTAAAGTAACCACGGTAGTTAAAGTTCCTACACCCCAAGATAGTCATTCTTCATTAATTTGGGTTAGGAAATCCGACTTGGTTGCCTTGCAAAATAGGGTTTTTGATTCTCATCTACTTTCACATGCTTCCTCCCTTTCTAAATCTAAAGGATGAATGTGTTAGTGTTTGCATACTTTAGCTTTTGCACTTCATGCTATATTCACTTGTTAAATGTATGCTTGTTTAATCATTTTCTAGTCTATGCTCCATGCTTATCACGTGCTATAATTATGATTTTTTTTTATTTTGTATTATATTTCCTTCATTTTGTTTGCATCAAATGAAAAATACAAAAATATTTTTGTTTATCATTTGGATCTTATCTCTTAGTAATTTAAGCTTAATGAAAAATTCAAATGATTTTTGGTTTGTCTTTTGAGTATATAATTTTACTTTTGGTTATAAATGTCAAAAACTCAAAAAGATTTTATTTTGTGTGTATTTTGGTTTGACACACTTTAAGTGGCATATACTTGTGTTTGAATCCCTTCTTTAACGCTCTCATGTGGCTAGAAATTTTGGTTTAGATTGTCTATCCTTATTATGTTCTTTACCATATTTTATAGAGTAGTTGGATTTTGTATTGTTTAAATGGATTCTATTTTTATATTCCTCTATTCCCACATGCACTAGCTCCTTTGAATTTTTAACTTCATATGTATATTTGAGCTATGTGAGGTGTTCCCCTTCCAATCTTTTCATTTACATATTTGTGACTTAGGAGGACTAGTGCATGTCAAAATCCGTTGCACGTGAGATTTGTGTGAAAAATGAAAACATGATAAATATAAATGTGCACGGGGAAGGGCTCCGAAAGGACTAAGTGATCCTTGCAATTGTAAGCCACCGTTTTGAATGGACCTAAAAGAAATACATGGTTCAAAGGACTAAAAACAGAAAATATGGCATTAAAAGAAAAATAATTGCCAAGGCCCAAGTTTGATTGATATATTCATTCAAAAATAATATATGCTTATTGAGGGAGATTGGATGGTATATCAATGGTTTGCACAATGTCCGTTTATCCTAGTTGCGTATCTCATGTCATGACTCTACTGGTTTGTAGAATCATCAATATGCTAGGCTTGTATGCATTATGTATGTTTGTTCATTGAGTTCTATTTATATTGTCACATGAGGTTATATTCAAATGTGATGAAGTTTGAAATCACTCGAGAACTCCGTGAACATGTTTTAAGTGATTGGGTCTAAATTTAATCGTTTCTAGTTCACACCCCCAACACTTCCGTTTCCATATGACACATTTTTGCCATACGAGTGTGCAAACTTATTGTATTTTGTGTCATGTGTGTGTTTATATATATATATATATATATATATATATATATATATATATATATATATGTGCGTGTGCATTATTGATATATTTCTAGTACATACATATATGATATTTTGTTTTGCCTTTGCCTTTGCCTTGCTTTCTAGTCCTTCTATGCTTATATTTTAGTTTTGGTATCACTTTAAGCTTCAACATGGTTTTATATTTGATCTTTATCCTTTGCCTATTTCTGAACAAAAAGGGGAGAATGATAGGGGGAGAAATGGTATCTTATCCTATTATAATCTTATCTATGTTTAGGAGATTTAACTTAGGGGGAGTAGCTAACTTCTTGGGTTGATCTTTTTTGATAGGGTTGACCTTTTTTATAAAGGGGAGAATTAATTTTGGAGAGTATTTATTTTCATTGCTTTAAATACTTTGATATTCCCTATGCATTTGATGAGTTTGCTTAAGTGTGCAGGAATTCTTCTAAAGCGACATCTTTCAATGGCAAAGCGTTTGATCCTTGAGTTGAGTAAAGTTTGGGTGGGTTATGTTTTGAGTCTACTGAGCTTGACGGCCCTTTAGGATTTTTTGTTTGGTTTTTGTCCCGGAATAGCCAAAGGGGGAGATTTGTAAGGACACAAATTTTCAATTGAGTCCATATATTGTTTTGGCTCAATTCCGGACAAAAACATTTATTCATAAGATTGTATTTAATTATAATATTCTCAAGCCTATGAAGAGTTTGTTGAAAACGTAGCGGCAAAGAGTATAAAGCTTCATCAATATGCCAGTTTGCGTGCCTCGTTTCTACGTCATCAACTATGATTCCATGCTCCCAAGGTATGAATGCAATATTAAATATATAGGAGCTTGGAACAAGTTTAATTGGGTGTTAGGTTTAATTAAAACTGTGTTTTATTTTCAGAAAGAATTAATTAAAACTTTAAAATAAGTTTACAAAGTTTTCTGGGCTAAAATCGAATATTCCAAAGTTTTAGGTAGCTCGTTCGATATGTCGTTCGAACCAGATGTCGTTCGAACGAGATTGACAACGACTTCCCATTAAGGCATACTGGAACTTCGTTCGAAATGTCGTTCGAACGATATTGTCGTTCTAACGAGATTTCCAACGAGTTTCTAACGAGTTCATACTGGAACTTCATTAGAAGACTCGTTCGAACGAAATGTCGTTCGAACGAGATGTCAGGCGGGAACAGTTTTTGGCAGTTTTAAGCAGTTTTTCACCCACTTCCCCACTTGTTTATTAACCAACTTTTCACAGCATAACTAAGTGCGGGAATAACTTTTGATTAGCAATCTTTTTCATATCCAACTAACTCCAAGAGAGTATTTTGAGAGTAAAATCAAAGAGGGAAAAATATCATGTTTTGAGCGAGTTTTTATCAAAGAGAAAAATATACAGCACTCAAGTTTACACCCAAATTAGTTTCTTCCAAGTTCCCATATTCATATATCTTACTTGGAGTTTGGCACCGGGTTCATTTCTTCCGTTCAAAGAGAAGTAGTGGATTTTCTTCTACATCCCATAAAGAAAGAAGTAGAGTTTTGTTACGGCATTACCCACTTGGAGAAAGGCTCCTTGCTCGGGTGACGGTGACCATATAAAGTCCGATCGGTGGATTTCGAGACCGCGGTGGAGCTCCAAGGTTATCCGCTAGGAAGAGGTATTTACAAGAAGAAGCGTCGAGGCTTGAGAGGGATCGAGTCGTGTGTTGTAAGCCTTTCTGTCTTGTATTTGTAAATTCCGTACTTAGTGGATTTGTGGCTAGGGCCGTCCGAGATTGTTTCCCATCTTGGGTTTTTTCTCGTACATCACTGCGTAGTGGATTGATTGTTTATTTTATCTTTTACAAAATCACCTAGAACACATGCTTAGGTAAAAAGATAAAAATTGGTTTAATTTAATCTCTACGTGTTTAATTTGGGTAATGTGTAGTTAACTTGGTTTTAGCGAAAATGATTTTAATGAGTTAATTTAATTTCACTCGGTTAATTTTTAATTTGTTTAAGAAAATTAAAATTTGGTAATTCGTTTGTTTGTGAACCATTACACTTCTTTACGCTTACGCATCTTGATATATATATATATATATAAGGAAATAAAATTTTAATTGAGAAAATTAAAAATCGGGGGCCAAACGCACCTTCAGTCTATATTGACATAATCATACACATATGTAAATGAGAGTAACACCGAAGATTTTGAATGTCTTGATGAGTTTCGCTTTAACAGGGTTAGAAAGTGTGGTCTCTCTAATCAAAGCGAAGGTGAGGTGGCCAGCATTGACGCTGCTAGGACTATGAATTCGCCCATGTACCCACTTCCTCTGATCGTTACTATATTTCTTTTCCCACCCATTTTTTTATTCTCCGAAGCCTATAAGTTTTTACCACCAAGAATTTAAAGGAGTTATCTCAGCAAATTTGACCTCCTTTGATCCAAAACTGAATGACTTCCACGGAGTGAAGGTCCTGTCGCATGCATACCTTGATGATGGGATCCGAATGATTTAGTAGACCTGATACAGGAATAAACCAAGCACTATAAGTCGACTATATGCGCCCCCTTATATTGGGATGAGGAAAGGGTAGTAGACTGAGAACGCTTTGGTTTCGGAGATTTGCTGAATGATAGCTACTACAAAGAGGATGGATTGAAAGCATTTTATCATTAATGAAAATTTATACCTCCAATACTACTACTTTAGAGATATAAAATAGATTTCAATACAATAGTCCAAGATATTTAACCTAATTTCTTACGGATTTGTTTTAGAATAATTGCATAACCTATTTCACCATGTCCTCTTAAAACTTCAGTTTCAATAATTACTCCATAATATTTTCACTTTATTTTAGAAAAACTGGTATTTCTTCTTTAGGTATACCAAAAATAATAAAATGCATCTTTCTAACAACATGCTTTGAAAAAATATACTAAAAGAATTAATACCTCATTTTCTGTTTTTGGATTTTTAAAATTCTTTATTTTATTCCATTGCTTCCTAGAAGAACATATTTGTAATAAAATCCGATTTTGTACTTTTACCTCTATAAACATTAAAATTTCATTTTCGTAAAAAAAATCATTATTTAGTTTTAATAAGCTGAAATTTTATTGAAGTATCCTTACTCTTATATCTTCATTTACATTAAAACCTACTTATGTAAAAGATCAAATTTTCTCTTCATAACAATGAAAACGTTTTTTCACAATACATTTCCCATCTTTCGACTTATAACATGTTTTTTAAAAACAATTAGTTTTATCCCGATAAACATATTTTTCTTTAAAAATATTCTTAACCTTTATGAAGGAAAATCTTCATTTTCCATAAGAAAAATTAAAAAAGTTTCCTTATGGGTTATACCCCTAGCATAATGAATCTCGTATTTCAGTGGATCTCTTTAGATTTTTTCTTTCTTCATGAATTTAGATTTTTTTTTAATTACAATAATTGTCACTATCTACTTCTAGTACTTCCTATTTTGATTCAATTTCCTTTCATTCTCTATTAAAATTTTGTTTTCAATAAAATAATAACTCTTCTCTTATCACGTCTTATAATTGGTGTTTTAGATAAACTAATAATTAATCTATTTCACTCAATTCCTTTTAAAGCCGAACTAACTTGACTCCTTCCTACTGAAACTTAAAATATAGAAAATTGTCTACTTTTTCCTTGCATTTTCATTTGGAACGTTCCAATTATTTCGTTATTATATTATCTTTAATCTCATAACCTTCATTTTTCTTTAAAAAAAATCATTAATCATTTATCCCGATTTCTAATTAAAACGGCCTTTTGGTGGTAATTTCATACATGTAATGGTATACGATACGCACTAGCCAAATAAGAATTATAATGACAATAAATAATGACATCACATATAAAACACAATATGCATGTAGTTTAGCATTGGACCTACTTCCACAGTACGCTGGAGTTTGTTCTTTATTGCTCAAGAACTCATGTTGGCAGAGTGTTAGTACCATACAGCATTACAATGGTGCATGCCCCATTATTATGGGGCCATTTTACATTTAAAAGTCGGCTTAGCAGAATCCTAAGCCCCATTAATAGATATCCAGAATAGTTTAGACTTATCATTGATCAAGATCAATGGCTATAAGGGATTCAGTTAAAGATTCTTCTCTTACTTTGAGTCTTTGTTAATCATAGGCGCATATGGCCAAGCACGTGCCACTGCTATTCCTGGCCCCACACTACCTTTTCACCTCATATTTAACAAAATGTTTTGAGGTTAAAATTTTCTTTTACTCGATATATATTTATTCTTTAAATGATTGTATTTAATATTTATCCTTCTTTTCTCATATTTTCTTCAAATCTTATTCTGACAGAATAAAGGCTTTCTCCCTTTCAGTAATTTCCAATTAATTAATTTTTTATGGAGAAAATACTTAAGCATTTTTCCTCCATTTCAATTTAAACAACCTTCTTTAATATAACATATATGAAATCCTGTGTTTCCTTTTAATTAAAACGTTTGTTTTAGTAAATATTATTGTGCACTATTTCCGTTAAATCCGGTCAGGCTTCTTAATCACCAAAAACCTTTTACTCTTTTGACCTCATATTTTATTACAACCATTTTCCATTAAAAGAAGTTGTGCACCCAGTTTAGTTTTATTTGGATATAAAATTATTTTCAACATACCACCATACTTGTTCCTTTCCGTGTTTTCTTATGAATGTTTATTTTTTAATACAAATTCCTTGATTTTTTCATCATTTCCAATCCAAACTTCTTTTTCAATAGAGACTTATAATCTTTACTAACCTTGTTTGTCAAAATTTCCTAGGAAGGTCCATTTCTTCTTTCTTTGAAATATTCAACTTGTACTATTCCTTAAATGCATTTGTTCCTACGGTGATACAATATCTACATAGTTTTACAACATCCAAAATAAAAAAGAAAAATAATTGATAAGTAATTTCATATCTCAAAATACCTACACTTATGTTGTTTATGTTTTAGTTTTATCCTAATACCTACGGTGTAATTGTACAAAGATATAACAACCATACAGCATAAAAATATCCCTACCAATATTTTATTTTATTTTGGAGATTGCTTAACGATTTTCGCCCATTTGTACCTACACTTCGCCAGTCGGGTGTGAGATGGCCATCAAGTTGTTCTTGTTGTGCTACTCCATCTTTTTAAAACTGAGAATAATATTTTTTTCTGCAGGTGACATTGCATATATATCCTAGGCATATTTCAACAAATGTTAGGGATTATATATCATAATTATTATTTGAGAAAAAAAATAATAACTTGGTTGTGTCAAAATAATTCAATAGGGAAAATGTGTTTACCTTTTGTTTTGCCTTCTTTTATTTGGAATTTATGCAATGAAAGAAATATATTAGGAATTGTTGTGGCTATGCTGTACGGACTGTGTTAGATATTCAAGTGGAGTTTTTCAGTCAATTTTTGGTAGTTAGTTTGCTCAAATTCCAAAGATACCACAGTATCAAAATATCACTATAGGGTGGACAACTTGTTAGTAAAATAGTTAAAGTTATGTTATGATTCCCATTGTTTCTTATTGTTTTCCATAGTGATATAATGTTGAATCAAGCTTTTAGCCTTCCTGTTCTCTTTGGAAGATCCTAAATCAGACAACACTCCCTCTTCTCAAATGTCTCGGAATTGGATACCAATATTGCTTTGTCAAAAAATTCTACCAAGGTTGTTTATTTGAATATAATTCAATTATAGATTATCCCTTTCCTATTTTGCACAGTGAAAATTATTTAGGTAATTTATATCGTGTATGATTTAATCTAGATATTTCTAAGAAGTTAGTCTCGTTACGTAATTATTTCAAAAGTAAAGTTCAATAACCCCCTAAAATATAATATTAATGATATGAGTAATTTATTTATTTAGTTGTTTCATAAACGGAGTTAATAATGTTATGTACATTTTTATCACATAATTTGATATCATTTTAGTAAATGCTGATATATATATTGCAAATTTCCCATATACATACATACATACATACATACATATATATATATATATATATATATATATATATATATATATATATATAATTTTTTTTTCTTCCGTTTCTAGTAATATGTAACACCATATGGTGTAAGTATTGCATTTGTAATGAAAAAAAGACACTTTGAGTTATAAAGAAATTAATATATGATGAAAATGGCATATTCATGTGTCGGAAACTATATAAATTTAACCAATCAAAAGAAAATAATGTCAATTTTTTCCTGAAATCTTATTAACGAATTAAGAAATGTAGCAAAACCCCTCATGTGGCTTACAAATAAGAGGAGCGGGCATTACAAACTTACCTTCTATAGGTTAAAAAAATGAATTCCAGATGTATCTTTATAAGTAGATAGATGAGGGTCACACACCCAGGCTGTGGGACGTGAACTCCAAACCACTTTACTTAAAGCTGATCATCACCAATATCTCATCTTATATAATGGATAAATTTTATACATTTAAAATTTCAGAATTTAAGGTTGTATGTCTATAATGGTATATTTACGTTCATTATGAACTAATGTTTAAGAAATACATGAATACATTGTTTTTTTTTGCAAGAAACTTTTATTTATTTTTATTAAAAAGGAAGAAGAACATCCCTTCTTCGGCAACTTTCAATTATGAACAAGCTATTGAAAAATCATCAATGAAAGAAGATAAAAGGGCTAGCTTTGAAAATAATCTTAATCTCATCATGGATATCCCTAATAATATGGCTAGCTACCATCTTATTCCCTTCAAAAACACTTTTATTCCTAGCACACCATAATTTCCAACAAACTAGAGTAGGAATCATTCTACACAAAATTGCACATATGGAATTTCCTCATTGATTCTTTAGAAAGGTAGACAAAAAAATAAATACTAAACCTCTATATTATAAAGCGAAGATAAGGAACATTGATATAAAATTTCATACAGTATTACGTTTAGAATAAAATATGCTAAGAATACAAAAAAATTGAATTTTTATATGCAACAACGCAAAGTAGTAGTCGGGGCAGGAACTTCCTCCAATGAGATTTTGGAAAAATTTATTGAGCTCCTTTCATTTATGGTTTAAGGAGAACTAGCCAACTACGATTTCTCATTTTGTAAGTATTTTTGGGGAGTTCAAAGGAGGGGACTAATTGTATATTTTTACTTACAGTTTGTCATTACCCTTTACTGTTCTTCCTACTTTGTATACTTACTGTATATGTGTTTCCAGCCCCCTTAGGCGGTTATGTATATATGATTGATCTTTACTATTAAAAAATCAGAAGTCTACATAGTGTAATTCAATACACAAGAAAATAACATAAAATACACGAAAAATACAAGACACAAATAATGCTGAAGGACAAAGTTAAACATAATTAAAGCAAAACCATACCTCTCGTGAAATTAAACGGTGGGAATTCGTGTGGAAAATAGTAGGTAAGTATTTTTATTTTCTTTTACACCCTTAAGTTATGAACAATTTACATTTATACACCCACCCAATGTTGTCTTAAAAGGGTGAGATGGATAGTTGGGCTTTTGAAAGGATTTACTTTCGGATAGTATATATATCAACCCAGTCCACTTTGGTTCAGAATACCTCGGTCGCTTTTCCTCCATTCTCGGAACTAACTACCAGTAACAGTATTTCAATTTCAAACTCCAACACCTGATCTTCCTAACTGATATCCATGTATACCTATATATACCCAGTTAGTTTGTTTATAAAGATATAGAGAAGAAACAATATTCCTTTCATTAGTTCTCATCTTTTATCAGTTTACAGTACATTATATACTTACTGTTTGTCATGAGATCAGAGCCTAATATGGCCAATGATGATTCTAACATCTCCCCAAACTCTCCTGCAGAATTTTCTTCACCCCAATCTCTTATCAATCCCACCAACTCTCATCATTTTGTCTCTATCAAACTAGATAATAAAAATTATCTACAGTGGAAGACCCAAATGGATCCATTCTTATATGGCCAGAACCTCTTTCAATAGGTTGATGGCAGTTATCCTTGTCCTCCAGATACTACACTATCTACTACATGGATTCAATAAGACAAACTAATTATGAGCATGCTTATTTGCTCTCTCTCTCTCTCTCTCTCTCTCTCTCTCTCTCTCTCTCTCTCTCTCCGAAAATGATACCACTAGTAGTCGACCTTCAAACTTCTCATCAAATCTAGACAACTCTTGCATAAGCCCTTGCCTCTCCATCAGACTCTCGCATACTCAATCTGCATTTATATCTACATCGTCTCACTCAAGGAGATGACTCAACCTCAACTTTTCTTCACAAAGATAAAGCTATTTCCGATGAACTCAATGCAGTTGGACACCCTCTCTCTATGGAATAATTCAATATTCATGTTTTCAAAGGCCTCCAATAAGATTTCAAGGATCTTATCACCTCACTCACTACCCATGCTAAGCCAGTTACATTTTCTGAATTGCACTCACTCCTCCTAAGTCATGAATTTCTTCATGATGAAAAACTTTCATCCCTCTCTATTACTACCACACCCTCACCAAATACTCTTAGTGCCCATGTTACTACACATACCACACCAACTGCTTTCACCCAATCACACACTCATTCCCATCCACAAACCTAAAACCATCAATCCAATCATGGCCGCAAATTCCATGGACGTGGTTGTGGTCGCGATCGTGGTAGATTTTCTTCCTTTCGCAACCCATCCTTTTCTCATGACTATCATCCTCGATATCAATAATGTTCAGTACCTAACCACACTGCCCCAACTTGTCCCATCCGGTTCACTCCTAACCCAACTTATCCCACTGCACATTTTACCTACACCCCTTCTTCTCAACCCGATATTCTCCCTACTCATCCCTCACCTATAACAAGCTGTTTCTTCGATACTGGGAAACTCATCATGTCACCCCTAATTTTTCTGATCTCACTCATCCCACCGAATACAATGGAGGCGATACTCTTCATATTGGCAATGGCAAAGCTTTAGCAATCTCCCATAGTGGCACTAGCTCTCTTTCATCTCTTAAGCTTCCTCTTAAGATTAATAATATTTTATATGTACCTTATATTTCTAAATCTCTTATTTCTGTTCAAAAATTCACTCGTGATAATGATGCATTTTTTGAATTTCACCCTAATTTTTGTGTTGTGAAGGATCGTCGTACGAGGACACCTCTACTTTACGGCACCACTAGCGATAGTCTCTACACTCTTTCTCCTCCAAAGTCAACTACACAAGCTTTTCATACCATCAAAACATCTACCGAAATTTGGCATCATCGTCTCGGTCACCCTCATCAACTAACATTCACCTCTGTCCGTCAACAAAAATTGTCTATCGCACGTCAGATGTCTAAGTTGTCCTTACCAATGCGTGACAAGTCATCTACTTATATTTTACAATTAGTATTTAGTGATGTGTGAGACCCATATCCCACCCTATCTTATAATGGTCATAAGTATTTTGTAATATTTGTGCATCATTATTCCATTTTTATTTGGTTGTTTCCTATGACTAATAAATCTGATGTGCATGATATTTTTATTCAATTTCAGAAATTTGTTAAACGACAATTTAACAAAAAAATAAAAAATATTCAAACAGATTGGGGGGGGGGGGGGGGGAATTTCTCAAATTAGACATCCTTTTCAAAAATTGTGGTATTCATCATCGTTATTCTTGTCCGCACACACACAAAGAAGTAGGCTTTGTTGAATTCCGCAATCATCATATTAACGAAACACGTCTTGACTTAATGGCACATGCCTCCGTTCCCCCAAAATAGTGGCATTTTGCTTTTGAAACGACCACTTTTTTTATAAATCACCTTCCCACTCATACTCTCTCCAATCTCTCTCCCTTTCAACGTCTCTTTTCTACTACATCGGATTATAAATTCTTAAAATTTTTTGGGTGTCTTTGTTTTCCCTACATGCGTCCCTATAACGCGCATAAACTTGACTATTGTTCTCACCCTTGTGTCTTCTTTGGCTATACACCAAATCACTTCGGATATCGTTGATTGCACCTCCCTTCTAGTCACATCTATACAACACGACATATTCGTTTCGACGAACATAATTTTCCATTTCATCCCACTTACTCACCTACTGCTCCAACACCTTCTTTCCCATGGGGATCTCTATCAACTAAACTAACTCCTCTCGCTTCTCCAAATTCCCTCCCCATCCCAACGCCCTGCAGTATCTCACAACAGCCCTTAAACATTCTTTTACGTCCTCCACTGGCACTGTCATAGCCTCTGCTAGCTACACGAGCAGGTCTTGCCTTAACACAACCTATCTCTTCTCGTCCCATCTCACACGGACAACATCCCACTTCATTGTCTATTACACATGCCAATAATTTACCTCTACCTATTAAGTCTACCTTCATACATCCATCTGCTAAACACCAAACAACACCTCCAAATCGTGCATCACTGCCTCCCTCCTCCTCCACTCCCTATGGAATCTCCCTCGCACTGGACTTAGGACCCCTCCGTGTCCAACCAACTTCCCATCCAATGACTCTTCGACCTCATCCTTCTTCGTCATCAAAACCCAAACCCATAGCTCACAGTGTTTTATCTCCACTCTCGTGAGCCAACCTGTTTTACTGTTGCCAATAAAGACACTAAATGGCATCACGATATGAACGCTGAGATTAATGCACTTCTTCAAAATCACGCTTGGTCTCTTCTTCTCTACTCTCCTCACATGAATGTCATTGGCTGGAAATGGGTGCATAAAATTAAGCGAAAGCAGATGGCGCGGTTGAACGTTACAAAGCTTGCTTGCTCGCTAAAGGCTTTCATCAAGAATATGGCCTCGACTTCAATGAAACATTTAGTCCCGTTGTCAAAGCGACCACAATTCATACCATTCTTTCTATTGCCGTATCTAAAGTTTTTTCCATATCCCAACTCGATGTCAATAATGCATTTATTCATGGTTACCTCAATGAGACTGTATTCATGCAACAACCTCCTAGTTTTCAATACCCCACCAAATCCACTCATGTATGTCAACTTCATCGCTCCCTCTATGGTCTCAAACAGGCGCCACGGGTCTGGTTTCATCGTCTTACTCAATTTCTCACATCTCAAAACTTTACTAGATCCAAAATCGACACCTCTCTTTTTATTTATTCCGGCACCACCATTCTTTACCTTCTCATTTATGTGGAGGACATTCTCATTACCGAAAATTATCCTTCCTTAATTCAATCGCTTATTTCCACACTTGGTCGTGAATTCTCTCTTAAAAATCTTGGCCCTCTCCGTTACTTTCTCGGCAATGAAACAATTCCCACCTCTAACAGAATGTTACTATACCATCAATGCTATATTTTTTTATCTTTTTCAATGACATGGCATGTCTAACTACAAACCTCTCAGCACTCAATCTCTCACCAATCTCAAACTCTTAGTCACTGATGGCACCTTTGGATGATCCCACGCCTTATCACCAAGCCGTTGGTTCACTCCAATAACTTACTTTAACCCATCCTAATGTTTCATTTGCATTCAATAAAGCTTGTCAATTCATGCACTCCCGAACTTACACTCATTGGTCACTTGTCAAACGAATTCTTCGCTACCTCAAACACACCTCCACTTATGGTCTCCATCTCACTAAAAGTTCCCACCTTAACTTACAAGCCTTTACGGATTCAGATTGGGTTGGTTGTGTTGATGACTGAAAATCCACGAGTGGTTTTGCAATTTTTCTTAGCTCCAATCTTATTTCTTGGCAATCCAAGAAACAAAATACCGTTTCCCGCTCCTCCATCGAAGTCGAATACAAAGATCTTGCCGATGTCTTCGCTGAATTAATTTGGCTTCGCTCCTTATTAGGTGAACTTGGTCACCCTCCTCAAAAACCACATATTCTATGGTGTGACAATATTGGTGCCACGTATCTTTCCCTTAATCCATTTTTTCATACGTGCACTAAACATGTGATGATTCACTCTCAACCACCATCAACTTGCGGAGGGGTATCAACCCAGTCCATTTTGGATCAGAATACCTCGACCGCTTCTCCTCCATTCTGGGAACTGACTACCAGTAATAGCATTTCAATTTCAAACTACAACGTTTACTCTTCCTATTTGACAGGTTTAGTAACGACTAGGAATTGAATATCTCTTGTACAGCATAGCTGATATCCGTCTATACCTATATATACCCAGTTAGTTTGTTTACAAAGATATAGAGAAGAAACAATATTTCTTTCATTAGTTCTCATCTTTTATCAGTTTCCAGTACATTATATACCTACTGTTTGTCAATATATAACTACCTTATCTCTCAAGTATCCCTACAACAATTTCTTTCTTTATTTCATTCTTCAGAGCATTCAATTCTTACCTCAATTAAATGAAATCAGCCCAATATCCCTTCATTGATAACAGGGGTAGGTTCGAAGGACCTCCCTTCGCAGGTTCCATTGTAAATAAAATAAAAATAAAAATAAAAACTTTCAATTTTAGGTATCGTCTCTTTACATCCAGTAGTGACCCCGGTAGCTTTACTATTTTGGTGGATAGGATATTTAAACGGTAGCAACTCTCAAAGCACATCTCAATGGATGCAAGTTAAGCACCACACAAAATAATGAAATTTACCGTTTCACATGCATTTACATCGGGAGAGAGAAAAAATTAGAAAATATGTTTATACATATCATATGCATAGAATTATAAAAAATGAAAAAATAAATTAATATAATAATATCCATATGAAAGTAATAGATTCATAGAAAAAAATTATTATGCACAATAGGGTATGGGGTGAAAACAATCTAATAAAACACTAATGCAAACTTGGGGAAATCGTACATAAATAAGAAGTAACACCTATATAACTGTCATTCTCTCGTTTCTTGAATGGAATTATATTGTTTAACATTATTTCATCTTAAATGTATTATTGTTAGCAATGACAACCACCATTATACCCATCACAAAATAATGAAAGTCGTCCTATAGGTTGGTTAAATATTATAATTCTGACGCCACATGTTCGTTTTGAAGACTTCATAGGAACACTCAATCTATTGCTAGGTTATTCCAACAATGGACTTAATGCAATATGAGCAATCAGACCACCACCACAGGTGATGATTGGTGGTCGTAGAGGCATTTTCTAACTATGGAATCCCAACCATTAGAAAGGGTGGTAATAATGCAGGTTCTTGTGATGGGTTTTCAAATTCCACAAGGCCCAAAGTGGGGCCTCCATTCATATCGCCACCTCTTTTACCACTAGAAGCTCATTTCCAGTGTTATATATGGGGACACGAATTTGGGACATAAAAATGGATCTTTAGGCATATGAGGTCACATAATGGGAGGGAATGGAGGGTTTATTTTTCCCCCACCCACATTTAATCACGAGTAATTTGTTCATCTTCTTGTGCCATGGGCTGAGGAACCACCTTCAGGGGCAAAATGAGGAGACTGAAAATGATAATGACATTGTGAGGCCGAGTTATCGGGTAACATATTTAAATGACTCGCCTCTCCCAGTGGTGTAGGACTAAGATGAAATGTACTAATTATTTTATCTAATGGTGATTTTATGTTTAAAATTTCATTTATTCCTTTGTGAGGTATGTAGTGATAAAAGGTGGTTTTGTATTGTAGGGATTAATCTCGAAATATGTTATGCATAAAAATTCTATAAAAAAATAAAAAAAAAAACAAAAAGAAAGCAAGAGAAGATGTTACAAGTTTGTCTCCCCTGGTTGAACATACAATGAAGAAGAAACAAAGTCAAGATAGAATGTGTACTGATTCTTCACCATTATTTTCCCATATTAACAAAAAAAATCATCATAAAAGACTTGAGACACTGATTAACTTGTCTAATATTCCACTGTGGTGTCGGATTGATTTCTCCCATTGCATTAATTCCATTGTTCGAAGAATTTGGCAATTGATTGAGTTTCCTTGTGCAATCTTTAAAACAAATATTTGGCATTGGAATGGTAATATTTCCACCACTAGCAGGGAAACTTTCATTGTTTTGTGCTGGGGATGATGATGGTTGTCATTGCTGACAATGATACGTTAAAGATGAAATAATGTTAAACTATGTATTTACATTTAATAAATGAAAGAATTACAATTATTTAGTTTTTATTTCTCACTCGTATTTGATTCTCATATTTGTGTAGTTGTTGTATTAGATCATTTCCACTTCATACCCGATTGTTCATGGTAACTATTTGTGTATGAATATACTCCTACTTTCATATCTCAAGTGTGATATCATATTATTTTTTTTCATATATTATAATTCCATGCATATTATATATAAGCCAAGGGCAAACACATTTCAAAAGGTAAATTTCATTTTTTTATGGTATTTTTTTTGTAGATTTGAAAAAAACAAATTATATCTATTCTTATTACAAATAAACAAATTATGCATTCTTATTTCTTTTGTGTCCATTACACGTGTGGTATTTTAGGTGTACCCATGGAGACGTGTATGCCACCCTACCATATTTTTGAGAGATTTTACCACTTAGATATGTTATGCACTATCAGTTCTGGAGAAAGCGAGAGAGTACCCATAACGGATTGTTTTTAATTACATTTATATGGGAACTTTCAAAGGGAGTTCCCTCTAACCTACCCTATTATGAAACCCTTTGGGGTTATTTTCGTAAAGAACAAAAAAATTTGAGGCATGACTTTGCGTAAATTTACGTATAAATCCTTAATCAGATGTACATAGCATCTAGCACCTGAAGCTCCTTCAAAAACTCAAGAAATAGAGACAGCGACGAACCCGGCCTCTTCCTATACCAAGTAAGAATAAGGCTCAGAAAATTATATCGAATACTAGAGGGAGCAAGCTCGACCCCCTCAAAGCATCTCTTATTCCTCTCATGCCACATGGTCCAAAAAGTATAATGAGGGACCATCCTCCGGACCACCCGCGGGCCAACCCAACCCCAAGGGCTCCTCCATTTGGATGAACATTTTGTTATTGCAGTAGAGATATGAAACCCAAGAAGTGAAATTATGTCATCTTAGTATATATCATACAAAAAACCCATATGAAAATCATCGTTAATCTTATTGTACTTATCCCGAATGGTCACTCTGGTTGAAACAACACGTTCATTAGCAATTTATTAATGAAGGATCTACCTTTACTCTTATACCCACTCTTCAGATCCCAAGCTACTCTATCATAATTTCACAGTTTTATTTTACTCTTCAAGTTCCACGCTATGGTTCTTATTTCTTCTCATTGTTTGGAAAAGTTTGCTTATTTACACTTGAAATTCTTCACCTGTTTTATCCTTTATGAATGATATTTGTTATGTATTTCTACCATTTGTTACATATGGATAGATGGGTGTACATATATAAATATGTTATTTTATGTTACATATGTTTGTGGTTATGTGGCTATCTAGATGATGTGCTTTGTGTTTGTTCTCTGCATATATATATATATATATATAACAATGTTCTTGTGCGGACTATATATAACAATGTTCTTGTGCGGACTAGTCCACATTTTAAGAATGCAGACCGGACTATATATATATATATATATATATATATATATATATATATATATATAACAATGTTCTTGTGCGGACTAGTTCGCATTTTAAGAATGCAGACCGGACATGTGTCACCTAACGGTGCGCCTAGAAATTATTGCCTAAATTATAGGTACACTCTCTCTATTCTGGGCTCACAGCCAGGTCACACATATTCGGTCCGCATTCTTAAAATGCGGACTAGTCCGCATAAGAACTACAAAATGTGTATATATATATATACACACATTTTGTTGTTGTGCGAACCAGTCCGCATTTTTAGAGTGCGGACGGGACATGTGTTGCATGGCAGTGATCCTAGAAAAGAAAGATGCTTCATAATGTCGAAGCGAGGTCGTGGAGGTTGAAAAAGTTTCGAATATCCCTGGGTCTACCAGTGGCCCCTACTGTCAATTGTGCCGACAACACCGGTGCTAAGAATCTCTACATCATTTCAGTCAAGGGAATCAAGGGTAGACTCAACCGTTTGCCCTCGGCTTGTGTTGGCGATATTGTGATGGCCACTGTCAAGAAAGGAAAGCCAAATCTCAGGAAGAAGGTCATGCCAGTTGTCATTGTCCGCCAGCGCAAGCCTTGGCGCTGAAAGGACGGTGTCTTCGAAGATAATGCTGGTGTCATTGTGAATCCCAAGGGAGAAATGAAAGGATCCGCCATAACTGGGCCAATCGGGAAAGAATGTGTTGATCTGCTATAACTGGGCCAAGGATAGCTAGTGCTGCCAATGCTATTGTTTAGGAGTACACAATCCAAAGTTTTATGATGTCTGTGTATTGTTTGCTTTTTTCATCTGGGTGATTTGTTTGACGTTTGTATTGGCTATAGGTTTTTATTAAGTACTAAGTGTTTCATCTTTTTGTTCAAGACACTAAATATGACACTTGAGATTCAGAGCTTGAATACTTTACTAGGAAGGATCTTTTTCGCCTAAATATATATATATTATTTTCACGAACAAATGTGACTGTATTTTCCACAATAACAAATAAAAAACATTTTTCAACTAAGTAATCTGTCCGTAATTTTTATCCAACTAAATAAATTAGTTATTCACTCCATTTCTACTTAAGCATCTTTTGTAATAAAACCTCGATGTATTTAGCATCCTGCTAATAAACCATATATGCAGTAATAATTAATTACTTTTTCTTTTGTTATTAATATTTACTAGCATGTACCCCACGCGATGCGCATTCGTAGATTTATAGTACGACATTTTCAAAAGGAGAAATCAAACATCAATATACTCGCAAAAATAATTATTTCATTATCTGTAATTATCCTATGAATTCTCATGTAATTAGTATAACCGAAAGTTGATTTGGAAAATTTTATCGCATTCACTGTATTTTCTTAACAGGAACCCAAAACATAATTGTTATTCAAATTTGAAAATATCTTCGGTATTACAATCATCATATTGCGTTGTCAATCCTTGATCTATATTCCTTTGCTCCTGCAAATAAATGACATTTAATTTATAAATATATCGATATTCTGTAGAATGATGTAATATTTTTTAAAACAATATGTTTGAGCTTTATAGAATTAATGTTGAACCAAAAAAATGTGAAATTCAACCCTCATTAAACGTTAAAAACTTAGTAAACAGTTCATAGATTTTTTTCTTGTAATTTCATATAGTGTTATTAACATACATTACACTGTAATTTGGTTATAGCTCGCTAAGAAGTATGCTATAACTACAATTATTTAAAACAAAAAACCAATCCCAAACAATGTTTACCAAAATAAAAACAGTTTATCACAAAGAAACTATATCTTTTAAAAAATAAGTTTTTATAGAATATTTAAAAAAAATAGTTTTCAAAAAATAAAATCACTTTAGTGAAACATATCAGTTTTTAACAAAAAAAAGTTGTTTTAAAAGAATAAAAATAGTTTTTCAAAAAATGTTTTTTAACCAAGTGTATTAATACCAAAAACTTATCGTAACGAAATTTTCATATTTAGCAATGAAAAATGTACTAACGAATAACAAACTTACTATTGTTGTTTAGATTTTATGGCTTTAACCCATTACTAGTTTTTTATTTAGGCTTTACCACAAGTATGCCAATTAGTTATACTTTGGTACATTTTTCATTTTTTAATATCAAAAGTTCTCCACAATAAGTTTATAGTATTAATACTGTTTTTTATGTTGTAAAAAAAGTCTTTCAAATAATTATTTTTATTATTTTAAAACTGATTTTTTCGCTAATGTTTTTTTTTTCTTTCTAAAAACTGTTTTTTTTTTTAAATCTGATTTATTAAAGTATATTGTTTCTTTGTTATAAACTATTTTTATTTTGTCAAAAACTGTTTTATTTTCATTTTTTTTCTTAAAAATCTTTTTTTTCATTATAATGTTTTTTGGGTTAAAAACTGTTTAAATGTCACAAAATATCACTTCTCGTAGAGACGAAAAATGTTGCAAAGCCTACAAAATTCATAAAAATGTCCTAAAGTTTGATTACAAAAATTAGTATTGTGTTAAAGATAAAAATCAAATTAACAATAATGATAATAATAAAATCACATTTTATCTTAATGTGTAATATATATCTTACCTAAAATGATGTTAGGATTGTATTTTATCTTAGGATTGTATTTTTATCATTATATTTCCAAAATATAAAAAGGGAGTGAAGAAAAGTTAAGTGTGTGGGAATAATGACATATATTAACGAAAATCGTATGTTAAGTTGGATTGCCGTTTTTACATTCAATATTTTGTTTTCATTTCTAATGTGACAATCCACTTGTAGATTATGAAAATTTATGTACATGTTTCAAATTTACATTAAAAAAGTCATTTGGTATAATGAATCTTATTTTAATAAAAATCATTGAGTCTTAAAAAAGATTTAGGAAAGCTCGAAGACAACTATTTAACAAATCTAATGTAATTTCATTTGGTAATTACATTGAGCTAGAGTTAACGAAAAAAAATATATATTTGCTGAGTTGATTCCGTTCCAACAAAACAATTTGTTGGCCTTGAAAAACGGTTCTGGCTTCGAGTAGTTATTTGTCAACCTTTAGTTTTACTAGCTACCAGTGGCAAGTTAGAGAGTATTGTAATACCCCGTATTTTCGAAGACTTAAATAATTATGTGATTTATTATTATTGTGTGATTAATTAAATTAAAATGTGAGAATTAATTATTAATCCAGATTAAATTTGATTATTTAGTAGCGTGACGAGAAGTTAGTAATTATTAATATTACTGTGAGAATAAGTAATATGGAATGACGATTTTGTATAACTTGTCGTAAGAAAGAAATACGAAAGTTTTGGTATATTAAGTCGGGGACGCGTGTGTGAGTCGTGTCAGGACTAATTAAGTGGAATAAAAAGGTAAATTTATTTTAAGTAACCCGTATGATCATTTCGAGTGCGCTGTTGAGTCCGGAGGGGTCGAGATAGTGAGAAAACTCTACCCGGGTATTTTATTTGGACTCCGAGATATTTTTAGGCCAAGCCGGCACTCGGTAGGGGTAGTTTTGTAATTTGAATTTTTGAAGGAATTAAATGGAAGAAAATTAGAGATAAATTATCTCAGCTAATTGGGGACAATTAGGGTTAGGTTACACCAAAATGAAGAGAGCCACAGTGGGTGAGGGAGAACAAATTCCAAAGGAGGAGAAGTTATGTTCACCACCTTGTACAACCACCACCATCATCGTGTAGATCGGAACGTGAGGAAAGCATCCCTACCAATAACATCAATGGATCATACCTTCGAAATCGAGGCAAGTGTTTATTGCTTTCTTTCTTTAGAGATAATTATATTCATGTTAGTCTAATAAACCCATGTTATGAAAGTTAATTCGGGTGAAAATTGGAGAATTAATTTATGATTATGGCTTGATTGGTTTAGTAGTTTAATTCCTTCATGTATGTTGAGGTTTTATCACGAAATTGGAAATAAAATTGATGAACGAATTAGGGTTGGTCAGGTTCTTTAATTGAAAATTTGGAAACTACGGTTCTTATGAATTAATTTGGGGGTTTCATGTAATCTTGATGATTTAAGACGAATTAATGATCCAAAATGTTGTGAATGATATATAATATTTTTCTTATTGATTGGGATTGATAATGAGAATAGGGGATTAAACTATAGAGGTTTTTAGGCTTAAAAATGGAGGAAATCATAGGTATCTGGTGAAAGAGACGACACAGTGCAGGTCGCGCGATGTCGCACGTAATGGTCCGAACGAGATAGGAATATCGCGAGAAATGGTTCGAATGACAATGGAATGTCACGCAAAGTTTGGTTCCTGAGAGATTAATATCTCGCGTGATGTCGTTCATGCAATAACCTGATCTCGTTTGAACGATATCAGGTCTAGTACGAGTGACAGTTACATTTTTGGGAAATTGCACAATGGTCCAAATTAGTGTGGCACAATAATCTGAATGAGGAAATGATATTTTGGGAAAATCAGTACGTATAGGATTGTTAAGAAGTATATGAGGGTAAATACTTTAAATATATGGGAACGGGAAGCTTTCCTTGAAGATCGTGTGAGAGAGATAATCATAATTGTAAATGTGTCGAGAGTATTGAGTGATAAATACTTACGATATTAATTCTAATGATATGGAACTTATAAGAATAAAAGTTAGTGATTACGTTTGGGACTTCTTATGATTATGTATTAAGGATTTTGGGGTGACATATTATCCTTAGAAATATATTACGAGAGAGGGAATATCGTAACTTAAAATACGTTGATAGTGTTTTGTAATGAAGATACTACGTATGGAATATGACATTTTGTTGTGTATACCGTTTGATTGGATGGGTTGTGTGTATACCTATATTTGATATTATGTGTATGACATACCTAGATGCTTGCTATCACCGGGGGTGGGGGTGTTGTGTAGAGACAGTCTTATCCTGAGTGACCTTCGGGGGGAAATTTCACTTGTCTTTAGAACATAGAACTGTGAAGACTTATTTGTGAGTTGATAAGTCGCTAACTATGGGAGCGTAGGTATGTGCGTGACCCATAGGTATGTGAACTATGTTCGCCGCCAATATGTGTGATTTGTTGATATGGTTCATGGGATATTTCCGAACCGATAGTCCTTATTTGAGTACGAGATGTACCGGGACATGATTGCAGAGTATGCAATGCACTACAGGTATATCCTTGGGGTGCTGTGTTAGTATGTATATAATAGTTGTGGATATTTATATATACTTGTGTTATACTTATAATGTGATAATTGTAGGCCATTAAGATTGGGTTAATACATATATATAATAGTGAAAGATATATATGTATGCTTTTGTTATATCTAAAATGAGAGAATATCAAGTTATTAAGATAGTGAAATCTTCAGTAACGTAAATAGTGAATACTTGACTTTAGGGTGATAACAATCATTTTAAATTGTAAGCGTTGAGATCTAAAATCAGAATACTATTATGAGGGGTAATTATATGGATAAGTCTTTTACATAGTTAGAAGTGTGTCAGATGGCTCGGTTGGATTAGATGTACGTTAGGCGTGCACACAAGTCGAGAGGTGAGAATCTCATGTGAGAGTTCGAACTTACATGCATATAATACTTTATAAAACAAATATTTTTACACATCGGGATCTGACCCGTTTCTTGCATATCTTTCCTCTTTTTCTATATATATATATATATATATGTATTAGTACAGGTGCCCAGTCACAGGGACACCGGTTCTAGATATTTGGATGGTTTGCCAAGATACAGCTGTTGTGGAAGTTGCGGGTTACTTGAGATTATACGCTTCTCTCATTTCATTCAGTTCCTAGTTCATATATCTCAGTTAGGGCATGTGTCGCCCATTCTCATTAGCAGAGTATACTCAGTTTCCCTTGTAGATCTTCTCAGTTGGTTTGAGTATTTATTATGGTTTGGTTTGTAACTATGAACTGGAAGGTTTTATCCAGTCTTAATTATTCAGTATTTGATTCAGTCAGCATTTTATTCTTGTGTAGTGTTTATAATTACATGTTCCGAATTTTGAAATTAATTGGTTTAAAGTTAAATTGGAAAATGTTTTGACACTAGCTTAATTAAATGTTAGGTAATTAATTGGATTGAAGTTTTCGACAGTGATGCTAAGAATGAACCAACCGAACATTCTGTTATAAATTTTATAAAGGACTGATCACCCGATATTTAATTGGGTGGGGTGTCACAGGTGGTATCAGAGCATCAGGTTCTAGTGTCCTTTAGGATCTGTACAGCTTATTACGTTTCAGCTTAGCGTTCTTTGATGTAGAGCCTTATTCTAGGATTGTTGTATTCCACTACGTATGCGAATTGCGCTCTCCTGCGATTTAGTTTAGTGAAGTCAATTCATATGCAAGAGTGATTAGACTTCGTACTCTGAACAATATGGGATGACCAACGAAGGCCGTTAGCGGGACTACAGGTGGAGGAAAATAATTGGAAGTTGTGAAGCATTTGGGGAACGGTGATCGCGGTAGAAGTCACCAACACTAATTTCTAAGTATGATGGGCCAATGGAGGGAACTAATCCAAAGGATATAATGTAAAGTAGAGTGCAGTGACACTCGGAATTTTAAATTCACAAGAAATACTTTTCTAGCTCTCAGAACAGCAAAGAGTAAAATTAGTCAAATAAACCGATATATTGGGTGCAGATTGACCATTTAAAATTTTCCATCTTTTGGGTAGACAGAGATATGGAAGAGATGTTGAACTTATCACCAGTAGGTCAGGTAAGGATCGACCGTAAAGGATGAGTTAATTTTCTAAGTGAACTTTGTAACCGAAGTAGGAGTCACGAAAGAAAAGGGTCCGTAAGTTGAAAATGGACTTGTGGGTAGAATGCCCTAGCGCGAAAGGGAGGTGTTAATAAGGTGACTAGTGTCAACGTAATCAAAGTATATGTTTACTAGGGTATGTCAACGCCCCAGAAGAAAGGGAGCCAGTCGAGTTGTAATACCTAGCCGAAGGGCATGGTTAAATTCAATAGTGTTAGTAGAACATCACCAGAAAGTATACCTAGTGAGGGGAAACCTATTTAAATGATATGATTAAATCTTAACGTAATGGTGATGGATTCAGTCAAGACCAGCTGGTCGATCATGTGTTCCATATGCCTTGTAGAGCGCAAGGAACAACAAAAATAACAACTAGGAGTTAAGACTACCAGGTTCGAGACAAGGACATCCAAATAAGTCTAGGAGGACCAGTGAAAGGGAAATTAACCTGTATGTAAAGATAAGGGTTACCATTATTGAATGTGTTCATGTGAGTAGTGAAATTGATAAGTATCGGGAATAATAAATCGTGCCTGTAAGGCATACTAGTTAGAAGAGTAAAATATCCAGCGTAGGAAATCGGGTCATAAGAATTGGGCCTAGGAATTAATAACCCGAGAGTAGTGGGTCTAGGCAGGACCAACGTAGTCCTCAATAACTGTAGCATATCGTATTTCGGGGTCGACGGGGCCCAGGAAATAAAAGGAAGGCCAATAGGGCCATATTTGAGGCTTAGAGATATGGGGCAAATGTATCAATGTTGGGCGGGTAAGCCATAAAATAGAATAAGAAGGGAAACACTAATGAGTGGAATTCGAAAAGTATAACGATTGTAGATAATTATGGGTCACGAAAAGCGTGTGCGGGGACCCTACGATCAGGCAAGACTGATGACACTTTGTTTTATCCTTGTGAATAAATGATGAGTTCTAGTGACGTGGGCGTGTCACAACATATGTGAATAGTTAACACTAAGGGTTCGAGTGTGCATCCGGTTTAGTGGATACACTGATGATAGCAACCTTATTATGTAGGTGACTACCATTTGGGAGCGATATTTTTCGTACCACCTGCGGGGAGGAGCAAGTGTGGACACTAAGAGAAATTTGTATATGATATTATATAACGATTCATGCTCCTTTGATCATTATGATAGTAGATAATATTATGATTATATCGCATAGTTACTATTTATCGTGGGTTTTAACAGTAGTAAAGTGTGTGATAAGACTATTCTACAAAAAAATTCAAAATTTAAATATATGGTTTTGGCGAGGCCTCACTTGAAAGACGGTTGAGCCTGCACATGTGTTGTATTGTATTATAGACCTCAGTGAGAATGTTGTCTTACTATGTTGATCCCGGTGAGTATGGATGTTTTACTAATGTGATTCAGGGTATATTAAATTACTGTAGAGCAGAGAGATATAGCTCGTAAATTATATAACGCTAATAACTCGTGATAATGAGAGCTTTGCGTTTTATACTGTCTTTAGTCAATGAGAGTGGACGAGTAGAATTTTATGATCATAGATGGGAATTCAAGGATATATGTTATGGATTAAGGACTTAACGGATCCCGACGACTAGCAGTGTTAGGTAGTAGTGTATCAGGGGGGTTCATTATTTTGATTTTGCTTTGCGAGACATCCCACGCATGAAACTTAGCAAACGTTGGGGGTTGGGAGAGATTTTTCTTTAATTAATGGATTTAGTATCGTAATGATTACCCATGTACGTAATTATAACCGTGAGATTAGGGTTATGTTACTGATTAAGGCCGATGGGGCCGTATAAGATTAATATGTAATAATGTTACCAATCGTTGACACCACGAGCAGACCGATGTGACAACCTAAGATATTATTAGGTGGAAAAGGTAGGGTGACTGAGTAGGACCTTACCATGTAGTCATGCCAAGTATGTGGGGCATCATTTATTATTTTTAACACGTTTAGTACAGTGGTGTTGTAATGCATAAAGCATAGGGTGTATGGGCGCCCTAGATATTTGAGTAATAAAATTTTCTTCCTTAAGTGAAAGATTGTGAGAAAACGCGTATTGCGAGAGGTTAATGAATGTAGAAGAGTGTGACTTCATGATTAAGCTATTTGATGGGCTAGGGCAGTTAGGACCGTTAATTCCCAGAATTGCCCCGAGGATGGTATAGGAGGAATCTGATAAAGTTTAACTCGGGGAAGTTGAGACTTACTTGATAGGACATGGAGAGAATATGTTTCATAAGAATCTAAATCTTAGAGAGAGGGAGAAGGACTTCCGACATACAGTTATGAAACTGTCGCCTGAGCCATAGATATTGATGTGGTTATAGTAAAGGTAAAATGCATATCAATATAAAGCCATAGTAGTGATGGCTCAAGCAAAGAAAGACTTTTTTGAGTGTGACACCCCGCCAAATTAAACCTTGGGTGATCAAGCCTTAATTTAATTTAAAACAAGTTTCTTAAATGGTTCATTCTTAGCATCACTGTCGAAAGCCTTTTTAAATTACTAATCACCTAAGTGACATTAAATTAGTGCCAAATTTTATCTTCCTTAAACAGAAATAAACAACTCATGCGGAACGATACATAACAAGCAGTATTAAACCAATTCGTATAAATAACTGAATAAAATAAAGTCTTGTCGAAAACCACGGCCAAGAAAACTAACTCAGAATCCAAATCAGAATAACTGTAAAAGTAAAGATCGGACAACATGCCCCAATTGAGAGTACTAAAAATGAGGTCATGTACTAGATTTAAAAAAGAGAAGCCGTCTAAACAATCCCTTCAACATCCACATGTGCTGCAACTCTCAAATCCCTGGAATGAAATCATGTTGGGTGTCCCTGTGCCTGGGCACCTAAAAGGTTTTTAAAAGATTTTTACATAGCAAGAGTTAGTACTCAAAAACATTTAAAAATATTTTGCAAGAAGTTATCACAATTGAGTTATTGATTAAACATATTAAGACTTCGCACACTCTTTTGAGTTTCCACACCTCTCTTCTATAACGCACGCCTAACGATGGTACCTAGTTCACCTAGTTATACTACCAAAGTTAACTAGATCAGAATACCCCACTGCAAGTATTCCCTTGCTAAGTCCACATAACATACTCGCAGTAATTTAATAGTCCATATCTCATAGGTTATAAATGTAGATAGCTTACTTACTTCTCATTATCCTTATTCTTGTAATAATTATATCACGCTGCTTAATTATTACTAAGATACTTTCAAATTATCTACTATCTTAAGTCAGTAGATTATGCATATGGAATACATTTTATCACACAACATGTATTAAATATTAGTTATCACTAATATGTCCTTTTAACAAACATAAAAGGACTCTTGGTTCGGAATGATTCATCGACCCCAAGTGAGAGTTGGTTCGGAATGACCCATCGACCCCAACTATTTATATATATATATACACATATTTTAGTTTGGGACTCTTTCATCGCGACGCCAGTTTTAAGGTTTGGTTCGACATTTTACATCGACCCCAAACATATAGTAACTTTCGGTTAGTTCGGAATATCTCATCGACCCTAGCATAATTAATTTAGGTATAATTTTCTTAACCCAAAAATTCATATAATTTAGTCAGTACACACCCGACCTATCAAATCATGCCCGTATGTAATATATTTTACTTATATTTACCGTACTTATTAATTTACGATTTATTTCACTATCGCATTTATTCGAGTATTCACGCAACTCTAAGGGTCCTAGTTACCCCTCCCTTTATTCAGTAGTTAAGCTATCTCTAACCTACTGGTATATTTCCGAAATTGACTCTCACTCTTTTCGTAACTAAATTCTCACATTCCCGACACCGGACTCAATCGGTTACTTTCCCGTCGGTCCATTTCTCCAAATTTCACACTCAATTATTTATGAAGAAATTTTACGGTACACTTACTGGTATCTATTAAGTCCCTTCACAGGTAAAATGTCATCACTAAGGTTCCCATTAAGTGACGATAACTGAGCAGAAAATTTTCACAAAATTCTCTAAAGTACAGCCGGGGTCGATCTATTGATGGGATTTGGTCAATCGGTCGACTGCTCGATCGATCGACATTCAAGGGTTGATCGATCGATCGAGCAGTGATAGACCCAGATCGTCTTCTTCATGCGGGTTACACTATTTTTGTTTAACCATCTCCCATGATAATTCACCACACTTGCAACTAACGAGTTCTAATCACTCCTATATATTTCGGGATGATTATTAACGATTTAAAACAACAAAATCATTACAAATTTCATCCAGATTAACTAAAAATCTTTCTATTATTCAAGAACCCTAAAAATACAACATTTCCATCTTTTCATCATAAGTTCAGATTTTTAGTTCGATTTAATCATCATGTCTTCTATGATATCAGATTATTTGGAGATAAAAAAATGTTCTACATGCAATCCCTATCAATCATGGATCATATTCAAGTGTTTGCTTCCAAAAATATCATAAAAATCATGTTCATCCTAAAGCTCATATATGGGTATTATAACTCAATTTATTTTGCAAATAACCACTTGCCTTATGTTTTGTAGGGTCTGATTTCGTGGTTTTTGTTGATGATTGATTATTCTTATCCTTCAATCCTTCTTCCCAACAAGTTGGTAGTGAAATCTCCTTTGAATTCTCCCTACTTCCTTCTTTTGCCTTTGGAAATTGTCTCTCTCTTCTCTCTAATGGTTATGGTGTATTTCCCTCCTCTCTAACCCTAGCCTCCAACTCTTATAATCTGACTTAGGGTTACAAAATTCGTAGGTCTCCTCACCCTTAAATCTAAAGAGACCAAAATGCCCTCGTATGGTCCCAGTTTAGCCCAAAAATGACCCGACACTAAACTAGTACCCCCGGTTACACTATTTTGACTAATTTGACCCTTTCAGAATCATCTATGGACTCTAAATTATCTTTTTAGTCTCTAAAAATATGTTTCTCATCTCAGTTTCAATTTGTCTACATGCGACACTCGGCCGAGATAATCTCGGTACGCCCATTTAAATCGCTACGCCGTACATATCAACTTTTAATATTTACTATTCACATTTAGTAAATTTTTATTATTATTGCATCACATTAAATTACTATACTCACGTAATTTAATTTAAAATGTATCACATTAAATTACTCTACTCACGTAATTTAAATAAAACTTATCACATTAAATTACTCCACTCACGTAATTTAAATATTTTTAACTATGCAGAAATACGGGGTATTACATACTTCCCCCCTTACAAAGGAATTTCGTCCTCTAAATTTAGAAAATACCCGCGGTGAATAATTCTGGATACTGTTCTCGCATATCCTCCTCCCGCTCCCAAGTAGACTCATCCATATTGTGATGTCCCCACTGTACTCGCACTAAGGGTACCACCTTGGATCGTAGTTTGCTCTCACTATAATCCAGAATAGCCACGGGTCTTTCCTCATACGAGACATCTGGATGCAAGTCGATCTCCTCCAGTGGAATGTGCCAGAAGGCTCTCTCACTCCTTTTGTATTTCTTCAGCGACGCCACATGGAATACATCGTGTATTCGCTGAAGATTCTCGGGGAGTCCCAATCTGTAAGCTTCCGGTCCCACCCTCTCAATGATAGGAAACAGTCCCACATATCTCGGTGCTAACTTCCCCTTCTTGCTGAACCTCACAATCCCCTTCATAGGAGATACCCGAATTAACACCTGGTCGCCCACATCTAGTTCCACGTGTCTCCTACCGACGTCAGCATAACTCTTCTGCCTATCCTGAGCTATTCGAATACGTCCTCGAATGAACTCTATTTTGGAAGAAGTATCCTATATCCTCTCTAGTCCCAATAGCTTGTTATCCCCCACCTCTAACCAACAGGCGGGCGAATGATAAGGCCTCCCATAAAGTGCCTCAAATGGGGCCATACCGATAGTGAATTGGTAAGAGTTTTTATATAAAAATTCTACCAAAGGGAGGTATTTCTACCTTCCTCCCCCAAAATCTAGGACGCACATCCTGAACATATCCTCTAACATCTGGTTTACCCTTTCAGTCTGACCGTCTGTCTGTGGGTGATACGCCGTATTCAACCGCAAGTCGGTGCCCATGGCCTCCTGAAAGCTCTGCCATAAATGTGACACAAATATTTTGTCTCTGTCAGACACAATATTAATTGGAACTCCGTGAAGCTTAATGATCTTTGAAATGAATAGCTGCGCATACCACATTGTATCAAAGTCCGTACGAACCGGCAAGAAATAAGCTACCTTAGTTAGCCGATCCTCTATCACCCATATGGAATCGTGATCCTTCTGCGACGTTGGTAACCCAGTAATAAAATCCATCGAGATACTTCTCCAGTGGTAGTAGCAACCCCGAAGGTCTCTGATGGTCAACTTTTACAAGCTGACATGTAACACACCTTGAGACGAACTCTGAAATATCTCGTTTCATACCTGACCACCAATATATTCATCGCATGTCTTGGTACATTTTATCCCCACCTGGATGTACCGAAAACTTTGACCCATGCGACTCCGTCATTACGGCATGCCTCAAATCATCCTCCTCGGGTACTATCAGTCTACCATTAAACCGTAGTCCGCCCTCTGAGCTGACAGAGTAGGACTCTGCCCCCTCGGCCAGTAACTGTCGTACTTTGTCCTGATAAAATGGGTCCTCGGCTTGTGCCCTCACTCCCCGCATAACACTCTCGGGAGTGATAGCTAAAACAGCCATGTATGCTCTAGCTATCTCATCCTCGTGTCGAATTTCACTCCACTTCGCCTTCCAGATTTCTGCCAACTCTCCGGTAGGCCTTCTGCTTAACGCATCTGCCACCACGTTAGCCTTACCAGGATGGTACTGTATATCAAATTGGTAGTCCTTCACGAATTCAAGCCATCTCCTTTGCCTCATATTTATATCCTTCTGTGTGAAAAGATACTGAAGTGACTTATGATCCGTGAATAGAGTGAACTGCTCATCCAGAAGATAGTGTCTCCATATCCTCAATGCAAAAACGACCTCTGCCAACTCGAGGTCATGGGTGGGGTAATTCTTCTCATGTGGCTTAAGCTTTCGGGATGCATAAGCTATATCTTTCTCTTCCTGCTGTAACGCACCCCCAAGCCCTTGTAAGGATGCGTCAATATAGACTCGGTACTCCATTCCGCTCCTAGGCAAGGTAAGAACGGGTGCTGATGTCAACTTGTCCTTTAGCTCATCAAACACTAACTAACAACCGTCACTCCATACGAAGGGCACTCCCTTCCGAGTTAGGTTCGTCAAAGGATCAAAATTTTTTTATAACCCCTTGATGAAGCGATGATAATAACCAGCCAACCCCAAAAAGCTGTGAATTTCGGTCGGTGTCGTGGGTTGTCCCCACTCCCTCACTACCGATACCTTACTCGGGTCAACAGCAATGCCTCTGTCGGATACAACGTGGCCTAGGAACCGAACCTCCCGAAGCCAAAATCCACACTTCTCAAATTTGGCATATAACTGATGGTCCCATAATGTCTGTAGAACCATTCATAAATGTTCGGTGTGTTCCTCCTCCGTGCGAGAGTAGATTAGAATGTAGTCTATGAATACAATCACAAACTGGTCCAAAAATTCCCTGAATACCCTGTTCATGAGATCCATGAATACTGCAGGCGCATTAATGAGCCCAAATGGCATTATTCTGAACTCATATGACCCGTACCGCGACAGGAAATCGGTCTTAGGTACATCCTCTTCACGAATGCGCAATTGGTGGTAACCCGACCTCAAATCGATTTTTGAGAAGTACGTAACCCCTCTTAATTGATCAAACAAGTAGTCAATCCTCGGTAATGGATACTTATTACGTATCGTCACTTTGTTCAGCTCCCTGTAATCTACACACAGATGAAGTGAACATCCCTTTTCTTTACAAATAACACCGGCGCATCCCATGGCGATGTACTCCGTCAAATGAAACCCTGTCCTAAGAGTTGCAGAATCTGTTCTCTCAGCTCTCGCATCTCCGAAGGAGCCATGCGATCCGGTGCTCTGGCAATCAGTCTCGTCCCCAGCGCTAAGTTAATAATGAACTCTATCTCCCTGCTGGGTGGTGACCCTAGTATCTCCTGAAAGACATCCTCAAAATCCCTCACAACTGGGATTGAGTCCAGAGAAATGACAACCCCATGTGAGGTCTCCTCCGCAATATAATATAAATTAGTGCGCGATCCTCCCGCGGGGAGAGGCATCGCCACAAGGAACATCTCCTATCCCGGGATGGAAAACACGATAGTCATCTCGTAGCAATCTACCATTACCCTATAACGAGCCAACCAATCCATGCCTAGGATGAAGTCATAACCCTCCATATCCAGTACTAGGAGGTCCGTCGCTAGACTCAATCTCCCGACCATAACGTCCACACCCTTACAAATCGAATGTATAAGGGACCCACTACCCATCGGTGACTCCCCTCACATAAGATGAGTGTCAGCTGTCGCTAAGAGACTGGATGCCCGTGCAAATATAGTGGCAATAAACAAATGCATCACCCCCGTATCAAACAAAATACTACCCTCGAGTCCATGAATAGAAAACATACCCACGATGGCCGGCGGTGCTGGAGGTGCTGGCTGAAATGGAATGTCACGGACGTTAAACACACGCCCGTAGTGAATCTGGCCTAGATGCCGGGCCTGTGCTGCTGCTGGGGCTAACGGAGCCTACTGCCCTTGTTGGGCACCCTATTGTTGTGACCTGTCTTGCTGTGGACAATTCCTACTCTTATGACCCTGTTGGGCACAAGTGAAACACTGACCCTGAAATTGCCTTTGACCTTGGCCCTGTTGGCCCTGTTAACCTTGGCCTTGTTGTCCCCCACCTTGGTTGCCTTGGCCCTGTCGGCCCTAAGGAACTGGCTACTGGGGACCCTACTGGCCTTGTTTGTCAAAGCGATGCCTCCCATGCTTAAAATTATTGGCAGAGTTCCCCTGTCAGGAATCCTGTCCTAGCTGGCCCACTGTTTTCTAATGTGGTGTGCTGCTGCCACTACTTCCATCCACTTTGCTCGGTTGGCTAGGCTCACCTCTCTTGTTTCCCTTCGCATGAAAGCAGTGATCCTGACAGTGTAGTAGAGCGGCATTGACGATATCTGTGTAAGTTACCAACGCCGGATTGCCGATCAAATGTTGTCTGATTCTCCAGGTCAAGCCATCCATAAATTTTGACTTCTTTTTCTCCTCATCGCTAACCTAATTTGGCACAAAGTTAGACAAGAGGGTAAACTCCTCCTCATAATCATCAACTGAGCGATCACCCTGAACCACCTCGCTGAGTTTCTTCCTCATCTATGACTCTACTGCTGGAGGAAAATACTTGCGGTCAAATCGCACCCAAAACTCAGAAATTGTCATTGTGTCCCTTTCCTCGGTGGTGGTAACTGACTCCCACCACTGTAAGGCCTCTCCCAACAGACGGAAAGTGGCTAGCATCTATTTATGTACCTCGGTGCACTCTAGCATGTGCAAGTGGCGTCGAATATTTTTCTTCCAGTTGCATGCCTCCACTACATCGGTACTACCCTGGAACTCAGGTGGATGCCCTTTCTGAAATGTCTCTCTGAATGGTTGCCAAGTAAATGGCCCTGCTGGGGCCTGAACTACCAGGTGGTACTTGGGGCTGAGGAAAATGGGCTGCGATGGCCCTCATCGCTGTCTCGACTGCCTGAAACACTATCACTGCAACCTGAGTAGTGGAAATTAACTGAGGTGAGGGTGTGGCAGCGGCACCTGTGGCTCCTGATGAGCCTCCCTCACCTCATCTCTGGATTCATCCCTCTCCGCTCGCTGCCTCCTCGGTGGAATCTGAAATAAGACAAAATTGTTTAAGTACACAGTTTATACAAAATTTTAAGAGCATATGTACGATAACAAAAAAGCGGGAAGTGAATCAACAGTCCTAATAGTAGGGCTCTAATACAACCAAACGTTACTCTGAAACACAGTAAGCCGTACAGATCCTATGGATACTAGAACCTGATGCGTTGATACCATCTGTGACACCCCGCCTAATTAAACCTTGGGTGATCAAGCCTTAATTTAATTTAAAACAGGTTTCTTAAATGGTTCATTCTTAGTATCACTGTCGAAAGCCTTTTTAAATTACTAATCACCTAAGTGACATTAAGCTAGTGCCAAATTTTATCTTCCTTAAACTGAAATAAACAACTCATGCGGAACGATACATAACAAGAAGTATTAAACCAATTCGCATAAATAACTGAATAAAATAAAGTCTTGCCGAAAACCAGGGCCAAGAAAACTAACTCAAAATTCAAATCAGAATAACTGTAAAAGTAAAGATTGGACAACATGTCCCAACTGAGAGTACTAAAACTGAGGTCCTGTACTATATTTGGATTTTTAGGACAACACTTTTTAAGTTTATAAATCTAGTCGCTGTAGTACAATAGAATTTATAAATCTAGTCCATGTGGTACAATAGCATTTATTTTTTTGGTCCGCGCCAGCGGCACTATTTTCACCATTTTTCATGGTGTTTTTAGTACAGGTACTAAATTTATAAAATTATTTGGAGTGTTCTAATTTTATATACTTTGAGCATTACGAGGATCTTTTCCCAAAATCCCCTTAAAATAAATGCCAATTCTTTTTTCATTCTATCTATATTAATTAACACTAGTATATACCCCGCACGATGCGTGGGTGAAAATGTATGTTGTGAATATTGTTGAACGAAATATATTATTTTAATATATTCCCAAAATTGTATTATTTTATTATATATTACTCACATATGTATTGACAAACTATTGATATACGAAAGAGTACGTGTGAAATTTTTTATCCCCGTATAAATCTTATATCAAATATATTTTATTTAAGAAGATGACTCACAACATGTATTTAAAAAAATAAATTTAAATTAAACTACTTCATATTATAAAGTAATTTTTTTTATGCAGTGTCATCAATATAAAATGACTTAATTATTATACTTGGGATAAAAATAAAATAACTTCGTTGTCGATGTAATATTGTCATCATTTTCCCCCAAAATTAATATTTGGTTATATTTTGGAGTGATACTATTCTTTACTGATATTTTCATGATAAAGTTTGTACTATATGTGAAGTAAAGTATAAAGTAATAGTTATATTTAGGTTTACCTTATTCGATTGTTGGAGTTTTGGCTAAGAGGGCACGCTTTGAAGCATAATGAATTTCTATTCAATTTAGATTAATGTATAAGTTATTTATGTCGTGAAAATAATGCATAATTTTTTAGGAGAGAATATGTTATTCATTATACTTGAAATGAGCAGCTATACAAAATATATAGTGAAGCCAGAAACGGGTCTAACTAATGTCCATGCAAACAGGAAGGAGACTAGACATTAAAAAGGTAGGGACTTGGGAAGTTAGTTAAAAGTAAAGAAAGTTTCAATCAAGAAATTATGCACGTGCATGGGGAGACTTGGTCTCATTATTTTTCTTCATCAGTTATTTCTCTAATACTTCCCCTTATATGAAGGTCGAAAGCACTGCAGATACCGAGCTTGGAGCGTAAATACTAAAAGTGTTTTGTTTACAATGACTTATTAAAAATTTGAGTAATTTGATGAGAAGATGGAAAAAAGTGTGTAATAAGAAAGCCTTTAGCAAGTTTTTCTCTAACAAAATGATAGTCCAGTTCCACATGTTTGGTTCTAGCATGAAGGACAAGATTCACTATCATGTAAATAGCATAGATGTTGTCACAGAAGAGAGTTGGAGGATCTAGGTGACGATAACCAACATCACGAAGAATGTAACGAATACACATGAGTTCAGTAGTAGCGGAGGCCAGTGCACGATATTCTGCTTCATAGCTAGACCGAAAGACAGTGGGTTGTTTCTTAGAACACCAAGAAATGCAGCTGGATCCAAGAAACATACAGAATCACAAGGTAGAACGTCGAGTAAAGGGACAACCATCCCAGATTACATCAAAAAACTCGTATAAATTCATGGAGGATTGAGACACAACCCCAATGCCAATATTTCAAGTACCACGGAGATAACGAAGCACCCTTTTAATCTGAGTCAAATTTTAATCAGTATGATTGCGCATGGACTAATAAATTGAGTTCACTGCATGAGTTATGTCAGGACGAGTAAGGTTTAGATACTGTAGATCCCCAAGGAGAGAATGAAAAGCAGTGGGATCTTTGAGAGGAAAAGATGATGTGGTTGGGGTTGTGGCAGAGAGAGGAGTTTGTATAGGCTAGCAGATAAGCATATTTGCTCTTTGAAGGAGGGTAAGTATGTGTTTATATTGAGAAAGAAATAGTCTGCCATGAAAGGGAATAACTTCAATATCGAGAAAGTAATGAAGACCACCCATATCTGTAACAGCAAATGTAGAGGAAATTTTATGGGTAAGGGAATGGAGAAGAGAGGTGGAGATACCAGTGGGAATAGTGTCATCAACATAAAGGAGAAAAATCACCGTACCATGAGATGAATGTAGCACAAAAATAGAGGAGTCTGCCGGACTGCAGTAAAAGCCCATACTGAGTAAAAAGGATCTGAATCTATCAAACCATGCTCTGAGTGCTTGTTTGAGGCCGTAAATGTCCTTGTTTAATTCGCATACATGTGTAGGAAATTGGGTATCCTCAAAACTGGGGGGCTGCTTCATATAGACTTTTTCCGTAAGCATACCATGGAGAAATGAATTCTTGATATCTAGTTGCTTGAGTGGCCAATGTTAAGTGACTGCTATAGAGAGAACAATGCGGATAATTGTCGGTTTAACAACCAGACTGAATGTTTCACCAAAGTCAACACCTTCAACTTGATTAAAATCTTTAGCCACTAACTAAGCCTTATATTTGTCCAATGTACCATTTGCGTGAAGCTTAGTGCAATATAGCCATTTACAGCCAATAACATGCATGGATGAATTTTGAGGGACTAAGGACCATGTATTATTATTATGTAGGGCAGTGAGTTTGGCTTGCATGACATCAACCCAAGGTTATTGGCCAAGTGTTGTTTTAAGAGTGAGCGGCTCAGGAAGAATATTGGACGTGAATATGGCAGTAGGTGAGGGTTGAGTGGCATGGCTTTTAGAACGTCTTACCATGGGGTGGGTATTTTTGTGAGAAATGGAAGGTGGAGATAGAGGGAGGTCTACTGTTAAATTAATTGCAGGTAAGGAAGGAGAGTATGGTGAGATAATATATGGAGAAGAAGGTGATGAAGATGGATGGTTTAGAGATATATTGGGAGTTGGTGATATGGTATTGGGAGAGATAGTTATATAGGAAGAATTAGTAGGCAAAAGGGATGGTTGAGTGTAATGTGATGGATGGGACAAAGGAGTGGTAGCATTTGAGTTAAAAGTCATTTGAGTTAAAAGGACATTGGTGATAAGGGAGTAGGTAGTGGGGTACAATTTATAGGAGTAGTACATGGTACAATAATAGGTGGAGGACTAAGGAGATGACTTTGAGCAGTGTGAGGAGAGTATTGAACATTAGAATGCTTGTTAAACAATTCTTTGTATGTAACCATTTCTGTTTGAGAGGTAGACTCCAAGGATGAATTTTTATATGGTAAAATAGTTTCATAAAAAATAACATGCCTTGAAATATAAATTATGCGTGTAGGTGGGTGATAACACCGATACCCTTTATGCAAAGAACTATATCCAATGAAAACACGTGGATATGATTTTGGTTGAAACTTATTTTGTGTTTTATTTCTAAGATATGGAAAACACATACACCCGAAAATTCTTAAGGTAGAATAATTTTGACGCACACCATATAATTTAAAAAATGGAGTCATGTTTTTCAATGGAATCGAGTGCAAACGATTAATGAGGTATATCGCAGTTAAAAATGCTTAAACCCAATGATACATTGGAAGGTTGACATGAAATAATAGGCTTAGATCGGTTTCAACAATATGACGGTGTTTTCTTTCGGCTACACCATTTTGCTCCAGCGTGCCCGGACAAGAAATGTTCCTTATAATTCCATGGTTTTTAAGATAGTGTATGAAATCTTGGCTTGCAAATTCTCCTCCTCCATCACATTGAAAAATCTTAACTTTCTTTTCAAATTGTATTTCAATAATTTTATGAAAAGTAAGAAAGATATTATGAAAGTTTGACTTACATTTGAGGGGATAGAGCCAAGTGAATCTGGTACAATCATAAAAAAAATAACATAGTATTTAAACCCTTGCCAGGAAGCAATTGGTACTGGAAGCCATAAATCACAATGAATCTTTTCAAATGGAAGTTGTGCAATTTTATCATACAATCCAAAAGACAGTATACAACTTTTTCCCATTTGACATCTTACACATACACTAGATGTCTTCTTCCAATGATCAATATGTAAAACATGATTTTTATTTAAAACATTCAATGACTTTGTTTGAGGATGCCCCAAACGTTGGTGCCATACTTCATTACTGCCTTTTTCTTGGCGCATGACAGTTAAAGCTTCTTTATGTCCATCTTCAATGGTGTAAAGAGACCCCTTTTTAATTCCTTTGGCCGAAACCTATTGAGTTCTCTTATCCTTAACAACAAATCCATCATTAGAAAACTCCAATAAACATTCATTGTCCTCTAACAATTGACTAACTGATTTTTTTTTTTTTTTAATTTCTGGCACCATTAGAACATCTTTCAAAGTTAAGTTTTTATTGAGTTGTTTATTTACAACATGAGTAATGTCTAGTTGAGAACCATCTACAACAACAACTCTATCCATACCATTATAAGGTATTAGAGTAGAAAAATTACATGTTGAGTTAGTCATGTGGGATGTTTCTCCTGAGTCTACATAGAGGTCATTGTCACTTGGTGGCTGGTAGTCCACAGAAGTCATAGATGTCTGTGACTGAGATGGGTATGAGTAGTCCTAACGATAGAAACTTGTTAGAGCATTATGGTTGGTCCTTCCATAGATTTGACAAGGTCCAGTAGGTTGTACCTCCTTCACAACTTTCTTTGTATCTTGTCTCATAAGTGGACTAATTTGTTCACTATGTGGGACCACTCCCCCTGAAGCAAAAGGTACTGCTTCCTGATTTCTTGGTTGTACTTGTGGACCATATGCAACAGGCCTAAAGCCTCTGCCACGGGGGTTAAAGTGACAGAATTTACGATGTTGTCCACCATATATACCTCTGCCCCTGATTGTTCGATAGTGACCTCAGTCGTAACTCAGAACATGTGCACGTACATCAGTGTATTCCATGGAGTGATCAATTTGAGTTGGTGATGAAGAGTTATTTGCAGTAGATACTTGCTCTTTAATATCAAAACCTTTTAGAGATGAAATTAATTGGGAAAAAGTGGTATATGGAGGCTTACCAAGCATGATAGTTCTGAATCTTTGATATTTTGGTCCTAGTCCTTGTAACAACCCGAGGTCTTGGAGACGATTATTTATTTATTTAGGGAGAAATAAATAATATTTTATTGGAGAAATAATAAAATTGGCAATTGGGGTCAAGATTTGGAGTTGTTAGAAAGTGTCTCGAATGGAATTTCTGAGGGTACCATTATTTCCGGAAGGGTTGAGAAAGTCGAAATGACTGTACTTGGGGTCTATTTGGGTTCCGAAATAAATTAGGATTGTTTGACTCGAATTAAAGTCACCGAGTCATTTAAAGTGTGTATTATCATTTAAAGATGTGTATTTTCGGATTTAGGCTAAATTTAGCCTACGGGAGACATTCTCCAAAGAGAGAAAGAGAAAAAGGAAAGAAAAGAAAGAAGAAGAAAAGGAAGGAGAAAGAGGGAGAGAGAAGGCTTTCCCGTGGATTCAGACCCTACGAACCCGAGGCAAGTGATTAAACTTGCTAAATAATTGTTGTGTATCATTTATTGCATGATTTGTGGATTGATTTTTGGGTTTTAGGTTTAAAATATCAAAACCTAACTTTTGGGAAAAATCTTAGATTTGTATTGTATACATGGATTTAAGGTTAGAAACTAGTTTATATGTATTCTAGGATGAATATTAATGTTATATTTGTGTTTGGGTTGAAGAGAAATGGAGAGAAAACCATTAATATGAATTTTGGGTATTTTGGCTTACTAAAACAGTAGCCATTTTCGAGGTTCAGCAGGGCCGAATCGATTCGGAAATATGCAGGTGCCCAGGTCTTGGTGAACGAATCGATTCGGACCCCTAGCCGAATCGATTCGGCCTGAGGCAGAGTCCCAGGTCTGATGACCCGAATCGATTCGCCTTCCTGGCCGAATCGATTCGCTTGGGCCGAATCGATTCGGAATAAGCCCGAATCGATTCGGAAACAGGGCTTTTGGCGGAAAGTTTTTCTAGGAAGAATTTCTTTCCGTTTTGTTCGAGGTTATCGATTGGGGATCTCTATAAGAGATATTTGGAGTATGTTTTGGTGATTTTTAGAGAGTTTCCTTATAAGGAATTATTGGAGTCATATAGACGTAACTTGAGGAATATCGATTAACGAAATTGGTATTTTTCTAAGTGGGGAAGCCTACTTTTAATTGAGGATTGCTTAGTGAGAATAATAACTCACGATTTGAAAATGAGGTTAATTTAGAGATACTAGATCCTTAGGATCCAATCCCAAATGGGATAACTTTAAAGGTTCTTAGAATGAATTGAACCCTATGATGAATGGATGTTTGTAAATGCTACTTGATGTGCATACGGATATAGAAATATCCTCATTAAGGATTGATTTGGGAGATATCTCATATAATGAGAAATACAAATTGAGGTACATTAGGATATAGAATATCCTTAACTTATTAGAATTGAAAGACAATTCATATTAGAAGCGACATAAGAGCTTCAAGCGAGAATTAGTATAGCATACTAAGTGGGTTTGAGATGTGAGGTAGAGCGTTAGTATATCTTGAGAGTAATATACTAAACTATGATGTTAATCAATTACACCTAAGAGCGTATAATGAAAATGAACATATTGTTGCAGGTATACCTTATACAATGGTGTATCTTTATTATGTGGGATGTATGTATACCTTATATATGGTGTAGATACATGTTAAGCATACCCCTCCTTGCTATCATTGGGAAGTTTCGTGCGTTGAGGGTGAGCATCCTGACAAATATGCAGGGTGTGGATATTCCCCAGGTCATAGTCGTCCTTTGTGGCAAAAAAAATGGCATATATATATATTTACTTATTTTGGGGGTGAGAGGTCGGGGTATGTGACGCTCTCACTTGCCGGTTAGGAACTATGACCGCTTCCCGGACGTTGTGTGCGTGAGTATATCACGAGGTGGGTGTCGTTGAACCCTACCAGGTGACCCCAGTTTGCTACGCTTATGGGCTGCTGGATGATGATAGCATGTGAGCCTGCGTCCTTCGAGTTATAGCTCGGTTGGATGGTTATTATTTACTTGTGTTTGTATTTGGGTGTCAAGGGCATAACAGACCTTAATGACCTACATTGCCAGGATTAGTGTATCGGGAGGGTTCCTTGTTTGGATTTCGCTTCGGCGAGACGTCCCACGCACAAACCGCAGTGTAATGTTGGAACTTGGGGATAAGTTTAGTCCTTAATGCTCATCACTATATTATATTATATATAAATCACCTATCCCGACGATCGACAGTGCCAGGAGTAGTGTAACGGGGGGGTTCCTTGTTTGGATTTCGCTTCGGCGAGACGTCCCACGCATGAAACGCCGTGTACTGTTGAGAATTGGGAATATTAATTAATTAAAATTGGTTACTAATCATTTGGGTTACATGCATCTTGCATTGGGGGCATAATGAGCCCCGAGGATCGATACGGTCAGGAGTAGTGTAACGGGGGGGTTTCTTGTTTGGATTTCGCTTCGGCGAGACGTCCCACGCACGAAACGTAGTGCCGTATTGAGAATCGGGAGGAGTTTAGTTCTCAACTCTTGATGCTAATAACTCATCTCTAATTATTATTATTATTATTATTTATGGTTCCTTGCCTTATTTTGGGCATCACTAGAATAAATCTAGTACATGTTATTGTTGATGTATTGTGATGATGTAGCATGATTGGATCATGTAACTTTATATGTTCAATAATAGAACATTATAAAGATAAGCAAAATGTATATATTAAGTTAATAATTATAACTATTGGAAATGGACTAATGTAGAATCGGGTGATAGGTTAGATGGTTTCACTTAAATACTTTATTTGGGTTTAAGATAGAATCCTCCTACCTAATTAGGATCAAACATGCTTTTGGTGACACGTGCATACGCTTAGTGCGCGCTTTAGATGAGAGGTGAGTTGAATTTCTATGGAGTGTTCGATTCCAACTAAATCATGTAATAATGCATTTATAATTATTATGCATTTTAATACACTTGCTATAAATGTTTTTCACACTCGGGTTCTGACCCGTTTACGTCTTCCCCTCCCCCATGCATATATATATATATTGTATTGCTTCAGGTGTTCCCCCACAAGAACGCCTTTATTATCCATCCATTCTGGATTTGTGGAGCTGTGGCAGTAGCGGACTGTTGCGGCACTTGGTTTTAGGCGACTCCTATCTTTGTATATCTAGATTAGGATTCAGTTGTATTGAGTTAGTACTCAAGTGTTATAGATTAACACTTTCATATTTTGATTATCAGATTTATTGTATTGCCTGTTGCCCGACAGCATATTCGGGTATTTTATTGTTGAGATTTGTTGTACAATGTATTGTACTCTTTTATCATTGGAGCATGCACTTTTCACATCATAGTTAGATGTATATTGTTGGTGGCGTGCATTATTGGTTTTGTTGTTGTTGTAAAATAAAAGTTTTAAATTTTTGGCGATTCGCACTTTATGATTTCGGGTAGTTTAGCCTTATATTACAGTGTTTAGTTGTTGATGTTGAGACTGTACCATCTGAGATACCTGATTTATGTAGTATAGGGCTGGCCATCCGTTATTATTTGGAGAGGGTTGTCACAGATGGTATCAGAGCATCAGGTTCTAGTGTCTTTAGGATCTGTGTGCGTTACTACGATCTTCCGTAAGCGTTCTTGGTATAGAGCCTTATTATTAGGACGGTTACATTCTTACGTCCATATCTTTCCGTGAATCGAAAATAATTGAAAGGCGTTCTGATACAATTGTTCTTGTTTCAGATGCCACCGAAGGGAGGTCGTTCATCCAAGGCAAGGAAAGAATTGCCTCAAAGGAACATGACTACGGATGATGTTGCCAATATTGTGGCACAAGCAGTAACTGCGGCCGTTTCTACAATGGCCCAGCAACCTGCCGCTCGAGCAGCCCCACCCCATTTAGGATTGTCCTTTTGGGAGAGAGTGAAAGAAGATTTTAGTAAGGGGCATCCTCCCGAGTTTGAAGGGGGAGTTGATGCTATGGCTGCAAGTACATGGAAAAATAGTATGCTAAGGCATCTTCGTATGATTGAGTGTAGTGAGGTGCAGAAGCAATTTTTAGACACCTTTAAGTTGTCGGGTGAAGTTCTTCAATGGTGGGAGTTTGTCACCACATCTGAACAGAGAGATACTTTCCCTATCAAAGAATTTTGGGAACTTTTTGATCGAAGATATTTGCTTTCCCCTATGCAGGATATGGGAATTTTTCAAGGAAATAGGACGGTGGCAGAATATGAAGGAGATTTTTTTCTATGGGCGAGATTAGTACCTAATGAGGTAGATACGGAAGAGAAACGTATATCGAAGTTTGTTCGAGGTTTAAACTGGAAAATCCAACAACATTTACTAGAAAGCCCTAAGTTATTGACTTTCGACGAGGTTGTGAATGCGGCACTATTAAAGTGTCATGAATATCGTTTTCGTTCTCAAGAGAGTAAGAACTTTGGAGATTCGAGTTCAACAAGTAAGTTCGGCAAAGAGAGTGCCAGTAATGCGAGTGGGCAGAAAGAGTTTATGGGCAAGTGTTTCTTTTGTAAAGAAACAGGTCATAAAAAGAGAGATTGTCCTCAAAGAGGTAAAGGATCGTAATTCGATGAAATTTTGGAAGTGCAACCCCTACAGCAGATTTGAGGTCGCTTTAGACCGGGGGACTATGTTTGGGAGCCCATTGATGAGGATGGGCAATCGGACTAGAGATGGATGTTGTAAGTAATTTTCCTTATTAAGGGGATTATTGCTATATGAAGTTTTATAAATATCGTATGGGAGATATATATGAATCGGGTAGTGCTTTAGCCCTTTTGTTTATGTATGGTAGGTAATGACCCTAAAGGGGGAATTTTGAGCAAGATATGCTCTTATTCTATTATCTTGATAATGGTGGTAAGTAGTAATGATAGAAGCTACTTCTTTTTATGTAGTCAGGATAGACTATTAAAATTGTTGTATTCCAGATATGGAATTGCCTTATATATGGCAGTATATTGAAATGATGTAAGATGTTGTTTATGTTTGAAGTGATTGTGATTTGATGGGACGCAGGTAAAATTTTAGCTCCTGATTATGATGATATTTGTGAGCTATACGTTATGCATATGATGAATTAAAAGACCTTGTGTTGGACATAAGGCATTTTATGTTATAGATATATATATAAATTGTTTTCAAAATAAACTATTTTCAACATAAAACTTTTATCGGCCTTCAGGCCCTTTCAAACTAAATTTTCCACTAAAATGTTTTCAAACTCAAGTCCGGATCTAACAAACTCTCAATCCCCGACGTCGTCACACAGTAGTGTATTGGGAAGGTTCCTTGTTTGGATTTCGCTTTTGCGAGACGTCCCCCGCACGAAATTGACGACCGTCAGGAATTGAGAGGAGTTATTTCTTTGGACCATCCAAATTTTTTCTCTTCTAAAATTTTATCCTTACTTATTGTTGGAAATGAGGAACTTTCGAGGCAAATAAAGCCTCATTATTATGGTTGTGAGCATAGAGCTCAATTATAAAGGGTGTATGGGCGCCCTTGTTATTGAAATAAGTTTTGTTTACTTCACAATTAGCTTAATAATAAAATAATTGAATCAATTCGTCGTGGGAAGTTAGAAGTTTGGAGATAGGATTAGTAATGATGGGTAGATTAGAAATAGTTGAGCTTTAGGAGAACTAGGCTTAGCTGAATTTCGAGGACGAAATTCTTGTAAGTGGGGAAGTTTGTAACAACCCGAGGTCTTGAAGACGATTATTTATTTATTTAGGGAGAAATAAATAATATTTTATTGGAGAAATAATAAAATTGGCAATTGGGGTCAAGATTTGGAGTTGTTAGAAAGTGTCTCGAATGGAATTTCTGAGGGTACCATTGTTTCCGGAAGGGTCGAGAAAGTCGAAATGACTGTACTTGGGGGCTATTTGGGTTCCGAAATAAATTAGGATTGTTTGACTCGAATTAAAGTCACCGAGTCATTTAAAGTGTGTATTATCATTTAAAGATGTGTATTTTCGGATTTAGGCTAAATTTAGCCTACGGGAGACATTCTCCAAAAGAGAGAAAGAGAAAAAGGAAAGAAAAGAAAGAAGAAGAAAAGGAAGGAGAAAGAGGGAGAGAGAAGGCTTTCCCGTGGATTCAGACCATACGAACCCGAGGCAAGTGATTAAACTTGCTAAATAATTGTTGTGTATCATTTATTGCATGATTTGTGGATTGATTTTTGGGTTTTAGGTTTAAAATATCAAAACCTAACTTTTGGGAAAAATCTTAGATTTGTATTGTATAAATGGATTTAAGGTTAGAAACTAGTTTATATGTATTCTAGGATGAATATTAATGTTATATTTGTGTTTGGGTTGAAGAGAAATGGAGAGAAAACCATTAATATGAATTTTGGGTATTTTGGCTTACTAAAACAGTAGCCATTTTCGAGGTTCAGCAGGGCCGAATCGATTCGGCCCCCTTGCCGAATCGATTCGGAAATATGCAGGTGCCCAGGTCTTGGTGACCGAATCGATTCGGACCCCTAGCCGAATCGATTCGGCCTGAGGTAGAGTCCCAGGTCTGATGACCCGAATCGATTCGCCTTCCTGGCCGAATCGATTCACTTGGGCCGAATCGATTCGGAATAAGCCCGAATCGATTCGGAAACAGGGCTTTTGGGGGAAAGTTTTTCTAGGAAGAATTTCTTTCCGTTTTGTTCGAGGTTATCGATTGGGGATCTCTATAGGAGATATTTGGAGTATGTTTTGGTGATTTTTAGAGAGTTTCCTTATAAGGAATTATTGGAGTCATATAGACGTAACTTGAGGAATATCGATTAACGAAATTGGTATTTTTCTAAGTGGGGAAGCCCACTTTTAATTGAGGATTTTTTAGTGAGAATAATAACTCACGATTTGAAAATGAGGTTAATTTAGATATACTAGATCCTTAGGATCCAATCCCAAATGGGATAACTTTAAAGGTTCTTAGAATGAATTGAACCCTATGATGAATGGATGTTTGTAAATGCTACTTGATGTGCATACGGATATAGAAATATCCTCATTAAGGATTGATTTGGGAGATATCTCATATAATGAGAAATACAAATTGAGGTACATTAGGATATAGAATATCCTTAACTTATTAGAATTGAAAGACAATTCATATTAGAAGCGACATAAGAGCTTCAAGCGAGAATTAGTATAGCATACTAAGTGGGTTTGAGATGTGAGGTAGAGCGTTAGTATATCTTGAGAGTAATATACTAAACTATGATGTTAATCAATTACACCTAAGAGCGTATAATGAAAATGAACATATTGTTGCAGGTATACCTTATACAATGGTGTATCTTTATTATGTGGGATGTATGTATACCTTATATATGGTGTAGATACATGTTAAGCATACCCCTCCTTGCTATCATTGGGAAGTTTCGTGCGTTGAGGGTGAGCATCCTGACAAATATGCAGGGTGTGGATATTCCCCAGGTCATAGTCGTCCTTTGTGGCAAAAAAAATGGCATATATATATATTTACTTATTTTGGGGGTGAGAGGTCGGGGTATGTGACGCTCTCACTTGCCGGTTAGGAACTATGACCGCTTCCCGGACGTTGTGTGCGTGAGTATATCACGAGGTGGGTGTCGTTGAACCCTACCAGGTGACCCCAGTTTGCTACGCTTATGGGCTGCTGGATGATGATAGCATGTGAGCCTGCGTCCTTCGAGTTATAGCTCGGTTGGATGGTTATTATTTACTTGTGTTTGTATTTGGGTGTCAAGGGCATAACAGACCTTAATGACCTACATTGCCAGGATTAGTGTATCGGGAGGGTTCCTTGTTTGGATTTCGCTTCGGCGAGACGTCCCACGCACGAACCGCAGTGTAATGTTGGAACTTGGGGATAAGTTTAGTCCTTAATGCTCATCACTATATTATATTATATATAAATCACCTATCCCGACGATCGACAGTGCCAGGAGTAGTGTAACGGGGGGGTTCCTTGTTTGGATTTCGCTTCGGCGAGACGTCCCACGCATGAAACGCCGTGTACTGTTGAGAATTGGGAATATTAATTAATTAAAATTGGTTACTAATCATTTGGGTTACATGCATCTTGCATTGGGGGCATAATGAGCCCCGAGGATCGATACGGTCAGGAGTAGTGTAACGGGGGGGTTCCTTGTTTGGATTTCGCTTCGGCGAGACGTCCCACGCATGAAACGTAGTGCCGTATTGAGAATCGGGAGGAGTTTAGTTCTCAACTCTTGATGCTAATAACTCATCTCTAATTATTATTATTATTATTTATGGTTCCTTGCCTTATTTTTGGGATCACTAGAATAAATCTAGTACATGTTATTGTTGATGTATTGTGATGATGTAGCATGATTGGATCATGTAACTTTATATGTTCAATAATAGAACATTATAAAGATAAGCAAAATGTATATATTAAGTTAATAGTTATAGCTATTGGAAATGGACTAATGTAGAATCGGGTGATAGGTTAGATGGTTTCACTTAAATACTTTATTTGGGTTTAAGATAGAATCCTCCTACCTAATTAGGATCGAACATCCTTTTGGTGACACGTGCATATGCTTAGTGTGCGCTTTAGATGAGAGGTGAGTTGAATTTCTATGGAGTGTTCGATTCCAACTAAATCATGTAATAATGCATTTATAATTATTATGCATTTTAATACACTTGCTATAAATGTTTTTCACACTCGGGTTCTGACCCGTTTACGTCTTCCCCTCCCCCATGCATATATATATATATATATATTGTATTGCTTCAGGTGTTCCCCCGCAAGAACGCCTTTATTATCCCTCCATTCTGGATTTGTGGAGCTGTGGCAGTAGCGGACTGTTGCGGCACTTGGTTTTAGGCGACTCCTATCTTTGTATATCTAGATTAGGATTCAGTTGTATTGAGTTAGTACTCAAGTGTTATAGATTAACACTTTCATATTTTGATTATCAGATTTATTGTATTGTCTGTTGCCCGACAGCATATTCGGGTATTTTATTGTTGAGATTTGTTGTACAATGTATTGTACTCTTTTATCATTGGAGCATGCACTTTTCACATCATAGTTAGATGTATATGGTTGGTGGCGTGCATTATTGGTTTTGTTGTTGTTGTAAAATAAAAGTTTTAAATTTTTGGCGATTCGCACTTTATGATTTCGGGTAGTTTAGCCTTATATTACAGTGTTTAGTTGTTGATGTTGAGACTGTACCATCTGAGATACCTGATTTATGTAGTATAGGGCTGGCCACCCGTTATTATTTGGAGCGGGTTGTCACAGTCCTCTTGCAAAATTAAAACGTGTATAGCGTATATAAATGTTCACTCTCCGGCGTAGGAAATTAATATACATAACCAAAGTATAGCATGTAATTCTAGAATAAATAAAGCTAAAACTTCATATTAGTGATATAAGATAACTCGGTGTTTGCTCTAAATTAACATCAATGTACAAAAATAGTTATCATTGAAAAATGCATGAAACTTAATAGTAATATATATTGAATACCTGAAAAAATAAAAACAAGTAATTACCTTCCCATAATCAATCATATCAGAAAACATAGGTTATTTTTCTTTTTCATTATTAAACATGTAATTTTAAATAAAAACGTAAAAAAGATATTTAAATTTAAAAAACCTAGTTTTTGCAACTGACCTTCAATCTTTATGTATGTACCAAGATCGTGAAAAAATCCATGATCAAAAGAAAAAAATTCCCCATAAGCCCCTTTATCAAAAGCAACAGTCGTAAATAAAAGCAAAATAAATAGGTTAAAACTTAACCAACTATTTTGAAGAAAATAAAAAAAGAAGAATTAGATCAAAGATGAAATCATTTGATTACCTCTCATGTTATGAGATTTCTCCTTAAAATATGAAAAGAGAAAGGTGATAAAATAAATTAATTTAGAATAACCTTAACATTCCCGGCTTCTTTAACGGCAATGGTGATATTCCCTTCATTTGCTAACTGAATGTGACCCACCGTCGATATCACTCTATCCACTTGCTTTATTGCCTTCACCAAGCTCTCATGATCGTGCATATCTCCCTGATTGAACAACATATTCAAATAATTATTTATATGTTTATGTACACAAAATATACAAACATCTCAATATAAATATGTATATGTAAGGACACAAATTTCCAATTGAGTCCATACATTGTTTTGGCTCAATTCCGGACAAAAACATTTATTCATAGGATTGAATTTAATTTCAATATTCTCAAGCCTATGAAGAATTTGTTGAAAACATAGCGGCAAAGAGTATAAAGCTTCATCAATATGCCGGTTTGCGTTCTTCGTTTCTACGTCACCAACTATGGTTCCATGATCCCAAGGTATGAATGCAATATTATATATATAGGAGCTTGGAACAAGTTTAATTGGGTGTTAGGTTTAATTAAAACTGTGTTTTATTTTCAGAAAGAATTAATTAAAACTTTAAAATAAGTTTATAAAGTTTTCTGGGCTAAAATCGAATATTCCAAAGTTTCTGGAAGCTCGTTCGATATGTCGTTCAAATGAGATTGTCGTTTGAACCAGATGTCGTTCGAACGAGATTGCCAACGACTTACCATTAAGGCATACTGGAACTTCGTTCGAAATGTCGTTCGAACGAGATTGTCATTCTAACGAGATTTCCAACGAGTTTCTAACGAGTTCATACTGGAACTTCGTTAGAAGACTCGTTCGAATGGGAATGTCGTTCGAACGAAATGTCGTTCGAACGAGATGACAGGAGGGAACAGTTTTTGGCAGTTTTAAGCAATTTTTCACCCACTTCCCCACTTGTTTCTTAACCAACTTTTCATAGAATAACTATGTGCGGGAATCACTTTTGATTAGCAATCTTTTTCACATCCTACTAACTCCAAGAGAGTGTTTTGAGAGTAAAATCAAAGAGGGAAAAATATCATGTTTTGAGTGAGTTTTTATCAAAGAGAAAAATATACACCACTCAAGTTTACACCCAAATTAGTTTCTTCCAAGTTCCCATATTCTTATATCTTGCTTGGAGTTTGGCACCGGGTTCATTTCTTCCGTTCAAAGAGAAGTTTCGAGTTTTTTTCTACATCCCATAAAGAAAGAAGTAGAGTTTTGTTACGACATTATCCACTTGGAGAAAGGCTCCTTGCTTGGGTGACGGTGACCATATAAAGTCCGATCGGTGGATTTCGAGACTGCGGTGGAGCTCCAAGGTTATCTGCTAGGAAGAGGTATCTACAAGAAGAAGCGTCGAGGCTTGAAAGGGATCGAGTCTTGTGTTGTAAGCCTTTCTGTCTTGTATTTGTAAATTCCGTACTTAGTGGATTTGTGGCTAGGGCCTTCCGAGGTTGTTTCCCGTCTTGGGTTTTCCTCCTACATGGCGGCGTAGTGTATTGATTGTTTATTTTATCTTTTCCAAAATCACCTAGAACACATGCTTAGGTAAAAAGACAAAAATTGGTTTAATTTAATCTCTACGTGTCTAATTTGGGTAATGTGTAGTTAATTTGGTTTGAGTGAAAATGATTTTAATGCGTTATTTTAATTTCACTCGGTTTAATTTTAATTTGTTTAAGAAAATTAAAATTTGGTAATTCGTTTGTTTGTGAACCATTACACTTCTTTACGCTTCCGCATCTTGATATATATATAAAAGGAAATAATATTTTAATTGAAAAAATTAAAAATCGGGGGCCAAACGCACCTTCAGATTGGTATCAGAGCCAAAGCGATAAATTATTTCATTAAAGATCCTCTAAATAATTTTTGGCTAAAATGGAATTTTCCCCATTTTCTATTTTCGATGGTTCTAACTACGCGTATTGGAAAGCGCGAATGAAATCGGCACTAAAATTTATCGACAAGAGAGTTTGGATGTCTGTTGTTAATGGGTGGTCCCCACCAAGTCACTTAGTTGAAAATGAACGTGTTCCCAAACCGGCCGATAGATGGACTGAAAATGAGTTTAAACTTTCTAATTTTAATTCTCGTGATTTGAATGCCTTGTTTAGCACTGCCACACCGGATGAATTTCGACGTATTATGACGTGTGAAACCGCTAAAGAAGCTTGGGACATTTTACAGCTAACTCATGAAGGAACTAGTGTCGTTAAAGCTTCGAAACTCCAAAACCTCACCACTCAATTTGAAACTATCAAAATGAACGATAATGAAACTTTTGATGAATTTTATGCTAGACTTTCTGATATTGTCAATTCATCTTTTAATTTGGGAGTGAAAATACCCGACAACCGAGTTGTAAAGAAAATTTTAAGGTCCCTACCCGATAGATTTATTCCAAAAGTGATCGTTTTAAATTATTTACCATCTTTAGCCTCTACGAAATTAGAAGAGCATGTAGGTGATTTACAAACCTATGAACTAGATATGTTTCCCTCTAAAACTGAAAATAAAATTGAAAAGGGCGTTGCTTTGAAAGCCCGTAAAGAGGTCAAACAAGCAGTAGAGAGCGAGAGTGATAGTGACTCGGATGACATGGATTTGTTTGCTCGTAAATTTAGAAAATTTCTTAATTTAACAAAGATAAATTCAAAAATAATTTTAAGAAATTTGAAACTTCTAAGCGTGACAAAGCCGAGAAGATCTCCAAAGCCGAGATGATCTCTAAAGTCGAGAAGATCCCTAAACCTATTAATGAAAATTTAAATAGGGACGAGTCTAATAGGTGTTTTGGTTGTGAGGGTTATGGCCATAGGGCTTCTGAGTGCCCCACTAAACTAAGGAAAGAGGGTAAATGACCCATTGCATATAATGCGACCCTTAGTGATAATGATAAGGAAGAGGGACCCGATTCCCCCACTAAGCCAAATTTTGTGGCTTTTATGGCTAGTCATGTGAGTGATAGTGAGAACTCATCGATTGATGAAACGTTAACACATGACACTTTCAAGGTCATTGTTTATGATTCTCTTATTTTTTTTATGATAGTGAGAGTGGAGAAGAAAGAGAGAGTGAAAATGAAGAAGAGGTTAATGTGAGTGAACTTCAAAATGCTTTTCAAGAACTTTATAAAGAATCTATTAAATTAAAAAGAGCTAATTTGAAGTTAGAAGCTAGTTTAAAAGAGCGTGTCAAGGTCATTGATGATAGCATGTTGGTAGAAGACCTTAAGACACGTGAGAGGACTCTTCAAGAGAAGCTTGAATATATAGAAGGCGAGAGAGATAGCCTTAGGGGTTTAATAGAATCCTTGAAAAAAGGATCTTCTTGCTTTTGAAGAGCGAACTGTTTCATTAGAGTCTAACATTTTAGAATTGCAAAATAAATTAAAAGACTCTAGTAATGTCAAATTTGATTTGGAGTGTCGATCGGAAAAATTATATAAAATATTAGGAACGGTCCAAATTAAAAATGACACTTGTGGTTTAGGCTTCAATACTTGTAATGAATCTACTCATAAAGCCAAAACCAATATTTTAGGAGAAACTACTAGGAAAGTCTTTCGAGATCATTTCTTAACTACCAAATTTCGACGTAATTTTACTTGTACTCATTGTGGTCGAAAAGGTCATCTTAGGAAATTTTGTATTGATCTTAAACGAATTCCTAGAAAATCTCATCGTAAAGTAACCACGGTAGTTAAAGTTCCTACACCCCAAGATAGTCATTCTTCATTAATTTGGGTTAGGAAATCCGACTTGGTTGCCTTGCAAAATAGGGTTTTTGATTCTCATCTACTTTCACATGCTTCCTCCCTTGCTAAATCTAAAGGATGAATGTGTTAGTTTTTGCATACTTTAGCTTCTGCACTTCATGCTATATTCACATGCTAAATGTATGCTTGTTTAATCATTTTCTAGTCTATGCTCCATGCTTATCACGTGCTAGAATTATGATTTTTTTTTATTTTGTATTATATTTCCTTCATTTTGTTTGCATCAAATGAAAAATACAAAAATATTTTTGTTTAACATTTGGATCTTATCTCTTAGTAATTTAAGCTTAATGAAAAATTCAAATGATTTTTGGTTTGTCTTTTGAGTATATAATTTTACTTTTGGTTATAAATGTCAAAAACTCAAAAAGATTTTATTTTGGGTGTATTTTGGTTTGACACACTTTAAGTGGCATATACTTGTGTTTGAATCCCTTCTTTAACGATCTCACGTGGCTAGAAATTTTGGTTTAGATTCTCTATCCTTATTATGTTCTTTACCATATTTTATAGAGTAGTTGGATTTTGTATTGTTTAAATGGATTCTATTTTTATATTTCTCTATTCCCACATGCACTAGCTCCTTTGAATTTTTAACTTCATATGTATATTTGAGCTATGTGAGGTGTTCCCCTTCCAATCTTTTCATATACATATTTGTGACTTAGGAGGACTAGTGCATGTCAAAATCCGTTGCACGTGAGATTTGTGTGAAAAATGAAAACATGATAAATATAAATGTGCACGGGGAAGGGCTCCGAAAGGACTAAGTGATCCTTGCGATTGTAAGCCACCGTTTTGAATGGACCTAAAAGAAATATGTGGTTCAAAGGACTAAAAACAGAAAATATGGCATTAAAAGAAAAATAATTGCCAAGGCCCATGTTTGATTGATATATTCATTCAAAAATAATATGTGCTTATTGAGGGAGATTGGATGGTATATCAATGGTTTTCACAATGTCCGTTTATCCTAGTTGCGTATCTCATGTCATGACTCTACTGGTTTGTAGAATCATCAATATGCTAGGCTTGTATGCATTGTGTATGTTTGTTCATTGAGTTGTATTTATATTGTCACATGAGGTTATATTCAAATGTGATGAAGTTTGAAATCACTGGAGAACTCCGTGAACATGTTTTAAGTGATTGGGTCTAAATTTAATCGTTTCTAGTTCACACCCCCAACACTTCCGTTTCCATATGACACATTTTTGCCATACGAGTGTGCAAACTTATTGTATTTTGTGTCATGTGTGTGTTTATATCTATATATATATGTGCGTGTGCATTATTGATATATTTCTAGTACATACATATATGATATTTTGTTTTGCCTTTGCCTTGCTTTCTAGTCCTTCTATGCTTATATTTTAGTTTTGGTATCACTTTAAGCTTCAACATAGTTTTATATTTGTTCTTTATCCTTTGCCTATTTCTGAACAAAAAGGGGAGAATGATAGGGGGAGAAATGGTATCTTATCCTATTATAATCTTATCTATGTTTAGGAGATTTAACTTAGGGGGAGTAGCTAACTTCTTGGGTTGATCTTTTTTGATAGGGTTGACCTTTTTTATAAAGGGGAGAATTAATTTTGGGGGAGTATTTATTTTCATTGCTTTAAATACTTTGATATTCCCTATGCATTTGATGAGTTTGCTTAAGTGTGCAGGAATTCTTCTAAAGCGACATCTTTCAATGGCAAAGCGTTTGATCCTTGGGTTGAGTAAAGTGTGGGTGGGTTATGTTTTGAGTCTACTGAGCTTGACGGCCTTTTAGGATTTTTTGTTTGGTTTTTGTCCCGGAATAGCCAAAGGGGGAGATTTGTAAGGACACAAATTTTCAATTGAGTCCATATATTGTTTTGGCTCAATTCCGGACAAAAACATTTATTCATAAGATTGTATTTAATTGTAATATTCTCAAGCATATGAAGAGTTTGTTGAAAACGTAGCAGCAAAGAGTATAAAGCTTCATCAATATGCCAGTTTGCGTGCCTCGTTTCTACGTCATCAACTATATTATAAAGCGAAGATAAGGAACATTGATATAAAATTTCATACAGTATTACGTTTAGAATAAAATATGCTAAGAATACAAAAAAATTGAATTTTTATATGCAACAACGCAAAGAAGTAGTCGGGGCAGGAACTTCCTCCAATGAGATTTTGGAAAAATTTATTGAGCTCCTTTCATTTATGGTTTAAGGAGAACTAGCCAACTACGATTTCTCATTTTGTAAGTTTTTTTTGGGAGTTCAAAGGAGGGGACTAATTGTATATTTTTACTTACAGTTTTTCATTACCCTTTACTGTTCTTTCTACTTTGTATACTTACTGTATATGTGTTTCCAGCCCCCTTAGGCGGTTATGTATATATGATTGATCTTTACTATTAAAAAATCAGAAGTCTACATAGTGTAATTCAATACACAAGAAAATAACATAAAATACACGAAAAATACAAGACACAAATAATGCTGAAGGACAAAGTTAAACATGGTTAATGCAAAACCATACCTCTCGTGAAATTAAACGGTGGGAATTCGTGTGGAAAATAGTAGGTAAGTATTTTTATTTTCTTTTACACCCTTAAGTTATGAACTATTTACATTTATACACCCACCCAATGTTGTCTTAAAAGGGTGAGATGGACAGTTGGGCTTTTGAAAGGATTTACTTTCGGATAGTATATATATCAACCCAGTCCACTTTGGTTCAGAATACCTCGGTCGCTTTTCCTCCATTATCGGAACTAACTACCAGTAACATTATTTCAATTTCAAACTCCAACACCTGATCTTCCTAACTGATATCCATGTAAAGATATAGAGAAGAAACAATATTCCTTTCATTAGTTCTCATCTTTTATCAGTTTACAGTACATTATATACTTACTGTTTGTCATGAGATCAGAGCCTAATATGGCCAATGATGATTCTAACATCTCCCCCAACTCTCCTGCAGAATTTTCTTCACCCCAATCTCTTATCAATCCCACCAACTCTCATCATTTTGTCTCTATCAAACTAGATAATAAAAATTATCTACAGTGGAAGACCCAAATGGATCCATTCTTATATGGCCAGAACCTCTTTCAATAGGTTGATGGAAGTTATCCTTGTCCTCCAGATACTACACTAGCTACTACATGGATTCAACAGGACAAACTAATTATGAGCATGCTTATTTTCTCTCTCTCTCTCTCTCTCTCTCTCTCTCTCTCTCTCTCTCTCTCTCTCTCTCTCCGAAAATGATACCACTAGTAGTCGACCTTCAAACTTCTCATCAAATCTAGACAACTCTTGCATAAGCCCTTGCCTCTCCATCAGACTCTCGCATACTCAATCTGCATTTATATCTACATCGTCTCACTCAAGGAGATGACTCAACCTCAACTTTTCTTCACAAAGATAAAGCTATTTCCGATGAACTCAATGCAGTTGGACACCCACTCTCTATGGAATAATTCAATATTCATGTTTTCAAAGGCCTCCAATAAGATTTCAAGGATCTTATCACCTCACTCACTACCCGTGCTAAGCCAATTACATTTTCTGAATTGCACTCACTCCTCCTAAGTCATGAATTTCTTCATGATGAAAAACTTTCATCCCTCTCTATTACTACCACACCCTCACCAAATACTCTTAGTGCCCATGTTACTACACATACCACACCAACTGCTTTCACCCAATCACACACTCATTCCCATCCACAAACCTAAAACCATCAATCCAATCATGGCCGCAAATTCCATGGACGTGGTTGTGGTCGCGATCGTGGTAGATTTTCTTCCTTTCGCAACCCATCCTTTTCTCATGACTATCATCCTCGATATCAATAATGTTCAGTACCTAACCACACTGCCCCAACTTGTCCCATCCGGTTCACTCCTAACCCAACTTATCCCACTGCACATTTTACCTACACCCCTTCTTCTCAACCCGGTCTTCTCCCTACTCATCCCTCACCTATAACAAACTGTTTTTTCGATACTGGGGCACTCATCATGTCACCCCTAATTTTTCTGATCTCACTCATCCCACCGAATACAATGGAGGCGAGACTCTTCATATTGGCAATGGCAAAGGTTTAGCAATCTCCCATAGTGGCACTAGCTCTCTTTCATCTCTTAAGCTTCCTCTTAAGATTAATAATATTTTATATGTACCTTCTATTTCTAAATCTCTTATTTCTGTTAAAAAATTCACTCGTGATAATGATGCATTTTTTGAATTTCACCCTAATTTCTGTGTTGTGAAGGATCGTCGTACGAGGACACCTCTACTTTACGGCACCACTAGCGATAGTCTCTACACTCTTTCTCCTCCAAAGTCAACTACACAGGCTTTTCATACCATCAAAACATCTACCAAAAATTGGCATCATCGTCTCGGTCACCCTCATCAACAAGTACTTAATAAAGTATTACATCATCATCAACTAACATTCACCTCTGTCCGTCAACAAAAATTGTCTATCGCACATCAGATGTCTAAGTTGTCCTTACCAATGCGTGACAAGTCATCTACTTCTATTTTACAAATAGTATTTAGTGATGTGTGGGACCCATCTCCCACCCTATCTTATAATGGTCATAAGTATTTTGTAATATTTGTGCATCATTATTCCATTTTTATTTGGTTGTTTCCTATGACTAATAAATCTGATGTGTATGATATTTTTATTCAATTTCAGAAATTTGTTAAACGACAATTTAACACAAAAATAAAAAATATTCAAACAGATTGGGGGGGGGGGGGGGGGGGGAATTTCGCAAATTAGACACCCTTTTCAAAAATTGTGGTATTCATCATCGTTATTCTTGTCCGCACACACACGAACAAGTAGGCTTTGTTGAATGCCGCAATCATCATATTGTCGAAACACGTCTTGACTTAATGGCACATGCCTCCGTTCCCCCAAAATAGTGGCATTTTGCTTTTGAAACGACCACTTTTTTTATAAATCACCTTCCCACTTGTACTCTCTCCAATCTCTCTCCCTTTCAACGTCTCTTTTCTACTACATTGGATTATAAATTTTTAAAATTTTTTGGGTGTCTTTGTTTTCCCTACATGCGTCCCTATAACGGGCATAAACTTGACTATTGTTCTCACCCTTGTGTCTTCTTTGGCTATACACTAAATCACTTCGGATATCGTTGATTACACCTCCCTTCTAGTCACATCTATACAACACGACATGTTCGTTTCGACGAACATAATTTTCCATTTCATCCCACTTACTCACCTACTGCTCCAACACCTTCTTTCCCATGGGGATCTCTATCAACTAAACTAACTCCTCTCGCTTCTACAAATTCCCTCCCCATCCCAATGCCCTGCAGTATCTCACAACAGCCCTTAAACATTCTTTTACGTCCTCCACTGGCACTGTCACAGCCTCTGCTAGCTACACGAGCAGGTATTGCCTCAACACAACCTATCTCTTCTCGTCCCATCTCACACGGACAACATCCCACTTCATTGTCTATTACACATGCCAATAATTTACCTCTACCTATTAAGTCTACCTTCATACATCCATCTGCTAAACACCAAACAACACCTCCAAATCGTGCATCACTGCCTCCCTCCTCCTCCACTCCCTATGGAATCTCCCTCGCACTGGACTTAGGACCCCTCCGTGTCCAACCAACTTCCCATCCAATGACTCTTCGACCTCATCCTTCTTCGTCATCAAAACCTAAACCCATAGCTCACAGTGTTTTATCTCCACTCTCGTGAGCCAACCTGTTTTAGTGTTGCCAATAAAGACCCTAAATTGCATCACGATATGAACGCTGAGATTAATGCACTTCTTCAAAATCACGCTTGGTCTCTTCTTCTCTACTCTCCTCACATGAATGTCATTGACTGGAAATGGGTGCATAAAATTAAGCGCAAAGAAGATGGCGCGGTTGAACGTTACAAAGCTTGCTTGCTCGCTAAAGGCTTTCATCAAGAATATGGCCTCGACTTCAATGAAACATTTAGTCCCGTTGTCAAAGCGACCACAATTCATACCATTCTTTCTATTGCCGTCTCTAAAGTTTTTTCCATATCCCAACTCGATGTCAATAATGCATTTATTCATGGTTACCTCAATGAGACTGTATTCATGCAACAACCTCCTAGTTTTCAATACCCCACCAAATCCACTCATGTATGTCAACTTCATCGCTCCCTCTATGGTCTCAAACAGGCGCCACGGGTCTGGTTTCATCATCTTACTCAATTTCTCACATCTTAAAACTTTACTAGATCCAAAACCGACACCTCTCTTTTTATTTATTCCGGCACCACCATTCTTTACCTTCTCATTTATGTGGAGGACATTCTCATTACCGAAAATTATCCTTCCTTAATTCAATCGCTTATTTCCACACTTGGTCGTGAATTCTCTCTTAAAAATCTTGGACCTCTCCGTTACTTTCTCGGCAATGAAACAATTCCCACCTCTAACAGAATGTTACTATACCATCAATGCTATATTTTTTTATCTTTTTCAACGACATGGCATGTCTAACTACAAACCTCTCAGCACTCAATCTCTCACCAATCTCAAACTCTTAGTCACTGATGGCACCTTTGGATGATCCCACGCCTTATCACCAAGCCGTTGGTGCACTCCAATAACTTACTTTAACCCATCCTAATGTTTCATTTGCATTCAATAAAGCTTGTCAATTCATGCACTCCCGAACTTGCACTCATTGGTCACTTGTCAAACGAATTCTTCGCTACCTCAAACACACCTCCACTTATGGTCTCCATCTCACTAAAAGTTCCCACCTTAACTTACAAGCCTTTACGGATTCTGATTGGGTTGGTTGTGTTGATGACTGAAAATCCACGAGTGTTTTTGCAATTTTTCTTAGCTCCAATCTTATTTCTTGGCAATCCAAGAAACAAAAGACCGTTTCCCGCTCCTCCATCGAAGCCGAATACAAAGATCTTGCCTATGTCTTCGATGAATTAATTTGGCTTCGCTCCTTATTAGGTGAACTTGGTCACCCTCCTCAAAAACCACATATTCTATGGTGTGACAATATTGGTGCCACGTATCTTTCCCTTAATCCATTTTTTCATACGTGCACTAAACATGTGATGATTCACTCTCAACCACCATCAACTTGCGGAGGGGTATCAACCCAGTCCATTTTGGATCAGAATACCTCGACCGCTTCTCCTCCATTCTGGGAACTGACTACCAGTAATAGCATTTCAATTTCAAACTACAACGTTTACTCTTCCTATTTGACAGGTTTAGTAACGACTAGGAATTGAATATCTCTTGTACAGCATAGCTGATATCCGTCTATACCTATATATACCCAGTTAGTTTGTTTACAAAGATATATAGAAGAAATAATATTTCTTTCATTAGTTCTCATCTTTTATCAGTTTCCAGTACATTATATACCTACTGTTTGTCAATATATAACTACCTTATCTCTCAAGTATCCCTACAACAATTTCTTTCTTTCTTTCATTCTTCAGAGCATTCAACTCTTACCTCAATTAAATGAAATCAACCCAATATCCCTTCATTGATAACAGGGGTAGGTTCGAAGGACCTCCCTTCGCAGGTTCCATTGTAAATAAAATAAAAATAAAAATAAAAACTTTCAATTTTAGGTATCGTCTCTTTACATCCAGTAGTGACCCCGGTAGCTTTACTATTTTGGTGGATAGGATATTTAAACGGTAGCAACTCTCAAAACACATCTCAATGGATGCAAGTTAAGCACCACACAAAATAATGGAATTTACCGTTTCACATGCATTTACATCGGGAGAGAGAAAAAATTAGAAAATATGTTTATACATATCATATGCATAGAATTATAAAAAATGAAAAAATAAAATAATAAAATAATATCCGTATGAAAGTAATAGATTCATAGAAAAAAATTATTATGCACAATAGGGTATAGGGTGAAAACAATCTAATAAAACACTAATGCAAACTTGGGGAAATCGTACATAAATAAGAAGTAACACCTATATAACTGTCATTCTCTCGTTTCTTGAATGGAATTATATTGTTTAACATTATTTCATCTTAAATGTATTATTGTTAGCAATGACAACCACCATTATACCCATCACAAAATAATGAAAGTCGTCCTATAGGTTGCTTAAATATTATAATTCTGACGCCACATGTTCGTTTTGAAGACTTCATATGAACACTCAATCTATTGCTAGGTTATTCCAACAATGGACTTAATGCAATATGAGCAATCAGACCACCACCACAGGTGATGATTGGTGGTCGTAGAGGCATTTTCTAACTATGGAATCCCAACCATTAGAAAGGGTGGTAATAATGCAGGTTCTTGTGATGGGTTTTCAAATTCCATAAGGCCCAAAGTGGGGACTCCATTCGTATCGCCACCTCTTTTACCACTAGAAGCTCATTTCCAGTGTTATATATGGGGACACGAATTTGGGACATAAAATTGGATCTTTAGGCATATGAGGTCACATAATGGGAGGGAATGGAGGGTTTATTTTTCCCCCACCCACATTTAATCACATGTAATTTGTTCATCTTCTTGTGCCATGGGCTGAGGAACCACCTTCAGGGGCAAAATGAGGAGACTGAAAATGATAATGACATTGTGAGGCCGAGTTATCGGGTAACATATTTAAATGCCTCGCCTCTCCCAGTGGTGTAGGACTAAGATGAAATGTACTAATTATTTTATCTAATGGTGATTTTATGTTTAAAATTTCATTTATTCCTTTGTGAGGTATGTAGTGATAAAAGGTGGTTTTGTATTGTAGGGATTAATCTCGAAATATGTTATGCATAAAAATTCTATAAAAAAATTAAAAAAAAAAACAAAAAGAAAGCAAGAGAAGATGTTACAAGTTTGTCTTCCGTGGTTGAACATACAATGAAGAAGAAACAAAGTCAAGATAGAATGTGTACTGATTCTTCACCATTATTTTCCCATATTAACAAAAAAAAACATCATAAAAGACTTGAGACACTGATTAACTTGTCTAATATTCCACTGTGGTGTCGGATCGATTTCTCCCATTGCATTAATTCCATTGTTCGAAGAATTTGGCAATTGATTGACTTTCCTTGTGCAATCTTTAGAACAAATATTTGGCATTGGAATGGTAATATTTCCACCACTAGCAGGGAAACTTTCATTGTTTTGTGCTGGGGATGATGATGGTTGTCATTGCTGACAATGATACGTTAAAGATGAAATAATGTTAAACTATGTATTTACATTTAATAAATGAAAGAATTACAATTATTTAATTTTTATTTCTCACTCGTATTTGATTTTCTCATATTTGTGTAGTTGTTGTATTAGATCATTTCCACTTCATACCCGATTGTTCATGGTAACTATTTGTGTATGAATATACTCCTACTTTCATATCTCAAGTGTGATATCATATTATTTTTTTCATATATTATAATTCCATGCATATTATATATAAGCCAAGGGTAAACACATTTCAAAAGGTAAATTTTATTTTTTTATGGTATGTTTTTTTGTAGATTTGAAAAAAACAAATTATATCTATTCTTATTACAAATAAACAAATTATGCATTCTTATTTCTTTTGTGTCCATTACACGTGTGGTATTTTAGGTGTACCCATGGAGACGTGTATGCCACCCTACCATATTTTTGAGAGATTTTACCACTTAGATATGTTATGCACTATCAGTTCTGGAGAAAGCGAGAGAGTACCCATAACGAATTGTTTTTAATTACATTTATATGGGAACTTTCAAAGGGAGTTCCCTTTAACCTACCCTATTATGAAACCCTTTGGGGTTATTTTTGTAAAGATCAAAAAAATTTGAGGCATGACTTTGCGTAAATTTACGTATAAATCCTTAATCAGATGTACATAACATCTAGCACCTGAAGCTCCTTCAAAAACTCAAGAAATAGAGACCGTGACGAATCTGGCCTCTTCCTATACCAAGTAAGAATAAAGCTCAGAAAATTATATCGAATACTAGAGGGAGCAAGCTCGACCCCCTCAAAGCATCTCTTATTCCTCTCATGCCACATGGTCCAAAAAGTATAATGAGGGACCATCCTCCGGACCACCCGCGGGCCAACCCAACCCCAAGGGCTCCTCCATCTGGATGAACATTTTGTTATTTCAGTAGAGATATGAAACCCAAGAAGTGAAATTATGTCATCTTAGTATATATCATACAAAAAACCCATATGAAAATCATCGTTAATCTTATTGTACTTATCCCGAATGGTCACTCTGGTTGAAACAACACGTTCATTAGCAATTTATTAATGAAGGATCTACCTTTACTCTTATACCCACTCTTGAGATCCCAAGCTACTATATCATAATTTCACAGTTTCATTTTACTCTTCAAGTTCCACGCTATGGTTCTTATTTCTTCTCGTTGTTTGGAAAAGTTTGCTTATTTACACTTGAAATTCTTCACCTGTTTTATCCTTTATGAATGATATTTGTTATGTATTTCTACCATTTGTTACATATGGATAGATGGGTGTACATATATAAATATGTTATTTTATGTTACATATGTTTGTGGTTATGTGGCTATCTAGATGATGTGCTTTGTGTTTGTTCTCTGCATATATATATATATATATATATATATATATATATATATATATATATATATATATAACAAATGTTCCTGTACGGACTAGTCCGCATTTTAAGAATGTAGACCGGACATGTGTCACCTAACGGTGCGCCTAGAAATTATTGCCTAAATTATAGGTACACTCTCTCTATTCTGGGCTCACAGCCAGGTCACACATATTCGGTCCGCATTCTTAAAATGCGGACTAGTCCGCATAAGAACTACAAAATGTGTATATATATATATATATATATATACACACATTTTGTTGTTGTACGGACCAGTCCGCATTTTTAGAGTGCGGACGGGATATGTGTTGCATGGCAGTGATCCTAGAAAAGAAAGATGCTTCATAATGTCGAAGCGAGGTCGTGGAGGTTGAAAAAGTTTCGAATATCCCTGGGTCTACCAGTGGCCCCTACTGTCAATTGTGCCGACAACACCGGTGCTAAGAATCTCTACATCATTTCAGTCAAGGGAATCAAGGGTAGACTCAACCGTTTGCCCTCGGCTTGTGTTGGCGATATTGTGATGGCCACTGTCAAGAAAGGAAAGCCAGATCTCAGGAAGAAGGTCATGCCAGTTGTCATTGTCCGCCAGCGCAAGCCTTGGCGCTGAAAGGACGGTGTCTTCGAAGATAATGCTGGTGTCATTGTGAATCCCAAAGGAGAAATGAAAGGATCCGCCATAACTGGGCCAATCGGGAAAGAATGTGCTGATCTGCTATAACTGGGCCAAGGATAGCTAGTGCTACCAATGCTATTGTTTAGGAGTTCACAATCCAAAGTTTTATGATGTCTGTGTATTGTTTGCTTTTTTCATCTGGGTGATTTGTTTGACGTTTGTATTGGCTATAGGTTTTTATTAAGTACTAAGTGTTTCATCTTTTTGTTCAAGACACTAAATATGACACTTGAGATTCAGAGCTTGAATACTTTACTAGGAAGGACCATTTTCGCCTATATATATATATATATATATATATATTATTTTCACGAACAAATGTGACTGTATTTTCCACAATAACAAATAAAAAACATTTTCCAACTAAGTAATCTGTCCGTAATTTTTATCCAACTAAATAAATTAGTTATTCACTCCATTTCTACTTAAACATCTTTTGTAATAAAACCTCGATGTATTTAGCATCCTGCTAATAAACCATATATGCAGTAATAATTAATTACTTTTTCTTTTGTTATTAATATTTACTAGCATGTACCCCGCGCGATGCGCGGTCGTAGATTTATAGTACGACATTTTCCAAAGGAGAAATCAAACATCAATATACTCGCAAAAATAATTATTTCATTATCTGTAATTATCCTATGAATTCTCATGTAATTTGTATAACGGAAAGTTGATTTGGAAAATTTTATCGCATTCACTGTATTTTCTTAACAGGAACCCAAAACATAATTGTTATTCAAATTTGAAAATGTCTTCGGTATTACAATCATCATATTGCGTTGTCAATCCTTGATCTATATTCCTTTGTTCCTGCAAATAAATGACATTTAATTTATAAATATATAGATATTCTGTAGAATGATGTAATATTTTTTAAAACAACATGTTTGAGCTTTATAGAATTAATGTTGAACCAAAAAAATGTGAAATTCAACCCTCATTAAACGTTAAAAACTTAGTAAATAGTTCATAGATTTTTTTCTTGTAATTTCATACAGTGTTATTAACATACATTACACTGTAATTTGGTTATAGCTCGCTAAGAAGTATGCCATAACTACAATTATTTAAAACAAAAAACCAATCCCAAACAATGTTTACCAAAATAAAAACAGTTTATAACAAAGAAACTATATCTTTTAAAAAATAAGTTTTTATAGAATATTAAAAAAAAATAGTTTTCAAAAAATAAAATCACTTTAGTGAAACATATCAGTTTTTAACAAAAAAAAGTTGTTTTAAAAGAATAAAAATAGTTTTTCAAAAAATGTTTTTTAACCAAGTGTATTAATACCAAAAACTTATCGTAATGAAATTTTCATATTTAGCAATGAAAAATGTACTAACGAATAACAATCTTACGATTGTTGTTTAGATTTTATGGCTTTAACCCATTACTAGTTTTTTATTTAGGCTTTACCACAAATATGCCAATTAGTTATACTTTGGTACATTTTTCATTTTTTAATATCAAAAGTTCTCCACAATAAGTTTATAGTATTAATACTGTTTTTTATGTTGTAAAAAAAGTCTTTCAAATAATTATTTTTATTATTTTAAAACTGATTTTTTCGCTAATGTTTTTTTTTTCTTTCTAAAAACTGTTTTTTTTTTAAAATCTGATTTATTAAAGGATATTGTTTCTTTGTTATAAACTATTTTTATTTTGTCAAAAACTGTTTTATTTTCATTTTTTTTCTTAAAGATCTTTTTTTTTTCATTATAATGTTTTTTGGGTTAAAAACTGTTTAAATGTCACAAAATATCACTTCTCGTAGAGACAAAAAATGTTGCAAAGCCTACAAAATTCATAAAAATGTCCTAAAGTTTGATTAAAAAAATTAGTATTGTGTTAAAGATAAAAATCAAATTAACAATAATGATAATAATAAAATCACATTTTATCTTAATGTGTAATATATATCTTACCTAAAATGATGTTATGTTTTACAATCATATTATATTTTAAAGTAAAAGGGGGTTGTATTTTTATCATTATATTTCAAAAATATAAAAAGGGAGTGAAGAAAAGTTAAGTGTGTGGGAATAATGACATATATTAACGAAAATCGTATGTTAAGTTGGATTGCCGTTTTTACATTCAATATTTTGTTTTCATTTCTAATGTGACAATCCACTTGTAGATTTTGAAAATTTATGTACATGTTTCAAATTTACATTAAAAAAGTCATTGGGTATAAAGAATCTTATTTTAATAAAAATCATTGAGTCTTAAAAAAGATTTAGGAAAGCTCGAAGACAACTATTTAACAAATCTAATATAATTTCATTTGGTAATTACATTGAGCTAGAGTTAACGAAAAAAATATATATATTTGCTGAGTTGATTCCGTTCCAACAAAACAATTTGTTGGCCTTGAAAAACGGTTCTGGCTTCGAGTAGTTATCTATCAACCTTTAGTTTTACTAGCTACCAGTGGCAAGTTAGAGAGTATTGTAATACCCCGTATTTTCGAAGACTTAAATAATTATGTGATTTATTATTATTGTGTGATTAATTAAATTAAAATGTGAGAATTAATTATTAATCCAGATTAAATTTGATTATTTAGTAGCGTGACGAGAAGTTAGTAATTATTAATATTACTGTGAGAATAAGTAATATGGAATGACGATTTTTGTATAACTTGTCGTAAGAAAGAAATACGAAAGTTTTGGTATATTAAGTCGGGGACGCGTGTGTGAGTCGTGTCAAGACTAATTAAGTGGAATAAAAAGGTAAATTTATTTTAAGTAACCCGTATGATCATTTCGAGTGCGCCGTTGAGTCCGGAGGGGTCGAGATAGTCAGAAAACTCTACCCGGGTATTTTATTTGGACTCCGGGATATATTTAGGCCAAGCCGGCACTCGGTAGGGGTAGTTTTGTAATTTGAATTTTTGGAGGAATTAAATGGAAGAAAATTAGAGATAAATTATATCAGCTAATTGGGGAAAATTAGGTTTAGGTTACACCAAAATGAAGAGAGAGCCACAGTGGGTGAGGGAGAACAAATTCCAAAGGAGGAGAAGTTATGTTCACCACCTTGCACAACCACCACCATCATCGTGTAGATCGGAACGTGAGGAAAGCATCCCTACCAATAACATCAATGGATCATACCTTCGAAATCGAGGCAAGTGTTTATTGCTTTCTTTCTTTAGCGATAATTATATTCATGTTAGTCTAGGTTAATAAACCCATGTTATGAAAGTTAATTCGGGTGAAAATTGGAGAGTTAATTTATGATTATGGCTTGATTGGTTTAGTAGTTTAATTCCTTCATGTATGTTGAGGTTTTATCATGAAATTGGAAATAAAATTGATGAACGAATTAGGGTTGGTCAGGTTATTTAATTGAAAATTTGGAAACTACGGTTCTTATGAATTAATTTGGGGGTTTCATGTAATCTTGATGATTTATGACGAATTAATGATCCAAAATGTTGTGAATGATATATAATATTTTTATTATTGATTGGGATTGATAATGAGAATAGGGGATTAAACTATAGAGGTTTTTAGGCTTAAAAATGGAGGAAATCATAGGTATCTAGTGAAAGAGACGACACAGTGCAGGTCGCGCGATGTCGCACGTAATGGTCCAAACGAGATAGGAATATCGCGAGAAGTGGTTCGAATGACAATGGAATGTCACGCAAAGTTTGGTTCCTGAGAGATTGATATCTCGCGTGATGTCGTTCATGCGATAACCTGATCTCGTTTGAACGAGATCAGGTCTAGTTCGAGTGACAGTTACATTTTTGGGAAATTGTACAATGGTCCAAATTAGTGTGGCACAGTAATCTGAATGAGGAAATGATATTTTGGGAAAATCAGTACGTATAGGATTGTTAAGAAGTATATGAGGGTAAATACTTTAAATATATGGGAACGGGAAGCTTTCCTTGAAGATCGTGTGAGAGAGATAATCATAATTGTAAATGTGTCGAGTGTATTGAGTGATAAATACTTACGATATTAATTCTAATGATATGGAACTTATAATAATACAAGTTAGTGATTACGTTTGGGACTTCTTATGATTATGTATTAAGGATTTTGGGGTGACATATTATCCTTAGAAATATATTACGAGAGAGGGAATATCGTAACTTAAAATACGTTGATAGTGTTTTGTAATGAAGATACTACGTATGGAATATGACATTTTGTTGTGTATACCGTTTGATTGGATGGGTTGTGTGTATACCTATATTTGATATTATGTGTATGACATACCTAGATGCTTGCTATCACCGGGGGTGGGGGTGTTGTGTAGAGACAGTCTTATCCTGAGTGACCTTCGGGGGGAAATTTCACTTGTCTTTAGAACATAGAACTGTGAAGACTTATTTGTGAGTTGATAAGTCGCTAACTATGGGAGCGTAGGTATGTGCGTGACCCATAGGTATGTGAACTATGTTCGCCGCCAATATGTGTGATTTTTTTAAATGGTTCATGGTATATTTCCAAACCGATAGTCCTTATTTGAGTACGAGATGTACCGGGACATGATTGCAGAGTATGCAATGCACTACAGGTATATCCTTGGGGTGCTGTGTTAGTATGTATATAATAGTTGTGGATATTTATATATACTTGTGTTATACTTATAATGTGATAATTGTAGGCCATTAAGATTGGGTTAATACATATATATAATAGTGAAAGATATATATGTATGCTTTTGGTATATCTAAAATGAGAGAATATCAAATTATTAAGATAGTGAAATCTTCAGTAACGTAAATAGTGAATACTTGACTTTAGGGTGATAACAATCATTTTAAATGGTAAGCGTTGAGATCTAAAATCAGAATACTATTATGAGGTGTAATTATATGGATAAGTCTTTTACATAGTTAGAAGTGTGTCAGATGGCTCGGTTGGATTAGATGTACGTTAGGCGTGCACACTAGTCGAGAGGTGAGAATCTCATGTGAGAGTTCGAACTAACATGCATATAATACTTTATAAAACAAATATTTTTACACATCGGGCTCTGACCCATTTCTTTCATATCTTTTCTCTTTTTCTCTCTCTCTCTCTATATATATATGTATTAGTACAGGTGCCCAGCCACAGGGACACCGGTTCTAGATATTTGGATGGTTTGCCAAGATACAACTGTTGTGGAAGTTGCGGGTTATTTGAGATTATACGCTTCTCTCATTTCATTCAGTTCCTAGTTCATATATCTCAGTTAGGGCATGTGTCTCCCATTCTCATTAGCAGAGTATACTCAGTTTCCCTTGTTGATCTTCTCAGTTGGTTTGAGTATTTATTATGGTTTGGTTTGTAACTATGAACTGGAAGGTTTTATCCAGTCTTAATTATCCAGTATTTGATTCAGTCAGCATTTTATTCTTGTGTAGTGTTTATAATTACATGTTCCGAATTTTGAAATTAATTGGTTTAAAGTTAAATTGGAAAATGTTTTGACACTAGCTTAATTAAATGTTAGGTAATTAATTGGATTGAAGTTTTCGACAGTGATGCTAAGAATGAACCAACCGAACATTCTGTTATAAATTTTATAAAGGACTGATCACCCGATATTTAATTGGGTGGGGTGTCACAGGTGGTATCAGAGCATCAGGTTATAGTGTCCTTTAGGATCTGTACAGCTTATTACGTTTCAGCTTAGCGTTCTTTCATGTAGAGCCTTATTCTAGGATTGTTGTATTCCACTACGTATGCGAATTGCGCTCTCCTGCGATTTAGTTTAGTGAAGTCAATTCATATGCAAGAGTGATTAGACTTCGTACTCTGAACAATATGGGATGACCAGCGAAGGCCGTTAGCGGGACTACAGGTGGAGGAAAATAATTGGAAGTTGTGAAGCATTTGGGGAACGGTGATCGCGGTAGAAGTCACCAACACTAATTTCTAAGTATGATGGGCCAATGGAGGGAACTAATCCAAATGATATAATGTAAAGTAGAGTGCAGTGACACTCAGAATTTTAAATTCACAAGAAATACTTTTCTAGCTCTCAGAACAGCAAAGAGTAAAATTAGTCAAATAAACCGATATATTGGGTGCAGATTGACCATTTAAAATTTTCCATCTTTTGGGTAGACAGAGATATGGAAGAGATGTTGAACTTATCACCAGTAGGTCAGGTAAGGACCGACCGTAAAGGATGAGTTAATTTTCTAAGTGAACTTCGTAACCAAAGTAGGAGTCACGAAAGAAAAGGGTCCGTAAGTTGAAAATGGACTCGTGGGTAGAATGCCCTAGCGCGAAAGGGAGGTGTTAATAAGGTGACTAGTGTCAACGTCATCAAAGTATATGTTTACTAGGGTATGTCAACGCCCTAGAAGAAAGGGAGCCAGTCGAGTTGTAATACCTAGCCGAAGGGCATGGTTAAATTCAATAGTGTTAGTAGAACATCACCAGAAAGTATACCTAGTGAGGGGAAAACTATTTAAATGATATGATTAAATCTTAACGTAATGGTGATGGATTCAGTCAAGACCAGCTGGTCAATCATGTGTTCCATATGCCTTGTAGAGCGCAAGGAACAACAAAAATAACAACTAGGAGTTAAGACTACCAGGTTCGAGATAAGGACATCCAAATAAGTCTAGGAGGACCAGTTATGTAAAGATAAGGGTTACCAGTATTGAATGTGTTCATGTGAGTAGTGAAATTGATAAGTATCGGGAATAATAAATCGTGCCTGTAATGCATACTAGTTAGAAAAGTAAAATATCCAGCGTAGGAAATCGGGTCATAAGAATTGGGCCCAGGAATTAATAACCCGAGAGTACTCGGTCTAGGCAGGACCAGCGTAGTCCTCAATAACTGTAGCATACCGTATTTCGGGGTCGACGGGGCCCAGGAAATAAAAGGAAGGCCAGTAGGGCCATATTTGAGGCTTACAGATATGGGGCAAATGTATCAATGTTGGGCGGGTAAGCCATAAAATAGAATAAGAAGGGAAACACTAATGAGTGGAATTCAAAAGGTATAACGATTGTAGATAATTATGGGTCACGAAAAGCGTGTGCGGGGACCCTACGATCAGGCAAGACTGATGACACTTTGTTTTATCCTTGTGAATAAATGATGAGTTCTAGTGACGTGGGCGTGTCACAACATATGTGAATAGTTAACACTAAGGGTTCGAGTGTGCATCCGGTTTAGTGGATACACTGACGATAGCAACCTTATTATGTAGGTGACTACCATTTGGGAGCGAGATTTTTCGTACCACCTGCGGGGAGGAGCAAGTGTGGACACTAAGAGAAATTTGTATATGATATTATATAACGATTCATGCTCCTTTGATCATTATGATAGTAGAGAATATTATGATTATATCCCATAGTTACTATTTATCGTGGGTTTTAACAGTAGTAAAGTGTGTGATAAGACTATTCTACAAAAAAATTCAAAATTTAAATATATGGTTTTGGCGAGGCCTCACTTGAAAGACGGTTGAGCCTGCACATGTGTTGTATTGTATTATAGACCTCAGTGAGAATGTTGTCTTACTATGTTGATCCCGGTGAGTAGGGATGTTTTACTAATGTGATTCAGGGTATATTAAATTACTGTAGAGCGGAGAGATATAGCTCGTAAATTATATAACGCTAATAACTCGTGATAATGAGAGCTTTGCGTTTTATACTGTCTTTAGTCAATGAGAGTGGACGAGTAGAATTTTATGATCATAGATGGGAATTCAAGGATATATGTTATGGATTAAGGACTTAACGGATCCCGACGACTAGCAGTGTTAGGTAGTAGTGTATCAGGGGGTTCATTATTTTGATTTTTCTTTGCGAGACATCCCACGCATGAAACTTAGCAAACGTTGGGGGTTGGGAGAAATTTTTCTTTAATTAATGGATTTAGTGTCATAATGATTACCCATGTACGTAATTATAACCGTGAGATAAGGGTTATGTTACTGATTAAGGCCGATGGGGCCGTATAAGATTAATATGTAATAATGTTACCAATCGTTGACACCACGAGCAGACCGATGGGACAACCTAAGATATTATTAGGTGGAAAAGGTAGGGTGACTGAGTAGGACCTTACCATATAGTCATGCCAAGTATGTGGGGCATCATTTATTATTTTTAACACGTTTAGTACAGTGGTGTTGTAATGCATAAAGCATAGGGTGTATGGGCGCCCTAGATATTTGAGTAATAAAATTTTCTTCCTTAAGTGAAAGATTGTGAGAAAATGCGTATTGCGAGAGGTTAATGAATGTAGAAGAGTGTGACTTCATGATTAAGCTATTTGATGGGATAGGGCAGTTAGGACCGTTAATTCCCAGAATTGCCCCGAGGATGGTATAGGAGGAATCTGATAAAGTTTAACTCGGGGAAGTTGAGAATTACTTGATAGGACATGGAGAGAATATCTTTCATAAGAATCTAAAGCTTAGAGAGAGGGGGAAGGACTTCCGACATACAGTTATGAAACTGTCACCTGAGCCATAGATATTGATGTGGTTATAGTAAAGGTAAAGTGCATATCAATATAAAGCCATAGTAGTGATGGCTCAAGCAAAGAAAGACATTTTTGAGTGTGACACCCCGCCAAATTAAACCTTGGGTTATCAAACCTTAATTTAATTTAAAACAAGTTTCTTAAATGGTTCATTCTTAGCATCACTGTTGAAAGCCTTTTTAAATTACTAATCACCTAAGTGACATTAAGCTAGTGCCAAATTTTATCTTCCTTAAACAGAAATAAACAACTCATGCGGAACAATACATAACAAGCAGTATTAAACCAATTCGCATAAATAACTGAATAAAATAAAGTCTTGCCGAAAACCACGGCCAAGAAAACTAACTCAAAATCCAAATCAGAATAACTGTAAAAGTAAAGATCGGACAACATGCCCCAATTGAGAGTACTAAAACTGAGGTTCTGTACTAGATTTAAAAAAGAGAAGCCGTCTAAACAATCCCTTCAACATCCACATGTGCTGCAACTCTCAAATCCCTGGAATGAAATCATGTTGTGTGTCCCTGTGGCTGGGCACCTAAAAGGTTTTTAAAAGATTTTTACATAGCAAGAGTTAGTACTAAAAAACATTTAAAAATATTTTGCAAGCAGTTATCACAATTGAGTTATTGATTAAACATATTAAGACTTCGCACACTCTTTTGAGTTTCCACACCTCTCTTCTATAACGCACGCCTAACGATGGTACCTAGTTCACCTAGTTATACTACCAAAGTTAACTAGATCAGAATACTCCACTGCACGTATTCCCTTGCTAAGTCCCCATAACATACTCGCAGTAATTTAATAGTCCATATCTCATAGGTTATAAACGTAGATAGCTTACTTACTTTTCATTATCCTTATTCTTGTAATAATTATATCACGCTGCTCAATTATTACGAAGATACTTTCCAATTATCTACTATCTTAAGTTAGTAGATTATGCATATGGAATACATTTTATCACACAACATGTATTAAATATTAGTTATCACTAATATATCCTTTTAACACACATAAAAGGACTCTTGGTTCGGAATGATTCATCGACCCCAAGTGAGAGTTGGTTCGGAATGACCCATCGACCCCAACTATTTTTATATATATATACACATATTCTAGTTCGGGACTCTTTCATCGCGATGCCAGTTTTAAGGTTTGGTTCGACATTTTACATCGACCCCAAACATATAGTAACTTTCGGTTAGTTCGGAATATCTCATCGACCCTAGCATAATTAATTTTGGTATAATTTTCTTAACCCAAAAATTCATATAATTTAGTCGGTACACACCCGACCTATCAAATCATGCTCGTATGTAATATATTTTACTTATATTTACCGTACTTATTAATTTATGATTTATTTCACTATCGCATTTATTCGAGTATTCACGCAACTCTAAGGGTCCTAGTTACCCCTCCCTTTATTCAGTAGATAAGCTATCTCTAACCTACTGGTATATTTCCGAAATTGACTCTCACTCTTTTCGTAACTAAATTCTCACATTCCCGACACCGGACTCAATCGGTTACTTTCCCGTCGGTCCATTTCTCCAAATTTCACACTCAATTATTTATGAAGAAATTTTACGGTACACTTACTGGTATCTATTAAGTTCCTTCACAGGTAAAATGTCATCACTAAGGTTCCCATTAAGTGACGATAACTGAGCAGAAAATTTTCACAAAATTCTCTAAAGTACAACCGGGGTCGATCTATTGATGGGATTTGGTCAATCGGTCGACTGCTCGATCGATCGACATTCAAGGGTTGATCGATACATCGAGCAGTGATAGACCCACATCGTCTTCTTCATGCGGGTTACACTATTTTTGTTTAACCATCTCCCATGATAATTCACCACACTTGCAACTAACGAGTTCTAATCACTCCTATATATTTCGAGATGATTATTAACGATTTAAAACAACAAAATCATTACAAATTTAATCCAGATTAACTAAAAATCTTTCTATTATTCAAGAACCCTAAAAATACAACATTTCCATCTTTTCATCATAAGTTGAGATTTTTAGTTCGATTTAATCATCATGTCTTCTATGATATCAGATTATTTGGAGATAAAAAACGTTCTACATGCAATCCCTATCAATCATGGATCATATTCAAGTGTTTGCTTCCAAAAATATCATAAAAATCATGTTCATCCTAAAGCTCATATATGGGTATTATAACTAAATTTATTTTGCAAATAACCACTTGCCTTATGTTTTGTAGGGTCTGATTTCTTGGTTGTTGTTGATGATTGATGATTCTTATCCTTCAATCCTTCTTCCCAACAAGTTGGTAGTGAAATCTCCTTTGAATTATCCCTACTTCCTTCTTTTGCCTTTGGAAATTGTCTTTCTCTTCTCTCTAATGCTTATGGTGTATTTCCCTCCTCTCTAACCCTAGCCTCCAACTGTTATAATCTGACTTAGGGTTACAAAATTCGTAGGTCTCCTCACCCTTAAATCTAAAGAGACCAAAATGCCCTCGTATGGTCCCGGTTTAGCCCAAAAATGACCCGGCACTAAACTAGTACCCCCGGTTAAACTATTTTGACTAATTTGACACTTTCAGAATCATCTGTGGACTCTAAATTATCTTTTTAGCCTCTAAAAATATGTTTCTCATCTCAGCTTCAATTTGTCTACATGCGACACTCGGCCGAGATAATCTCGGTACGCCCATTTAAATCGCTACGCCGTACATATCAACTTTTAATATTTACTATTCACATTTAGTAAATTTTTATTATTATTGCATCACATTAAATTACTAAACTCACGTAATTTAATTTAAAATGTATCACATTAAATTACTCTACTCACGTAATTTAAATAAAACTTATCACATTAAATTACTCCACTCACGTAATTTAAATATTTTTAACTATGCAGAAATACGGGGTATTACATACTTCCCCCCTTACAAAGGAATTTCGTCCTCTAAATTTAGAAAATACCCGCGGTGAATAATTCTGGATACTGTTCTCGCATATCCTCCTCCCGCTCCCAAGTAGACTCATCCATATTGTGATGTCCCCACTGTACTCGCACTAAGGGTACCACCTTGGATCGTAGTTTGCTCTCACTATAATCCAGAATAGCCACGAGTCTTTCCTCATACGAGATATCTGGCTACAAGTCGATCTCCTCCAGTGGAATGTGCCAGAAGGCTCTCTCACTCCTTTTGTATTTCTTTAGCGACGCCACATGGAATACATCGTGTATTCGCTGAAGATTCTCGGGGAGTCCCAATCTGTAGGCTTCCGGTACCACCCTCTCAATGATAGGAAACAGTCCCACATATCTCGGTGCTAACTTCCCCTTCTTGCTGAACCTCATAATCCCCTTCATAGGAGATACCCGAATTAACACCTAGTCGCCCACATCTAGTTCCACTTGTCTCCTACCGAATTAACACCTACTGTCTTAATCGACGACATCTGGTCCCAATAGCTTGTTATCCCCCACCTCTAACCAACATGAGGGCGAATGATAAGGCCTCCCATAAAGTGCCTCAAATGGGGCCATACCGATAGTGAATTGGTAAGAGTTGTTATATAAAAATTCTACCAAAGGGAGGTATTGCTCCCTTCCTCCCCCAAAATCTAGGACGCACATCCTGAACATATCCTCTAACATCTGGTTTACCCTTTCAGTCTGACCGTCTATCTGTGGGTGATACGCCGTATTCAACCGCAAGTCGGTGCCCATGGCCTCCTGAAAGCTCTGCCATAAATGTGACACAAATATTTTGTCTCTGTCAGACACAATATTAATTGGAACTCCGTGAAGCTTAACGATCTTTGAAATGAATAGCTGCGCATACCACATTGTATCAAAGTCCGTACGAACCGGCAAGAAATAAGCTACCTTAGTTAGCCGATCCTCTATCACCCATATGGAATCGTGACCCTTCTGCGACGTTGGTAACCCAGTAATAAAATCCATCGAGATACTCTCCCACTTCCTCACGGGAATCTCCAGTGGTAGTAGCATCCCCGAAGGTCTCTAATGGTCAACTTTTACAAGCTGACATGTAACACACCTTGAGACGAACTCTGACATATCTCGTTTCATACCTGACCACCAATATATTCATCGCATGTCCTGGTACATTTTGTCCCCACCTGGATGTACCGAAAACTTTGACCCGTGCGACTCCGTCATTACGGCATGCCTCAAATCATCCTCCTCGGGTACTATCAGTCTACCATTAAACCGTAGTCCGCCCTCTGAGCTGATAGAGTAGGACTCCGCCCCCTCGGCCAGTAACTGTCGTACTTTGTCCTGACAAAACGGGTCCTCGGCTTGTGCCCTCACTCCCCGCATAACACTCTCGGGAGTGATAGCTAAAACTGCCATGTATGCTCTAGCTATCTCATCCTCGTGTCGAATTTCACTCCACTTCGCCTTCCATATTTCTGCCAACTCTCCGGTAGGCCTTCTGCTTAACGCATCTGCCACCACGTTATCCTTACCAGGATGGTACTGTATATCAAATTAGTAGTCCTTCACGAATTCAAGCCACCTCCTTTGCCTCATATTTATATCCTTCTGTGTGAAAAGATACTGAAGTGACTTATGATCCGTGAATAGAGTGAACTGCTCACCCAGAAGATAGTGTCTCCATATCCTCAATGAAAAAACGACCTCTGCCAACTCGAGGTCATGGGTGGGGTAATTCTTCTCATGTGGCTTAAGCTTTCTGGATGCATAAGCTATAGCTTTCTCTTCCTGCTGTAACACACCCCCAAGCCCTTGTAAGGATGTGTCAGTATAGACTCGGTACTCCATTCCGCTCCTAGGCGAGGTAAGAACGGGTGCTGATGTCAACTTATCCTTTAGCTCATCAAACGCTAACTAACAACCGTCACTCCATACGAAGGGCACTACCTTCCGAGTTAGGTTCGTCAAAGGATCAAAATTTTTTTATAACCCCTTGATGAAGCGATGATAATAACCATCCGACCCCAAAAAGCTGTGAATTTGGGTCGGTGTCGTGGGCTGTCCCCACTCCCTCACTGCCGATACCTTACTCGGGTCAACAGAAATGCCTCTGTCGGATACAACGTGGCCTAGGAACCGAACCTCCCGAAGCCAAAATCCACACTTCTCAAATTTGGCATATAACTGATGGTCCCATAATGTCTGTAGAACCATTCATAAATGTTCGGTGTGTTCCTCCTCCGTGCGAGAGTAGATTAGAATGTAGTCTATGAATACAATCACAAACTGGTCCAAAAATTCCCTGAATACCCTGTTAATGAGATCCATGAATACTGCAGGCGCATTAATGAGCCCAAATGGCATTATTCTGAACTCATATGACCCGTACCGCGACAGGAAATCGGTCTTAGGTACATCCTCTTCACGAATGCGCAATTGGTGGTAACCCGACCTCAAATCAATTTTTGAGAAGTACGTAACCCCTCTTAATTGATCAAATAAGTAGTCAATCCTCGGTAATGGATACTTATTACGTATCGTCACTTTGTTCAGCTCCCTGTAATCTACACACAGATGAAGTGAACCATCCCTTTTCTTTACAAATAACACCGGCGCATCCCATGGCGATGTACTCCGTCAAATGAAACCCTGTCCTAAGAGTTGCAGAATCTGTTCTCTCAGCCCTCGCATCTCCGAAGGAGCCATGCGATCCGGTGCTCTGGCAATCAGTCTCGTCCCCGGCGCTAAGTTAATAATGAACTCTATCTCCCTGCTGGGTGGTAACCCTAGTATCTCCTAAAAGACATCCTCAAAATCCCTCACAACTGGGATTGAGTCCAGAGAAATGACAACCCCATGTGAGGTCTCCTACTCAATATAATATAAATTAGTGCGCGATCCTCCCGCGGGGAGAGGCATCGCCACAAGGAACATCTCCTATCCCGGGATGGAAAACACGGTAGTCCTCTCGTAGCAATCTACCATTACCTTATAACGAGCCAACCAATCCATGCCTAGGATGAAGTCATAACCCTCCATATCCAGTACTAGGAGGTCCGCCGCTAGACTCAATCTCCCGACCATAACGTCCACACCCTTACAAATCGAATGTATAAGGGACCCACTACCCATCGGTGACTCCCCGCACATAAGATGAGTGTCAGCTGTCGCTAAGAGACTGGATGCCCGTGCAAATATAGTGGCAATAAACGAATGCGTCGCCCCCGTATCAAACAAAATACTACCCTCGAGTCCATGAATAGAAAACATACCCACGATGGCCGGCGGTGCTGGAGGTGCTGGCTGAAATGGAATGTCACGGACGTTAAACACACGCCCGTAGTGAATCTGGCCTAGATGTCGGGCCTGTGCTGCTGCTGGGGCTAACGGAGCCTACTGCTCTTGTTGGGCACCCTATTGTTGTGACCTGTCTTGCTATGGACAATTCCTACTCTTATGACCCTGTTGGGCACAAGTGAAACACTGACCCTGAAATTGCCTTTGACCTTGGCCCTGTTGGCCCTGTTAACCTTGGCCTTGTTGTCCCCCACCTTGGTTCCCTTGGCCCTGTCGGCCCTGAGGAACTGGCTACTGGGGACCCTGCTGGCCCTGTTTGTCAAAGCGATGCCTCCCATGCTTAAAATTATTGGCAGAGTTCCCCTGTCGGGAATCCTGCCCTAGCTAGCCCACTATTTGCTAATGTGGTGTGCTGCTGCCACTACTTCCATCCACTTTGCTGGGTTGGCTAGGCTCACCTCTCTTGTTTCCCTTCGCATGAAAGCAGTGATCCTGACAGTGTAGTAGAGCGGCATTAACGATATCTGTGTAAGTTACCAACGCCGGATTGCCGATCAAATGCTGTCTGATTCTCCAGGTCAAGCCATCCATAAATTTTGACTTCTTTTGCTCCTCATCGCTCACCTAATTTGGCACAAAGTTAGCCAAGAGGGTAAACTCCTCCTCATAATCATCAACTGAGCGATCACCCTAAACCACCTCGCTGAGTTTCTTCCTCATCTATGACTCTACTGCTGGAGGAAAATACTTGCGGTCAAATCGCACCCAAAACTCAGAAATTGTCATTGTGTCCCTTTCCTCGGTGGTGGTAACTGACTCCCACCACTGTAAGGCCTCTCCCAACAGACGGAAAGTGGCTAGCATCTATTTATGTACCTCGGTGCACTCTAGCATGCGCAAGTGGCGCCGAATATTTTTCTTCCAGTTGCACGCCTCCACTACATCGTTACTACCCTGGAACTCGGGTGGATGCCCTTTCTGAAATGTCTCTCTGAATGGTTGCCAAGTAAATGGCCCTGCTGGGGCCTGAACTACCAGGTGGTACATGGGGCTGAGGAAAATGGGCTGCGATGGCCCTCATCGCTGTCACGACTGCCTGAAACACTATCACTGCAAACCGAGTAGTGGAAATTAACTGAGGTGAGGGTGGTGGCAGCGGCACCTGTGGCTCCTGATGAGCCTCCCTCACCTCATCTCTGGATTCATCCCTCTCCGCTCGCTGCCTCCTCGGTGGAATCTGAAATAAAACAAAATTATTTAAGTACACAGTTTAAACAAAATTTTAAGAGCATATGTACGATAAAAAAAAAGCGGGAAGTGAATCAACAGTCCTAATAGTAGGGCTCTAATACAACCAAACGTTACTCTGAAACACAGTAAGCCGTACAGATCCTATGGATACTAGAACCTGATGCGTTGATACCATCTGTGACACCCCGCCTAATTAAACCTTGGGTGATCAAGCCTTAATTTAATTTAAAATAGGTTTCTTAAATGGTTCATTCTTAGTATCACTGTCGAAAGCCTTTTTAAATTACTAATCACCTAAGTGACATTAATCTAGTGCCAAATTTTATCTTCCTTAAACTGAAATAAACAACTCATGCGGAACGATACATAACAAGAAGTATTAAACCAATTCGCATAAATAACTGAATAAAATAAAGTCTTGCCGAAAACCAGGGCCAAGAAAACTAACTCAAAATTCAAATCAGAATAACTGTAAAAGTAAAGATTGGACAACATGTCCCAACTAAGAGTACTAAAACTGAGGTCCTGTACTAGCTTTGAAAAAGAGAAGCCGTCTAAACAATCCCTACAACATCCACACGTGCTGCTGCTCTCAAATCCCTGGAATGAAATCATGTTGGGTGTCCCTGTGGCTGGGCACCTAAAAGGTTTTTAAAATATTTTTACATAGAAAGAGTTAGTACTCAAAAACATTTAAAAATATTTTGCAAGCAGTTATCACAATTGATTTATTCATTACACATATTAAGACTTCGCACACTCTTTTGAGTTTCCTCACCTCTCTTCTATAGTGAATGCCTAACGATGGTACCTAGTTCACCTTGTTATACTACCAAAGTTAACTAGATCAGAATACCCCACTTCACGTATTCCCTTGCTAAGTCCCCATAACAAACTCGCAGTAATTTAATAGTCCATATCTCCTATGTTATAAACGTAGATAACTTACTTACTTCTCATTATCCTTATTCTTGTAATAATTATATCACGCTGCTTAATTATTACTAAGATACTTTCAATTTATCTAATTATCTACTATCTTAAGTCAGTAGATTATGCATATGGAATACATTTTATCACACAACATGTATTAAATATTATTTATCACTAATATATCCTTTTAACACACAGAAAGGACTCTTGGTTCGGAATGATTCATCGACCCCAAGTGAGAGTTGGTTCGGAATGACCCATCGACCCCAACTATTTTTATAAATATATACACATATTCTGGTTCGGGACTCTTTCATCGCGACTCCAGTTATAAGGTTTGGTTCGGCATTTCACATTGACCCCAAACATGTAGTAACTTTATGTTAGTTCGGAATATCTCATCGACCCTAACATAATTAATTTAGATATAATTCTTTTAACCCAAAAATTCATATAATTTAGTAGGTACACACCCGACCTATCAAATCATGCCCGTACGTAATATATTTTACTTATATTTACCATACTTATTAATTTACGATTTATTTCGCTATCGCATTTATTCGAGTATTCACGCAACTGTAAGGGTCCTAGTTACCCCTCCCTTGATTTAGTAGTTAATCTATCTCTAACCTACTGGTATATTTCCGGAATTGACTCTCACTATTTCCGTAACTAATTCTCACATTCCCGACACTCGACTCAATCGGTTACTTTTCCATTGGTCCATTTCTCCAAATTTCACACTCAATCATTTATGAAGAAATTTTACGGTACACCTACTGGTATCTATGAAGTCCCTTCAAAGGTAAATATCATCACTAAGGTTCCCATAAAGTGATGGTAATTGAATAAAAAAAATTCACAAAATTCTCTAAAGTACAGCCAGGGTCGATCTATCGACTGCTCGATCGATCGACATTCAAGGGTCGATCGATCGATCGAGCAGTGACAGACCCAGATCGTTATCTTTATGCGGGTTACACCATTTTTGTTTAACCATCTCCCATGATAATTCACCACACTTGCAACTAACGATTTCTAATCATTCCTATATATTCTGGGATGATTACTAACGATTTAAAACAACAAAATCATTACAATTTCATCTAGATTAACTAAAAATCTTTCTATTATTCAAGAACCCTAAAAATACAACCTTTCCATCTTTTCATCATAAGTCCATATTTTTAGTTCGATTTAAACGTCAAGTCTTCTATAATATCAGATTATTTGGAGATAAAAAAATGTTCTACATGCAATCCCTATCAATCATGGATCATATTCAAGTGTTTGCTTCCAAAAATATCATAGAAATCATGTTCTTCCTAAAGCTCATATATTGGTATTATAACTCAATTTATTTTGCAAATAACCACTTGCCTTATGTTTTGTAGGGTCTGATTTCGTGGTTGTTGTTGATGATTGATGATTCTTATCCTTCAATCCTTCTTTCCAATAAGTTGGTAGTGAAATCTCCTTTGAATTCTCCCTACTTCCTTCTTTTGCCTTAGGAAATTGTCTCTCTCTTCTCTCTAATGGTTATGGTGTATTTCCCTCCTCTCTAACCCTAGCCTCCAACTCTTATAATCTGACTTAGGGTTACAAAATTCGTAGGTCTCCTCACCCTTAAATCTAAAGAGACCAAAATGCCCTCGTATGGTCCCGGTTTAGCCCAAAAATGACCCGACACTCAACTAGTACCCCTGGTTACACTATTTTGACTAATTTGATCCTTTCGGAATCATCTATGGACTCTAAATTATCTTTTTAGTCGCTAAAAATATGTTTCTCATCTCAGCTTCAATTTGTCTACACGCGACACTCGGTCGAGATAATCTCGGTACGTCCATTTAAATCGCTAGGCCGTACATATCAACTTTCAATATTTACTATTCACATTTAGTTAATTTTTATTGTTATTACATCACATTAAATTACTCTACTCATGTAATTTAATTTAAGACGTATCACATTAAATTACTATACTCACGTAATTTCAATAATACTTATCACATTAAATTACTCCACTCACGTAATTTAAATATTTTTAACTATGCAGAAATACGGGGTATTACACTGAGCTCCAATTGAAAGTGGACCATCAGGAAATAATAGAGTTCCTTCAACATTAGGAATTCCTTGGTAGTAATAGGAGAGTGAATCCCTGAACAATTACAGAGTTAATTACTTCACAATGGGATCACGACCCTATGTGGGTGAAAGTGGATCGAGAAATTAATGTAGCTCATGTTATGACAAGTTAGGACAAATCGTAAGGTGTAACAGTAAACCCCAACCATTATTCCTGGGGTAGTAAGGTTATAGGGGGTACAAATAGAGTTTTTGTCCGAAAGAGTCAAGAGAGTTATAACTCGATTATTGGGAAGAGTTCTGGGAGGCCCTGAATATCAAGATGCGAACATATTCGGCCTAACAAACTCGCAGGCGGACGGTAAGTCTAGGAGTTTTAGTTGCACATTGTGAGGTATGTTGTATCTCCAATTATGGGAAGGTTTAGTGTAATATCTTCCACGGGTGGAGTTCGTGTAAGACGACTCCCCTCAACTTATTATCGATAGAATTCCATTCGAGGCGTTCTATTATAATCCTTGTTATCCTTGTGCTTATTGGATAGAAGGGAGGAAAATAATGTACTAGGCCCAGAGGAATTTTAGGGTCCGTCAACCAGGGTGAAAATGACTGGGAGTTGCATTATTGCATGTTGGAATAGGGAAATTGGTACCGAGTGATGTGGGATCTTTCCCTAATTTTGTTACGTTTGAGTCGGTAGTGTACATGCTTAGGTTCCATAGTCCTTTGCGGAGGTAGTATGGTGAAAATGTGTTAACATTTATTGTATGTATCGTGTGTAAGACAAATTCGTATATAGTTAAATATCAATTAACCTACTAGTGCGAGCAGTGGGAGGCTAGATAGTAACTATATGTAAGTTAAATGGTGAAACTTAAATGGTAAGGCGTTGAGAGTAATAAATCAGTGAGGTGTTCATTATTAAGGGTATTCGGTAATGTACTATATGGGCGGTACTGCGTAAATTCATGAGATGTGAGGTAAATACACGGATTTTTCCTTACCAGAAATGCCTTATTTTCAGAATTTTGGGACGAAATTACGTTATTAGGGGAGAAGTATATAATACCCCGTATTTTCGAAGACTTAAATAATTATGTGATTTATTAATATTGTGGGATTAATTAAATTAAAATGTGAGAATTAATTATTAATCTAGATTAAATTTGATTATTTACTAGCGTGATGAGAAGTTAGTAATTATTAATATTACTGTGAGAATAAGTAATATGGAATGACGATTTTATATAACTTGTCGTAGGAAAGAAATACGATAGTTTGGTATATTAAGTCGGGGACGCGCGTGTGAGTCGTGTCAGGATTAATTAAGTGGAATAAAAAGGTAAATTTATTTTAAGTAACTCGTATGATCATTTCGAGTGTGCCGTTGAGTCCGAAGGGGTCGAGATAGTCAGAAAACTCTACCCGGGTATTTTATTTGGACTCCGGGATATTTTTAGGCCAAGCCGACACCCGATAGGGGTAGTTTTGTAATTTGAATTTTTGGAAGAATAAAATGGACGAAAATTAGAGATAAATTATATCAGCTAATTGGGGACAATTAGGGTTAGGTTACACCAAAATGAAGAGAGAGCCACAGTGGGTGAGGGAGAGCAAATGCCAAAGGAGGAGAAGCTATGTTCACCACCTTGCACAACCACCACCATCATCGTGTAGATCGGAACGTGAGGAAAGCATCCCTACCAATAACATTAATGGATCATACCTTCGAAATCGAGGAAAGTGTTTATTGCTTTCTTTCTTTAGCGATAATTATATTCATGTTAGTCTAGGTTAATAAACCTATGTTATGAAAGTTAATTCGGGTGAAAATTGGAGAATTAATTTATGATTATGGCTTGATTGGTTTAGTAGTTTAATTCCTTCATGTATGTTCAGGTTTTATCACGAAATTGGAAATAAAATTTATGAACGAATAAGGGTTGGTCAGGTTCTTTAATTGAAAATTTGGAAACTACGGTTCTTATGAATTAATTTGGGGGTTTCATGTAATCTTGATGATTTATGACGAATTAATGATCCTAGAATGTTGTGAATGATATATAATATTTTTATTATTGATTGGGATTGATAATGAGAAGAGGGGATTAAACTATAGAGATTTTTAGGCTTAAAAATGGAGGAAATCATACGTATCTGGTGAAAGAGACGACACAGTGCAGGTCGCGCGATGTCGCACGTAATGGTCCGAACGAGATGGGAATATCGCGAGAAGTGGTTCGAATGACAATGGAATGTCGCGCAAAGTTTGGTTCCTGAGAGATTGACATCTCTCGTGATGTCGTTCACACGATAACCTGATCTCGTTTGAACGAGATCAGGTCTAGTTTGAGTGACAGTTACATTTTTGGGAAATTGCACAATGGTCCAAATTAGTGTGGCACAGTAATCTGAATGAGGAAATGATATTTTGGGAAAATCAGTACGTATAGGTTTGTTAAGAAGTATATGAGGGTAAATACTTTAAATATATGGGAACAGGAAGCTTTCCTTGAAGATTGTGTGAGAGAGATAATTGTAATTGTAAATGTGTCGAGAGTATTGAATGATAAATACTTACGATATTAATTATAATGATATGGAACTTAAAAGAATAAAAGTTAATGATTACGTTTGGGACTTCTTATGATTATGTATTAAGGATTTTGGGGTGACATATTATCCTTAGAAATATATTACGAGAGAGGGAATATCGTAACTTAAAATACGTTGATAGTGTTTTGTAATGAAGATACTACGTATGGAATATGACATTTTGTTGTGTATACCGTTTGATTGGATGGGTTGTGTGTATACCTATATTTGATATTATGTGCATGACATACCTAGATGCTTGCTATCGCATGGGGTGGGGTGGGGTGGGGGGGGGGGGGTTTGTGTAGAGACTGTCTTATCCTGAGTGACCTTCGGGGGGATATTTGACGTGTCCTATGAACATAGAACTGTGAAGACTTATTTGTGAGTTGATAAGTCGCTGACTATGGGAGCGTAGGTATGTGCGTGACCCATAGGTATGTGAACTATGTTCTCCGCCAATATGTGTGATATGTTTATATCGTTTGTGGGAGATTTCCGAACCGATAGTCCTTATTTGAGTACAAGATGTACCGGGACATGATTGTAGAGTATGCAATGCACTACATGTATATCCTTGGGGTGCTGTGTTAGTATATATATAATAGTGGTGGATATTTATATATTCTTGTGTTATACCCACAATGTGATAATTGTAGGCCATTAAGATTGGGTTAATACATATATATAATAGTGAACGATATATATGTATGATTTTGGTATATCTAAAATGATAAAATATCAAATTATTAAGATAGTAAAATCTTTAGTAACGTAAATAGTGAATACTTGACTTTAGGGTGATAACAATCATTTTTAATGGTAAGCGTTGAGATCTAAAATTGGAATACTATTACGAGGGCTAATTAGATGGATAAGCCTTTCACATAGTTAGAAGTGTGTCAGATGGCTAAGTTGGATTAGATGTACGTTAGGCGTGCACATTAGTCGAGAGGTGAGAATCTTATGTGAGAGTCCGAACTAACATGCATATAATACTTTCTAAAACAAATATTTTTACACATCGGGCTCTGACCCATTTCTTGCATCTATTTTTCTCTTTCTCTTTCTCTCTCTCTCTCTCTCTCTCTCTCTATATATATATATATATATATATATATATATATATATATATATATATGTATTAGTACAGGTGTCCAGCCACAGGGACAACGGTTCTAGATACTTGGATGGTTTGCCGAGCTGTAGCTGTTATGGAAGTTGGGGGTTATTTGAGATTAGACGCTTCTCTCATTTTATTCAGTTCCTAGTTCATATATTGTAACAACCCGCGTAATTTTGGGCTATTTTAATTAATTTTTGGAAAATGGAGGAAAATAAAGTTTTAGATAAAATTATTTTAATGGCTCAAATATGTTGGTTATTATTTTTAAAGGCGAGAATTTCAAACGGTTTCGAAAACGGATTTTTAAATGATTTTTAAATGTTTTTAACTCTTGGAGTTGTTTTGACTTCCAACTCTTCATTTATTTGCCTTATTTAAAGGAGTCTTTTGGATTCCAACTCTTCATTTCTTTGCATTATAAAAGGAAGTCGTGGGCAACCCTTTTAACATACTTTTGGCACAAATTTTGGCAGCAAATATATTTTCTATTCCTCTTCTTTTTATGTACACATTGCCCTTGAGATTTGTGACTTCCAACAATAGATTAGAGGTGTTCTTGGGGCTATTTTGTTGGAGGTTCTTGGAGGAGATTTTGTAGATCTTTTTTGTTGATCTTGAGGACGTGATCGTTAGTTTCTCATCATGGTTTGAGGTATGGAATTTTACACAATATGCTCCTTAAATCTCGCGAGTGTCATTCTCTTTGAATTCTTGTTTAATTGAACTCATATTTGAATTGATACATTCATTGAAATCTAGAAAATAATTGTTGAAATTATTTTGATTCATGTGGTATCATTATATTGTTGATGAGCACGTTGTCATGAGATTTTAATATGGCACGGATGTTGGGCACCCGCCAAAATTCCTGTTTCCCGGGCTATGGATTGATAAAGCATATACGGATATGGTGAGGCATGGTGACCCGGTTAAAGTGTTGTTGAGAAATTATATTGATAAATGCTTTGAGATTTGCATTTTGATTTGAATATTCGTACTCGTGTTGTTACTTTTTATTCACCGTTAATATATTTGTTGAGCATCATTCCTGTCGTATTGTGTACTTCCCCATATTTTCTTTTAGTGGCAGGTTAGCGCGGATTTTGGGGCGCTATGGATTTTGATTTTAGCGAAGATTATTTTGGAAAGAATATTCGAGAGAGAAGAATTGTATTTATTATTTTGATGTATAGAGCTTTGGAAATTTGTATTTTTATTCGAGTTAGATAGTTGTAATTTTAATTCGAGAGACTTGTTGTAATTGAAGAGATTGAGATTAGTGGATTTATATTATTGTGGGTTTATTTAGATGCTCTATACCTCGTCACTTGTGGATTTGGATTTATTTTATCGCATTAGCGTTCCGTTCGCTCTCCCCGGGCGGGCGAGGTGTTACATATATCTTGGTTAGGGCATGTGTCACCATTCTCATTAGCATAGTTAAACTCAGTTTTCCTTATAGTTCTTCTCAGTTGGTTTGAGTATTTACTATGGTTTGGTTTGTAACTATGAACTGGAAGGTTTTATCCAGTCTTAATTATTCAGTATTTGATTCAGTCATCATTTAATTATTGTTTATGGTTTAAAATTACATGTTTCGAATTTTGAAATTAATTGGTTTAAAGTTAAATTGGAAAAAATTTTGACACTAGCTTAATTAAATGTTAGGTAATTAATTGGATTTAAGTTTTCGATAATGATGCTAATAATGAACCAACCGAACATTCTGTTATACCTTTTATAAAGGACTGATCACCCGATATTTAATTGGGCGGGGTGTCACAAGTATCTGCAAATAAAGCCAACAAAGAGAGTCAAGAGAAGGTAACCAAATTCTTCTCTCAAACTTTAAAAACTTGTAGATCAATTTAATAGGCTTTGGAAAACCTCTTTGCAGGGGAAGCTTCCACTCACCTTTGGAAACCCTCTTAAACAAAATTGGAGAAGTAGTTCAATGTCATTGTAGTTGAACAATAATACTTTTTAAAGTGGGTTAAATAACTTTTCATCATCTAATAAGAGACTTTTTAAATGATCGCCACAAGTATATTCCTTGAAGTCTTTTTAAGTGGGTTTAATAACTTTTCATCGTCTAATAAGAGACTTTTTTTTATTAAACCATTTTCAAATATTTTGGGTACATTCACTGCAAACCTTCACGAGACAATACTCATCCTGTAGGGCAACCTATAGGTTTAATGACTTGTTGCATATGCTATGTGCAATCGCAAGAGCCTGCGAAAGTGGCACACTTTGGTTAGTTATATCTCTTTCTCTCTATTGTTTCTCGAGGACTACCAATATTATGCTTGGGTGGTGTGATGAGTACCCAATAGTGTTAAAATATACGCCAAATAGACGATTTTTAATTCCTAGTTCTTGGTAAAATTGGACTTATGTTGGTATTTAGTTGTTTTGTTGGTTTTCTTGCATTTGTGGTCTTAAAAGTGTTATATCATGTCAAATGTGGTATTGATAAAGTTAAATGAGCCTAAACTCAATCCCGTTCCAAATACCCAAGACCAAACCTAAGCGTAGACCATCTCGAGCCCCGTTCCATACATTGCCCATTGTACTTTTGTGTTTTGTATTATCATCATTAATTTTGATGCATATATTTTATAATTCTCTATATTTCATTTCATTTTGTTTTATTTTACTATTTTATTTTTTTAGTGTCTTTATTTTTACTTTTAGTGTTTTATTATTTTTTGTAAATATTTTATAGTGTATGCATATCATTTTATACATTGTAATATGTACGTGTCTATGTATATTTAGGCGTGTATTATTAATATTTTTCTTTATTTTTTTTTATATATCTTTCATATACTTTACTTTATTTTTTTAAGCGGTTTAAATTTTTCTTCCCTGTTATTTGTGCTAATCTCTTTCTTCCCACTTCCTATATTTTCTAACATGAATACAAAAATGCTAGACATAAAAATATTTAGGGAAATATTATGTCAGTCATTTGAATAGTCAAGTAAGAAGGTAGGACATATTGTTTGACCAACGTTACTGATAGAATACTCTTTGACCCATATGTGCTCCTATATTTAAGGAGTTGGTTATATTCAGCAGCTAGCCACTGGCTAATTCAAAGTTGGTATAATGATCACAATATAGAACTAGTCAAACACGTGTTGATATTGTCATGCACCTGTTTCTATTCTCATTGTTGATGTAAAAAACTAGATCGCTCTAATTCTTTAATCACAGATAAATAAATAAGACAAAGATTTTTAAAGTGGTTCGGCTAGGAATAAAGCCTACGTCCACTGTTATGTTATTGCTGAGTGTTTGTGGAATTCTTGATTACAAGTTCTCTCAAGAAATTCCGGTCCCCTTGAATGGGATTGATACAAGGTATTTATAGCCTCAAGGCTGTACATGAAAGGTCCAATACATTAAATGATATACATATGAATGGGTAATACATTTAATGCAGCGTGTGCGTCAAGAATCTAATGAATAGTTGAACAGTTGTCCGTCTGATAATTGATGATACGGCCGAGGTGCAGTTCGGACCGCCTTAGTTGCTCGTTGATCAAGAGTTCCTCGGAGTGCTTAGAGTATCTCGGGATGATGGAGTTCCTCGGTATGATAGAGTTCCTCGGTGTATTCTCGTTGCTCGGAAAGAAGCATGGTTGGTCGGGAAATGATCTTCCTCGCTGTTATTGTGCCACGTAGATTGACGCGTGTCTTCATACTATTCGTCCACATCAGCATATTAATTTTGGTATCAACAGAAGCCCCCAATGTTTCATATTTCGAACTTTGAGGAGTATGGAACATTCTTTCTCGGTATATGGCAATATTAGATGTCCTTCCTGGGTTTCAGGAACATTGTATTCAAATTTCCTTCTTATTTCGCAGTTTCCGCCTTTTTTATAAGCGCTTCGATATTTGTGCAAATTTTGTCCTCTTAGCCGCCGAATGTTTAGCAGTTTCTTTTTGGTAATCATTTCTTTCGCCGCTTCCCAATGCAAAGTATTTAAACTTCTTTGGTAACCATACCGTCGTCTACGTTTTTCATTCTCTGCATTCAAGCTTTCTCTTCTCTTCTTCTCTTGTGCGTTCGTCCTTGTTTCCGTTCGTTGTCAACACATCTTCTTTCTTTCTGTAAGATCTTCTTTCTTTCTTCTGTATCTCTTTTATTCAATATGGTTTATATTGTGGAGTCTGTTGAGAAATTCCGTTCTGATTTTTCCATTCCTTCGTGGGTAACTCTAGAGGTTCTTTCTGAGCCTTTAGATTACTTTCGATTGGCTGAGGGACATTGGTTCCCCAGTCTTTTTGTTGCTGAATGCGGTTTTTCTTTTCCACCAAACCCATTATGTCTTGAGTTTTGTCAATATTTTGATCTTGTTCCTGCAAAAATAGCCCCCAATTCATGGAGAATAATTAACGGGGTGCACAAGTTAAATCTAACTCATGGGACCCGTATTGGGATCCCTGAAATTATGTTTTGTTATAAATGGGCTGTTCTAGATAATATTTATTATTTAAAAACTAGGTATTTGAATAGGGCTCTTGTGGTTAATCTTCCTGACTCAAATAGGGATTATTTTGAGCATGGGTTGGTCATAAAAAATTGGCAACATGCGCCTTTATTTGGGAATGAACTATACAACGGTCCCAGATGCCCCCCATACGGCAATGGGATAGGTTTATTTTTCATTTTATTTTACTTATGAAATTACGTTTTCATCATGTTTGACAAAATGTATGACTGAGATTCCATTATGTATTTATTTGCAGTTGATAGCAAAAGAAAAACTCCAAAAGAGTCGGAAGTGAATATCAAGCATTTGAAACTTATCTGGAATTTGCATCAGACCATTGCTGACGAGCATATTAGATCTGCTTCATATTTACTACAGTATAAGAGTTATACAACTTCTTATACTGCTCGCCCTGTTGAACCAGCTTCAACACCAGAAAGTTCATCTTCGGATTCTCATATCCCCTTATCTCAGAGGATGGGCAAGAAAAGAGCTCCTCCCGCTCTATTTGGTGACACTTCTTCTGTTGTTGGAGCCCGGAAAGGCAATTTTGATGTCCCAGAGGGGACTAAAAAAGGAGATGCTGGTTCCTCCAAAGTTACCGAGAAGCCCCCAGTGGCCCCGAGCAAGAAAGATGCTCCTGCTGATGTAATTGCCATCTCTCCGACCAAGACTTCTTCCTTGGTTGATGCTGCTGACCGTCCTTTGAAGAGACTGAGGAAATCATCCTCAGTTAATCTTGCTGGAACTGCATCTTCTTTACCCGCTGGTGGTAGTAGTGTCTCAAAAATCATTCTTCTGAGTTCTTCAACGAGCTCAGTTATACCCGAGGTTCTCGGGGTTGATGAAAAAATTCCTAGGGATACACTGACATCCCTAGCTGCTCGCCATCTTTCTTCAGTAAATTTCTCATACCTTTGGTCTTTCTTTCTTTTTCTTGAATTCTTGTATTTGTGTTGACTCTATTGTTTTTCTTATCTTTCAGCTGGTGAACTGCTTCAATACCATCGTGAAGAAAGATCAAGTTATTAAAGCTTCTACTTCCTCGTCCGATGTTGACGATGCTTTGTTGGGTTTAACCCAATCTGTGATGGAATCTCGCCAACAGTACGTCGAGGAGAAAACTGTTTGGGAGAAAAAATTGGCTGCAGCTGAGGCTGATAAGATGAGGATGGCTGAAGCCTCCAAGAATTTGGAGGAGAAAGTTAAAGTTTTGGAAGTTAAGCATCAGGAATCTGATGATAAATTGAAGAAGGCAGAAGAAGAATTATCTACTCTGCAAGATATTAAGGTTAATAAAGAGGAACTGGAGGTGAAGCTCTCCTCGGAGAAGTCGAGGAGAAAAGTTGCCATCAAGAAACATTTCAGCGTTGGTTGGGAGAAAGGATGGGAGAGAGGGATAGCTGCAATGACGTCCCAAGTCCAATATGGGGAGTTGAAATACTTCCATGATGGTTGGGTAGCTGCTCTACAAGAGCTAAAAGTCCAAGACGATTCTGAGCTATTCCAACGGTATCTCCCTGGTCCTCCTCCACCAATTGTGGAAGAAGAAGAAGATGAACCTGCCTCAGATGAGTCTTCCATGGCTATGGGCGATCAAGTTTCTGCCTCTCAACCCTCTACTACCGAGGACGTTTCCTCCATGCTTCCTCATCCTGAGAATATTCCTATCGATCAAGCTGTAGTTACCACCGAGCAACCGAGCTCCTCGTCCCAGCCTCCCGAGAAAGTCTTGGGAGACAAGGAAAAGGTGTGAAGTTGTTCGGTAGCATTTCTGTATTTCCTTGTAATCGAACAATGTAACTTTTTGATGATCTAATAAAATATATCTTTGCTTATCTCCATTGTTGATAACTTGTTTTTGTTGATTGTTGTCTTTTTCTTGTCATTAGTTTGTTGCTAGAATGGACTTGATCTCTTCTCATGATACTGAGCTGATGCAGCAATGTCATCAATACTATAAGGCTGGTCATACAGATCTTAGTACATCGGAAATTGCTGATATCCTTGGTCATGGTGCTTCAGAGCAGGCTATTGAAGCTTATCAGTACTTGAAAACTTTACTCGACCGAGCAGTGGCCAACAATGTCGCTTACTATGAGTTGATTGAAGAGCTTCATGGTTCCTTAGAGGATCTTCAAAATCAACACAACGAATCAATGGCTTTGTTACATAAAGATTATGAAAATAGATACCAGCAGCTCTCTTCAGAAACAGGCCACAAGAAGATTATTGCTGGGTATGACGTCAGGGAGAGGACCCTAAAAGGTGAAATTGAAGCCTGCAGGCAAATTGCCGAGATCCTGGAACAAGAAAATAATAGTCTGCAGAAAAGATTGGCTCAATATGAATCCGCTGCCTCCTCTTCCACTACATTAGTACCAGTTACTGATGAAGGTTTTTCGTTTCTAGAGGTTGAAAATGCCAAACTAAGGCAAGAGTTGGATGACTTGAAAAAGTCTGTTATTCCTGTGACTGCTCGGGGACGAGGAAGAAGTTCTCGGGGACGAGGAAGAATCGTCGAGGAGCAAAATTCTCCAGTTGCTTCTCGGATCCGATCAAGAGTTCTTAGCCGTAGTGTTGAAGAATCTCGCACCCAATCTACTCTGGAAACTCAAGCATTCCAACTGAATGTTAAGGATCGTGCTCTGTCTGATTTGTCTAAGAAAAACTTATCTTTAGAGGATCAACTGGCTGCGATGAAGTCTGCTCTGAATAATAAAGATGCTCTTATCAAGAACTTTCTCGAGCAAGTAGATAGATTAACTTTCCAATTCCATAAACAGCCTCGGGAGTTCTGGAATGCAGGCTATAATGAAGCTCTTTATCATTTGGACGCTCGCATTGAAAATGCTAACAACGAAGGTTATAAGCAGGGATGGTTGAACGCCCTGGGTGTATTAAAATTGGAACAAGGTCATTATTTATGGTATTATCATGCTCCTGGATTGCTAGACTTGCCTGTTCCTCCTTATAAATTAGATATGGCATGGAATCCTGCTCGTTCCATTCCTCGGAGTTTGATCTCTAAATATCTTGGTGATTATAACCTTCATTCTCAAGTTGAAGTATCTCGTCCTGAGCACCTGTTGGACACTCCTACAATAATGAATGTCAGAATGCTGAAGGACATGAACTTTATTAATTCTCCTCTTTGTCTAGAGGATCCTCCTGCTGGCGAGGAACCTGTCTCAAAAGATAAAGGAAAGAAACCAATAGAATAGGAATCTTTAATGTAATAGTTAGCACATACATGTAACATGTAATACATTTTTATCTTAATGAAAGAATTTCATTTTCTGTTTTGCCAATAGCTATTTTTCTGTTTGCAAATTATATGGTTCATCAACCAACTTAGAATTTACAATGAGCATAAATTGTTCAAAATTGTTTCCAACCAACCAAGGTGGATAAATAATGTTTGTCGACCAACTACAGTTGATGGGTTTCTATCCCCGACCAGCCATACTTGGTTCAATTTCAAATATAAACATGTGTCCGACCAACTATGGTCAATACTTTGTCCTCGTCGACCAACTACAGTTAGTGGGTTTTTATCCCCGACCAACCATACTTGGTACAGTTTGGAATATTTTGTTCTTTAAAGAACTTTTTGTAATAATGTTACCTCCCGATCAACATAAGCTGTAATGCGAGAATATATAAAGTCTTACCAACCGTAGTTGATCATGCTGGTGTACACCTCCTAATCAAAGGAGTAGTAGGGTTCTTTCGAACTTTTTGGCTCCTTAGAGCATGGCTCCGTAGAGCATGGCTCCGTAGAGCATGTCCTCCTAACCAAAGGAGGTTGGCTACTTATAGCACTTTTTCTCCGTAGAGCGTGTCCTCCTAACCAAAGGAGGTTGGCTACTTATAGCACTTTTGCTCCGTAGAGCTTGGCTCCGTAGAGCATGTCCTCCTAACCAAAGGAGGTTGGCTACTTATAGCACTTTTGCTCCGTAGAGCTTGGCTCCGTAGAGCATGTCCTCCTAACCAAAGGAGGTTGGCTACTTATAGCACTTTTGCTCCGTAGAGCGTGGCTCCGTAGAGCATGGCTCCGTAGAGCATGGCTCCGTAGAGCAGTCTTCTTCTTGTTATCAAGCAGTGTAGTGTTCAACACTAGTATTCCCCGAAAAACTTTCAACAGAAAGAAAATGGTGAACCATCCTCATTTTATTCATCGTTTTATTCATAATGAAGGAAATACATTACATTTTACATCACTGATAATACTTGCGCAGGTGTTCAGCATTCCATGCATTCTTAAATTCCTCTCCTTCTAGAGTTGCTATTCTGTAAGTTCCAGGTCGAACAACCTCTGTAACTCGGTAAGGTCCATGCCAGTTTGCTTCCAGTTTATTCTGTTTCTGAATGACTTTCTTCAGCACATAATCACCCTCCTTCAAATCGCATTTCTTCACCCTTTTGTTGTAGAACAGAGCTATTCGTTGTTGATAAGCAGCATTCCTAATGGCTGCCTCTTCTCTTACTTCTTCGAGCATATCCAAATCCATTCTTCTCATCAAGTCACTGATCGGAGAGTTGAAATTCAGCACTCTATGTGTTGGGAGACCCAACTCGGCAGGTATCACAGCCTCACTTCCAAATGCTAGCATATATGGTGATTCTCCAGTTGCTGCTCGGGGAGTTGTTCGGTAAGCCCATAATACTGATTGGAGCTCATTAATCCAATTTGCTTTAGCTTCACTTAGCCTCTTTTTCAACCCATTTAGTAATGTTCTGTTCGTCACTTCAGTCTGTCCATTGCTTTGGGGATGGCCTGGTGCTGAATGAAACTTCAAAACGTTCGACTGATGACAATAGGCAGCAAATTCTTCATTATCAAATTGTGTTCCATGATCTGTGATGAAAGCATGAGGAAGACCATATCGACAAATGATATTCTTCCATACAAACTGGTATACCTTCTCGTACGTCATATCGATAAGAGGCTCAGCTTCCACCCACTTAGTAAAATAGTCCACTACAACTACGAGATACTTGAATCTTCCTCGGGTGGTCGGTAGTGGTCCAACCAAATCAATTCCCCACATGGCAAATGGCCAAGGGGAAGTTATTGGTGTTAGCAATGCTTGTGGAGTTCGTCGGATGGAGGAAAAACGTTGGCACTTGTCACATTTCTTGGCATAGGCTATACAATCAGCCCTCATCGTTGGCCAGTAATATCCCTGTGTCATCACTCTTTGTAAAAGTGTTCGACCTGCTACATGAGCTCCACAAGATCCTTCATGGATTTCTTCAATCAATTCTTTCACCTCGGTGGGATGTACACATCTCTGCAAACCTGTCATAATTCCTCGTCTATACAAAATACCATTAGTTAATACATACCGAGCAACTTTATACTTCAGTTTCTTGGCAGTGAGTTTGTCCTCCGGCAATCCACCCTCTTCAATATATTTCCTGATGGGATCCATCCAAGATGGTCCTAAATCAAGGGTAATCACATTCATTGTAAGATCTTCATCTATGCTCCGACCTTCTAATACTTCAATCGGTATGGTTCTTCGCATCTCGGTACGAGTAGCTGATGCCAGTCGGGCCAGTGCGTCTGCTTGTACATTCTCCATCCTCGGTATTCTCACCAATTGAATGGCATCAAATTCTGTCAACAATTTCATCACCTTTGCATGATATTTGATCATTAAATCTCCTTTAACCGCATATATTCCCATCATCTGATTCACAATTAATTGAGAATCACTGAATACCATCACTTGTTGTGCTTCCATAGTCTTTGCTAGATTAAGACCTGCTATCATGGCCTCATACTCCGCTTCATTATTAGAGGCTTTGAATTGGAATCGCAAAGCATATTCCATGTCAATCTCGTCTGGAGTGATCAAAACAATTCCTGCTCCACAACCAGCTGTGCAGGATGATCCGTCTACATATAATCTCCATGTAGGTATTTCGTCTTCAAATTTCTTATCTGTCAGAGTTCCTCGATAAAATATCTGATGTTTTCTTCCATCATCCCCCGGTATCTTTCGCTCCTCGTCAATCATCTGTTCGTACCCTTTTACCAACCTTGGTTGGTCTGGGTTTGAATATAATGATTTCTCTACATCCACAAGTCCTTTTACCAACCTTGGTTGGTTTGGACCTGTTTCTGCTGATCCTGTATCGTCCACAAGTAGGTCAGCAAATGTTTCTGTTGATCCTGTATCGTCCACAGGTAGATCAGCAGGCACCTTTTCCTCCTCGGGGGTATCAGGGTATGTGAACTCTGCTATAAAATCTGCTACAGCTTGCCCCTTCAATGATGATCTGGGCTCATACACAATATCATATTCACCAAGTTCTACTGCCCAGTACATCAATCTCCCCGATTTTTCTGGCTTATGGAGGGCTTGTCTCAATGGCATATCAGTATAAACGACGATGGTATGTGCTTGGAAATATGGCCTCATTCTTCTACTTGCTTCAATTAGTGCCAATGCCAATTTTTCTAGCTTTGGGTACCTGATTTCTTCACCTCGGAAAGCCTTACTTGTGTAATAAATTGGCTTCTGGACTCCATTCTCCAATCTGATCAACGCTGAACTGACTGCGTTCTCTGATACTGCCAAATACAAATACAACTTTTCTCCTGTTATTGGTCTGGACAACAGTGGAGGTGCTCCCAAGTATTTCTTCAAGTCTTGAAAGGCTTTTTCACATTCCTCATTCCACTCAAAGGTTTTTCGAAGTGTTTTGAAGAATGGTATGCATTTATCAGTTGCTCGAGATACAAATCTGTTGAGCGCTGCAACTCGTCCGGTAAGACTCATCACTTCTTTCTTCGTCGTCGGGGATCGCAGCCCTAGAAGAGCTTTGATCTTATCTGGATTTGCCTCAATACCTCGCTGATTGACGATGTATCCGAGGAACATTCCTTCTCGTACTCCAAAGGTGCACTTCGTCAGGTTAAGCTTCATTTGGTATTTATCCAGTTGATCAAAAGTTTGACTCAAGTCAACTAAATGATCAGCAACTTTCTTGCTTTTAGTGAGCATGTCATCGACATAGACCTCCATGTTGCGGCTGATTTGTTCGGTAAAAACCTTGTTCATCAACCGCTGATATGTTGCACCTGCATTTTTTAAACCAAAAGGCATAACATTATAACAATAAGTTCCCCTAGGGGTAATAAAAGAAGTACTTTCCCTGTCTTCAGGTTTCATTTTGATCTGGTTGTAGCCAGAGTAAGCATCCATGAAGCTGAGTAGCTCGTGTCCCGAGGTAGCATCCACCAGTTGATCAATTCTGGGCAATGGAAAGTGATCCTTGGGGCATGCCTTATTGAGATCGGTGAAATCGACACACATTCTCCATTTGTTGTTTTTCTTCTTTACCATCACCACATTTGCCAACCAATCTGGATATTTTACATCTTCAATGAATTGGGCTTTCTGGAGTTTCTCGACCTCCTCTTGTATGGCTTGATTCTTCTCAGGACTAAACACCCTTCTTCTCTGCTTTACAGGCTTAATCTCCTTATTCACATTGAGTTCATGACATAAGAAGTTTGGATCTATTCCTGGCATGTCTTCATGACTCCAAGCAAAAGTATTTTTCCTATTCTTCAAGAAAGTTATCAACTCCTCTTTTATTGACATATCCAACGATGAACCTATCTGGGTTGTTCGTTCAGGATGTTCGTCGTCCAGAATAACATTTTCTGTAGATTCTACCACTTGCCCTTTCACAAGTTGGGACTCATCTCTAGGATCAAGAGTTTCAATTTCTGTACCTTCATCCACTTGATAAGTAGTAGTCTTTTTCATCGATCCTTCAAGTTCTTCTTGCTCGGCCGACGAATAATAGCATTCCCGAGCTACTTTTTGATCACCTTTCACCACTCCAACTCCAAAATTTGTTGGGAATTTCAAACATTGATGTACTGTAGAAGGAACTGCTTCGAACTTCTTCAATCCAACTCTTCCCATGATGATGTTGTAGGCTGATTGCACATTCTTATCCATCACAAAGAATCGTATTCTTTCTGTTCGACAAACAGGCCAGGTTCCAATGAATATATCCAACTTGATCGTCCCAAGTGGAAAAACTTTCTCGCCAGCAAAACCCAGAAGGGGTCTGTGATAAGGTTCCAATTGAGATAATTTCAAATTCAAGCTATCAAAGCATGAATAGTACATGATGTCTGCCGAACTACCATTGTCTACCAATACCCTTGAAATGACCACATCCTTCATTCTCATTTTGATCACCAAAGGATCATCATGAGGGTAAAGAACACCTGCCAGGTCGTTTTTTGAAAAACCAATCACTAGCTTCTCTTTGTTTACCTTCCTCGGGCGATCATCCTCGGCCAGGTTTATTCGCTGAATGTATGAACAAGCTTGAGCCTCTCCGAGGTAAGCTTTTCTTTCTGCAGTAAGGTCTCCTCCTCCTGCATCTCCTCCTGTAATAACATTACAATCAAATGACCCAAAACGTATGGAAAATACCTCTCGTTCAGGCTGCCTTGGTTTCTTAGGAAGATCAGGGTCATCATCTGGATCCTCCTCATGGTCCCTCCTCTTTTTCTCCTCTGCACGACGAGGAGATCTAGATCTCTTTCTAGTTCTATCATCATTTTTCCTCTCACCTCTGCGATCTACATACTTTGATAATTTTCCTCTTCGAATGAGTGTTTCAATCTCGTTCTGAAGGGCTATACAATTTTTGGTCATATGGCCATGATCTTTGTGAAACTCGCAATATTTGGCCTTATTCCTCATGTCAGGATCTGTTTTCAGTTTCTCTGGCCACTTGATTTCCTCGTTATTCCTGATCTCTTCTAAAACATGATTAATACCCATTTTCAACGGAGTATAATTATCATACTTCTTTAGGGCTTCCAACTTTATCCTATTATTCCTGGAATGTTTGTCACCACCATTACCTTTCGGATCTTTCTTCTTAGAGTTGTCGACCTCCACTTTAACTTCTTTATCCATATTCTTCTTCGCAGTCATAGCCTCCTCGGCATTCATGATTTTGGCCGCCTTTGCCATCAATTCCGACATATTTTTAGGTGGATCTTTGGCCAGAGTATAGTACAACTTGTTAGGCAGCAAACCACTCATCAGAGCAGTGATTGCTGTCTTTTCTTCATAATCTATGACTTCCAACTTCTCGTTATTGAAACGAGTTATGTAATCTCTAGTACTTTCTCCTGATTTTTGTCTAACACTTAGCAAGTGCGCTACTCGCTTTACCGGCTTTGCTCCAAAACAAAAATTGCCAATAAACAGCTCGGCTAACTGAACAAAAGTTGAAATCTTACCTCGAGGAAGATTATTGTACCATATCTGTGCAGATCCGGTAAGAGTTCCCGAGAATGCTCTACACCTCATCTCGTCGGGGACAGCGTAGATATCTGCAGCAGCTTGGTACTATTCTATATGAAGTACGGGATCTGTCTTTCCATCGTACTTGGGGGTCACTACAGGTGCTTTGAATTTCGACGGTGTAGGGAAATCCACAATGGCTTGCACAAAAGGTGTCCCTTGAACAAAAGTTCTCTGTAAGGGGTTCCTCGCCTTAGCCATTTCTCCCAGTCTATCCTCCAACCGTTGAATGGAACCTTTCCATGCTTCATTCCCTTCCTCAGGCCGCTTAGCCCGAGCAACTGATTGCTCTGATGTAGCTTCCTGAGTTTTATCTCGACGAGTAGTTGGTCGTGATTGTGCAGATCCTTCTCTCAAACCTGGTGGTGGTCGAAAACTTCTTGATGGAGCCCTAGGTGGACTGATGTTCCTCCTTGGTCCTAACCGGCTGAAAGGAGACACCCTGCTTAATCTTTCCAAAGCGCTAGTTCTCTCCGGAGAAAGAGAGATATGTTGATTTGTATCCGTAGCCCGTATTGATGAAGTTCGCCCAGGTTGATAAGAAGAATCGTTGGATTCTCCATTGCGATATGACCCAGTACGTCTGGATCGTGATTGCCCATGATCAGTCCTTTGCCCTGAATAAGTAGGTACACCGCCTTGAAGAGTTTGAAGGAGTTGCCTCATAGATTCTTGCATGGCGGTTTGTCCTTGAGCCAGATTCGTCATAATTTCGGCCAGATCTGGAGATGCAGATGGATTTGGAAGATTTCCAGTATTTCCAGCATTTCGATTACTGGATTCTGGGTTATCTGCCATTGGTGATAAATGATTTTTATGAAAAACGATAATAACAGTCGTTTCCCACAGACGGCGCCAATCTGTTCATGTAAAAAACTAGATCGCTCTAATTCTTTAATCACAGATAAATAAATAAGACAAAGATTTTTAAAGTGGTTCGGCTAGGAATAAAGCCTACGTCCACTGTTATGTTATTGCTGAGTGTTTGTGGAATTCTTGATTACAAGTTCTCTCAAGAAATTCCGGTCCCCTTGAATGGGATTGATACAAGGTATTTATAGCCTCAAGGCTGTACATGAAAGGTCCAATACATTAAATGATATACATATGAATGGGTAATACATTTAATGCAGCGTGTGCGTCAAGAATCTAATGAATAGTTGAACAGTTGTCCGTCTGATAATTGATGATACGGCCGAGGTGCAGTTCGGACCGCCTTAGTTGCTCGTTGATCAAGAGTTCCTCGGAGTGCTTAGAGTATCTCGGGATGATGGAGTTCCTCGGATGGAGTTCCTCGGTATGATAGAGTTCCTCGGTGTATTCTCGTTGCTCGGAAAGAAGCATGGTTGGTCGGGAAATGATCTTCCTCGCTGTTATTGTGCCACGTAGATTGACGCGTGTCTTCATACTATTCGTCCACATCAGCATATTAATTTTGGTATCAACACTCATGTACCTATTTTTCATATCCGTTGTGATCTTTAATACTGGCTATGTATTATAAATAGCACAGTAAGTTAATGTATATTGGGGAAAGAGCTTTTGTTAGGCATATAACAGCTCTATATTTTCTATTCAACAATGCAAGTTTCATTACTATTTTCTGACTTCATTTAACTGTTCTCATTAAAAAAATTATCATGGTATCAGATATTAGTGGTTCTTCACAAATGACTTCATGTGGGTTGAGTCTCTCTTTGATCTCTCTTCATCAATTAATAGCCATTTGTCCCATGAAGCTTAAACCCTCAAATTATCTCATTTGGAGAACTCAAATGTTGCAACTATTTCAGTCCTTAAAAGTGACTCATTTTCTTTATGATGAGCCAATAACTCCTCTCCTACAAATGGCAAGAACAAAGAAGTGTACACGCAACTATATACATACGCTATTTGGGAAGAAAAAGTTTTTCTTTTGAGAAGCTGGATTTCAGGCACAATGAATGACGAATATATGTATTTATAAGTGGGTTGCAAGACTGCCAAACAAATATGGCAAACACTAGAAGATCAATATCTTCAAGTGTCCAAAGAAAAAGATTTTTCTCTCAAAGAACAATTCCGTAATATATTAATGGAAGGAAAACCCATCGATGACTATGTCAAAACATTCAAAGAAATTTGTGATGGACTTATGGACATTAACAAACCTTTGGATGAAGATTATAAAGTTATCAGTTTTGTCCAAGGGTTGGGAGCTAAATATAAACCTTTTTGTAGTGTTTTGATTGGAAAACCCCAATATCCAACACTTGGACAACTTATAACAGCTTCGAGAGGTTTCGATATGAGAGAAGAGAAGGAAGAAACACCCACATCGCAAGAACATTCGTCCACTATGGATCCCTTTTATACTTTTAAGGCACAAAGAGGAGGATATCAAGGAAATGGTAGAGGAAGAGGAAGACAAAATAAAGGCAGATGCAACTATGGAGGAAATTTTGGAGGAAACTACAATTCAAGAGGTTGTGGTTTTCGACGAGTAGGTTATTATCCTAACACTAATTCGTTCTTTAATCAAAATGGTAGGTATGGCAGAAATCATTTTTGTCAATCCGACACAATGCAAGGAATGGGATAAAACACAAGGACTTTACATCCAGAAGGCATAAATTTCAGAAACACAAATAAGTCACAACATAGACAAGAAAATATCCCAACACAAGTGGAGTGTGAAATGTGTGAATCCAACAAACACAAAGCACTAACATGTTAGGTGGGATTTCTTCGTTGGTGCTCCAGGTAACACATAAGCAATGGTGGCTACCCAACAATATTCCTTTGATCATAACATGTATGTCAACTCAGGTGCCTATACTCATATGACCAACACAACAGGTAACATTTCAAATTTAAAATCATATTTTGGTAATAATAAAGTAGCAATAGGTGACGGATCTCAATTAGACATAACACACGTGGGTGAAAAGAAAATAAGTGACATCACCCTTAAAGATGTTCTTGTTGTCCCAAAACTTAAAAACTCACTTATTTTTGTTTCTTAACTTGCTAAAGAAGATGAATGCACTCTTGAATTTACTGACAATGATTTTGTTATTAAGGACAAGAAGACCAAATGAGTGATGGCCAAAGGAACTAAACAAGGGTCTCTACATGCCTTTGATGAAAACAAATTTGAAGCATTATTTTCCAATCAAGGGAGTAAGAGCAGTGATGATGTTTGGCACATGAGATTAGGAAATTCTAGTGGCCAAACTCTAAAATTATTATCTAGAAATAAGTGTCTTGATGTTACACATTGGAATAAAAATGCTACTGTTTGTGTTTCTTATCAAATGGGAAAGAGTTGTAAGCAACCATTTAATTTGAACAATAAAATTTCTTTAGAACCCCTTGCTAAAATTCATTCATATTTATGGGGACCGGCTCCCATTAGTTCATCTCAAAATATGAAGTATTATGCTGTTTTTATAGATGATTATTCTAGATATACTTGGTTGTTCCCTCTTAAACATAAATCTAACTTTTACGAAACTTTCCTCAAATTTCAAAATATGGTTGAAACTTAGTTTGATAAGAAAATCAAAAGTTTTCAATGTGACGGAGGAGGAGAATTTTCAAGTACTATTTTTATTGAACACTTACATAACCATGGAATAGTTAGACGAATTTCTTGTCCAAACACACCTGAGAAAATTGGAGTTGCGGAATGAAAACATAGACATATTGTTGAAATTGCTCTAACCTTTATGCTATATACAAAAATACCTTTGTATCTTTGGGTCGATGCTTTTCTAACTGCAGTATATCTCATCAATAGAATACCATCTTCCAAACGCAATAAACAAACTCCTCTTTTCAAGTTGTATAATAAGGAACCTTGCTACAAATATCTTAAAGTGTTTGGATGTAGATGCCTCCCATATATTAGAGGAAAAACTCAACATAAATTTGCTCCAAAGTCTTTTCCTTGTGTCTTCATTGGTTATAGATCCTTCCATAAAGGATATAGGTGTTATCATCCCTCTACCAAAAGAGTATATGTGTCAAGACATGTTGTATTTGATGAAACTATAATGCCTTATGTAACACCCGATAGATATATGAATTCTAGTGAACAAAGGACTAATATGACAACCTATCATGAGTTTTTAGAAGTAGGAGATAAAGAGAAGTTTTCTCACACGAAAGAGTCAAATGCCACTTCTTTTCCACCGCTAATAAAATTAAATAGTATAACTAAGACTAAAGAAACTCACACACTCGACAATAAAAAATGCTTTTTACCTGTTGTAGGACAAGACCAAACACCATTTCGTCCCATTCAATCAGCAAGTGGACATGCTGATTTTTTGTCCGGTGATTCCTCAGTGGATAAAAGCTCTAAGGAAAACAATAACAATTGCTTTTTACGTACTATATCACAAGAACACACATCATTTCATCCCATTCAATCATCAAGTGGACATGCTGAATTTTTGTCGAGTGATTCTTCAGCGGATAATAGCGATAAAAAGAATCAAGTCCCACTATTCATCAATTAAATCCTCCTCTAAAGAAAGTCCTAAAGCCCCTCACCTAGTAGTACCTTTCTGTATAGACAACCGTGTGCCTCCTCTTGAAGCTACACCAAACCATATTCTGCCAAGGCACACATCACACTCAACCTTGTCCACATTAACTTGTCCATTTAACAACTCTAAAACTCTCAATTTTTTTTACCTCGTACACCTACACATAGTATTTCAGCTCACTCTATTTACAACCCACAGGGCATCAAACTAACTATTCCTTTAAACTTTGAACAAACTCATATAATTAAGAATAAACATCACATGCTAACTAGAGGCAAAACAAAATAAACGTCAACACCCTCATCTCCTACATCTCTTTAAACCACTCTTACCTTACCTCTTGAACATAAAAATTAAAAAGAAGCTTTATCTGATCCAAAAAGGATTAAGGCTATGAATGAGGAACTAACTGCTATCCATAAAAATCACACTTGGACTCTTATCCCTAAACAACCACATATGAATTTAATTGGATCAAAATGTATATATAAAACAAAATTAAAACAAGATGGAAGTGTTGATAGATATAAAGCAAGGTTGGTGGCTCAAGGGTATAATCAAGTAGAAGGTATTCATTTTTCAGACACCTTTAGTCCAGTGATAACACCTACTACTATTCGAATTGTTTTCTCTATCGCCATAACACATGGATGGTGCATAAAACAATTAGATGTAAATAATGCTTTTTTACATGGAAATTTGAAAGAACAAGTCTATATGAAACAACCACCGGGTTTTATTCATCCTTTGTATGCACTTCATATTTTTGCACGCCGAAAGGCAATTTATGGCCTTAAACAAGCTCCAAGAGCTTGGTTTGATAAATTTAGTACATTTCTTATTAATTATGGTTTTGTATATAGTAGGGCATACCCTTCTTTATTTATTTACCACTCATCTTTTGGCATTATTCTCTTATTATTATATGTAGATGATATTCTCATCACAAGTAGTCAATCTCATCTTCTGCAAAGTTTCATTACAAAATTAAGTACATGTCTTCTATTAAAGATCTTGGAGCTCTAAGTTATTTTCATGGAATGCAAATTCTTCCAATTCCTGGTGGTTTTCAGCTCAATCAAAGTAGCTACATAGAGAAACTTCTTGCTTAAGCCAACATGACTCATGTCACCCATGCTATAATACCTTCTATTACAAAAGAATCAACCACTGCCACCGCTACTCTCCTCTCAAATCCAACTGAATATCGTTCTATAGTTAATAGCATGGGCCTTACAATACTTCTGTCTAACTAGGCCAGATATTATTCACACAGTTAACATCATGTGCCAACATATGCATGCTCCCACTAGTTCTCATCTCGCTCAAGTTAAGAGATTACTTCGATACCTAAAAGGCACAATTTCTTATGGTTTGAAATTTCTTCAACAATCAACACTATCTCTCTATGGATTCTTGGAAGCGGACTGGGCAGGATGTCCAACTACAAGAAGATCTACAACCGGGCTTTGCATTTTTCTTGGTGAAAATTGCATTTCCTGGTCCTCTAAGAAACAACCAATTATCCCTTGTTCCAGTTGTGAAGCAGAATATCTGTCTATGGCAGCAGGAACTACTGAGCTCACATGGGTTTCATACGTTCTTCAAGAAATTGGTGTCCGTCAAGTTACACCACCTACTTTACTTTGCGATAACATAAGCGCTATATACATGTCTATAAATACAGCGTTACATGCTCGAACCAAACATATTGAATTAGATTATCACTTTGTTCGGGGAAAAGTTGCTTCAAGGGAATTAATCACTCAGTATATTTCATCAAAATATTAACTGGCCGATATCTTCACCAAAACTTTGTCCATACATTCCTTCTTGAATTTTCGTTTCAAACTTGGTGTATGGCCTCTGCCCACATCAAGTTTGAGGGGGGCATGATAGAATACTCTTTGGCCCACATGTGCTCCTATATTTGAGGAGTTGGTTATATTCAGCAGCTAGCCACTGGCTCATTCAAAGTTGGTATAACGATCAAAATATAGAACTAGTCAAACACCTATTGCTATTCTCATGCACCAATTTCTATTCTCATGTAACTATTTTTCATATTCGTTGAAATCTTTAATACTGGCTATGTATTACAAATAGCACATTAAATTCATGTATATTGGGGAAAGAGCTTTTGTTATGCATATAACAACTCTATATTTTCTATTCAACAACACAAGTTTCATTACTATTTCCTGACTTCATGTAGCTGTTCTCATTATAAAAATTATCAGTTACCATATACCATCAGTAACCTGGGTGCAGAGACCCTTACATTGCATTTAAAGAGTCCTCGTAAGTAGGGGTGGGCATGGGCTGGGTTTTGGCGGGCCTAGTCCGGCTCGGGCCGGGCCTATTAAATTTTGTGTTATTCCAAAATTTTTTTGCTTAGCAAATTTATAACTTATTTTATGATTTCGAAAATTTATTTTAGAATGTACTCTTAAGACTAAGAGTAAATAATGCCTAAAATTATTATTTCGAAATGTTCCCTATTTATATTCCTTTTAATAACTTTTAACATTAATGGAATAAAAACTAAACTACTTATATATATAATTCTCAGGCCTCAGCCCGACCAGGCTCAAGTGGGCCTATGAATAAGTGACTAACCTGCCCACCAAAAAAAATCGGGCAAACAGAATTTTTTCAATCCCGATTCGTGGGCCTATTTGCCTTACATAAGCCCTATTTCTTTTCCAGGTGTGATGGGCGGGCTTGGTGGACCTCGAACCTGTGACAGCCCGCTCCAAATAATAACGGGTGGCCAGCCCTATACTACATAAATCAGGTATCTCAGATGGTATAGTCTCAACATCCAGAACTAAACTCTATAATATAAGGCTAACTACCCAAAATCATAAAGTGCGAATTGCCAAAAATTTCATAACTTATTTTTAACAACAACAACAAAACCAATAATGCACATAACCAACAATATACATCTAACTATGATGAGTGAAAAGTGCATGCTCCAATAATATGAAAGAGTACAATACATTGTACAACAAAATCCCAACAATGAAATACCCGAATATGCTGTCGGGTAACAGACAATACAATAATCTGAGAAATGGAATATGAAAGTGTTAATCTACAACACTTGAATACTAACTCAATACAACTGAATCCTAATCTAGATATACAATAGATAGGAATCGACTAAAGCAAAGTGCCGCAACAGTCCGCTACTGCTACAGTTCCACAATCCTGAATGGAGGGACATCAAAGGCATCCTTGCGGAGGAACACCTGAAGTAATACAATATATACAAGGAGGAGGGAGAATATAAACGGGTCAGAGCCCGAGTTTTGAAAAGCAGTTTATAGAAAGTGTATTAAAATGCATAATAATTATAAATGCATCATTACATGATTTAGTTGGAATCGAACTCTCCATAATAAATTCAACTCACCTCTCATCTAAAGCGCGCACTAAACGTATGCACGTGATCACCAAATGGATGTCCGATTCTAAATACGTAAGAGGATCCTAACTTAAACCCAAACAAAGTATTTAAGCAAAATCATCTAACCTATCTCCCAATACATTCGTTCCCATAATTTATAAGTCATATACATTAACTTTAATGCAATAATTATAGTTATCTTTATAATGTTCATTTGTTGAACATATAAAGTTACATGATCCAATCATGTCCACATCATCACAATACATCCACAATCTCATTTATTAGAATTTATATTCTAGTGATGCCCATATAAGGCATGAAACCATATATATAATTATTATAGACGAGTTATTAGCATCAAGAGTTAAATACTAAACTCCTCCCGATTCTCAACACGGTACTGCGTTTCATGCGTGGGACGTCTCGCCGAGGTGAAATCCAAACAAGGAACCCCTCGTTACACTACTCCTGACCGTATCGATCCTCGGGGCTCATTATGCCCTCAATGCAAGATGCATGAAACCCAAATGATTATTTTCCAATTTTAATTAATTAAGATTCCCAATTCTCAACAGTACACGGTGTTTCATGCGTGGGACGTCTTGCCGAAGCGAAATCCAAACAAAGAACCCCCCCGTTACACTACTCCTGGCACTGTCGATTGTCGGGATAGGTGATATATATGTATATACAATTATGAGCATTAATGACTAAACTTATCACCAAGTTCCAACATTACACTGCGGTTCGTGCGTGGGGCGTCTCGCCGAAGCAAAAGCCAAACAAGGAACCCCCTCGATACACTAATCCTGGCAATGTAGGTCATTGAGGTCCATTATGCCCTTGACACCCAAATACAACCACAAGCAATAATAACCGTCTAACCGAGCTATAACTCAAAGGACGCAGGCTCACATGCTATCATCTTCCAGCAGCCCATAAACGTAGCAAACTGGGGCCACCTGGTGGGGTTCAATGACACCCACCTCGTGATCAACTCACGCACACAACGTCCCGGGAAACGGTCATAGTTCCCTACCGGCAAGTGAGAGGGACACATACCCATGACCTCTCACCCCCAAAATAAATAAATGTATATATATATGTCATTTGCTGACCACAAAGGACGACTATGACCTGGGGAATATCCACATCCGACTTTTCTAGTCAGAATGCTCACCCTCTATACACGAAGCTTCCCAATGATAGCAAGGAAGGGGTATGCTTAACATGTATATACACCATCATATAAGGTATACATACATCCCACATAATAAAGATATACCATTTTATATAAGGCATACCTGCAACATCATATTCATTTTCATTATACGCTCTTAGGCGTAATGATTAACATCAATGTTCAGTATATCTCTCTCTTTTGATACACTAACCGTCAATACTCACACATTTACCCCACTCAGTATATACTATACTAATTCTCGCTTGAAGCTCTCATGTCTCTTCTATTATCAAGTGTCTTTCAATTCTATTTAAGTTAAGGATATTCTATATCCTATCGCACCTCAATTTACATTTCTCATTGTGTGAGATATCTCCCAAATCAATCACCAATAAGGATATTTCTATATCCATATGCACATACAATAGAATTTATCATTTTCCATTTATAATAGGGTTCAATTCATTTTATGAACCTTTTTAAAGTTATCCCATTTGGGATTTGGATGCTAAGATCCGGTATCTCTAAGTTATTCTCAGATCGTGAAATTTATTTATTATCTCCAAACAAAACCCAAAATAAAAGTGGGCTTCCCCACTTAGAATAATCCCAAAATCTCCAATTGGTATTCTATATTCCTCAAATACTAACCTCGATACTTAGGGGATTTTTCCCAAAATGATATACTCTTTTGGATTCTCACTTCTCAAAATCAATCACTAAAACTCTCCGACATTTACATTTAGTCTTTTATTTATCAATTAGCCTCATATATCGTCTTTTGACTCTAAGGTCTATAATCCCCTTATATAATCACTTAATCCTTTATAATACTCTGATTATGGAAGTCCATATATACAAACCCAAAGAAGAAGGGGGGTAACTTAAATTCTCAACTTGAACTCAAAACAGGGGACCGGTCGACCGGTGCCCAAACCGCGGTCGACTGCGTTTCTAAATTTTGCCTAATCTCGAAGACAGAATGCCCAACTTTGGAGGCACGGTCGGCCGGTCCTCTGTAGGCGGTCGACCGGCCATAACAGGTATTTCGGCCAACTCCATTTTTACACATTTCCAACTTCTCAAAAACTCCAATAAAACTTCATTCAACCACAAATCTTCAACCCAAACATATTCACCACATTAATATTCATTCTAGAATACTTATAAACCAATTTAAATCCTTAAATCCATTTATGTATTACAAATCTAAGGTTTTTCCCCAAAAGTTAGGTTTTGTTAAACCAAACCTAAAACAAAAAAATCAATCCATAAATCAAGCAATAATTGGTACACAACAATTATTTAGCAAGTTTAATCATTTGCCTCGGGTTCGTAGGGTCTGAATCCGCCTTGAGATCGCGTGGAAACCGGAAATCTCCACTTTCTCTCCCTTTTCTCCTTCTTTCTCTTCTTCTTTCTTCTTCTCTCTTTCTTTCTAGGGTTTTCCTCTTTCTCTGAAGTGAGAATGACTTCTCACGTGGCTTTTAAGCCTAATCTCCCAAGTTACACATCTTTAAATGATAATACACACTTTAAATGACCCGGTAACTTTAATTCGAGTCAAACGGTCCTAAATTATTTCGGAACCTAAATAGACCCCAAGTACAATCATTTCGACTTTCTCGACCCTTCCGAAAACAATGGTACTCTCAGAATCGACATTCGACACTCTTTTTAACGACTCTAAATTTTGACCTCAACTGCCAATTTAATTATTTCTCCAATAAAATATTATTTATTTGTCCCAAAATAAATAAATTGTCGACTCCAAAACCTCGGGTTGTTACAGAACCTATGGCCACCCCTACTCGTAAGGGTTTCTATTTATTATATTATATTTTTTAATCAAACTTGTAAAATATCACTAATAGAATATAACTACTTTTTTATTTAAAAAATCACTCTCAAAATTTATATGAACTTTATGAGTCATTTATTTGCGTTAAATTAGTTTTTATTAATATAAGAAATTATCGGTAGAATGGACATGTAATCATTCAACTCATGTGAAAAATGTCATAAAGCTATTAAAAATGGATTCCATCTTATGGTTTAGATGAAGTAACCTAAACAGAGATTGTAATTATTCTATCCCATAACAGTTATGTTTTTGCTAGAGGGAAAAACATTATATGCATAGAAGGTGGCCAGGTTTGTCTGTTTGTTAATATCTATTCATGTGGACTTGATCAATTTTTAAAATATTTTCATTCTTCTCTCCTCTAATCAATCATAAATTTCTTTTCAACTAAAAAATACATGATCCTTTTCTGCTCTCGCGTAATAAAAAATTATATTTCAATATAAATCCCAATTTAGTATTTATTTGGTTAAATTTTCCTAATTCCTTTCTTCTAACAATATTTCACATAATCTGTTAGAAAAAAATGTAGGAAAAGAATTCTTAATTTTTTTTTAATTTCTGTTAAACTTGTTCTTCAATAAATAAATAAATAATCTATTTCTCCTGTTAGACATTAAAATTTTGTTTCCATAAAAAACGTCTTTTTTGGTTAGCTCCATATCAATTCAAACATAATTTTCAAATAATTAACTATTCTATTTGAAAGTATTCCAAAAAACTTAGTCTTTTCACGGAAAAACGTGACTATATTTTCCTCATTTATAAATATAAATATTTTTAACAAGTAAATAAATCAGTTGTTCACTCCATTCCTATTTGAACATATTTTGTAATAACACCTCGATATATTTAGCCTCTTTCCTAACTTGTTATATTTTTTTTTTCGAAACACATGCAATAGATACTAATCCGTATTGGAGATTAATTATCACTACATCTACATCCCAATTTATGCCTCAAATGTCATTTATGGTGGCCATTCACAAAGTGCACAACAGCATAACCCCCCTGCATATCAGTCATCTTTCATGCGTTTATACAATCTCCACTGCTTCACTTTGAAGGCAACCCCCACTTGCAAAGTAGATTTCCTGCCTTCAGAATAGTTCCACATCTCTGAGATTATTTTTGTTTTATAAATTAAGACTTTATTAGGATAGAGATGAAGAAAAAAAATCTCTGAGATGATATAATAAGTATTTACTTTTTCATTTGCTAAAAATATTAATTTACTTTTTCTTTTGTTATTAATATATATTTACCTTTTTCATTCTTTCCAAGTATTCAATTCTTTAATTATGTTTCCTACTATTTTTTTAATCTTTTTATATGTTTTTCCTCTCCTGCAACATTCACATCAAAATAACATATTCTTAAAGAACAGTAATGCCATACACATATGAAGAAACTAATCCAAAAAATACCATGAAAATAACAATCTTGATCTGAAAATATAAATAAAATATGTCAAGGTATAACTTGTTTTTAAGCTCTAAAAATCATATTCAGTGAACTGCTGAAAGGAATTTGAACAAATAAACAAATGGAAACACGTTATCGGGATTGAAGCACATGCCCAAATGATCCACTGTGCATACATATGTACGCGCTCTGACACATGTACATATATACATATACATACATATAATTATTTATTAACACCAATTTTCTCGATTGGATGTTATTTGTGAATATCATCGAGATGATGATCCATAATTTGCGAAACATATTCAAGAAAAACAGTTTCACTTGTACTGGGTAGCACATAATCCACAACAGCTTGGACAACCTCCTCAATCACATATTCTTTATTCCAAGTTTCCCTGCTCATTAGTCTACCAATTGTAAATGGGGTGAGCCCTCTTTCCATGCCTTTTTCTAGAAGCATAGTGGAGATGCGAAGCGTGCGTGAACATTCTACCTGTAGGTCCCACCCATAGAATTTTAGTAGCGCAATGTCTTCCTCGGCGTCCAATGACTTTCGACACTGTATGGCTGACGAGCTTGTGACTAGTAGAGCCAATCAAGTGTGCAATCCTCAAAACTCAGAGGCAAGCAGTACCCATAATCAATCAGAATCAGCACATTTCGTCCATGTTCACCTTTGCCCATTAATATATTTCTAGCCTGCCTATCCATGTTTCCCATCCTTATATCTAACACTGAAATGCACCTCCTCGACTGGATATGCACTAGGACCCATATCTTCACAACTTCCACTATTCTCCATGAACATCTGCAATGACCCGAGCTTATCGATTACATTCCCCGAATAATTAAACCCTTTGTGAATGCCATTCACCAAAACCGTTGCTGGGATCCCCTAAAAAACCCTCGCCATCACCAGTTTTTGGATGATCAAAATATTGGAAGCAACTTCCCTTAACGCCCATTCTCCAACTACTGTCCCTTTTTTCAACCCTTCACCGTTAACCAATATGGGCAGCCTTCTAGGGTTGTTTCGAGCCATGGGCTCCGCATCAATTGGCCTGAAAACAACAATATACTTATTTCCCGATGATCCAAAATATTGGCATAAAATATGACCCCCCAACCCCGCGTACCCTCAGAATACATGATTGGATAGTTCCCTCCATCTAATCCTTCAAGGTTTGAGTTACTAAAATCATGAATAGCCGAAGACAACTCGATCTTTTGATTAACAATTATGGGTTCCACCCAAAACTCTTTGTCCGGAGGTTTCTTGTGAACAATGTTATTATTCACTGATTCATTCACGGACCCAGTGTTTATAACCACTTCATTATCTCTCTTATCATCGGGTTGAGACTCCAATATAGAAAACTTGTAATTCTTCTACACGGGCTTAGTTCTAATCTTTGATGTTTCCCAATAACCAAGTGAATCACATCATCATTATTCTTACATATATCATTTATGAGTCATTGATCCGCGATCCGCTCCCCATTACATATCACTTCTTGATCATTAAGATCAACTAACCCTCTCTTCTTCTTCTTCTTAGAAATCTTTCGATTGACATAAAAAACATTGCGATTTGTCTTCACATGAAACGTGAACTCTTTCCCACAAATGTCTTAATGTTAATGACTTGGAGATCAGAAAGACGGATAACCAAATGCACCTTTGTTTTTCAACCCCATAATCCCAAACCAATGAATTACTCCTAGCCAATTCATGGGCACCACAAAGCAACTTTTGATTCTTCGAAATAAAACCTTTAATGTTTTGAAGATGAAGAATCATGGGTTCAATCGAATATGACTCCATTACGTTCATTGGCACCCTCAATCCCGACATAGCCACGTATATGAAAATCGACTCGTTGGGCTCCTGGTTATGTACAATTGGGGAAAGCAAGCACTTATCGTGATACATATTAATCGTGACAACACTGGCCGGTGAAAATCGATCAATATTAACCCTAAAACCTTAAAAATGAAAACTTTATCTAAAAATCCCCCAAAACCCTAATGCACATAATTCATACACAAAACATAGTACAAACAATTTCCTATGCTCAAGATCTAACTGTAGAAAGAAAAATCCAAAACACCCACAAACAAATTAAATAACAAACGATTCATTTTTTCTAACAAACAACAAGAATAAAAACCAATTCAAGCAACAAAACCCAAACATTCCTAAGAAACTGCTGATTATGAGCTGAATACTGATTACCCTATAAAAACATGAAATTTTGTGAAATTTGTTAGAGCATGTATGGAACCTGTCACAGTAGTTTGTCTCAGCAGAGTTCACCACGTTCATTACAGTTTCATTAAAGTTTTTGCACGTTTAATTAATGTAGCATAGTGGTTCTAGTAATGCAGTATAACTGCTCTCACGTTCGTAGAACTGCTGCCTATAACAGTTACATGAAAGTATTCCTATATGTATGTACCTGCTTCATTTCGTTGAAAACAAGTGAGACAATACATGAAATATAGTTTTCTAAAATTTCATGGTATCAGAGCCCAAGGTTGTATCAATGGCTATTTCAACTACAAACTCAACCATAACCCTTTCCTTGTCTCTTAACTCCCTACCTCAACTTGTAAACCTGAGTCCAATTAAACTAAAACCAAATAAATATCTAGTATGGAGAAACCAAATGTTCAACCTTATGCAAACCATAAAGGTTGACAATTTAATGAATGATGAAGCACAGAGAATACCGAAATAGGAAGAGAATAATCTCCTACTACGAAGTTGGCTGTCATCTACCATTATCGAAGAAAGTGTGTATCTAATCATTGGGTTCAACACGGCTAGAGAAATCTGGTTGTGTATTGAAGAATTTTTTTTATTAGAAGGTAAGGAGATGGATTTCCAACTAAAAGAACCAATCCAAAGCAACAAACTTGAAGGAAAAACTTTTCATGAGTATATGAAGATGTTTAAGGGAATTTGTGATGATCTTGCTGCCCTACACAAACACTTAGATGAAGACACCCAGGTCATATCTTTTGCCAAAGGTCTTGGAAAGAAATAACAAACATTTCGAACATTAATGATTGGTCAGCCACCTTATCCTACTTTGTCAAATTTGATAACCTCGCTTAGAGGTTTTGACATTCGAGAAGACAAAGCGAAAGAGGTGTCCAATCACAACATGGCATTTCATGCTCAAAAACAATCTTTTTAAGAACTTGGCCGCTGCTATATGTCTCGTAGTCGTGGAAGCTACAACAACAACTTTTAATTTAACTCTAGAGGTCGTGGATTTTAACCCGCAAGTGCAACGATTCATAGGCCTGATGTCAAGAATACTCCCTATTCATCACGAAATAGGAGTGAGATGAAGCAACCATCGGAGCTAGCATGTCAAATTTGTGGAAAGAACAATCACCAATCCAACACTTGTTACTACCGTTGGGATCATTATTTTCAAAGCACCGAAGACATCCATCAAGCCTATATAGGCACAAACTTTTCACCATCTCAAGACAATCAACTTTATGTGGATTCAAGTGCTTCAACTCACATGGTAAATGATGCAGGTATGTTATCCAAACTTATGCCATATTGTGGAACAGACAAAGTAGTCGTAGGAAATGGGTCTCACCTCCCCATTACCTACATTGGACAAAAACATATAAATTCAAAATTAAAAATTTCAAATACTCTTGTTGTTCCAAAATTAAATAAGAATTAATTTCAGTAAGTCAACTCACAAAAGAAAATTATTGTATAATTGAATTTACTAATTGTGATTTTACTGCTTAAAACACCCTATACTTTGCGAGTGGAGTAGGCCAAGGTTGAACCACTTACATCTTTGTGTCCTCTATCTCTCTCTCTCCTCTTTCTTTCCATATTTTTTACTATGATTTCCCCCATTGTTGTTATATCTTGACCTAGATGTGCATATCATTGATATGGTGATTCCTAGCATCATCATTTTGGCTTCGTCTATGCGCAGAGAAATTTTCTTTTTTTCATTTTCTTAGCTTAGACCCTCTCCTTTTGCCTATGCTAGTGATCCAGATCCACCATTGTTGGACCTGAATCACCATTAAAAGAGCTTGGGTGAATGTTCTTTAATCTTCTTCTCGCTCACAGCTCAATTCTAGCTTTTGTTATTTCTTTTCTCTACATAGGAGTAAATCTCACTGGAGATGGCATCTGATTTGCCTCCCAATAATGGCCCAAGCTCTAGCCAACCACCACCTCAGTCAAAAATGCCTTATGTGGTGGTGGCGCTATAATCTTTGATGGAGGGGAATGCCCCAAAATTTTAAACTCAAAATTATGAGATGCTTCACCCCAATATTCCAAATCAAAATTTCTTTTCCAATTTTAACAATTATAAAATTCAAATTTTAATTTCTTCAAAATTAAAATAAAATTAAACTAATAGTGAAATTAAGATACACCAACATTTTTATTTTCAGTAAAACAAAATTAATCCAAGTTCTAAGTTTGGCTAAACAAACCAAACATGAGTATAGCCAAGAATTAATTACACCAAACTTACCCTAAATTAAACTAATCAGCAAATTCAACAAATTGTGTGTTTAAACCAATTTTTATCTTATTTAACCTAAGCATGCATCTAAATGATTTTTTCAATATAAAGTAAACACAACAGGAAAAACCTCGGACGACCTTGCCTACAAGTCCACTAAGTATGGGTATTTTTTTACAAAAAACACGACAAGAGAAACGTACAACTACGACTTGACTCCGTCCGAGACTTGACTCGCCTTCGCTCCTCAACCTCCGCCTAGTCGACAACCATGGACTCAACCACAGCCTCAGAATCTACCGATGGGGCTCGATCGCCATGAAACCACGCACGGTGCCTTTCACCGTATGAACGCTCGGTAAAAAACACAAACTCTCCTTATTGGGGTATAGAAGGAACCCAAACACTCTCTAATGTGTAAATATGAAAACCTGGTGCCGAAAACTCTCCAAGAAAGTATATATATAAAGGAAGAACTTGGATTTATACTCCAAACATGTTGGGTGTATGCATATGTGTTTTTGAAGAAATTAATCCATTAAATTCATAAACACCAAATGGAAGTTTTTATCTTAAGAATAGTTCTCTCTTTTGCTCTCGGAGGGAATGGAAAAGTTATCAAAAAATATGGTTCCCGCACTTAGATAATTGGGAAAAAGAAGTGGGAAAAGTAGTGGATGAATGGGACAAAAACTGATGAAATTGCACAAAAATTGACACGGTCATTCGAACGACTTTTCAATGTCGTTCGAATGACTATGTTCGAACGAGAACACTACTAGGACACCCTGCCTATTTAAATACCGGGTGATCAGTCCTTGATTAAATTAAATTGAAGTGACCGGTTGGTTCATTCTTATCATCACTGTCAAAAAACAATTTTTTTATTTATTTATCACTTAATAAATAATTAAGCTAAATGTCAAAACATTTAATTTTAACTATACTCAAATTATCCATTAATAACTTTTCATTCGTTAAGATATAAGAAATTTACATTCCACATAAATATAATAAATACTGGACATGAATCAACTACTGAAATAAATAAGACTGGATAAAACAATCCAGTTCAAAGTCTCAAACCAACAACCATAAAATCCTCAAGTGCGACAGAAATAAACTACTAAAATAAACTAAGTACAATTTCTAATAAAATGACTAATAATGGTTGAAACATGCGCTAAGAGCAATGTTTAAATAAGACTGAAGGAAATGATAGTGGCATCTAAATACAAGGATCTGCAACTCCCACAACCGTTGCAGATCTCTAAATGATTCACGCGTCTAAGCCTGGTAACACTTTGGTTGGGAACCTGATATATATATATATATATATATATATATATATATATATATATATATATATATATATATATATATATATAGCAAAAGAGGGAAGAATATCAAGATATGGGTTAGAGCCCGAGTTGTAAAAATATTTATTTTAGCAAGTATTTAAAACTACAATAATGCAAACGAACATCTATCCCAACCTTGCTATCCATAATTCTCCCAACTAGGTCCTAGACTAAAACTTCTAATTATATTTTGTAGGGGTATCCCGTATTGACCGTACAATACGTTATTAAAATAATTTATCCCAAATAACCACATTTCACATTCATTGCTATTAGTAAATCTTTTACCCACTGAGATTACTTTAATTATCAACATCATTATCTCTACTAATTTGACATAGTAGAACTATCCATAAGAACATATATGTATAGATAGCAACATCATCCCTATACATATATATATAATCCTGCACCCTTAGGTTAAGACCACTTGGAGGGATGCATACTCTGCTATCATGTTCCGGTGCATCAATCACTACATAAATGACAACTCGTTCAATCTCTCACGAACCATAAATTCAAAACAAAAATATTGGAGGCGAGTTTATTCCCCACCCAAATGGGTCACGCACATACCTACACTCCCATTCAGCCGTCGAAAATATCATATATCTCAGATAGCATGTAACCAAGTTAATATACTCTGGGAACAAATGAAATATCCCCCCCCCCCCCCCCCATTGGGTCACCCAGGATAAGAATGTCCACTGCGCGAAAACCTCCTCCCAATAGCAAGCAGTATAGGTATGCTATACACACAATAATAATAATAATAATAATAATAATAATAATAATAATAATAATAATAATAATAATAATAATAATAATAATAATAATAATAATAATAATAATAATAATAATAATAATAATAATAATAATCATATAATAAGCATTCCCACATTCCATTAAAATTCAAGGTATTCACCCAACCGTTACATGTATTTTCCATACGTAGTATTCTCTCATTACTACTTATAACATAGTTATTTCCGTTACTCCCTCTCTCAAAATTTCCAAGGTTATTTCACCTTTCCAAATATTTAAGGTATTACTCTACGAATATTCCCTAGAAATTCCGCACTATACTACAATCACCAATTGATAGCACCCTATCTCAAAATAACCGCGTAAACCTAATTGGGCCAAAAATGCAATTTTCCAAGTTTTGGACCTGTCGTTCGAACTAGGTTAGATGTCGTTTGACTGAAATCTTGCAAGATGTTATCTCGTCCGAACGAAGCTCAATCTCGTTCGAATGAGATTGAAGAGTATTCTTCCCCACTGGACCTGTTACGTTCAATACCCTGAATAGGTTCGCTTTTCACCATTTTAAGCCTAAAACCTATAAAATAATCAACCCAAACACCAATCATTCAATTCCAATCAACTACCTAACATCTATATATTATTTCCAATAATATATCATCATTAAATCATCACTCATCATCAACAAAATTCGAAATCCCCAAATCTAAATGTCAAGAACCCTAGTTATAAAATTTACATGCAAAACTCTAAATTAAACCTATATTCAATCCGAAAATTATCATAGATTCAAGGAAATAAAGCTATCTAGATAAGGGAATCAAACTTTATTCAAATCATACCCAATTTATGACTAATTCTCCAGAATTTTTCACCAAATTTAATCTTTATAACAAAGTGAATTTACCTAGTCTAACATGAATACAATTATTGCTAAGGAAAGCAAGTAATAAACACATTCCACGAATAGATGTTCTGATCCGTTAATGAAATTGGTATGGGCTTGGCCCTCATCTTTTGATCTCCGTAAAGATGGTTATGGTGGTTGGGTTCTCTCCTCTCTTTCTCTGTTGTTTTCTCTTTCTCTCTCATAGGGTTGGAACTGACAGACCCATATTACCCACGTACACTTTATTTTATTTTCCCAATTTTTGTCCATTCTATCTCAAAAAAACCAAATGACAAAAACACCCCTACAAGGTGCCTGTTAGGCTTAAAAATATTCCGGAGTCCAAATAAAATACCTGATTAGAGTTTTCTGACTATCTCAACCCTTTCGGACTCAATGGCGCACTCAAAATGACTATGTGAGTTACTTACAAATAAATTATCTTTATATTCCATTTAATTAGTCCCGGTACGACTCACACGCGTGTCCCAACTTGAAATGCCAAACTTTCATATTTCACATTTCGACAATTTACAAAATTTCATAATTCCATATTACATATTCGCACGATAATATTCAATAAATCTCATCAATAAGTATTAACCTGTAATAACCCTTATTTTTGAGTAATTACTTTAAATAAATTTTCCATGTGGGGTAATTATATAAAATAATGGAAGGTGAAGTGAATATTATTTTAAGTGATTTAAGAGATAATATTTACTGAGTTTTGCATGTTTACTGTTAAGTGATCATAAATAGCATCATATTGTGTTTTATTGCATCATTGTGCTTTAAGTGACAACTATGACTTATATTCCAATTGGATCATCATTCATGAATTAATATGACGTTGGAACATGAAATATTGTACGATGTTTTCGATGCAAATTTTGAGGGTACGATTCATCCGAAAACGGTTCAGATAGTAAAAATAAGTGTCAAGTTGTATTTTTGAGTTTCGGGTACTTTTGACCGTTTATAACTTAATTATGTTGTTACGAGTCATTTTAATTGTGTAGTAACATTTAAATGCTAGACTTAATGTAATTTGGGTATTTTAGTCTTTCTAGAGCATTTGAGTTCATTTTATGTTTTAAACTTAGAGAGAGAGAGAGAGAGAGAGAGAGAGAGAGAGCTTGGGAGAAATGGAAAGAAAAGAGAGAATTGGAGACTTGGAGCTTGGAATCGTTGCTACGGGAAGAGAATCAGAGACTACAAACTTGAGGCAAGTTTCTAACTTGCAAATGTATGATTTAGCGTGGATAATTTGCATATATAGTTGTGTTTTTGGAGATTTAACCATTAATGGGTTTTGGATGATTTTGGTGCTTAAACCCTTAATCTTTGATTTAAATTTGATTTGAGATAGAAATATTAGTTAGATTTTGTGTAGAAATATTTTGGTTAAATTATTAGTGTTGATGTTGGGATTTATTGGAGGAAAAGGATTCAGAGGATTTAGGGTTCTTAACAAACCGTAGCCCCAACTAGGCAATTTGATCAGGGCGAATCGATTCGTCCCCCTCAGCGAATCGATTCGCTAATAATGGGGGCTACATGTATGAGGAACCAAATCGATTCGGGGAGGCCGAATCAATTCGGGCTAAGATAGGAAGTTGGTTTTTCTCAGCCGAATCGATTCGGTTTTTGGGTGAATCGATTCGGAAATCCTGCTATTTTTATAGGGTTTTTCCAACTTGGTTTCTATTCCATTTCTTTTAGGTTTAAGCCTTAAGAACCTCCTATTAGGAAGTAATAAAGAGTATTAGGGGGTTATATTAGGGGATTAATACCCTATAATAGTATGGGTGTAACTTGGGCTTAATTCGGGGGTTATTCAATAGAAGTTACTGTCGTTTTCCTCTAGTGAGCTAGCTTAGGACTAAGGGAGAGTTGGGTGATATCGTTTAGGACATTTGGAGACTAGTATTATGGAAAATTACCCTTAGTGGCATATGGTATAGCTTTGAACTCTTGGAGACTAGTATGAGGATAATTGTACTTTGTAGCCTATGTCGATAATAACGCATGACTTCATGAATAAGAAATGCATATTTTAAATTGGCACATATTGCCAAGCATAAATGATTTTGAAAATGTAAAAAGTGGATGTTTTAAATTGGCTTAACTTGTAAATCATGGAATGCGTATACACACCTCTCTAAATGCTATCATAAGGGAAGTTACGCGCATGAGGTGATGTCCCCTGGCTAGTGAATGCGTGGAGAATATAGTCCTCAGCCATAGGACTGGTTGTTATATATGGTGATGTTATTTTTCAAAGTGAGGTAATTTCGGGTATGGTTATGACTCACTGTCGAAGGTATATGGCCGCTTCCCAACGTCACACGATTTATGATTCCCATGTTGTCTTGATGATAGGCCCTTGAAGATGATAGCTATTTAGGGGCGCATTAAGTGGGGTGACTCCCGAAAGGATTATCTTAGAATCGTTATATGTTGTGATTATAACTATTCTTCTGAAAGTGGGATTTTATAAATGGTGAAGCATTTTATGAAATAAATTATTTTGGGAATGAGTATCCTAATGAGAAATGGGCTTGTGAAGTTATATTGTGAAAAACTGAAAAGAAATCTTATTACGATTGAAATTGAATTATATTCTCTTGCATTAATGAATATTCATCATTGTAAATGAAATTGCACTAGGTTGTGCATTTAGATGAGAGGGGAGGATTCTTCTTATTTGTGAAGAGTAAGATAAGTTTATTCACGATGTTAGATATTCATAACTGTCATACATTTTATTCACATAGTAATCATATCAAACCGGGCCCTGACCCGTATATATCTCTCTGTTTTGCATGTGTCCTTTTTACGCCCAGGTGATCCGCCGTAAGGATGCCCGTATTGACCCTTCCATCTAAGTGTCCTGGAGCTACAAACTTTTGCGGATGTTGTAGGATATTTGCTATAGACGCTTCTATTTTTTTTACTCTAGCTATGATCAGTCTACATATTCGGGTGTGTTCCCTAAGTTTTGTACCTGTTTATTATACTGTGATATTTATTTTAAGACTAGGTGTAACTTTCTTGTATTGGTCTGTTAACCGACAACTTATTCGGTTATTATGTTGTGTATGATTGTTATACAATTACTTGTTTGCTTTTATATCAACCTTCTCCTCAAATTTGATTGTCTAAATGATTTTCTTTAAACTTATAAATTAATTTAACATCCGTTTTCTAAAATAATTGGTGGTTATCTCGTATTATTATTTTAACGATAGTGATGATAAGAATGGACCATCTATGATTCATGTATTTATTTGAGTATTAGGCTGGCCACCTCTTGTTTTAATAAGCGGGGTGTCACAGATGGTATCAGAGCATCAGGTTCTAGTGTCCTTAGGAATCTGTGCGGAAGTACTATGCCTTCTGCGTTGCTTTTGATTTGACGTAGAGCCTTAGGGTTAGGATTGTTGATTCCTCTTATGAGATTTCATTCTCCTGCCATAATGTAAGATTTTAGTAAATCTTTTGCGCGATCATTCGAGATTCGTGTGTTGATTAAAGAAGGGCGACCAGGGAACGCCGTTATGAGGGCACCAGGAGATGGGGCTTGGTTAGAATTGTAAACTGAAGTCGGGGATGAGGAACACATTGGACGTCACTCCCTTTATGGCATTTTCTTAGATTTATACAACGACTACTAAGTACACTAGCTATAATTTCCCAAGTATCGCTACAAGAAGAGAGTGGTACTAAACTTGGATTACTCAATGAAGTTAAATTGGGGAAATGTTTGAAACATCCTTGATAAGGATCATATGTTGAAGTTAAGTCATGTGGAGGCAGTGTAATTTCATTCAGTGGAAGTTATAGGGTCAGAAGATTTGGCTTAGAGCAGGGCGTAGGAATACCCATATGTGGAAATTTGAGGAATTTTTTTCACCCATTGGAGCAATATTGAAATGGTAGGAACGGTAGTCCCCATATTTGAAGGAGCAGGATGTTTTACTCATAGATCAACCTTATGGATGGTTCTAACAGTGAGTTCCTTTGATATATCAGAAATGAAGAGAATGCAGATTTTCAAGTATTCTCGAGAAGATCGGTTAGAGGTCGATAATGAATGAAGACATATATGGTTAAGGAAACCTTGCAACGAAGTAAGGTAGGTACATGGAAGAAAGAGTCCCTCAATGGAATAATGGGCTCACTATTAAGTGTTGTTAACACTTATGGAGAAGTCATGTTCGTGAAACCTCATTAGTGGACTTCCAGCCAGGGAATTCATTGAAATAAGGTAGTTGAGGCTGGTAGCATGTTTTCCTTTGCTGGTGGAGTTAAGGGAACTATGAGGGTGATGGTAAGGATCGAGGCTATAGAGCCTGAGATGCTAAAAACTTTTTCATAGTCAGGGTGGCCAGAAAAGGAGAAGGATTATGATGTGCAACATAGAACCACACGCTTTGTTTTTATCCGGTAGGAGTTAAAGGACAAGGATACGATGCCTAGATGGGGCAATGATTGAAGTAGTATTTGGTAACAGATAGGACAAGGGCACTATATCTGGGAACTGTTAGTAGTATCCAGGGTAATTGGCAAGAATGTTGTTGTGAGTTTCACCTCGGATAAGGGAAGTGGGTTCTATGTGGCAAGATTGAGTCTCAGTATCTTATTAACCCTATATTCGGGTGTGTAATTTGAGCTTTGTGGTAGTATTGATATTATTATAGAGGATATATCTATATGTTTTCCGTGGTAGCGAGGTTCTATTTTCTTTCATTCGCTGTAAAAGCAGGTGTTGATATTTTAAAATTTTATTTGGTTTGTACTACTCGTTATGTATGTGTTACACGAGTATAAAATATTTTGATTGGAGCGATATCAGGCTAATGATTGCGAGGCTATCGTGTCTACGATTCTAGGCTGGCACTTGTTGTTCTGTAATATCTCACCTGGATACGGGTTGTGACTTTATAGAGATGGTCTAAGGTATGTAGGAATTGTTATTTTACCTGTTTTATGCTAACATATATCAACAATAAAAAAAGTTAAGTAGTAGTGTATCAGAGGGGTTCCTTATTTGGATTTCGCTTGCAAGACACTCCACGTATGAACCTTAACGACGTTAGGAGTGGAGAGATGTTACTTTATGTTAAGATGTTGATTTTGGTGGAATTAGATAAGAGTCACGTGATTGATTAAGGGATAATAGAAAGTAGATGTACGGTGCAAAAGCACTCGAAATGTTTCTCTCACCAGATATATGTAGGCGATATAAAGATAATGAAGTTGGATTGAGGCTTATATACAGGCCTTGATTAGAAGGAAAATTTAAAGGATATATATTTGGGAAGAAGATTCGTAACACTTAGCAGAAAGTAGGTGCCCTGATTATTTAGATTTTCCATTTCATCAAAACGGAAGGACATAGAGGTAGAAGCGCTTTAGTAGGGTTACGAGTTAGGACTTTTGGCTGTCCCAATTGGTTTCCTTAGTCCATTATATCTTGATGACCAACGAGGCGAGGTAGTAGTGTAACAGGAGGGTTCCTTGTTTGGATTTCGCTTTGCGAGACGTCCCACGCATGAAATCGAGCGAATGCCAAAAATTGAGAAAGGTCTTGGGAACTAGGGATATAGTTAGTATAGTACTCATTCTATGTGCATAAGATACGCATCGACCTTAAGATTATTAGGAAGTAAGGCCTATGGGGCATGTGGCGTTATTTTAGGAATGCTGTAGTGAGTTAACTACGAGAAAATTGGGTGGGGTTAATTTAAAGAAGGATTGGGTTTCCAGGAATAAGGAATATGGAATCTTGAGTAACTCGGGCAACCAGCCCAAGAAGAATGTGAGACCCATATCTAGAGAAACTGTTACGTCTCTGACCTAGCTTTTGATGAGCTGAAGGACAAGTTGACTCCTACTCCTGAACTCATGTTACCCAGATCGAGAGTGGACTATTTGGTCATTACGGACGCATCTCCATAAGAATTGGGAGGCGTGTTGCTACAGGAGCATGGGTCCATTGCATATCTGTCTTGCAAGCTTAAGCCCCATGGGGAGAACTATCCCATGCATGACTTAGATCTCGGTGCAGTAGTGTTCGCCTTAAAGACATGGAAGAACTACCTCCTGGGAGAGAAATTCAGTCTTTTCATGGACTACAAGTTGATATAATGTTTGTTCTCAATGAAAGATCTAAATCTGCGGCAAAATCGGTGTATGGATTTCATAAAAGGCTATCAATTTGATATTCATTATCACCCAGGAAAGGAAAATGTAGTAGTGGATACACTGAGTAGAAAACCCGTGGGGGAACTATCCAGGGCATGGAAAACCAAGTGGAAGGAGAAGAACTAGGAAGATGCTGTTACAAAGGCATTTATATCAGTGTTGACTGTTACGTTGGCTATTGTAATGAGAGTCGTGGAAGATCAAGGAAGGGACATTTCTGAGTTTGTCTTCCAAGGCACCACTTGTCAATTGGTGAATGTGGACCACTGACAGTCGATTGGATTATTGCAACCGTTATAAATACCGGTGCGAGAATGGGAGAGTATATCCATGGATTTTATCACTAGATTATTGATGTCGTAAAGCGGCCATGATTCTATTTTGGTAATTGTCGATCATTAGACCAAATCGCCACACTTCCTACCAGTATGGATGGATTAGATTACGGAGTTTGTGAAATCTTATGGGGTACCTTTCAATATAGCATCGGACCAAGACAAGATTTTCGTATCCTATTTCTGAAGAAGTTTCCAAGAAATGATGGGGATCGATTAAAGTTGAGTACCTTCTACCACCCGTAAATAAATGGACAAAAATGGGGAGAGTCAACAAAATGTAGGAGGACATACTTTCGATGTGCATACTTAACTTTTACGTTGGATGGGATCAAAACCTTCTTCTAGTCGAATTTGCATACCATAATTTGTACCAATCCATGATAGGTATGGCACCGTATGTGGAGTTGTATAGCCGGACGTGTAGATCACCTTCTTGTTGGTTGGAAGTAGGAGATAATAAACTTCTTGGACCTAAAATGATTCAAGATACCTTTTCAAAGACTGAGTTCATTCGAAATCGCATAAAAATTGCCCAAGATTGCCGACGCGAATAAAAGACTTATAAAATTTAAGGTAGGGAATCAAATTTAATGCGGGTATTTTCAATGAAGGGTATAACACGATTCAGGATGGAAGGAAAACTTGCACCGCGTTAGGTAGACCTTTTTCCCGTTACTGTAAGGTAGGCGCGATAGTTCATATGAGGAACGACCGGTTATTATTTTAGATCATGGAGAGTATTGACTGAGATCGAAAGTGCTACCCTTGGTCCAAGTCTAGTGGGGACACAACAATGCCAAAGAATTAACTTGGTAACGAGAGAAGGATATTTGAGAGATGTACCCCTAGTCTTTTTATAAGGTACGCCTAAATTTTGAGGACAAAATTCTCTTATAAGGGGGGGAGTATGTAATAACCCTTATTTTTGAGTAATTGTTTTTATATAAATTTGCCATCCGCGGTAATTATATAAAATAATGGAAGTTGAAGTGAATATTATTTTAAGTTATTTAAGAGATAATATTTATTGAGTTTTGAATATTTACTGTAATGTGATCGTAAATAGCATCATATTGTGTTTTATTGCGTCGTTGTGCTTTAAGCGACGGTTATGACTTATATTCCAATTAGATCATCGTTAATGAATTAATATGATGTTGGAACATGAAATATTGTATGATAGTCCAGATGCCAATTTTGAGGGTACGGTTAGTCCGGAAATGGTTGAGATAGTCAAAATAGGTGTCAAGTTATATTTTTGGGTTCCATATACTTTTGATCGGTTATAACTTAATTATGTTTTTACGAGTCATTTTAATTGTGTAGTAACATTTAAATGCTAGACTTAATGTAATTTGGGTATTTTAGTCTTGCTAGAGCATTTGAGCTCATTTTATATTTTAAACTTAGAGAGAGTTAGAGAGAGAGAGAGAGAGAGAGAGAGAGAGAGAGAGAGAGAGAGAGAGAGAGAGCTTGGGAGAAATGGAAAGAAAAGAGAGAATTGGGGATTTGGAGCTTGGAGTCGTTGCTACGGGAACATAATTCGAGACTACAAACTTGAGGCAAGTTTCTAACTTGCAAATGTATGATTTAGTGTGGATAATTTGCATATATAGTTGTGTTTTTTGAGATTTAACCATTTATGGTTTTTGGATGATTTTGGTGTTTAAACCCTTAATCTTTGATTTGAGTTAGAAATATTAGTTAGATTTTGTGTAAAAAATTTTGGGTTAAATTATTACTATTGATGTTGGTATTTGTGGGAAGAAAAGGATTTGGAGGATTTAGGGTTCTTAACAAACTGTAGACCCAACTGGGCAATCTGACTAGGGAGAATCGATTCGCCCCACTCAACGAATCGTTTTGCTAATAATGGGGGCTACAGGTCTGAGGCACTGAATCGATTTGGGGAGGCGTAATCGATTCGGGCTCAGACATGAAGTTAGTTTTTCTCATGTGAATCGATTCGTATTTTGGGCGAATCGATTCGCTGTCAGGGGCAAATCGATTCGGCCCTAGCGAATCGATTCGAAAATCCTGCTATTTTTATATGGTTTTTCCAACTCGGTTTCTATTCCTTTTCTTTTAAGTTTAAGTCTTAGGAACCTTCTCTTGGGAAGTAATAAAGAGTATTAGGGGTTTATATTAGGGGGGTTAATAACCTCGATTAGTATGGGTTTAAATTGGGCTTAATTCGGGGGTTATTCAATAGAAGTTAGTGTCGTTTTCCTCTTGTGAGATAGCTTAGGACTAAAGGAGAGTTGGGTGATATTGTTTAGGAATTTTTTAGACTAGTATTGAGTACAATTATCCTTGGTGTCATATGGGATATCTTTGAACTCTTGGAGACTAGTATGAGGAATATTGTACTTTGTAGCCTATGTTGACAATAACGCATGACTTTGTGAATAAGAAATGCATATTTTATATTGACACATATTGCTAAGCATAAATGATTTTGAAAATGTAAAAAGTGGATGTTTTAAATTGTCTTAACTTGTAAATCGTGGAATGCGTATACATACCTCTCTAAATGTTATTATAAGGGAAGTTACGCGCATGAGGTGATGTCCCCTGGATAGTGAATGCGGGGATAATATAGTCCTCATCCATAGTACCGATTGCTATATATGATGATGTTATTTTTCGAAGCGAGGTAATTTTGTGTATGGTTATGACTCACTGTCGAAGGTACATGACCGCTTCCCAACGTCACGTGATTTAGGATGCCCAAGTTGTCTTGGTGATAGGCCCTGGAAGATGATAGCTATTTAGGGGCACATCCAGTGGGGTGACTCCCGGAAGGATGGTCTTAGAATCGTTATATGTTGTGATTATAACTATTCTTAGGAAAGTGGGATTTTATAAATGGTGAAGCATTTTATGAAATAAATTGTTTTGGGAATGAGTTTCCTAATGACAAATGGGCTTGTGAAGTTATATTGTGAAAAACTGAAAAGAAATCTTATTAAGATTGATATTGAATTATATTCCCTTTCAATAATGAATATTCATCATTGTAAATGACTTGCGCTAGGTTGTGCATTTAGATGAGAGGGGAGGATTATTCTTATTTGTGAAGAGTAAGATAAGTTTATTCATGATGTTAAATATTCATAACTGTCATGCATTTTATTCACATGGTAATCTTATCAAACCGGGCCCTGACCCGTTTATATCTATTTATTTTGCATGAATCCTTTTTACGCCCAGGTGCTGCGCCGCAAGGATGCCCGTATTGACCCTTCCATCCAAGTGTCCTGGAGCTATAACATTTTGCGGATGTTGTAGGATATTTGCTATAAACGCTTCTATTTTTTTACTATATCTATGATCAGTCTACATATTCGGGTGTGTTGCCCGAGTTTTGTACCTGTTTATTATACTGTGATATTTATTTTAATACTATGTGTAACCTTCTTGTATTGGTCTGTTAACCGACAACTTATCCACCTTCTCTTCAAATTGGAATGTCTAAATGATTTTCTTTAAACATATAAATTAATTTGACATTCGTTTTGTAAAATAATTGGTGGTTATCTCGTATTATTATTTTAACGACAGTGATGCTAAGAATGGACCATCTATGATTCCTGTATTTATTGGAGTATTGGGCTGGCCACCTCTTATTTTAATAAGCGGGGTGTCACATAACCCTTGGCACGGTAGTTAATATTTATTTTTAATCTGGTTTAATTAACAAATAAATATCTCACCTTATTAATTTAGTTAATCCAATAATAATAATTAATCCTAGAATTAATTCAAAAATTATTTAATATAATAAAAACACGGGGTGTTACAACAGCGTGTACGATCATTCAAATGAGAATTTTGAAAAGATCTCGGTCGATATTTCGTTCCAACGACCTTATTCGATTCGTTCGAACGACCTTGTTCGAACGACAATTCAGAAGAAAAATGTACTAGTTCATTAGAAGTTAGTTTGAACGACCTGGGAATTTCATTCGAACGACCTCGGAATTTCGTTCAAATGAAATTCAGGTTTGTTCGAAACCATTTTTAGAAAATATAAAATCTTTATTTTAAGCCCAAAACTTTTATGAAAACTTTTAAAAATATTTTCTGAGAAAAATAAAAAGTCGATTATATAAAAAGAACACCCAAATAAATTTCCAGCCTCCTATACATATAAATGGATTTATACCTTTGGAGACCTTGGAAAAAGAAATAGTGTTGAGGTTGAGAAATAAGGCACTTGAAACCCGTAATGATATCTTCAATTTTTCTTGGTCGCATCGTCTTCAACATACTCTTGCCAAAGGATTGGAAGGATACAACATGAACTTCTATCCTATGACTCAAACTGTTTTTTCTGGAATTAAGCCAACCCTCTAAATTGACTCGATTGGAAATTTACCCTTACAAATCTCCCCCTTTGGCTATTTCGGAACAAAACCAAACGAAAAATCCTAAGGGTCGTGAAGCACATCTAGACACAATCCCCCCCCCCCCAAAAAAATGAAAATATAGATGCTTGACTCAACTCATAGGAAATGCTTTTCCACTTTAAGTAAAGCCGCTAAAAATGAATTCCTGCACACTTAAGCACACCATTACACGCATAGGGAATATAACAAATTAAATACCATAAAATAAAAATACTCCCCCTTAATTAATCTTCACACTTTATCTAACAATGATCTACCTAAATAAGACGTCCCAGCCTAAGTTAGATATCGCAAAATTCAAAGGATTAGATACCAGTTCTACCCCTTTTTGTTGATGAATAGAAAAAGGCTAAAGAATAATAAAATCAATTATTTTTCCCCTAATTAAGGCAAATACCATTTATCCCCCTTAATACTGCACAAGGGTTATGAACTAAAGAAAAACAAGTTAAACATGCAATGATGTATAAAGAGACAAGAGAATTAAAGTATATGGGCAACAATGAAGTACAACTAATCCATACAAAGAGTAATAAATATCAACTATGATGCGATGACAAAAGATACCACTAAAATGTATTATGATAAGCATGAGATATTAAACAAAAGGTCGCAATAAGATAGATATCAATTTTATATTCAAAGCATCTATGGACTAGATAGCATAGCAAAGACTCAAAAACAAAGAAATACCACACACATAAACACACACACACACACACACACACACACACACACACATATATATATATATATATACACACACACACACACACACAGACACACACACACACACACAACACACAAAATATACCAATGACGAACACACATATATACATAGGTATAAACAACACACACGACAAAAAGCCTTCAACACTCGTATGGCAAAAATGTGTATAAATACATGTGGTAAATGGTAGTGAAGGGGTGTGAACTAGAGACTAAATATATATAGATCCAATCACCTAAACACCTTGATAAACAACTACACTGGATAAATATTTTTCTATATTTTTTAAATTCGGGAAACAGTTCTTACATGAACAAATCCTCCAGAGTCATAGAAACATGTAGATGACTAGATTTATAGGAGAACATCTCACTGAGATTAAATATACATGTGAAGTTAATTTTCAAATGAGCTTGTGCATGTGTGAATCGAGTCAAATAAAAATAGAATCCATTAAGCAACATAAAATCAAACAAGTCTATGTAAGCATGATAAAGAACACTTTAAAGATTAAAAAACTTAACTAAAAGTTCTAGCTACATGGAAGTGGGTATGATATTGAATTCAAAAACGAGTATGTGCCACATAAAGTGTGTCAAACTAACATACACAGAAAAAAAAATCTTTTTCAGATTTTGAAAATTTTAACTCATAAAAAAATAACTCAAAAAACAAAAAAAAATCTTTTTCGATTTTTCATTAAATACCCAAAAATGAAAGGAACAAAATACAAAAGATAAACAAATCATAATTATAGCAAAGCATATGTATAATTAATCATAAACTAGAATATGACAAACAAACATACAACTAGCAAGAATATATCATGATGCACAAAAGCTTGTGTATGCAAACAATGTAAACACATTCAAACTTCAGATTTAGCAAGGGAGGTATCACGTGAGTATCAACCAAACTAGTATTTAGCATCTCCAAAACAGATTTCCTAACCCAAACAGGAGTATACCTAACTAGTGAGATTTTGAAAACCATTGGGACACTACACTTAAGCTTTATAGGCTATTTTCCAAGATCATAGCAAAAACTCTTAAGGTGACCTTTCCTACCACAATGCGAACATGTGAAAACAAGACAAGGAACGGGACCATTAGGATAACATTTTCTAACACCCCGTAATAAGGTTGACGCTCTAAAACAATCTATGGTTTTTGCTTTAGCAACGAAAGCATAAGAATAAGATAAGCCACTACCATCACTACTTGAGTCATTTAAATCACTTTTTAACTCAAAAAAATGTGGACTCAAGTAAGTTATTGGACTCCTCAAATTTTTGGGACTCCTTCTTTAAGTTTACTCCGAGAAGGTTAACTCGCTCCCTCTCAATGTGAGCAAACTTGTCCCTAAGAGTGTTTTTACGTGCCATACAATCATTTATCAAAATATTTTCATCAATGGAACAAACATTGGAATTTTTTAAGCCCTTTAATTTATTTATTTTTCTAAAACAAGGACTTTATTCTCACTCTCTTTCTTGGACACTTCTGAAACTTAAAAATTACGATTCACCTCCATGATCTTTTCACGAAAGATATCTCTTTGAGTTTGTGAGATAAGAAAAAAATCAATTTTATATTTAAAACAAAACTTTCATTTTTAAGAAATTTAATTCTTTTTGCAAATCTCAAATTCAATTCCGTTAATTTTTCATTACGACTCTGAAGCTCATTAAACTCCTCTCGAATATCGAAATCATTTTTATCACTAAATGCATTGGGCAACTTATTATAGTGAGGCCCCGTTGAGAGAAACAAACAAAAAATTAAAAGAGATATAAATGAACCACCTAAAAGTCAACGAGAATACAATACTTTAACCCAAAAATACGTAAACACAATAATTTAGCGTTTGCAACTCTGATACCAATCTGAGAAAGTGGGTTCTTAATGTATATGCTCTGATACCACTTGATGGAGGGGAATACCCCCAAATTTTAAACTCAAAATTATGAGATGGTTCACCACAATATTCCAAATCAAAATATCTTTTCAAATTTTAATTTCTTTAAAATTAAAATTAAAATTAAATTAATCTAAAAATGAAAGTAAGCTACACCAACATTTTAATTTTCACTAAAAAAAATTAATTCAAGTTCTAATTTAGGCTAAACATACCAAACATGAGTATGGCCAAATTAATTTATGTCAACTTGAATTAATTACTCCAAATTGAATAAATTGTGTGTTTAAACCAATTTTAATCTTAATTAACCTAATGATGCATCTAGATGATTTTTTCAAGATCAAGTAAATTCAACAAACTACGCTGCGATGTACGAGGAAAACCCACAATGGGAAAAACCTCAGACAACCCTGCTTATAATTCCACTAAGTACGGTATTTTTACAAAAGACACGAGAAGAGAAACTTACAACAAGCACTTGACTCCGTCCAAGCCTTGACGCTCCATCACTCCTAAACCTCCTCCTAGTTGACAACCATGGAATTCACCGCGGTCTCAAAATCCACCGATGGGGCTCGGTCGCTGTCAAACCACACACGGTACCTTTCACCATATAAGCACGCTGGAGAAAACACAAACTCTCCTTTTAGGGGTAGAGAAGGAACCAAAACACTCTCTAATGTGTAAAGATGAAAAACTGGTGCCAAAAACTCTCCAAGAAAGTATATATAAAAAAGAAGAGCTTGGATTTAAACTCAAAACATGTTGGGTCTAAACATATGTGTTTTTGAAGAAATTAATCCATTAAAATCATGAACACCAATGTAACTTTTTCCCTTGAGAATATTTTTCTCCTTTTTCTCTTCGAGGGAATGAAAAAGTTATCAGAAAAATGGTTCCCACACTTAGATAATCAGGAAAAATAAGAGGGAAAAGGAGTGGGAGAGTGGGACAAAAACTAACAGAACTGCACAAAAACGGACATGGTTGTTCGAACAACTTTTCTATGTCTTTCGAATGAGTATGTTAGAATTAGAATATAGTGTGCAGGATCATTCGAACAAGAATTCAGAAAAGATCTCATTTGATATTTCGTTCGAACGACTTCATTCAAATGACTTTCTAATGATAATTCAGAAGAAAAATGTACAAGTTCGTTAGAAGTTTGTTCGAACGACATGGGAATTCCGTTCGAACGAAATTCAGGTTCGTTCGAACGACTTTTCGAAAAATATAAAAAAATATTTTAAGCCCAAAACTTTTATGAAATATTCTAAAAATATTTTTTGAGAAAAATACAAAGTCGTTTATATAAAAAGAACACCCAAATAAATTTCCAAGTTCATATATAGATATAAATGCATTCATACCCTTTTGAGACCTTGGAAAAAGAAACAATATTGAGGACGAGAAACAACGCACTTGAAATCGGCAATGATATCTTCAAACTTGCTTGGTCATATCATCTTCAACATACACTTGTCATAGGCTTTGAAGGATACAACATGAACTTCTATCCTATGACTCAAATTTGTTTGTTCGGAATTAAGACTACACTACAAATTAACTCGATTGGAAATTTTACCTTACAAGATGTAAGAGTAATTTATGGTACTTAGCCAAAGTGTTCTGGGGAGAGCTCCCGGAGACCCAGTAGCGGAGATGATTACTCCGGCCTCTAGAGAAGTGGTGAATTTGGTGAAAAGGGGACCACCCTGGTCGCACTCAAGGAGGTGAAACACCAATAAAGGAAAAAGATGTCGTCGATCCTAGGCGTATCCCCCTTGAAAATAAGATTCTGGGCAACCTAGAAAATGAAGACTAGGAAGAGGAGGAGTATTGGGAATCATATGAGATTTTTGGTGATATTATCTGCCCCAGAGGTACAACGTCCCAACTTACTAAGGAAAGATCATTCATCACACTCCTGGAGGCCGATATAAAGCTTCAACTTTTGACAAATTAAGTAGGGGTTCAACTTTTGTCTCAAACCTAGAGGAGAAGGTGGATAAGACATGCACTCTCAATCTCGTAGCATTAGTGGATCTAGAGGAAATGGAGAATGTTGTGATAAAAAGATAGAGTGAGCCGATATGAGCAAAGGGAGGTGAAAATTCGATAGAGGACAGTTGGCCAAAAGCTTGCACCAGTGGTTGTACCTATAGATCATGGAGGTGACAATGCAGTGGCAGAAGATAAGCCGTGGAATAGTTCCATATAAAGGCTGGAAGATAAGATCGGTAACTTAATTTAGAGCCGATACCTAATCCGTCGAGGTTACATGGAAGGATCTCCATTATTTCCAAGCATTATAAGCTATCCTAACCTTGTAAAATTCAAACCCCCAACTGTGACGCCGAGATATGATGGAAGTACAAATATGATCCATCATATAGAGATGCACCCTATCCCGATCGGTGGCAACCTCCCTCATAATTTTTTCAAAATCTGTTGTCGCGTACACTTTAAAAAAAATGTAAACCTATGTGTAAGTGTTTTAAACTATTGGGGGATTTTATAAGTAGACGTAAACAAAAAAAAAACCTAATTTTCATTCCCTCTCTCTTTCTGCCAACCACCCCTCCCCCACCGCTCCTCTCCTCTCCCGAATTTTTCTCCATTTTCTCTCCCTCATCCATGCCCACTTTCTCTCGGATCTCCCTTTCCTATCCCTGCCCTCCCCAGTCTTCTCTTCTCCCTCTCCCCTCCCCCGACCTGTACTCTAGGAGAGACCCCCGTACCCCAGCCAGTCCTACTACTATTGCCTCGAATTGGAGCCAGCCTCCTCCCTCCCCTCTTCTGCTCAGCTCCTCCTCTCGTCAGTCAAAACAACCACTTTAGACTGGTAATTTTTTTTTGTTTAATTTCTTATTTTATGAAAGTTACTGAAATTTTATAAATATTATATGAAACATTGTTGCTAAAATTTTCTTAGTTAGTTTGGATGAAACTTTGTTGCTGAAATTTTATGGATATTGTATGAAATTTTTATGGATAATGTGCAAATTTTTATGTATGTGCTTTTTTTTAGTTTTTAGTTTAATTTTTTAGCCCCTAAGTTTATGAATTGTTTTAGTTTAACTTTTATGAATATGTAAATTAGTTTAACTTTTTAGTCCTTAAGTATTAGTTTGCTCAATGTTGATCTACTTATGTTGAAATATTATATATAAAAATCCAGAAATAAAAGGGGAGTCCAAATTTAGTTAATTAATACCTTAACATTTCTAGGGTTAAAAAATTGTAAAAAAATAAATAAAAAAAATTAAAAAAATTGCCCTGCGGCTCCCTCCCCCGAACCCTGGGGATTCATCAGAACGTTTTGCAACCCTGACTCAAAATCTTAGGTCCGCAACTGATCCTAGGCTTGGACGGACTGCCCTAAGGACTTGGGAGCGTTTAATATGAGTTATAGGGTCATTAATGACGGTGTTAGGATGACCACGAACCCCATATATTCCATTTATGTGAAGTTGAATTTTGCACTGGACCAAATTTGAATTTATTATTATCTTTACTTTGGTTGCTCAACCATAAGATTTTTATCCTCCCTATATTCAGACAAATTAGAACACATTTTAATATTCCATTTCCTAATGTTTGAGAGTGATGTAAAGAGGGTTATTTAGTGTAGGAATGGGTTTTAGGAGAATACAAATTTCAGAAAGCTTGAAGCTAGTTGAGAGCTTATTCAACATCTTCTTCAAAGTTTATTATCTTATTAATAGTTAAGGGTTCTACTCTCTATTTTCAAGTTTAAAGACAAAGCATGCTATATATATATATATATATATATATATATATATGAGTCAAATGATTATCTATGATTATTATCACTGAATATATGAATAAACATTGAAGAATGTGTGATAAAAATGGATGGATTTCAAATATTAAATGAAGGTTAACTTTCAGGATGTTTAAGCAAATTATTTCTTATACAAATCATGTAAAACTTGTTGATTTCATGATAAAAGTTATATTTAACATTTTAGAAGAAATAGTAGGATATATATATATATATATATATATATATATAGATATATATATATATATATATATATATATATATATATATATATATATGAGTTTTATGGGTATAAAACCTTACATTCACAACATAAACTCATGTAGTTAGGATAAACGGGTTAAATATATCAAAAGTGTATGAAAATAATTCTTCTAACACGAGATGATAAATATTAAAATTTCTAATACTAATCACATAAGATGATGCAATTTATGTGGACAAAGTTTAAGAAACTTGAACGAAACAAAGTGAATGGGTGCTAATGTAAAAGTGGTAAAAGCACAGATGCTCAAAAGTGAAATATTGAAAAGTTAAGGTCCCAAGTAAAATTATGGAACAAAGGGAACAATGTAAGGTTATCAATTTGTAAGGCGATTCTTGAAATGTCAAAAGTGTGATTTTGGGGCCAAAAATGTGATTTTTGTAAAGTATCAACTAAGTAGTAAACATTTGTTAAAGTGAGTATTTTTTTAAAAAAAATATTTTAAAGAACAAATATGAAATGATAAATGCAAAGTTAATGCTTTGAATGGGAAAGTCTTGAAACGAGGCAGGAGATGTTCTAGCACAAAAATGTCATTTTATGTGAAATATGGACTTAATAATAATTCTACCAAACTAAAGGACTCCAATAAAGAGTTGAATTTTAGGAGATGAAAAATCATGTTTTGAAAAGTAAAGATGGAACTAAACATTTTCGGCAAAATGCATAAAATGCAAATTTACAAGTATGTGTGAATGGTTAATAGTACATTAAAGTGTATGAATAGGTATTTTAACTCAAATGGTATGTTTAACAAAAGCAAGAGTGATGAATAAAGTTGTTTTAAAAAATAAAACATCGAGTAAAGGATAAAATCAAAACAAACTTTTTTTAAAGTTTGAAACTTATAAATAAAGTGTGGTGGGACTTGCCTCATCCCAGATATTTAACCTCATCGGCCAGTAAAAAGGGAAAAGAGGAAAATGGTCAAATGCAAATAAGAAACATGTAAAGTAAAGGGGTTACAATGTTGTAATAAGTAAAAGACACTCGAAGGTAATCGAAGGAGGGCCTGGAGCCCTAGAGTTCTGCTTAATGCTTAGACCCAAGACCACTTATAAGTAGCATATTTTGACATGGTGGGAGTCGGTAAAAGATCATATAACACTCGTGGATTGGTACCCCGATTAATCAAGTGAAAACATGATTTTGAGGACGAAGCTCATTAATACAAAAGGAAGTTTATGAAACAACCTGAAAAAATATGCAAGCACGTTATTGGTTGAATAATGGGTGGTAAAGTAATAACGATTAAGGGTAAGTGGGACCATAACCCGGGTTGCATGGTCATGATGTCAATTGCATGGTTACGATACAACTTGCATGAGAACACTATATCAAATGAAAGATGATTGCTTAATTGTTAAAATACAGTGTATATGTATGTAGATATTCATTTTTATATTATACTCTACTAGTATTTTTCCTACTGGGCGCAAGCTCATACCCTGCCATTTGTCAACCTCCCCCCTCCCCACACACGCATGTGCTTCAAGTAGGGGAAATGACAAGGATAACAAAAAAGAAAGGGAGAGATGTCAATGCAATTGGAACTTTGTCACAATTCATTTTAATTATGTAATTTATTTTCGAATAATGTTTTTTTATCATTTGAATGTAAAGTAAGGACATTAAGTTTGGTTACAATAATACACGAAAAATGAGGATTTTACTTTAAAGGTTATTTATTCCGTGGAACTGCAAAACTCTTCTATTTCAAGTGTTTATACAAATTTCATAAGCTGGACATCATTTCATTAAACAAATAAAACATATTTTGAGACACAAATCAATAAAGCATGTGTTTATTTTAATAGGGGATTTTATTAAATGAAATAAAAGTGTAAAAAGGGTTTTCACATTAACACCTCGAAATGTAGCATCACAACCACCAGATTCTAATATCATCTCCAACCTAGCAGTTTTGGTCTTGAAAAATGTCATTTAGGCATTCTACAAGACATGAATCTCAAATGGTCTCTAGGACATTTATATATTTGTACCCATATGTTTTTGTAAATATATTATAGTTTATTTGTAATATATTTCTTAAAATCTTCCATATCTAATATGCAATAAATTCATTTTTAATATAATAAATCAATGTTTTAAACATATACTATTAATAGTACAATTTAATCAGTATTATTACAAAAATATTTAAATATAGTATTTTATGTAGAATAAAGGCAAAAAGAGTGTTTGTTTTAAAAATATCATTACACTAAATGGGGTTAATTGATCGTGTCAATCCAAGTATTGGCACTCCAGAACTGCCATTTGGGTTCAAATGGTATTCAAAATGGTTTGAGCATGTCAAAATTGTAATACCCCGTATTTTTTTGGCCTTTAATTATGGGATTAATTAACTTAAATTAGGATAAATTAATTTAATATTAATCCAAATTTTAAAATAAATATTTATTAGCGTGACGAGAGTTAGTAATTATTGGTGAGAATTGATATACCCAACTACACCCTCGGCCAAGCTGAGGTTACCCTCGTCCTGGATAAGGGTCCAACTTTATCGCAGTTCCATTAAAGGAAGGGTCGTCCATGCCGACCCCTCACCCTAGAACGTACGACCTTGAGATGGGCCGAACCTTCAGCATAGCCCAGATGACCCTATAAGGGGCCAACCCTTCATCATAGACCAGATGACCCTATAAGGGGCCGATCCCACACCATGGGCCAGACGACCCTACAAGGGGCCGACCCTTCATCATTAGTCGGACGGCCCTAAGAGGGGACGATAGTATGAGGCCCACATCCAACAGGACCCAATTCCAGCATGAACTTTATCCTCGGCCCTACATCATAGGCTGAGGGTGACATCATCACAACGTGTGATTTGGGAGACGTGTGGGGTAATGCGCGTGGGTCTCATATAGCACGTGGACTAGACCGTTATAACAATATCATTCCTCACATAAGGGAATATTATGTCATCATCAATAATAAGTGGAACATCCAGGTGTCAACATGGAATTGTCTTGATCATTATTCACATGCTCAGTGCATGCTTGAGGGTACACTACACCACCCAAGCCTTATATATATTTGTCATCTTCAAACTTGCAAAGGGATCGATAATTGTAACCCTAGGTAAAACTCTGCTTGTAGACACAGTAAAGTGAGAGTGATCTTATGAGCATTGTATCCAAGGCCATTGGTGCCCTTATTTAGTGGATCACACACTCACAGTGGATGTAAGCCTAATTGTCTGAACCACTATACAACATTGTCTTCATTCCTCTTATACTCATCCCCTTCTATATATTTATACATATACAAATCTATTGCTTCCATTATTGTTACTGTTTGAGCTCATCATCTGTTATCTGGTGGAGCTAAATCTTAGCATCATCAGTTTGGTGCCATCTGTGGGAACGAGGATCTCTCTTTCTTTATAACAACCTGACCTCACCGAAAACTATGGTGGTGAACAAGTTTTCCCCCTTCGTGTGGAGCTGCTTCACCATTGAAAGAGATCCACTAAGGTTGTCAAGCTCTTCTGATCATGACAACTCAAACATATGGCACCGGAGTTACCACCACCACCTCCTCCACAAGTTAGTGGAGTATGACCTTCTTGCAGTCAAATACCACCTCAGTCTGAGATGGATGATGTGGTTGTCGCACTGAAATCCTTAGTAGCAAGTCAACAGATTATGCAGGAGCAATTTGCATCTCTTAGCCAAAATATACTGAGACCACCCAGAGCCTCACTGGAGATGATTACTTCGGTAGAATCTCTAGGGCAGCATGAGGCCAGGGGACCACCCTAGGCACCACACAAAGACTTGCCACCACCACAACGATGGGGGGATGTTACTGACCCGCGACGTCTACACCTGGGGAGGTAAGGAAACCCTTGCCCATAGGATAGATATGATGATGTGGAGGTGGAAGAGGCCCCCATAGATTGCTCGGAGCCGTATGAGGTCTCTAACAATACTGTACGAACTATATAGGAAAGCAAAGGGAAGAGTAGGAGGCAAAATCCTGATGATCATCCGAGAGGCTCAGCTTTCAATCATCTGAGTAGGGGGTCGACCTTCGAGAGGCTGGGCCCTGTAAATGACTTGAGGGAATGATTGTCTAGATCGAGGAGTATTGTGAGGTCCATAAGAGAGGCAGTGGACGGTCGACCCCACGGGGGCCGACCATACGAACGGGATGATGGTCAGGGAGAAGTGAACAGCCGATACAGACCTGCCGGAGTAGAACCCTCAGTTCACCCCAAAGAGGCAGTAGGGGATAACATCGGCCAAGCCGACCCTATGAGGCCCTGGAACGAATCGATTCAAAGGCTGGAGGATAAAATTGGTGATATACTAAAATGAAGGCACCCCCTTCAAAGAGGAAACTCGATGGTCTCACCCTTTGGGGAGAAAATAGTTAACTTCCCAATGCCATCCAACTTTAAACCACCTGCAGTCACCCCAAGGTATGATCATATTGAGATGTACCAATCAACGGCAAACATATACTGTATTTCAGATGAAATGAGGTGTCGTGCCTTTTCTATCACTCTGACGGGGGCCGCACTTGTCTGGTATATGTCTTTTCTAAAGAACTTCGTTAAAAATTTTAAGCAATTAGCAGACCAGTTTATCCATTACTTTTTGCTTCGGAGTGAGGCTACAAAAGAAGACACACACCTGCTCTATATTAAACAGGGGAAGAACTAGAACCTAAGAGACTACATAGCCAGATTTAACAAAGAAAAGTTAGAGGTCGAAGACTATGAGGAAAGCATAGCCATGACAGCCCTCATCGGAAGACTCCAAAAGGGAAAGCTATTATGGAAGCTTGCTGAAGACCCCCCGAAGATGATGGTAGAGTTACTAGCTACAACAGGGAAGGTGATGAACATCGAAGTGGTAATGGCTGCTAAATACGAGGATGAAAAAGGGAGTACTAGTGGGGGTAAGTACCAGAAAAAGAGTAAAGAGGGGAAGAAGAGGCTAGCAGATGAAAAATTCGCTGATTACACCCCTCTGAAAATCAGTTGCGAACACATTCTAAATGAGATAAAGAGTGACCGATCCTTGAAATGGCCTAAGAAGTTGAGGGAACATCCTCATAAGAGGAACAAAAACCTATGGTGTGAATTTTGCCAAGACCATGGTCATCTGACCGATAAATGTTTTGCTCTAAAAGATGAAATTGAAAAAATGCTAAAAGAAGGGAAGTTAAGAAAATAAGTGGACAAGGGTGCCTTCAAGAGGGGTCGAGGGGATGAACCTAGGAAAAAGAGAAGCGATACATATAGAGAAGATCCTCCAAATAGAGGAGACGACCCTTCAAATAATGAGGACGTCCCTGACCTCCCACCGAGAGATGACCACGGCCCTACGAAAAGAATTAATATGATTTTATTCGGTGTTGGGATGATCTCCGGGGGACTAGCAGGAGGAGGATTATAGGTCGCAGACAGGAAGGCCCATGTAGCTGAAGCCAAGGAAGTTACAGAAGATGTGCATTCAACCTCTATAGTAGCAAAGCCAGAAAAGAGAAAGAAAGTTGTAATGGATACTTTGATAGTGGGATTTTTAAGAATGGACTTCAAAGGCCTCTTAGCCCCATATGATGACCCTCTCGTCATTACTACCAGGGTACACGAATGCGAGGTGCAGAGGATCATGCTAGATGGGGGTAGTTCTGTAGATGTGATGTTCTAGCCATGCTTTAATGCCTTAGGTCTCAGCCATGCTAGGCTCGTCCCATACCATCACCCCTTGATTGGTTTCAGTGGGGAAAAAGTTCATCCTCTAGGAGTGTATGAGGATGATGTTAGAATAGTGGACGAGTGGTCGAGATGGCTTACCAAGAAGGTTAACTTTTTTTGATGGATGAACAAGTCTTCTTAGCCTAGAACATTATATAAGGGCGAGTGGCCCTCAAGGAATTTGAGGTCGTTCCATCAACGGTTCATTAGATGATAAAATTCCCAACCCCTTACGGGGTAGGGGAAGTTCAGGGAGACTAGACGACGGCACGACAATGTTACTTCAACTCTACCTAAGAAAGAGAGGCACACAAGAAACAAACAACTACTTAAAATATTGATACCCTCGACCCCAGAGATGAGACAAAACTGAAGAAAAGAGAAGCCACGGAAGAGGTAGAATCCATCATCCTCAATGAGGATGAGCCAAAAAAAGCGTCCAAGTCAGCAAAGCCCTAAATATAGATATAAAAGAAGACCTTATTAATCTGCTAAGAAGAAGACAAAACGTATTTGCATGGAGTCATGCAGATATGCCGGGGATCGACCCCGAAATCATGAGCCACAAGCTCAACGTGGTAGTGGGCGCAAAGCTGGTAAAGTAGAAGAGGAGAATTTATTCTTGAGAAAAATATGAAGTCATAAGAGATGAGGTCAAGAAGCTACAAGATGTTGAGTTTATCAGGGAGGTCATCTATCCCGAATGGCTGTCTAATGCAGTCATAGTGCCCAAAGCCAACGAGAAATGGATGATGTGTGTAGACTTCACTAACCTCAATAAACATTCTCCCAAAGACAGTTTCCCTCTCCCTCACATTGATCAGATGGTAGACGCTACCACAGACCATGAGCTAATGAGCTTCATGGATGACTATTCAGGTTACAACCGCATCTTCACGAGCCTTGAGGACTCAGAAAAAATGGCTATCATTATCGACAAAGGGACATACTATTATAGGGTCATGCCCTTTGGCCTAAAGAATGCGGGGGCAATATATCAGCACCTTGTGAATAAAATGTTCGAAGACAAAATCGGGAAGTCCATGGAGGTCTATGTAGATGACAAGCTGACAAATAGTTTGAAGGCCGAGGATCATGTGGACGACCTCGAGAGGACCTTTAACATGATGGATAAGTACCGGATGAAGCTCAACCCAACCAAATGTGTCTTCGGGGTCGGAGCAGCAAAATTCTTAGGGTTCATCATTAATCAAAGAGGCATTGAGGAGAATCATGAGAAGATAATGAGGGAGTAGCTACAGCGAAAATATTGCGACTTCTCAAATAAAAACCAATTCTAATTAATCCCAAATTTTAGTTAAACCCTAAGACATGCATCTAGATGATTTATCAAATAAAGTATAGCATGCAGGATAAAAACAAACAATTTCAGGAAAAATCCCCCAAAGGGGCAAAACCTTTTATTTTCATTATAATATTGTAACATACAATTTTGGATTATAATGAAAATACAGTGACTAAGAATTACCCTCAGGTATCGTATTCTGTAGTCGGCGGCTAGAAATATCCCTTTCCAGGAGGGCTGCAATGAAGAAGAGAAACGGCTTCTCCACAAGTGCGTGACACATAAATACCCGCAGGTGTCGGTTCCTATGTCGACGGCTGGAATTTTCCCTTTTCAGGAGGGCAGCAATGAAGAAGAGAACGGCTTCTCCACAAGGGTTGAACAAACCAAAGTTATGTTCTTGGGATACCAAAAAGATTCACAAAGGATTGGTAATTTGTGTGAATCAAAAACCTAGAGTCTTGGGCCCAATAGGTGAAGACTTAGACTTTTTAGGACTCTGAAAATAGTCTTGAAAAGTCTTGCAAAACAACTCTACGAAGTTGGCTTAATAATAAAACTTTGAGCCCTAAAAAATCTCTACAGATCTGGCCAAAATTATCCCAGGCGGACCGGTCCGGCTTGGGGGCGGATCGGTCCGATTGACCGGATCGGTTCTTTTATTCTGAGGCCAATCGGTCCGATTGTGATCGGATCGGTTCTCCTATTCCTACATCATCGGTTCGCTTGCGGTCCGGGGTATACTGGATCTGCATCAAACGGTCCGGTTGAGGGCGGACCGGTCCGGTGGTGGATCGGTCCGATATATAGGCGGACTGGTCCGGTCTGTCAGACTTGATTCCTCTTCTTCTTTTGATATTCGGATCCGTTGACGAGTGTATGAATCTTACATTTCTTCAACGGTGTAACGGCGTACGACATATAAATTGTTAATGGACAAAAACTTCCTTACAAATCTCCCCCTATGTCAATGCCAGTACATACATAAAAACAAAACATCTGAATTATCAAAACAATGAAAAATGCCTATACAAATCTTCCCTCCCATGAACCCAAAATTGGAAAGATATAATTGAATAATACTACTGCGTTTGCTCTTCAATTCTTTAGGAATCTCAACACTTTTCTCATCAGGGTGTGCAATCCAATGATAATCCATGTAGTACCTACAGACATGAGACAAAGCAAAATACCAAGTGACATATCGAGTTTGAAACGAGATAAACATGTATACCAATTTATGAGCAAACTCAAACTTTCAAATCTCCCCAATAATAAGATAATTCTTTCTCCCCCCTTTTTTTTTTTGATGTCCCCAAATAGACAAATAAGAAAAATGAATCAAACAAGCAAAATCGGGGTGTCACGGTATACAAAACAAAATACACAAACTATTTTTTATTTTTCAAATTTTTCATACAAAGATGGGATACCAAAAAGAACAAATATGATACAAAAATCACACCATGGATTTAGACTCAAACAACCAAGTCATGGAAACAGAATGAGTGGGTGTGAACACATTCGATAGGTAAATCAACTCAATCGATCATATGTGCACGATGCATACGTGTACTCCTAACGAATGAACATCAAAGGTATCCTTAGGGGTAAAAGTTTGTTGACTTTAGATGACATCGTCTTATGCAAATCAACAAATCAAAGTCAAATTATTTTCACACCAGTAACGTCCAAAACTATATAGCGCATTTTAAAGAATTTCAAGGACGTGCAAACCCGTTTTAGTTCTCCAACCAAACTCCCTCATATATATATTCTTTTAGAGGTGATCTAAATTCTCAAACTTTGGAGAATTGGTGTAAAAACCTAAATGGCCCATAATTAGCATGAATTTCTTTTTATTGACTTTCAATTTTTTCGGGCTCTTTTAACCTCTTTGGACCTCGGATAATAAAATTCCTCAATTTTTTAGGTCCAATCTAACGGTGGCTTAGTATTCGCAAAGGCAAAATGAACCTTTCGCAGCCCTTCCCCGTTTTAAAACAAAGCACACAAACTCACAAAACGGTTTTTAAATGCACAATTTCCTTATCAAAATTTATCGCGCTTGGTTCGTTTTAAGGACAGAATTGAAGTGAAAACACCCAACCAACATGTGATAAGACAAGCACAATAATTAAACAAATCCGTTCAAGTGTGCATTAAAGGAAACATGGGTCAAACATGTAGGAAGAAACACTCAATTACATCTTAATGACTCCAAACATTATAAAGCACATGGATGAATTGACCTAATGTCTCAAAACACTATCAAATAGTCACATGAAAATAATGGAATGATGTTGTGACTCGGTCATCCAAAGTGTTCATCCATAAATGGTGTAAACAAAAAAACTAAAATCTTTTTGAATTTTTCAAAATTTTGTCAAAATAAAATCTTTTTGTATTTTTCAAAATTTTTCAAAAATAAAATATACAAAAAGTATAAGTCATCACACTAGTAAAAATGCATCATGAAACCACAACTAGTGTATGACAAACATGCAATCACAATCAACGAAAAGACTTCACATGAGGTGAATTACGTGCAAGCAAACGGGAATCGTGGACAAATAAACCATAAGCCTCTAAATCTGATTTTCTAACCCAAATAGATGTGTAACAAAGTGTGGGGGTTTTGGGAATCGAATTTATTCTTTCATTAACCTTCCTAGGTCCATTTAAAAGCTTGTAACAAACTGCCTAAGATGACCTTGCCTACCCCAATGTGTGCAAGAGTAAATCGGGCGGTTTGTGTTCCCTAAAGGTGGCCCTCTCCTCAAATTTCTCGGTTGCTCTCTTCGAATTTGCCTAGGTGGGTCTCTCCTAATGATCCTAGGAAGTTCTCTTACGATGTTCCTATGAGGCGCCTTTTTAACAAACTTGGGTGCCTCTTTATTAACAATCCTAGGAGGCTCTCTCACACGTGTAGGAATGGGTGCAACATATTTTTCAAGACCAATCCCACCCCTATCCGTTTTGATATCGACTGTGCCTAAAATCTTATCAAGTTTTTCAGACCTAGACTCCAAATCAAATTTCACTTTACTTGAATGTTTAAATTTCACCTCAAGTTCACCTATCCTAGATTCAAGTACTCGTTTAGAATCCTCAAACTCTAAAATCTCCTTTTTTATAGTCTCCATCAACCCTCTAAGACTATCTCTCTCACCCTCGACGTACTCAAGCTTCTCTTTCAAAATTTTCACATGAGCCCTAAGTTCTTCAACTAAAAAATCATTATTTTTTATGGCACACTCTTTCAACTGAGCTTTCAATTTCAAATTTTCTTTCTTTGTTTTCAAAGTTTCAGCATAAAGTTCATTGAAAGCAGTTTGCAAGTCATGCTTATCTACACTTTCCTCCTCACTTTCATCCACACTCCCATCACCTTCACTATCATCACTAATCACATGGATGGGAAACGCTCGCCTAGAAGCATAAAAAACTTCTTCTTCCGAATCACAATCACTAAGGGTAAAAACATGAGAAATCGGTTTATTTAATTTCTACTTTAAATTTGTGGTACACTCATGTAACGTGTGACCAAAACCCTCACAACAAGGACACCTCTCAGATTCGTTTTCAATAGTAGATTTAAAACAAGAGTTCGTGTGAATTTTCCAATTAATTTTTTCCAAAATTTGACATCGAAGATCATCAAAACCATCAAAAGCCATTTTTGTGAAAAATCAGGATCAAAACACAATAACTTAGTGCAACAGGCTCTGATACCAATTTGAGAATGTGAGTAGACAAATTGTATCAGAAAGTAAATCCTTGAAAAATTAGGATCACGCGATAAATTAGCGTAACCCGCTCTGATACGAATTTGAGAGAGTAGCTATAACAGAAATATTGCGACTTCTCAAATAAAAACCAATTTCAATTAATCCCAAATTTTAGTTAAACCCTAAGACATGCATCTAGATGATTTATCAAATAAAGCATAACATGCAGGATAAAAATAAACAATTTCAGGAAAAATCCCCCAAAGGGGTAAAACCTTATATTTTCATTATAATATTGAAACATACAATTTCGGATTACAATGAAAATACAGTGACTAAGAATTACCCTCAGGTATCGGATTCTGTAGTCGGCGGCTGGAAATATCCCTTTCCAGGAGGGCTGTAATGAAGAAGAGAAACGGCTTCTCCACAAGTGTGTGACACAGAAATACCCGCAGGTGTCGGTTCCTATGTCGGCGGCTGGAATTTTCCGTTTCCAGGAGGGCAGCAATGAAGAAGAGAACGGCTTCTCCACAAGGGTTGAACAAACCAAAGTTATGTTCTTGGGTTACCAAAAAGATTCACAAAGGATTGGTAATTTGTGTGAATCAAAACCTAGAGTCTTGGGCTCAAAAGGTGAAGACTTAGAGTTTTTAGGACTCTGAAAATCGTCTTGAAAAGTCTTGCAAAAAAACTCTACGAAGTTGGCTTAAATAATACAACTTTGAGCCCTAAAAAATCTCTGCAGATCTGGCCGAAATTATCCCAGGCGGACCGGTCCGGCTTGGGGGCGGATCGGTCCGATTGACCAGATCGGTTCTTTTATTCTGAGGCGGATCGGTCCGATTGTGATCGAATCGATTCTGCTATTCCCGCTTCATCAGTTCGCTTGCGGTCCGGGGTATACTGGATCTGCATCAAACGGTCCGGTCTATTGGCGGACCAGTTCGGTCTGTCAGACTTGATTCCTCTTCTTCTTTTGATATTCGGATCCGTTGATGAGTGTATGAATCTTAAATTTCTTCAACGGTGTAACGGCGTACGACATATAAATTGTTAATGGACAAAAATGTCCTTACAGATAAAGGCTCTGTTAGAAATGAAAACCCCCAGGACCATCAAAGACGTTCAGAGCCTCATAGGAAGAGTGGCTTCTTTGAATAGGTTCGTATCCAGATCCACAGACAAGTGTTTATCGTCCTTCAAAATTTGTAGAAAGGACTTTAAATGGAACAAAGAATGTGATAAGGCTTTTTAAGAACTGAAGTCATACTTGGGGTCTCCCTTGCTGTTGTCACGTGTGGTGCAGGGTGAAAGATTATACATGTACCTCACCGTCTCAGAGTCAACCATCAGCGCAGCCATTGTGAGATAAGAAGACAGCGTGCAGAAGACTGTGTGTTTCAATAGTAAGGCACTCCAAGGGGAAGAACAAAGACACCCTAGGATGGAGAAGTTAGCTTATGCCCTCATCCATTCATCAAGAAAGATGAAGACATACTTCCAGTCCTATACAATTGTCATCCTCACAGACTCTCCTCTTAGGTAGGTCATACACAAGCCAAAAAAATCAGGGTGGCTAATGGCCTGGGCTATAGATCTGGAAGAGTTCGACATTGTGTATCAACCTAGGGTGTCCATTAAGGGGCAAGCATTCGTGGATTTCGTGGATGAATTTACTTGGTAAGAGAATGGGGCTGACGATGAGAAGCTCGAGAAAGCAGGTACCCATCAAAGAAGAATTATTAACCCATCCACAAATAAGGCTGAGGCAAGCACCGCTAGAGAAAAGTTGTCGAAAATGAGGAGGAAAGATATATCTTTAGACAGGGATCCCTTACGGAGGGAAATTTCTCAAAACAGGCCATATGGAACCTATTCATTGATGGGTCCTCTTATGAGTGTAGAAGTGGGGCTGGATTAATAGTATCAGTGCCTAACAGCACAATAATTGAGTACGCCCCAAGGTTCAACTTCAAAGCCTCCAACAATGACTCTGAATATGAGGCCCTAATAGTAGGCCTCTCCTTATCTAAGTCTCTTAGTGTTGTCCAAATCTCTGTCCATAGTTATTTAAGATTGGTAATGAATCAGATACTAGAAGCATACGATGCTAAAGATGTTGGAATGGACAAATATTTTGAAAGAGTGAAGTCACTATTGAATAGCTTCAGAGAACTAAAGTTAAAGAGGATACCTAGGATTGATAATGGTCAAGCCGATGCGCTTGCTAGGCTGGCCTCAGCAACTAGGACAGACATCAGGAGGATAGTCCCAGTGGAAATTTTTCTTGCTTAAATATTAATAGGGAAGCTTCATGGATTGACCCCTAGTCAGATACATCAAAGAGGAGGAGATGCCATAAGAAAAATAAGAAAGGAAGAAGTTGAGGTACAGAGCTGCGATACCTTTTATAAAAAGGGATTCTTGCTCCTTTTGCTCAGATGTATGCACCCATCTGAAGTTCCACACATCTTGTAAGATGTGCACGAGGGGTCTTGTTCAAGCCATATTGGGGGCAGGTCATTATCAAAGAGGATAGTCACCCAAGGATATTGGAGGCTGACCTTGGGGAAGGATGCTACGGCATATGTAAAGAAGTGCGATAAATGTCAAAGGTTCGCCACCATCCCACACCAGCCCCATGATCCTCTTACCTCTATCATGTCCCCATGCTTATTCGTAGTATGGGGAATTGATCTAGTTGGACCCTTGCCTAGGGCTGTCAATAAGTATCGATACTTGATCGTAGCAATTGACTATTTCTCAAAATCAGTGGAGGCGGAGCCGATGGTAACGATCACTGAGTAGAAGACCTTCCAGTTCATCTGGAAAAATATTATATGCAGATATGGTCTCCCCAACACCCTCATCTCAGATAATGTGACTCAATTCAAGAATGCATCGCTGGAGAAATACTGCGAAAGAGTGGGTGTCAAATAATTCTTCTCTACCCCAGGCTGACCTCAGGCTAATGGGCGAACAGAGGTCACAAACAGAACAATCCTACACGAGATAAAAAAAACTCGAGGAGGTAAAAGGAAGATGGGTTGAGTAATTAAATTCCATACTGTGGGCCTACATGACTAAGACCAAGACTCCTACCGGGGAAACCTCGTTCACGCTGGCGTATGGCTCAGAATCCGTCAGCCCCACCGAGATTGGGTTTCCTTCTCACAAAGTCCAAATGTATGACCCCTAGAGAAATATGGAAGAAAGGAGCCTTGACCTAGACTTGATCGAGGAGGAGAGAAGAGAAGACGTTTGTAATACCCTGAAATTTTATTGATATTTATTTAAGGGATGAATTAAATTAAATGAGAATTAATTGAAAATTAATCCGGGTATAAATACTAACGAGATGTGAGTTGGTATATGATTATGATGTGACAATTTATTATTTCTGATTATGTATGGTAATACATGAGTATTGAGGATGTCTAAATTGTCACGAGATAGATATACGGCAATTTGGAAAATTTAATTGGGACGCGCGTGTCAGTCGCGTAAGGAACGTAATTAATTGAATTAAAAAGTGAATTTTATTTTTATCAACCGAATGGTCATTTTGAGTGCGCCAACGTGTCCGAAAGGGTCGAAATAGTCAGAAAACATTAGCTGGGGGTTTAGTTTGGGTCCCGGGGCCTTTTTGGGCCATACTGGCAACCTAGAAGGGTATTTTGGTAATTTTAAAAATATGGGAACTAAAATCCAAGAATTTTAGAGGTTTATTTTATATTATTTGGGAACCCACTAAGCCCATTATCAGCATTAGGTGAGTTAGAGGGCTATAGGAGTTATAGGAGAGTTTGAAGAGGTTCCAAAAGAAACCTCTAACCACCATCTTCAGCCTTAGGAGAAAATCTGTTGAGAAAGGGGAGAAATCAACCTTCATTCACCAACATAAATTTTGAAGAACACTATAAGGCAAGTGTTTTGATGTCGTTATTTGCATTGAATATTTCCTCCATGTGTAGTGTAGAAAACTGTTTATATCTTGGAATTTTGATGAAGAACACCCAAATGGAATTATTGTGAAACTTGTGGTTTTGGGTAGGGATTTGTATGTAGAGTGATAAATGGACAATTTGAATATAAAAAAAATAACTTTTGATGATCTCAAAACGGATTAATAAGGGGTCTTTAATTGCACTTAAACTCTAGATTTATGTTCATAGGGTTTGTAATGAGAAATTGGGAATTTATGTAAGTTGTATGCTAATTTGGAGTAATTGAACCCATAAAGATGTTAAGAAGCGACCTAAGAGGATTTAGAGTGGTTTAGAATCATTAAAATTTTATTCAGGTGACCTAAGTGTCGATTTAGAGAAGAGAGGAATATAGAAAAACGGATTTAATAATTTCTGGGCTGAATCTGCCATCTCGTTAGAAGACCTGCCCAGGTCGTTCGAACGACCTCGTTCGAACGAACTTCTAAGGAGATGACAGTGTCCCTTCTAACGAGTTGGTAGTTCGTTCGAATCCTTTCATTCGAATGACACTCGTTCGAATGACCTCGTTCGAACGAGACTTCTAACGAGTTGACCGAATGGCCTTTTAGGCCTGATTTTATTTCTAGTGTCCCGTAGACTTATTTAAATGGTGAGATAACCTTCCCTTATTTACTAGTGGGTATAGTTGGGAGATTGGGGTACATTGAAGAGTAGAACTTAGGATCTTGTAGTAAACCGAATGACATTTGTGGATTGAGAAGCGAGTAACTAATCATGAATTGAGAAGAATTGATAACTTAAATACTTATAAATCGGTGACTTGTGAGTTGTATAACACTAAATGTTGGTATAAGAACGAGAAGTATACCACTAATGAAATATTGTGATATCTAAGATGTGTGAATGCTTAGTATATGTAGTTATCTGTGTATAACATACCTACCGTACTTGCTATCATGGGAGGTCGGCGGTCGATCAGGGCCATCTAATCTTTGTGTGCCTACGGGGGGATTTAGATTGGTACCTCGAGGACATAGGTCAGAGAAGGACTTATTGAGAAGTTAATAAGTCTGCTGATCATGGGAGCGTAGGTATGTGCGTGAGCCATGTGATTTGAACTATGTTCGCCTCTATTGTTTGTGATTGTTGTTTAATGAAACGATTCCTGAGAGATTCGGAATATGTGGTCCTTATGTACGTGATGTACCGAGATTGGATAGCAGGGTATGTGTGCACCGTAGCTTAGTCTCGGGGTGCTAGTATTGTATAGTTATGCTGAGAATAATATAATGCTAATTGAAATGAATTGTCAAGAATAAATGTGTATAAATAACAACAACGGTTTGTAAAGTGAAAATGAAAGATCTCTAGTAATTAGTAGTACTAATATGGAAGATGTTGGGAATTAAATTGGATATCGTATAGTAATGTTAGATTTTGTATCGGACTAGTTAGATATGGGAATAACGAGAATTGGTACGGGTACGATAGGAGTGCACAATTAGTTGAGAGGTGAGGAACTCATGTGAGTGCACACACTATCATGTTCCTTATATTCACTGTTTAATGATATTCAACACTTGAAAATTTTTAAACTATTTTCACAATTGGGCTTTGACCCGTTTGCTTTCAAATCAATTTTTGTAAAACCTTTTAGGTGCCCAGCCACAAGGACACCATGCATAGGAGTTCTATTCAGGTGACGTGTTGTAGCTGTTGTGGAAGTTACAGGACCTTGACAGTAAACGCCTCCATTTTCGATCTTGACTCCATTATCAGATTTTCTCATTAGTTGGGCATGTCTCCCAATTACTTTTAGAGACATCTTACTTTTTCAGTTATTTCAGATTTTGGGTTGTAATTAATTTAGTGATGCAGACTTGGTATTTATTTATTTCAGTATTCGGATGGTTGTGAGGAGTATTCCTCCAGACTCATTATTATTTGATGGTTATTCTATTGTGACTATGTTGTGGTGGTTATGTTAGCATTTCCTAATTAACTTATTTATGTTAATCGGATTTAATTCAAATTGACTACTCACTTTTTAAATATTAGGTGGCTAGTAATTGTTAAAACGTTTTCGACAGTGATGCTATGAACTGAACCAACTTGACATTTTGTATTAATTTAATAAAGGAGTAGCTACCCGGTATTTAATTAGTCGGGGTGTCACAGGTGGTATCAAAGCATCAGGTTCTAGTGTCCTTAGGATCTGTATGGCTTATTATGTTTCCGCTGAGCTTTCTTTGATATAGAGCCCTATATTTTAGGACTATTGTATTCTTTTGTGTATGCTTTGCTCTTCAACTATTTTGAGATAATAACTGCGAACTTATAAGACTTTACTCTCATTTTAGATGCCTCCACGACAGTGATGCTATGAACTGAACCAACTTGGCATTTTGTATTAATTTAATAAAGGAGTAGATACCCGGTATTTAATTATTAGGGGTGTCACAACGTTGAGATAAGACAAGTAACCTATCAGCAGAGGACTGCCAGGTTTTACAACCAGAGGGTAAAGCAAAGGCCAATCGATATGGGGGACCTAGTCGTAAAAAAGACATGGAAGAAACCTAACAAGCTCCACCCAAATTGGCATGGCCCATATAAGGTCATTGATGAAGTTGTCCCTGTAACCTACAAACTAGAGAACCTTGAAGGGGAACCCTTTTCAAACCCCTGGAATGTAGATCATTTGAAGAAATACTATAAATAATGTTGTAATGTCCTTTTGGACCACAGTTGTAATGAATGTGTTACTCCAATAAAACACTTGGAATGTTAATGAGAATATTATAATGGCCCTTCATCTTGAGTTTGTCAATTTAGACATTTTCTTTGGTAATTCATCTTAAAACATCATTAGTTTGGTGAAAACCACCCTCGGTTGAGATGAGGGTGAATGGTAGGGACGACCCTCCATTCAATATCAAAAAAGATGAGGAGGACATATTTTAAAACATCATTAGTTTGGTGGAAACCACCCTCGGCTAGGATGAGGGTGAATGGTAGGGATGACCCTCCATTCACTCTCAAGAAAGAGGAGGGGGGACTTAAAATTCAAAAACATCATTAATTTGGTGGTAGTCACCCTCGACTATAATGAGGGTGAATGGAAGGGATGACCCTCCATTCACTCCCAAGAAAGACGAGGGGGGACTTGAAATCGAAAACATCATTAATTTGGTGGTAGTCACCCTCGGCTATAATGAGGGTGAATGGTAGGGACGACCCTCCATTCACCCTCAAGAAAGACGAGGGGGGAATTGAAATTCAAAAACATCATTAATTTGGTGGTATACACCCTCGGCTATAGTGAGGATGAATGGTAGGGACGACCCTCCATTCACTCTCAAGAAAGACGGGGGGGGGGGGGGGGGACTTTTAAATTCAAAAATATCATAGCCAAGACATAAATCATACAAGAGGCAAATATAGGATATAGGAAGAGAGGAATTCCATTAGAAGATTAATTCCATTATAAAATCAATTGTTATAATATTTATCCAAAAGAAAGTAAAATACAACATCTTTACAAGCAGAGGGTATGGGCCACAGACGGCTACACTATTGAGCAACATCGGAAGGCAGGGCTTCAACATCAATAAGAGGAGTCTCTTTGATGACCAAAATAGGAGGTTCATTCTCAGATTTGTCGGTGCCTTCGACGTGCACTTGAGATTCTACATTGTCTAGAGCATCAGCTATTAAGGGGTCATCCATCTCCATAGCTTCCAAAGAAGGGAGAATAGATGACACGACGTCAGCAAATTTCAAGACGACCCACCAACATGTTGTCTTGATTCCCCTCTCCAAGTACTCAGGACCGAAACCCTAGAACTCATCGGAGAGTTTGTAAGCCTCCACATCATCAATATTAGACCTCTTCATTGCTTCATCAAGTTCAATCTTGAACTGGACCCCCTGGTTGGTTAGATCCTTATCTTTCTCTTTTATGAGGTTGTCCTTCAACTTTAGGTCCGCCTCATGCTGCCTCACAAGCTCATCCAAAACCCTTTCATGCTTAGTCCTCGCACTCTCTAGCTCAGCCCTTGAAGTCTCCAACTCAGTCCTCAGCTCGGCCTCATTCTAAATAGCTCTCTCAGCCTCATGAAGCTTCTGTTGGTTTGCATCCATCCACTTGGTGGCATATGTGAAGGCGCAAATAGACTGTACAAGACAAAGTCATATTAAAGGGCCAAGGGAACAATTTATAAAATATTGGTGAATCAAAAGATGAGTTGAAGGAAATATCTGAGCTGGAGTGTGAAGACCTTAGTCATAAACCTTGTCTAGGGGAATCTTTGATAGGAACTCATAGTCTACGGTCGAAGGCGTCAAAAACATGGAGGGCTTGGCTTCCCTCAAGTTGGCTATGAGGGAGGAGGGTTTGACCTTCAGGAAGGTCAGATTCTGAGACCAATAGGCTCCCATGCTTGAGCAGCTGCTCCCCTAGTGTGTGTCTGAGAAACCTCTACCCTCATCCTCATTCGAGAGTAAGGATGAGAGCCAGTAGGGACTTTTGGCTCCTTGCGTTTTCTATTATCGGCGATCGACTCTACCGGTGTCGGCCCCACGACCTTTGTCTTTTTATGAGGCTGCTGAGGCTTCTTGCCTTTCTTCTTACCCAGGCCAGACATTAAGATGGGAGCAGTCATTTCCCAATGTTGATCAGACACGTTTGCAGGCCGGCCTGAAAAGGAGAAGATACATCAGAAACAAGCAGTAATATCGAGGAAAGACTTGGAAAGAAATGGAAAAAAAAGCAACTCACATAATTCTGTCAGGGGGTCGACCCTCAGATAAGCTTCTTTAAGGAAACGAGGGGTCATCAAATCTTTAAATTTGGCAAGTAAACCCTCTTTACCTTATTCCCTCATATAGTCAATAATGTTCCTCTCATCCAAGCTGAGTTCGGGGTCTGACCGTGCTTTCATTGAGGGGTTAGACCAGGACCTTGGGACCCTCGGACTGTCTTCTAGGGGCTCAACCCCGGTGGGGAATTACTAATACCTAGAGAGGAAGAAGAAACTCATCTTTCAATCATGGTTGGAAGTTTGTGCTATATGAAGAAGTTTTTTGTCGGACTTCCTCATCCCTAGATGAAAATACCAAGGTTGCTTGGACGAGGAAGTTATATTATAGCAGGATATGAATAAATCAGCCGAGGGCTCATCGGTGAAAGAGTTCTTCCAAAGGGAGACATAACCGAGGATGGTCCTCCAGGAGTTAGGTATAAGTAGAGAAGGAGCGACCCCAAGGGCATAGAGTATATCAACTACTGCAGGGTGCAGAGGAAACCTAACACCTACCCTGAGCATCTGCTCATAAATGGAAACTCCCCCTTCATTCCCTTGGAAGACCCTCTCATCTGCATTTAGGACCCTCATATTTACATTGGGTTATACACCAAAGACGTTGCCATACTTAATAGACACGACGTAGGATGAGGAACTAGAAGTGTCAACTTAATCACTATCAAAATTCTCACTATCATCCTCAACCCCCTCGTCCCCATATCTCTCATCCTCATCGCCTATCGGCGGGCCATCTGGAAAGGCCACCTGGAAGGAAAGAGGGGATATGGATGTCATAGGATAGCCTCAGAATGAACTGTACCCTTGGCCTATCGGTTTTGGCTAAGTGTTTATGACTTTCCTCTCCAAGAAGGCCTAGCACCCGTTGGTGATGATGCCCTCTCGTTCATTTCTCCTTCACGTGTATGACACTCGACTAGATGACAGGAAGACCCAAAGGGATCAAATGGTATAGTATAGATAAAGGAATGGGGAAGATGGCTCATAACCAATTAGGGTCAACCTCTCATCTTCGCTCATTTTCTTCTTCTATTCGCCTAATTATTACAAAGAATTTATCCCTCAAAGTTTGAAACTCCTTGGCTAGACCGTAGATTCTTTTAAGCATTAAGAGGGGGACCTACACTTGAGGAATTTGTTCAAACTAACTACAAACAAGTTTTTAGTTTGACCAAATTGACTGTTGGATCAAACCTAAAGAAAAAGAGGCATTTTGTGGGTGGACACTCAAGAACAAGGGGAACGAAGTTCACCGGAGAAGAACGACGGAGAGTAGTAGGAAAGCCCAAGAAGTGCCATAAAGAGGCACTAAACCACCACGAAAAGGTGGAGGAATAACCCTAAGAATCCTAAGACCTAATATTCAGCACTATAACCACCACAGGAGGGCGGGTTCACACGCCGAAAAAGTATAAACAACAAGGAAAAACTGGAAAAGAAACCCAAAGCAAGAAAACAAATGAAAATGGAAGATAAAGAAGGAATTATGGAAGAAAGGTTACCTTAGGAAGAAGAGTGGGACTGGGCGAAGCTTGAAACACAGAAGAAAGGGCCAAAATTGCAGATATGGAATTTTGAACCGCTAAGGAGCTAGAGAGAGAGAGATTACACGCGAAAATTAAGAAGAAAATGAATGATTATTTGCAAAATCATTTAAATACTTTGTTGTTAGTGGTCCCATTAATCAAAGAAGTGCACAGACCACACGGGAAATCATCCTTAGGGCACAAAGTCCCAAGAGTGGTGTGCAGCTGTCGCACTCGAGAAACATAAATGATGATGGACACCTGACAACATGTCAATCAACTTGACAAATGTCACTCATCAACCTGACCACTTAACTGGCATTTAAAGGCAACATTACCCCTCAGCCATTCAAAGTCAACATTACCCCTCACCCTAGAGAAGACGACCCTGAGATGGGCCGACCCTTCAGCATAGGCAAGACGACCCTATAAGGGTCCGACCATTCAGCATAGGCCAAACGACCCTATAAGGGGTCGACCCCACACCATGGGCCAGATGACCCTATAAGGGGTCGACCTTTCATCATTATTCGGATGACCCTAAGAGGGGACGACAGTACAAGGCCCACATCCAATAGGACCCAATGCCCGCATAAAATTTAGCCTTGGCCCTACATCATAGGCCGAGGGTGACATCATCACTGTGTGTGATTTAAGAGATGTTTGGGGTAATACGCGTGGGTATCATATAGCACATGGACTAGACCGTTTAATAATATCATCCCCTCACGTCAGGGAATATTATGTCATCATCAATGACAAGTGGCACATCCAGGTGTGAGTAGGGAATTGGCTAGATCATTATTCACATGCTCAATGCATGCTTGGGGGTACAGTATACCACCCAAGACTTATATATATTTGTTATCTTTAACCTTACAAAGGGATCGATAAATGTAACCCTATCTAAAACTCTGCTTGTACACACAGTAAAGTGAGAGTGAGCTTATGAGCATTATATCCAAGGACATTAGTGCCCATATTTAGTGGATCACACACTCACAGTGGATGCAGGCCTGATCGGTTGAACCATTATACATCATTGTCTTCATTCCTCTTATACTCATTTGCTTCTATATACTTTTACATATACAACTTTATTGCTGCCATTATTATTACTGTTTGAGCTCATCATCTGTTATCTGGTGGAGCTAAATCTTTGCATCATCAAGAATTATGTTGAATATTACTTAATGAGTAATGTAATATATGAGACTAAATTTATTAAAATTGTCATGAGTGAATCATACGACGGTTATAGAAATTAAGTCGGGACGCGCGTGTTAGTCGTGTCGGGACAAATTCAAGAAAATAAAAAGCAAATTAATTTTAAGTCATCGGTATGGTCATTTAGTGTTCACCAATGTGTTCATAAGGGTCGATTTAGTCATAAAAGTGTACCAAGAGGTTTTGATTGGGTCTAGAGACAATTTTTGGCCTAACGAAAAACTCGAGAGGTCCTTTGAGTAATTTTTAATTTTGGGCCTTAATTAATGAATAAAATTAAAGGGTTATATCGGATTGAAGTTGGATTCTTCGAGGGTTAGAAACCCTTGAGTTGCAGAGAGGTTAAGGAAGATAAAAGAGAGGAGGTTCCCAAGGGGGAGAACCATCGATTCCGCACTGTTTCAATCGCTTTCACCACCAATGCGTAGATCGGAGAACGAGCAGTGTAAAAATACCCATCGTCTTCTACAATGAGAAGTGCGAACTGTGTGATAATTGATAAAACTAGATTCGCAAGTTTCCAAGAACCCCTTATTTAATTAGAGACCCTAAACATGCATCTAAGGTGCGTGTGTCAACTCATAAATAAATAAAGCATGTGACACAAAAATATGCTGAGACACAGATTTCAGGAAAAAAAACCCTTTCGGGTAAAACCTTTATTTCACTATGAATATACAAGTCGCAACTTACAATTACATAGAGAAACCTGCAATGGATCAACGCGCAGCCAACCCATAAAGACACGCAGTCTTGAACTCAGCAAGAGAATACACGCAGCACCCTCCAAGGACTCGCAGTCCAATCAACAAAGGAAGAACCGCATCTCTCCTCAATGACACGCCGCCATAAGACTTTGTAGAGACTCCCTCAGAAATGACACGCAGCCCTCAGTTATAAAGATCTCTCCACAAAGATGAACAGTAACAAAGGTTGTGTTCTAGGGTTCCAAAATATTCACAAAAGTAATTGGGATTTTTGTGTGTGAATCAAAAAGATGTTTGGCACATCAAAAATTGAAGTCTTGTTGTGTTTGTACTCTTAAAAACGTTTTCTCAAAGACTTGAAAAATATACCACCGAAAAAGGTATATATATAGGAAAAATAAGTTGGTGGATAAAAAACTCACGAAACTGATCGAGTTTATCCCAGGCGGACCGGTCCGGCTTGGAGTCGGATCGGTCCGACCTCGGATCGGTTTGTTTAAAATTTGGCTTTATCGATTCGCTACCAGTCCGGGGTTTACTGGGTCTTTAGCAAGGCGGATCGGTCCGGGTAGAGGGCGGACCGGTCCGGAGGCAGATCGGTCCAGAATAGATGCGGATCGGTCCGGCTTCCCCGAAAAATAAAAAACTTTTAAAAGCCTCATTTTGCTTGAAAAAACTTGCTTCTTATTTTTATAAAAAACATTTTATGAAAATTTCCCAATACTAAGTATGAACTTTAAGGAACTTAAAAACAAAACTTTACCAAGTTCATTCTCGCAGAGGCTATGATGTTGAACACGCTTTGATATTCGGATCCATTGATGTAGATGCGATCTTGAGTTTCTTCAACGGTGTAACGGCGTACGACATACAAATTGATAATGGACAAAAATGTCCTTACAAATCTCCCCCTATGTCTATGCCGGTACATACATAAAAAATATCCAAATTATCAGCTTATGACCTATACAAATCTACCCGCCCATGAACCCTAAAGATGGAAAGATACAAATGTATAAATCTTCATCGGTTGTTCTTCAATCTTCAACAATCATCAAATCTCAAAACTTTTCTCATCAGGGTGTGCAACATATTGATCTTCAATCTTCATACCTACACACATGAGACAAAGCAAATACCACGTGACATATCGAGTTTGAAATGAGATAAACATGGATACCAATATATGATAAAAACATAAGCTATATCTCAAAAACTCCCCCAAAATTTAAACTCCCCCATAATATGATAATTCTTTCTCCCCCTTTTTATGATGTCCCCAAATAGACAGATGAGAAGAATGAATCAAATAAGAAAAATCGGGGTGTCACGGTATACAAAACAGGGCATCAAATAATATGGTAAACGTGCTCTTGCAAGGAGATGCTCAGAAAAAAATCTTCACAAACTATTTTTGAATTTTTTTAAATTTTTCGTACAAAAATAAGATACCAATTTGAACAAATATGATACAAAAACCACACCATGGATTTAGACTCAAACAACCAAGTCATGGAAATGGAATGAATGGGTGTGAACACATTCGATAGGTAAATCAACTCAATCAATCATATGTGCACGATTCATATGTGTACTCCTAACTAATGAACATCAAAAGTATCCTTAGGTGAAAAGATTGTTGAATTTAGATGACATCGTCTTATGCAAATCAACAAATCAAAGTCAAAGTGATTTCCACACCAATAACGTCCAAAACTATTTAGCGCCATTTCGAGAACTTTTCAAAGGACGTGGAAACCCATTGATATATCCATCCAAAACTCCCTCATATATAATAATGCAATTTTTATATCGAAAGAGGTACTAAAATAACAACTTAGAGAAAACCTATTGGCCCAAATTTTTTGGCATATTTCATCTTTTTATTGCCTTAATTTTTTATGTGGGCTCTTTTCAAACGGTGGCTTTCACGACGTGATTATTATTCACTCGCAGCCCTTTCCCGTGTTCACTCATCATTTTTTTCAAACTAAACAGTTAATTCCTCACGGGCAATGGTTTTTACATGCACTACTTTTATTACTCTCGTATTATTGCACTTGGTTCGTTTTAAGGACAGGATTGAGATGAAAACACCCAACCAACATGTGATATGTCAAGAACAATAATCAAACAAATCCGTGCATGTGTGCAATAGAGGAAACTATGAGTCAAACATGTAGGAAGCAACACTTAATTACATCCTAATGACTCCAAACATTATAAAGAACATGGATGAATTGACCTATTGTCTCCAAACACTATCAAATAGGCACATGAAAATAATGGAATGATGTTGTGACTTGGTCATCCAAAGTTTTTATCCATAAATGGTGCAAACAAAATACAAAAATCTTTTTGGATTTTCTCAAAATAAAATCTTTTTGTATTTTCCAAAAATTTTCAAAAATAAAAATCTATACAAAAAGTACATGTCACAACGCTAGCAAATATAAAAATCATAAAACAAAAAACTAGCATATGACAAACATGCAAACACAATCATCTATATGATATGGCAAGAGAAGAATCATGTGCAAGCAAACGGGAATCAACTTGTCTAAAATCTAGTGCCTCCAAAAGTGATGTCCTAACCCAAATAGATGTGAAACGTCATGTGGGGGATTTGGGAACCATGCAAACACTAGACATAAACTTCCTAGGACTTTTCCAAGATCAAAACAAAAACGCCTAAGGTGACCTTTCCTACCACAATGTGAACATGTGTAAACGGGAGGAATGTTACCTAAAGTGTGATCTTTTCTAACATCCTTGGAATTAGTTGACCCTCTAAAACAAATAATGGTTTTGGCTTTAGTACTAGAAGCATGAGAACATGATGAGCCATTACCATCACTATCAAACCTACTTGAATCTGTCAAATCATTTTTTAACTTCAAAATTTTTGACTCAAGAAAAGAATTAGACTCTTCTAAAGACAGAGATTTCTTTTTCAAATTTTCAATTAAACTTAACAGTTTATTACGCTCCCCCTCAATTAAAATAAACTTATCCCTAAGAGTCTTTTCACGTGCCGTAAAATCATCGATTAATTTTGTATCCTCGACGGCACAAACAGGAGCCCTAGAATTTTTTAAGTCCTTTAATTCGTTTTCTAAAACAAGGACCCTATCATCACTCTCCTTCTTGGACAATTTTAAAGCAACAAAGTCATCGTCCAAGGAAAAAAAAATTTCACGATAAAAATCTAGTTGATTTTGAACCGTTTGCAAAAGATCCATTGCAGATTTAAAACGAGAATTTTCTTTTTCCAAAACTTTAATTCTTTTGCAAAGTTTCAAATTCAAACTTTTTAAATCGTCCAAATTTTAATTCGAGCCAACGGGTGGGGGCATCAAATTAGATAAGTGTTCCATCGGAAAAATTGTGATTTTTCACACAACTAATTTTAAAAAAATCAATATCACACAATTTTGCGGAAAAAGGAATACGCAATAAATTAGCGTAACCTGCTCTGATACCAATTTGAGAAGTGCGAACCGTGTGATAATTAATTAAACTAGATTTGCAAGTTTCTAAGAACCCCTTATTTAATTAGAGACCCTAAACATGCATCTAAGGTGCGTGTGTCAACCCATAAATAAATAAAGCATGTGACACAAAAATATGTCGAGACACAGATTTCCGGAAAAAAACCCTTTCGGGTAAAACCTTTATTTCGCTATGAATATACAAGTCGCAACTTATAATTACATAGAGAAATCTGCAATGGATCAACGCGCAGCCAACCCACAAAGACGCAGTCTTGAACTCAGCAAGAGAATACACGCAGCACCCTCCAAGGACTCGCAGCCCAATCAACAAAGGAAGAACCGCAGCTCTCCTCAATGACACGTAGCCATAAGACTTTGTAGAGACTCCCTCAGCAATGACACACAGCCCTCAGTTGCAATGATCTCTCCACAAAGATGAACAGTAACAAAGGTTGTGTTCTAGGGTTCCAAAAGATTCACAAAAGTAATTGGGATTTTTGTGCGTGAATCAAAAAGATGTTTGGCACATCAAAAATTAAAGTCTTGTTGTGTTTGTACTCTTAAAAATGTATTCTCAAAGACTTGAAAAATATACCACCGAAAAAGGTATATATATAGGAAAAATAAGTTAGTGGATAAAAAACTCACGGAACTGATCGAGTTTATCCCAGGCGGACCGGTCCGGCTTGGAGGCGGATCGGTCCGACCTCGGATCAATTCTTTTAAAATTTGGCTTTATCGGTTCGCTACGAGTCCGGGGTTTACTGGATCTTCAGCAAGGCGGATCGGTCCGGGTAGAGGGCGGACCGGTCCGGAGGCAGATCAGTCCGAAAGAGAGGCGGACCAGTCCGGCTTCCCAGAAAAATAAAAAACTTTTAAAAGCCTCATTTTGCTTGAAAAAACTTGCTTCTTATTTTTATAAAAAACATTTTATGAAAATTTCCCAATACTAAGTATGAACTTTAAGGAACTTAAAAACAAAACTTTACCAAGTTCATTCTCGCAGAGGCTATGATGTTGAAGACGCTTTGATATTCGGATTCGTTGATGTAGATGCGATCTTGAGTTTCTTCAACGGTGTAACGACGTACGCCATACAAATTGATAATGGACAAAAATTTCCTTACATACAACTCAGTCATTTGATTTCCAAGCAAGTATTAATCTTGCTATTCTTGAGTTGATATTTCATCCGTGTTAGAATAGGAAATATAACTATAAGTTTTTATGGATATTTGATGTAATTGGAAGACTAGAATTCATATGTTTGAATGGAAATCATGTTAGGCCGGTATCCTTATCACATGTAGAACATTTATCACGAATTATAATGATGATTAGATAAGGAAATCTATAATTATCATGTGGATTCTTGAATTAATATGGTAAACTAGGGCTAGAGACCAAATCATGAATTTAAACCCATTTGATGATGATTCTTGGAGAAGTAATGAATATTTTACATTACAAAACATCCATACCTATTTATATAATCTTTTTGATGTTTGATTGGGAGTTTGGGACATTTTAATGGAGGTTTTGATGATTAAAATGGAAAAAACCTGTATGCTTTTAATTGCAGAAATTAGACCAATATCTGATCGATCGATCGACTCAAGAATGTCGATCAATGTAGCTTTAGTTGTTGTGCAGCAGATCCCACCTCAGGTTTAGGATATGGCATCGTTTCCAACTCAGTTTCCTACTTCATGAGAGAGAGTTAGGGATTCTATTCAGAGGGAACATCCCCAAAAGTTCTCGAGCAGTTCTGATGTTATCATCGTAAGCCAATGGAAGAAAGACATCCAGAGGCATCTTCTCATGTACGAGTGCATAAATATTTAGAGACAGTTATTGTCTTCCTTAAAGCTAGTAGGGGCTGCCTTACAGTGGTGGGAGACTATTACAATTTTAGAGGAGAGGGATAATACGATGATTAAGAGTTTTTAGGTGCGGTTTGACCGTAAATACCTTCCTTCCACCATGCAGACTAAGATGAGGGAAAGACTATTGAATCTTAAAAAGGAAGGTATGACTGTTGCGAAGTATGAAGGGGAGTTCACGAGATTAATTACCATAGTACCAGATGAGGTACCTACCGAATAGAAGAAGATTCAGATGTTCATGGATGGCTTGACCTGGAGGATTCGCCAGTACCTCTTAGGTAATCTGTCATTGGGTACTTGTACAGATGTACTCAACGTAGCCCTATTACATTTTTAGGACCACCGCTTCCATCAGCAGGGGAGAAAATGAGTTGGGGAGTTCAGCCAGCAGGTCCAGATAAGAGGTAGTAGTGATAGTGGGGCATTATCAACTCAGGGGCAGGTCTTATAGGGTGAGCAGAGTTCCCATCAGGGGGACCCTACTAAGAGATTCCAATTTTGTGACTCTAGGCGGGGTCATGGAGGCTATATACAGGGCTAGTCCAGTCAGCAAGGCCAACATCGTTACTAGCATGACCATTAGGGTCAACTGTAGTATCATTAGGGCCAGTGGCGGGGTGGTAATGGCCATGAGGGTCGAGGACAGTAGGAACAAAGGGGAGGAAATTTCAGGGGAAGTTGTTTTGGTTGTGGTAAGAATGGCCATTGGCATCAGGATTTCCCAAAGAGGGACAGCGCCCCGCAGTAGCAGGGTACCCATCAGGAGCCATAAAGATCGATCTTCCCAGTCACCCACCCAACACCACCTTAGATACCAGCCTTACTAGCTATCCTTTCACACCCAGTTCAGTAGGGACAATTACAGTATGAACGTGTTTATAACATCCACCAAGCAGTATCACTAAAGGCACCACCCGTAGTTGAGGTAAGTTTCATATCCATGGTATTATGGGGTGGGTTTTATTTAACATTGGGGCATCATATTGCTTTATAGCCACTATATTTGCACACACCACGGGGTTGTTAGACACGGAAGGGAGTATAGTGACATGTGTAGACTCACCGTTAGGTAATGAGTCATTAATTTTCTTTATATGTCGGGGAGCAGGTATAGAGATTGGGAGCCTTATTTTGCCAGCAGATATGCTAGTCTTAGATATGAACGAGTATGATGCTATTATTGGCATGGATTGGCTTGCTACATATAGATCCATGATAGACTATTTCAATATGAGTATTATTTTTTCTACTCTAGGTCAGGAGATGTTTCTGATGGCGATGCCTTATAATGAGAGAGGATCATCCACCCATTTATATTACTTAGAGGAGGAGACCTCTAAGGAGATAGTGATTTCCATTTAGTCGATTCCTATAGTTCGCGAGTTTTATAATGTGTTCCAAGATATACCAAAACTATCACCTAGCTGAGAGATAGATTTCGTTATAGATTTGATGTCAGTAACTTGGCCGATTACCCGAGCACCATGTCGTATAGTTCCGGCTGAGATAAGGGAGTTATAGGATCAAATTGAGCAACTGTTGGGACAGGTCTTCATCCATAGGAGTACCTCACCTTGGGATTCTCCCGCGTTGTTTATAAAGAAAAGAGATGGGTTATTGAGTTTGTGTGTGGACTACCAAGAGTTGAATAAAGTCAGAATCCATAAAAAGAATTTTTTCCAAATCGATGACTTGTTCAACCAGTTGAGAGGAGTTGATTTCTTCTAAAAGATAGACTTAAGATCGAGATATCATCAGTTATGTGTCGAAGACTACTTTCTCAACGCTATATGGATCCTACAAGTTTGGTGTTATGCCATTTGGGCTAACCAATGCTCCAGTCGTGTTCATGGACTTAATAAACAGGGTGTTCTGAGAGTTCTTGGATCATTTTCGTTTTATCTTCATAGATGACATTATTATTTATTCCCAAACTGAGGAGGAGCATGCCAAGCATTTGAGATGGGTTCTTCAAACTCTGTGAGATCATAAGTTATATGTTAAGTATGAGAAGTGCAAGTTTTGGCTATGCAAGGTCCAGTTCTTTGAGCACATTATTTTCGTCAGGGGGATATTCATAGATCCGGGAAAGGTGTTCGTGGTGAGGGAGTGGGGGCAGCCCAAGAAACCATCAGAGATCCATAGTTTCCTGGGATTGACAGGGTACTAAAGGCGATTCATTCAAGGATTCTATAAAATAACGGGTCCATTGACTAATCTAACCCACAAGTGGGTACCGTATGTATAGAATGACGTCGCCAGTTGGCTTTAGATGAGCTAAAGGATAAGTTGACTTCATCACCAGTTCTTGTCTTACCCAGGGTAGGAGTGGAGTACCTGGTGCATACTAACTCTTACCTACATGGACTTGGTGGAGTACTTCAATAGGAGGAGTAGGTTATAGCTTATGCCTCCCGTAAGCTTAAGCCTCACGAGAGAAATTACCCCACCCATGACCTGAAGCTAGTAGCGGCCATGTTTGCCATACTAATTTGAAGATACTACTTATTGGGGGAGAAATTTTGCCTATTCACAGACCACAAGTTGATGCAATACTTGTTCACTCAAGGAAAGTTGAACCTGCATTAGCACAAGTGGCTGAAGTTTATGAACAATTACAAGTTCGAGATACAGTACCAACCGGGGAAAGCTAATGTAGTTGATGATGTGTTGAGCCATAGGACAGTAGGTGAGATGGCAGAAGTGTGGAAGGCAAAATGGAAAGAGTTGGGACATTAGGATGCAGTGGCTCGATCCTTTATGTCCATCATGATAGTCACACTTGAGATTGTTATTAGGGTGATCCAGGCCTAAGCCGCTGATCCAGTTTGCCAGGGTCAAATTGTACGACTTCTATATGAGGGCACAGAGTCATACTTAGTGAGTTCATATGGGGGTTTGCGATTTAATTAGAGATTAGTGGTCCTGAAAGGAGAGGACTTATGTCAAGCCGTGATGACAGAGTCGTATGGGTCTCGATTTGCGGTACATGTCAAAGGGGTAATATGTACTAGGATATGAGGCAAAAGTACTAGTTGATTGGGATGAATATGGACATTACAGAGTTCGTGTCAAAGTGTGACACTAGGTAGTTTGTAAAGCTGGATCATCAGAAGCCACCAGGGTTCCTTCTGCAGCTAGAGATCCCTATTTGGAAATGGGAGAGAATTTATATGGATTTCATCACTAGGTTGGCTACATCATAGCTAGGTCACGATTCTATTTGGGTAGTGGTGGATTGGTTGAGTAAGGTAGCTCATTTTCTACCATGCGAACATAATACACTACGGGACAGTATGCCTAGTTATTTATTGTTGAGATAGAGAGGTTACATGGGGTGCCCCTGGATATCGCGTCTGACAGAGACACGACTTTTTTGTCACTCTTCTGGGAATGTTTTCAAGAGGCTATGGGTATCAAGGTACGGTTGAGTACGACTTATCACCTGCAGATGGGTAAACTAAGAGTACTAATCAGATGCTAGAGGATATGTTACGCATGTGTGTCCTTGATTTTAGAGGGGGTGGGAATAGTACATTCCACTGGTGGAGTTCGCTTATAATAACTCCAATAAGTTTACGATTGGCATGGCCCCATTGGAGGCGTTGTACGACAGACCTTGTCATTCTCCCGCTTGTTGGCTAGAAGTGGGGGACAAAAAGTTACTCAGGCCAGAGGTGATTCAGGACACGTTAGCCAGGAGTGAGATGATCAGGAGTCATATTCGGGTAACCCAGGACAGGCAGAAAAGCTACACCGATGCAAAGAGGTTCTTCATGGAGTTTCGCGTGGGGGACCAAGTATTACTACAAGTGTCTCCTATGAAAGGAGTGATGAGGTTCGGGAAGAAAGGGAAATTAGCTTCGAGGTACGTAGGACCATTTCCCATTATCGAGAGGATCGTACCGGTGGCCTACATACTTGGGTTGCCAGAGCACCTTTGTCGTATTCATGATGTGTTCCACATTTCGTCAATGAGGCATTATCTTTGGGATAAGTTATCGCACATTCACATTACGATAGAGGAGATTGACTTGCAGCCCGATAGTTCTTATGAGGGAGCCCAGTGGCTATCCTAGACCATAGTGAGAGGAGATTGAGGTTGAAGGTAGTTCCACTTGTACGGGTCCGGTGGGAGCATCATAATGTAGATGAGTCCACTTGGGAGCGCGAGGTAGACATGCACGAAAAGTATCCATAATTTTTTTTACCAGGTATGCCTTATATTCTGAATTTCGGGATGAAATTCCGTTATTAGGGGGGATGTATGTAATACCCCGTATTTTTATGAACTTTAATTATGGGATTAATTAAATTAAATTAGGATAAATTAATTTAATATTAATTCGAATTTTAAAATAAATATCTACTAGTGTGACGAGAGTTAGTAATTATTGGTGAGGATTATGTGGAATAATACTTAATGAGTAAAATAATATATGAAATTGAATTTATTAAAATTTCCACCAGTGAATACTACGACGGATATAGAAATTAAGTCGGGACGCGCGTGTCAGTCGTATCGGGGCTAATTCAAGGAAATAAAAAGAAAATTAATTCTAAAACGCACGTATGATCAGTTCGAATACACCAATGTGTCCGAAAAGGGTCGAGTTAGTAACAAAAGTGTACCCAGGGGTTTAGTTTGGGTCTCGGGGCGATTTTAGGCCTAATCGGAAACTCTGGAGGACCTTTTTGTAATTTCTAATTTTGGGTCTTAATTAATGACGAAAATTATAGGGTTATATCTGATGGAAGTTGGATTCTTCGATGGTTAGAAACACTTGAGTTGCAGAGAGGGTAAGGAAGAGAGAAGATAGGAGGTTCCCAAGGGAGAGAACCATCAATTCCACACTGTTTCCATCAATTCCACCTCCAACGCATAGATCGGAGAATGAGGAGCCCAAAAATACCCATCGTCTTCTACAACTTAAACCTTTGATTTCTAGGAAAGTATATATCTTGTTGCTCTTGAGTTGATATTTCATTAATGTTAGAATAAGAAATATAACTATAGATTTTATGAAGATTTGATGTAATTGGAAGACTAGAATTCATATGTTTGAATGGAAATCATGTTAGGCTGGTATCCGTATCACATGTAGAACATTTATCATGAATTATAATTATGATTAGAGGAGGAAATCTATAATTATCATGTGGATTCTTGAATTAATATGGTAAACTAGGGTTAAAGACCAAATCATGAATTTAATCCCATTTGATGATGATTCTTGGTGAAGTAATGAATATTTTACATTAGAAATCATCCATACCTACTTATATAATGTTTGTGATGTTTGATTGGGAGTTTGGTCCATTTTAATGGAGGTTTTGATGATTAAAATTGAAGAAACTTGTAGGTTTTTAATTGTGGAAACGAGACCAATATCTGATCGATCGATCGACCCTAGAATGTCGAACGATCGACTGGATCGATCGATTGACTCCTTCTGAAATTTAAATCTTTTTCACTTTTTAATGTTAATCCAACCCCAATGTATAAGGACCCTTAGACATAACTTAAATACCATGATGGTACTTGGTAAGGACAAGTAGGGTGGTAGGTAAGGCTTGGGTAGTACGATTCTTATATGAGATTTAACTGTGGGGTCACGAGAGTATAAAATGGGGTGAAGATCGAGTGTATGTTAAATGAAGTTTTGTGAGGATTAAGAGTGACTTAGACTAGTAGGGTAGAGAGTGTACACCTACTGATTTCATACTTATCAAAATGATATACTTCGAGGGTCGAGAAATACTTGAGGACTTGGGAAAATTGAGAAAACAAAATAATGAATTAATTATTTGTAGGACTCGGGAGCTACGTGCCACACATGGTTAGAATATGTTATAGGTCGTGGGTGTACCTATGTGAATGATGTATATATATATATGATTGTGTGTATATATATTATATGAATATCAGTGTTTAATAATACCCGCGCTACTTGTTATTACAGAGATTTTCGCGTCGGGATAGTCTGATGTGACCTTTACGGGGAATATTGACTCGTACCCTAGAACCTAGGATCCTTGGTACAAGATATCTGAGAATGTTAGTCAGACAATCCTAAGAGACGTGAGGGTATGTGCTGACCTCTTAGATACTGGGAACTATGCTTTGCCTCCAATATGTGTATTTTGTGTTAATACAGCTCAAGAGTGAATCTGAACTAGTATTTCCCTCATTTGTATGAGAGGTACAGGGACATGCCAGCACCATAGATTTTATGTGGGGTTCCCAATTAGTATATATATTCTGAGTGATAAATATATGTACATGTGATTCATCTACTGTACATGTAAGTAGATAAAATTTAATAATCGATATTAAATAAATTAAGTGTTTGAGACCATAAAGTTGTATATTGATGTACATAACTGGCTCGATAAATTCATAAGAGCCAATTATCATATATAAATTATACTTATACGATCACGTGAATCAATATTGATGAGGGGAGATTGCGTTAGACCATTTAACTGGGTTAGATTTATCTAGATTAGGCATGCACACTAGTTGACAGGTGAGAATTCTCAACTGAGTATCGAGGCACTAACATGTATGCAATATCAACTACTAAGAATTTATATACTTGTTAAAGTATTTTAAAGCTAATTCACACTCGGGCTCTGACTCGTTTCTTATCATATCCTCTTTCTCTTATATATATATATATATATATATATATATATATATATACGTATTATAGGTGCCCATACACAGGTGCGTTAGACTTAGATCTTTGGACTATTGACGTGCTGCGGCTAGTGTGGGAGTTGCAGGCCTTTGCATTTAGATGACTTCATCCTTGTCATCTCATCTCTTCGCTTAGTCATTTTAGATAGGGCACGATGTGACACCCCGCTTAAAATAATAACGGGTGGCCATCCCTATACTAAATTAAATCAAGAATCTCAAGTGGATCATTCTCAGCATCTACTGTCGATACTAAAATAAACATAGCTAACTACCCAATGCCATAATAAGCGGATGCCAAAAAATAACAAAACATGCAATAAACATCATGCCAATAATAAAATATCTACTGAACAATGATAAAATGTACACCCATACTACGATAAAAAGAAGTACTCAAATTAAAACCCATTAACTACACAAAGGAATTATACCCGAATATGCTAACGGGTCACAAACAATACAAAAATCCTGAGAAAGAAAATATAAAAGAGCTACGGTATAAACCTTGGATCTATGACCGATGTACACGATGAATCCTATCTAGATGTACAAATGGTAGGAAGCGGCTATAACAAAATCTCGCAACAGTTAGCATATGCTACGGCTCCCAAGACACTGGGTAGAGAAGCATCAATGGCGTCCTTGCGGTGGGACACCTAATATAATACAATATATATATATATATATATATATATATATATATATATATATATATATAGAGAGAGAGAGAGAGAGAGAGAGAGAGAAAGAGAGAGAGAAAAGAGAGATATAAACAGGTCAGAGCCCGAGGTGCGAAAACATTTATAGCAAGTGCATTAAAATGCAGAATAATTATAAATGCAGAATTTATAAATTTAAGTGGAGTCGCACTCTTGTGAGACCCAAACTCACCCCTCGACTAAGGTGCGCACCTAAACGTATGCACCTGATCTTTAATTTATTTACCCGGCACCTTCTAGGGATAACTCAATATCGATCTACACATATGCTACACCTGCATAACGAACTAACTCAAGTATAACCCAAAATCGTATCATTCTAACATCTCCAAAATTTATGCCCGAACTTCTACCTCAATATGTATATGTCGACATACATATATGTCACTAGCATTCGTCAAATTCCTACTTATTAACTTTAACAAATTATTACTATTAAAATAGTCTCACATCATCTTCATATATCCATAAAGAAATGCTACCTCATAATGCATAACCCTATTACCAAGAACTAAACTTCTCTCCACTTCCAACATTGCACTACGTTTCGTGTGTGGGGCATCTCGCAAAGCGATATCCAAACAAGGAACCCCTCCAATACACTACCCCTTGACAACATTGTTCGTCGAGATCCATTATGACCTCAGCACACCACACATTCGTATTCCGCTATTTATGATGAACAACTATCCCTAAGTCCATTAAATAAAATATCGTACAAAACCCTTAGGGTCTATATAACACGATTCTAGTTACTAAGCACGATGGTTTAACCATAACAAGGAAGTACACCAAACACATAAAATGTACATCTTAGAATACCCATATCATATTCACATATAGGATATATATCATTACTCTAGATGTATAACACAATCATTCAATCCTATAACCATGTACACATACAACACATAATGCATAGTTTAAAATACTCATAATATATACGGTTATAGGATACGAATATACTACACAATGCTATTATCTTCCAGGAATTACTCCCTTTATCCCGGGTTATGATCTACCAGACTATTATCACACCGCCCTGGTAATAAAATCAAAACACAACATGTAGGAAGCGGTCATAGTTCTGAACCTGAAAGTGAGAACGAATCATGCCCAAGATTTCTCACCCAGAATAAAATCACATAATAAATAATGGACGACTATCACTTGGGGACTATACGCACCCTTCTCCTCAAGCCAAGGGCCTCACCCACATCGCGTAACCTCCCATGATAGCATTTGCTGGGTATGCCCACACAATAAGTATATATATCATTCACTCTCTATATATATATACATGCGATCACATCATATATACAAAACCATCACACACGGTATATACATTCACGCCACACACACACACACACACACACACACACACACATATATATATATATATATATATATATATATATATATATGTGTGTGTGTGTGTGTGTGTGTGTGTGTGTGTTTGTGTGTGTTTGTGTATGTGTTTGCGTGTACATACTATCTCTATCCCGTATCAATGAAAGAGAGGAATTCGACTATATGTATATAACTCTCATTATACTAACTGTCACTATAACGCATACCTACCCAATACATTTCCTTACACGATCCCCCACTTGAAACATATACATCAATTTCACCTATGATATGAATAGTCTCCCATTATATCGAACATTAAGGATACTATCTCAAAATCGAACGTATGTATCAATCACTATGCACACACCATCTATATTCGGATGCCCACCGATATATAATAATTATCCCAGCTATAAGTACACACCTAACTAGTAGTCGGTAATCTATTTAATCCTTCCAAAATAAGATTTAGGTTCAGTTACTCATGTGAACAATATCACGATTTCGATTTAATTCCTAAGTTCTTCGTCACTAAGGATATTCGACCTCTCTCTCATTGGTCTACCAATCATATCTAAATAAAATCCGATCGCTAGAAGGATTCGACATAAAAGTCGGCATAACAATCTTACGTCATAACTTCACAACTTCCTCGAAGAGTTCTCAACTTTACATCATATATTAACTCACTTCTAATCACCAAATAGGACTCCCATCCCTAATGAGATTCCCCACTACATCGATGCAACAAACTCCAATACATATGTATGTATGTTCCCAAACGAGCTCGATATGTCCCCAGGATCATATAATGTGAGCAACCCCTAATAAATCTCCAAAACGTATCTCTCACATCATATAAGAATGTTCCAAATCTATAAACCCAAACTAAATGGAGTAAAACTCACTCTAGAAAAACTCGCAAAAAAACCTTGTTTCCCAATTGATTCGGCCTGGTCCGAATCAATTCGGTACCAAAGGCGAATCGATTCACCCCTTATGCGAATCGATTCAGTCCAAAGGACCTATAAGTCTATCTCAGGACGAATCGATTCACCTTGGGTCCGAATCGATTCGGCCTGTTGAGCAGCTACGAAATGGCTTATTTCTTCAAAAACCCTAATTTCCAAAATATCATCTCCTAACCATAAATCTTCAACCCAAATCATATTTGTAATATCAAAACTCATATATATATATATATCAACTCCACTCATTCTACAACCTAGAATCCCTATCTAAACATCAAATGCAAGATTTAACCCAAGAATCTAGGTTTTGACATATAACCCAAAATCAATTTCTTTTATCCACAAATTATTAAATAAATGATACACATAAATTATTTAGCAAGATTAATCACTTTCCTCAAAATTGTAGAGGTTGAATCTTCCTCGAAGTCGCTGATTGGTCAGAATTCCCAAGCTCCAAGCTTTTCTCCTCTTTTCTCTCTTCCTTTACTCTTCTCTTTCCCTCTCTATGGATTTTACAATATCTCAAATGAGATTGTTAACTCACGTAGGGATTATAAGCCTTATTCTCCAAGATACCCGACTTTAAATTATAATACACACTTTAAATGACTCGTTTACTGCAATTCGAGTCAAACAAACTTCAATTATTCCGGAACCGAAATAAAACCCAAGGACAGTCATTTTGACTATCTCGGCCCATCCGGAATCGACCGCGCACTCAGAATCGTCATCCGAAATTCTTTATAACATCCTCAAATTTTGACCCCATTTGCCAAAATTAAAATCCTCCAATTTAAATAAATTTTGTTTCTCCTAAATAAATTAAATTCTCAGTCCCAAAAATCACGGGGTATTACAGACTTCCCCCTTACAAGAATTTCGTCCTCGAAATTAAGATAAGCCTAGGACTCCGAACCTCAACTAGTTCCTACGTCACTGTAACACCCCGTGTTATTATTTATTATTTTAATTATTCAATTGGAATATTTGGGAAAAATAAATTTTTGAGTTTAATCATTTTTATTGGCTAAATATGTTTTTTATGATTTTAAAAGAATAAAACTTCAAGCGGAATTGAAATCGGAGTTAAAATTGATTTTATATGATTTTTTTTTATATTTTGCCTCATGGCATTTTTAAGGGAAACTGTTAGATTTTAGGCATGATCGATTGATCGATGATTTTCATAGATCGATCGATGGTCCCAGAAATCGTGCATTGCAAGTTGTTTTTAATTAGATTTTGTGTACGATTAGGACTCCTAATCACTATATAACCTTGTTAATCCGTAGGGTGACTTCTCATAATCATTTTTTCTCAAGTTTTTCACCACAGAACACTTCCAAATATTTTTCCTCTCACTCATAATCATCAACCTTCTTCATAATCAAGTTTTTTGTCACAAGTTTTGGGAGGCTTCTTTGGGGCTTAATCAAGATTGATTCAAGAACACATCTTTGCTAATTTTTCGAGAGGAATCTATATTTCCAATCCGATTTTGAACATGATCTTCACAGGCATGAATACTCTATTCTTTTCCTTTAGTATTATGCATTTTAAGTGTCGCCTAAACACTTAATTATATGTTTTCTTAAAAATAATTAGTAACTTAAATAGAAAAATTAGACACTAACTATGGGGTTGTTTTTATAAAACCTTTTAATCTGAATAATATTCATAACCCTTTGGGTACGTAGGATTCGTGAGTGATTTTGGGTTTTATTGGTGTAAGTTGCATGTAAAAAAATCCTAGTTTTAAAATAAATGGATTTGGGGGCGTATAACTCAGGTAATTTGTGTCGAAACATTGAAATTGGAATTATGATGTTAGAAATGATGAAATAGCGGTATATTTAATTTAAATAATTATATGAGATTAATTGGATGTTTATGATGAGGTGATAATTAAATTAAGATTTAATAAAATTGGACTATCATGCGTAGTTTTATACATTGATTAATTAAGCTTATTTGTTTGACTTGCTCGTATAATTATATTGCGTTTGTGATGACGGGTTGTTGGTTAATTTTTTCTCTCCCTATATTTTAGGATACCTTCTAGGTATGAGACTAGTGGATTGGCCTCTTAATTATTTACTCCTTCTAGGTATGGGACTAGTGAGGGTAGATTATCGCGTTTTTATTATCTTGGGGGTGGGCTGATTTTTGGTACTTTCTCATCGTTATGCTAGCCTAGGCATGAGACTAGGTCGAAGTTTAGGATATAAATTCTTCCTATACATAGGGTAGGATGTAATAATAACTTGGGGACCCTTAGTTATGGGACTAAGGGGTATTTTTATGATCTCACACAGATTAAAAGTGCGGTGATTATAAATTGAGAAATTGAGAATTAATGCCTAAGAAAAAAATGGGTATTAAAATTTCTGACGACATAATGTGTCGGGGCCGACAGTTTAAACAGGTCAGGGGACGATTTATGTCGTGTCGTGTGTGGAACCTTGTCTTGTGTTGGGGCCGACAATTTAAATGGGTCAGAGGACGATTGACAAGGGCAAGTGTGATGCTTTAATAAAAAAAAGTGAGAACAATAAACTTGGTTAATTTAATTAAATTAACATCGTGGTACTTGGGAATTTAAAAAACATATTGGTGTGCCTTTATAAATTGGGATTTCTGTGGGTAGTTACTGATTTATATTTATCGCGTTTAATAATCACGTTTAATTTAAAATATTCTATTGTGATATTTATTGCATATAATGCTACTGTATGGGTTCAAGGATCATATTTGAGGGTAGTAGTGTGTATTCTTGCTCGGGGCTTTGGCTCTGACCCATGCGTTGACTAATATTTTTCAGGATTAGAATTGGAGGAGCTACATAAGTTTATCGGATTTTATCTTTTGGAGGTGCAGTTGGAGTTATTTATTTTATGGCATAGTTAGTTAGACTTTCTTTTCCAGTCGTATTTAATTATGAGACTTCATTGGAGTTTTATTGGGACATTCGGTTCCAAAGTTGTTTAGAGGATTTATGTTGGATTATTCAGATTTTATTTAATCATTTTTGGAGATTGGATTTATTCGGAGTTATCATGTGATGGATCTTTTATCGCTTAGTTATTTATGATCATTTGAGATTGATTCAATTATTTATCGTATGGACTGATTTATTTATGTCTCATATTTGTCTCATGCTAAGAATGGTATTTATTTAGATCAAGCTCGGCATAGTTCAGCGGCGGTGGTTGGCCACCCTGTCTGTCGGAGTTTGTGGGGTGGGACAGATGGTATCAGAGCATGGTCTTAGGTCTTGTAGGTTATGAATCCATTTTAGCTTCTGTGTTGCTTATCTTTGATTTCATTTTGATGATTTGTACTCTTAGTCATTCTGAGTCTGATGTTGTTTTGTTCCTATCTTCACAGATGGAAAACATAAGGAGAGTTGGGAATAGGAGAGAGGAGTCTCTTTCTGGTCCCGCAGCTCAGGAGAGGCGGCGTCAGATTACTTTGGAGGCCGAGGAGTTAGCGGCTATGATTCGTGAGGCCACGGTGGCTAGTTTGGAGATGGGGAGACAAAGATGGGTAACTTTAGAGGCTCATCAGCAGGGTAGACCCGTCTCAGCTTGGGATAGGGTTAGAACTAGTTTCTTATGGGCAATCCTCCCACCTTTGGAGGGGGATCTGACCCTACGGTTGCTGACTAGTGGAGGAGAGATATGGAGAGGCATTTGAGGATGGTGGACTGCACGGATGTGCAGAAGCAAATGTTAGCAACATTTAAGCTGACAGGGGATGCATTGAAATGGTGGGAGAGTGCCACCACATCAGAGGAGAGAGATCAGTTGGGTAATGCAGAGTTTATGATTAAGTTTAACAATAAGTACTTTCCGTATGCGATTAGGAACACAAAGAACAGAAAATTTATGGATTTGGAGAAAGGTTCAAAATCAATTGTCGAGTATGAACATGAGTTCACCAATTTATCTATGTTTGTACCAGATAAGGTTATCACTGAGATTAAGAAGATGGAGTGTTTCATTATGGGATTGTCTTGGTCGATTAGGCAAATGGTGTTGGGGAATTCGGCATAAACTATTGATGCTCAAGTAGTGGCTTTTGCAATGTTGCTATAGCAAGGGAAGGTCAGTCATAAAAAGAAGTTGGGAAAGGGACAAGAGTCTAATGGACAAGCATGTGAGAATAAAGGTCGCCATGATCAAACATGGAAAAGGCAGAGGACCAATCAGGAACCACAAGGTCAAAGAGAGGAGCAAGCCAATACTAGGAGTTTCAGACCTTTTAGGGGAGAATACTTTGTATGTGGAAAAGTAGGACATCCAGCGACAAGGTGTTACAAGAGAGCGAGGCAACAAACCAAGGAGAGCCATCCCAACAAGGTCAAGGTACGCAAAGACAATAAGGGTAAGGAGTTCAGAGGCAGCTGGGACTGAGGCCTCCAGTCTTAGCAGCAGTTAGCGTTCAGGGGGTGCCAGCTGTAATACCCCGTATTTTTATGATTTCTAAATTTGGGGATTTATTAAATTTATTTTTTTATTAATTTAATATAAATCCGGAAATTAATTATTTTTTTTATAATTAGTAACGTGACGAGAGTTAGTAATCATTGGAAATTTGTTAAATATTACTAATGCGTAAAGTAATATATGATATTGGTTCTATTAAATGTCACGAGTGAATAAAATGACAATTTTGGAAATTTAAGTCGGGACGCGCTCGTGTCGTGTCGGGACTAAATGTTGATTAATAAAAGTGAATAAATTATAAGTCACTCGTATGGTCATTTCGAGTGCTCTAAAGTGTCTGGAAGGGTCGAGATAGTCAAAATAATGTACCCGGGGGTTTAGTTTTGGTCTCGGGGCATTTTTTGGCCTAATTAACACCCTCGGAGGGCGTTTTGGATATTTTACTTTTTTAAGCCTGAAAACCCACGAAAATTGTAAGGTTATATCAGATGCTTAGGGTTGCCTTCTAGGGTTAACTCAACCAAAAATAAGAAACGACCATTGGAGAAGGAAGGAGAGAGCTTGCCCAAGAGTTCTAGGCCGGAACTCCTCCGTTTGCACCGCCGTCACCGCCAAACGCTAGATCACGTCACAAGGATCACAACCACACTAATTTCACCTCAAATCAGAAACAAGAATTCCCAGGCAAGTATTTATCTTGCTTAATTTCGTTAATGCTTCATTCATGTTAGTTTAGGGTTGATTAGGATGAGTTTCTAAGAAAGAAAACCCATGTTGGAGATTAGAAATTGCATGTTGTAGTGATATAAATGATAGTCTGGAAATTCCCTTCACATGTAGAGGTTGAACCACGGATTTATGATGGATTAGAAGTAGAAATTCTGGAAAAAGAATGATTTGAATTAAGTTAAAGAAAATTTTAGGGTTCATGAGAATTGTATAAATTTTGGCACTTTAATCCATGATTCTTGATGAAAACTAACATGCCTTACGTTGAATATTGTCCATTTGAGATTAGAACGTTTGTGGTATAAATTTCTGGGAGTTTGGGAGTTAAAAATCTGGATTTGGATGATGTTGGATGATAAAATCCGTAACTGACATTCTGCAGATTTTGCCATACCTACTTGATCGATCGATCGAGCCAGGAGCTTCGATCGATCGAAGGTTCGATCGATCGACCCCTTTCTATCGATCGATCGACCCATCCTGGCAGACCCATATTTCCCCTTCTAAATAGTTGAATTCAATTTAAATGAGTAATAATCTTTGGACATCCTTATTAAAATATTTTGGGAGATAAAGAAGACTAGTAGGACTTATTAAAAATATGAAACCTTTAATGTAAGACGAGATTTACATTTTTGGGGATGTTTACATATAAGGGACGATGGAACTATCTATTAAAGTGGAGAGATGTGTAAGGTAGTTACGTTGGAAAATAAATGAGTGCCTACTGAAATTACAATTTGGGAAGATAAGAATCCATGAGTGTTACGTAGTATGTTGGAATAATCCCTCAAATTAAAGTAAGAAATGAACCGTTATACGTGATAACTAAATAATGAAAAATAAGGATAAATATCATAATTATGGGTTATGAGATGTACCTAAATTTGATATGGTAATAGTAGTATATTTATATGACTGTGTTTATGCATATACAATATAGGTGTAAAAATCATGCCCGCGCTACTTGTTATCCCTGAGGTTATCGCGTTGGGACAGTCTTATCTCGAATGGACCTTTATGGGGGATATTGACTCGTACCCTAGAAGATAGGAATCCTAGGTACAGGCTATCGGATTGATAGTTCGACGGTCCTAAAAGACGTGAGGGTATGTGCTGACCTCTTGGACCTGGAAACTATGCTTCGCCTCAATATTGTTTGTGTTTTGTTTAATACAGTTCGAGAGTGATTCCGAACTTGTATCTCCCTTAGTACGAGTGAAATGGGAACTGGATAGCAGAGTATGCCCGCACCATAATTATTATGTGGGGTGCTGTTAGAATATATATATTATATGAGTATTTATTATATATATATTTAAATGTGGAATTTGGGAACTACCTGTTGTGTCTATGGTATGTAAGAATGGAATAACTATTTCTATTTGGGAATAAATGTTTGAAAAGTATAATGTGTTACTGAGAAACTTTATTAGTAAATAAGGTTTAAATGAGAACTTTGTTGTTAAATGAAATTAACCTCTTAAATAATTAAATTTGTCAATTTAAATCTTACGAGCAACCTAAGATAAGATAAGTTAAACCGTTGGGAAGGTTAGTGTGATATGCGTGCACATTAGTAGAGAGGTGAGAATTTCTCAAGGGAGTACCGCACTAATATGTTGTTGCATTGGCCAGTAAACAATTTAAATACTTGCTAATCAAATTTTAAATCGTTTTTACAATCGGGCTCTGACCCGTTTCCATTTTCTTTTCTCTCTTGTATATATATGTATATATTACAGGTGCCCAGCCACAGGGGTGTCTTGCATAGGATCCTTTGGAAAGAACGCGCTGCAGCTTAGGTGGGAGTTGCAGGCCTTTTGTTTAGACGACCTCATTTGTTGATTTCAGTTCTAGTACTATTTATTCAGTTGGGCATGTGTCGCCCTTTTCCATTATTTAGTTGACTTATTGGAGATTGTGATTCGTTTATTTCCAGTATTTACATTTTGGGATTTATTACTGTCAGGATGTTTTCCTTTAAGTTTTAATGTTGGAATTTCTTAGCTGGATGTTTAATTATTTGGATTGTTTGTTCCAGTATATTTGTTGGATGATTCTTAAATTATGAATTATGTAAAGAGTTAAATGTTGGATTATAAAATAAAATTTGGAAAGTAATGTCTGAAATGGTTTTGACACTTAGCTTAATTATTTAGGGTGTTTAAATTGGAAAAGTTATTTTTACGACAGTGATGCTAAGATTGAACCAACCGTTCACCTTGATTATTATTTAATAAAGGACTGATCACCGGGTATTTAATTAGGCAGGGTGTCACAGGTGGTATCAGAGCATCAGGTTCTAGTGTCCTTAGGATCTGTACGACTCATTTCGCTTCCAGCTTAGCATTCTTGTTATAGAGCCCTATTTTTGGATTGTTGTATTCCTACTTTTACGATTACTTCTTCAACTATTTGAGATTTGATAATAACTGTAGACTAATAAATTTCTTCACTTTTCAGATGCCTCCGACACGTGCACCAAAGGATAGGCGTTCCCAAGCCGAGCAGCCAGTAGCTCCGGCTCAGGGAATAATGAATGCTAATGAGGTAGTCGCTATTGTTGCTCAGGCGGTGAATGCCGCGCTAGCGGTAGTACAGAAGGCTCCACCCCAAGTTCAAGAAGTGGCGCCAGTACCTGCACAACTTCCATCTGAATGGGAGTGGGTTAGGGATGCCTTTCAGAAGGCTCATCCTCCTGATTTCTTGGGTAGTTCAGATATCATCATCGTCAGCCAATGGAAGAAAGATATCCAGAGGCATCTGCGTATTTATGAGTGCACACACGTGCAAAAATAGTTGTTGGCTTCAATTAAGCTAGTGGGGGTCGCTTTGCAGTGGTGGAAATCCACCACCACCTTGGAGGAGAGGGATACTATCCCGATTCAGTCATTCTGGGAGCGGTTTGACCGCAAGTATTTTCCATCCGTCGTGCAAACTAAGATGAGGTGAAAGTTACTGAATTTGAAGCAGGAAAATTCTAGTGTTGCTGAGTATGAAGAGGAGTTCACAAGACTTCTCACTATAGTGCCAGAAAAGGCACCCACTGAGGGCAAGAAGATATTGTTGTTTGTGGACGGGTCATCTTGGAGGATCCGTCAGCACCTTATAGGGAATATGTCTCTGAGTACCTACACGGATGTACTCAATGCTGCTTTGATACACTGCCAGGATCACCGCTTCCATCTACAGGGAAGCAAGTGAGCAGGAGAGTCCAGCCAGTAGGGCAGGACAGGGGTAGTAGTGCTAGTGGAGCATTGACATCTCAGGGACGGACCCGCCCGTATGAGCGGAGTTCCCATCAGGGGGACCCTGCTAAGCGGTTCCAATCAGGTGATTCCAGGTAGGGATTTGGGGGATTTAGGTAGGGTCAGCAGGACCAGCCTAATCACCAGGGCCAGCAAGGCTAACACCGCCAGCAGCAGGGTCAGCAGCAGGGCCAACAGCGTTTTCATCAAGGCGAACAGGGTCGTGGTCAGCAGGGTCAGAGGGGAAGTAATTCCAGGGGCCGATGTTTCGTGTGCGGAAAGAATGGGCATAAGCGCCAGGATTGTCCAGAGGGTGATAGGGCCCCGCAGCAGCAGGGTGCCCGTAATGAACCACAGAGGCCACTTTTTCCAGCCATCCTCCCAGCACCAGCTTAGGTACCAGCCATTCCACCTGCTCCAGTGCAGTAGGGGCAGTTACAGTACGGACGTGTATATAACGTCCACGAGGCAGAAGCTCCACAGGCACCACCCACGATTGAGGGTATGTTTCCTATCCATGGTACTATGGGCCGAGTTTTATTTGATACTGGAGTGACACACTATTTTATAGCTACCCATTTTGCGAAGGTTTTAGGGTTATTAGCCACAACAGAGAGCACTGTAATGTGTGTAGATTCACCACTGGGAAATGGGTCACTTATTTTCTTTATATGCCGGGGTGTGGGGGTAGAGATTGGTAGCTTGGTATTACCAGTAGACATATTAGTCTTAGATATGCATGAGCACGACATTATTATTGGTATGGATTGGTTCGCGGCTTACAAAGCCGTAATAGATTATTTTGGTGGCAGTATTGTCTTTCCCATTTCGGGGCAAGAGATGTTTGTAGTGGAGATACCTCGCCCAGAGGGAGGCTCGACCGCTCATTTATATTACTTAGAGGAGGATACCTCTAAGGAGGTCGTGATTCCCTTAGACTCGATCCCAGTTGTTCGTGAGTATTTTGATGTATTTTAGGAGATACCAGGCCTACCCCCCAGTTGAGAGATAGATTTCTTCATAGATTTATTACCCGATACTCGACTTATAGAACGCGCTCCATACCGTAGGCTCCGATGGAGATGCGAGAGTTACGAGATCAGATAGAGAAGCTGTTAGGTCAGGACTTCATTCGCAGGAGTACCTCACCTTGGGGCTCTCTAGTGTTGTTTGTGAAAAAGAGAGATGGTTCACTGAGGCTATATGTGGACAACCGGGAACTAAACAAGGTCACGATATGGAACAAGTATCTGTTACCTTGAATCGATGATCTGTTCGACCAGTTGAGGGGAGCAACTTTGTTTTCAAAGATAGATCTGAGGTCAGGGTACCATCAGCTACGTATTAGGGAGCAGGATGTTTCAAAGACTGCTTTCTTAACGAGACATGGGTCCTATGAGTTCAGAGTGATTCCATTTGGACTCACAGATGCTCCAGCTGTATTCATGGACATGATGAACCGAGTGTTCAGAGAGTTCTTGGATCAGTTTGTCATCGTCTTCATAGATGACATCCTGATATATTCACACTTCGAGGAGGAGCATGTCAAGCACTTGAGGCAGGTTCTTCAGACTCTACGAGAGCATCAGCTGTATGCTATGTACGAGAAGTGTGGGTTCTGGTTATGTGAAGTGCAGTTCTTGGGACACGTTGTTTCTGAACAAGGGATAGCAGCTGAACCGAGTAAATTGTCAGCGGTAAGGGAGTGGGGACAACCCACAACACCGACGGAAGTACATAGTTTCTTGGTATTAGTCAGATACTATAGGAGATTCCTTCAGGGTTTCTCCAAAATAGCGGGTCCATTGACGAACCTGACTCACAAAGGGGTACCATATGTTTGGGACGATGCTTGTCAATTGGCTTTCGACGAGCTGGAAGACAAGCTTACTTCAGTACCGGTCCTTGCTTTACCAAAACCAGGCGTGGAGTATCTGGTTTACACCGATGCCTCTTTACGAGGACTTGGGGGAGTACTTCAACATGAGGATAAGGCTATAGCTTTTGCCTCCCGCAAGCTTAAGCCACACGAGAATAATTACCCCACACACAACCTAGAGTTAGCAGCGGTCATTTTTGCATTGAGGATATGGAGGCACTATTTATTGGGGGAGAAATTTTTCTTATTCACATACCATAAGTCACTGCAGTACCTGGTCACTCAGCGAGAGCTGAATATGCGTCAGCGCAGGTGGTTAGAGTTTGTGAAGGACTACCAGTTCGACATACAGTACCATCCGAGGAAGGCCAACATAGTTATCGATGCGTTGAGCCGTCAACCGGTTGATGATGTAGCGGGCATCTCGAAAGCAAAGTGGAAAGAGTTGGGTCACCAGGACGCAGTAGCCCGTTCCTTCATATCTGTCATGACAGTGACACCCGAGGATGTTACGAGGGTGATACAAGCGCAGACAGCAGACCCATTTTGCCAAGAGCAGATTGTAAGACTTTTATCCGAGGGTGATGAGTCCTATTCTATTAGTTATGATGGGGGATTGTGGTTTAATGTGAGATTGGTGGTCCCAGAAGGAGCAGACTTATGTCATGCAGTAATGACCCAGTCTCACGGATCCCGTTTTGCGGTACATCCTGGGGTAGATAAGATGTACCCCGATATGAGGCATAAATACTGGTGGATCGGGATGAAAAGGGACATTGTTGAGTTCGTGTCCAAGTGTTCTACCTGCCAGCTGGTAAAGGTAGACCACCAGAAACCGTCAGGGTTGTTTCAGCCATTGGAAATACCCGCGTGGAAGTGAGAGAGTATTTCTATGGATTTTATTACTGGGTTGCCAACATAACAACAGGGCCAAGACTCCATCTGGGTGATTGTGGACCGTTTGACCAAGGTAGCTCATTTTCTACCGGTGCGAACAGACTATACTACGGTCAGTATGCTCAGTTATTCATTACTGAGATTGTCAGGTTACTTGGGGTGCCCCTGAATATCATGTCAGATAGAGACAAGATTTTCGTACCACGTTTCTCGGAGAGCTTTCAGGAGGCTATGGGTACAGAGTTGAGGTTGAGTTCAGCTTATCACCCACAGACAGATGGACAAACAGAGCGTACTAATCAAATGTTGGAGGATATGCTATGCATGTGTGTCCTTGATTTTGGAGGAGGTTGGGAGCCACATCTTCCACTGGTAGAGTTCGCTTATAATAACTCTTATCAGTTCACGATTGGCATGGCTCCATTCGAGGCTTTGTATGGAAGGCCTTGTCATTCCCCAATGTGTTGGCTAGAGGTGGGGGATAACAAGTTGCTCGGATCAGAGGTCATTCAGGAAACCTCTGCTAGGATTGAGATGATCAGGAGTCGCATTCGAGTAGCCCAGGACAGGCAGAAAAGCTACGCCGATGCAAAACGGTTCTTTTGAGAGTTTAATGTGGCGGACCAAGTATTACTACGTGTATCTCCTATGAAAGGAGTGATGAAGTTCGAGAAGAAAGGGAAATTGTCCCCGAGGTACGTGGGACCATTTCCCATTATCGAGAGGATTGGGCCAGTAGCATACAAATTGGGGCTGCCAGATCATTTACATCGCATCCACGATGTATTCCACATCTCGTCGTTGAGATGATACCTTCGGGATGATATGGCCCACATCCACATCGCGATAGAAGAGATAGACTTACAGCCTGACAGCTCTTACGAGGAGAGACCAGTGGCTATCCTAGACCATAGCGAAAGGAGATTGAGGTCGAAGGAAGTTCCACTTGTACGGGTCCAGTGGGAGCATCATAATGTGGAGGAATCCACCTGGGAGCGTGAGGCAGATATGTGTGAGAAATACCCAGATTTATTCTTACCAGGTATGCCTTATTTTCTGAATTTCGGGAAAAAATTCCATTATTAGGGGGGAAGTATGTAATACCCCGTATTTTTATGCTTTCTAAATTTGGGGATTTATTAAATTTAATGTGTTATTAATTTAATATAAATCCGAAAATTAATTATTTTTTTTATAATTAGTAACGTGACGAGAGTTAATAATCATCGGAAATTTGTTGAATATTACTAATGAGTAAAGTAATATATGATATTGGTTCTATTAAATGTCACAAGTGAATAAAATGACAATTTTGGAAATTTAAGTCGGGAAGAGCTCGTGTCGTGTCGGGACTAAATGTTGATTAATAAAAGTGAATAAATTATAAGTCATCCGTATAGTCATTTCGAGTGCGCCAAAGTGTCCGGAAGGGTTAAGATAGTCAAAATAATGTACTCAGGGGTTTAGTTTGGGTCTTGGGGCATTTTTAGTCCTAATTAACACCCCAGGAGGGCGTTTTGGACATTTTACTTTTTTAAGCCTAAAAACCCACGAAAATTGTAAGGTTATATCAGATTCTTAGGTTTGCCTTCTGGGTTAACTCAACCAAAAATAAGAAATGGCCATTGGAGAAGGAAGGAGAGAGCTTGCCCAAGAGTTCTAGGCCGAAAACTCCTTTGTTTGCACCGCCGTCACCGCCAAACGCTAGATCACGTCACAAGGATCACAACCACACTGATTTTAGCTGCAAATCAGAAACAAGAATTCCTAAGAAAGTATTTATCTTGCTTAATTTCGTTAATGCTTCATTCATGTTAGTTTAGGGTTGATTAGGATGAGTTTCTAAGAAAGAAGACCCATGTTGGAGATTACAAATTGTATGTTGTAGTGATATAAATGATAGTCTAGAAATTCCCTTCACATGTAGAGGTTGAACCACGGATTTATGATGGATTAGAAGTAGAAATTTTGGAAAAAAAAATGATTTGAATTAAGTTAAAAAAAAATTTAGGGTTCATGAGAATTGTATAAATTTTGGCACTTTAATCCATGATTCTTGATGAAAACTCACATGCCTTACGCTGAATATTATCCATTTGAGTTTAGAACGTTTGTGGTATAAATTTCTAGGAGTTTGGGAGTTAAAAATCTGGATTTGGATAATAAAACTCGTAACTGATATTCTCCAGATTTCGCCATACCTGCTTGATCGATCGATCGAGCCAAGAGCTTCGATCGATCGAAGGTTCGATCGATCGACCCCTTTCTATCGATCGATCAACTCCTCTTGAAAGACCCATATTTCCCCTTCTAAATAGTTGAATTCAATTTAAATGAGTAATAATCTTTGGACATCCTTATTAAAATATTTTAGGAGATAAAGAAGACCAGTAGGACTTATTAAAATTATGAGACCTTTAATGTAAGATGAGATTTACATTTTTGGGGATGTTTACATATAAGGGACGATGGAACTATGTATTAAAGTGGGGATACGTGTAAGGTAGTTACGTTGGAAAATAAATGACTACCTACTGAAATTACAATTTGGGAAGATAAGAATCCATGAGTGTTACATAGTAAGTTGGAATAATCCCTCAAATTAAAGTAAGAAACGAACCGTTATACCTGATAACTAAATAGTGAGAAATAAGGATACATATCATAATTATGGGTTATGATATGTACCTAAATTTGATATGGTAATAGTAGTATATTTATATGACTTTGTTTATGCATATACTATATACATGTGAAAATCATGCCCGCGCTACTTGCTATCCCTGAGGTTACCGCTCTGGGACAGTCTTATCTCGAATGGACCTTTATGGCGGATATTAACTCGTACCCTAGAAGATAGGAATCCTAGGTACAGGCTATCGAATCGATAGTCAAACTGTCCTAAGAGACGTGAGGGTATGTGCTGACCTCTTGGACTTGGAAACTATGCTTCGCCTCATTATTGTTTGTGTTTTGTTCAATACAGTTCGAGAGTGATTCCGAACTTGTATCTCCCTTAGTAGGAGTGAAACGGGGACTGGATAGCAGAGTATGCCCACACCATAATTATTATGTGGGGTGTTGTTAGAATATATATATTATACGAGTATTAAATATATATATATATATATATATATATTTAAATCTGGAATTTAAGAACTACCTGTTGTGTCTATGGTAAGTAAAAATGGAATAACTATTTCAATTTGGGGATAAATGTTTGAAAAGTATAATGTGTTACTAAGAAACTTTATTGGTAAATAAGGTTTAAATGAGAACTTTGTTGTTAAATGAAATTAACCTCTTAAATAATTAAATTTGTCAGTTTGAATCTTACGAGCAACCTAAGATAAGATAAGTTAAACCGTTGGGAAGGTTAGTGCGATAGGCGTGCACATTAGTAGAGAGGTGAGAATTTCTCATGGGAGTACCGCACTAATATGTCGTTGCATTGACCAGTAAACAATGTAAATACTTGCTAAACAAATTTTAAATCATTTTTACAATAGGGCTCTTACCCGTTTCCATTTTCTTCTCTCTCTTGTATATATATGTATATATTACAGGTGCCCAGCCACAGGGGCGTCTTGCATAGGATCCTTTGGAAAGAACGCGCTGTGGCTTAGGTGGGAGTTGCAGGCCTTTTGTTTAGACGACCTCATTTGTTGATTTCACTTCTAGTACTATTTATTCTGTTGGGCATGTGTCTCCCTTTTCCATTATTCAGTTTATTTATTGGAGATTGTGATTCGTTTATTTCCAATATTTACATTTTGGGATTTATTACTGTCAGGATGTTTTCCTTTAAGTTTTAATGTTGGAATTTCTTAGTTGGATGTTTAATTATTTGGATTGTTTGTTCCGTATATTTGTTGGATGATTCTTAAATTATGAATTATGTAAAGAGTTAAATGTTGGATTATAGAATAAAATTTGGAAAGTAATGTCTGAAATGGTTTTGACACTTAGCTTAATTATTTAGGGTGTTTAAATTGGAAAATTTATTTTTATGACAATGATGCTAAGAATGAACCAACCGTTCACCTTGATTATAATTTAATAAAGGTCTGATCACCCGGTATTTAATTAGGCGGGGTGTAACACCAGCAGCACCATCAGCACCATCAGCGTCAGGTGCACAGGGGGTGGTCATTGCACTAACAAATCTGAGTTATGGGAAGTGCTATGTATTTTAGGTGCAGTCGGAGCATGATAGATTGCATTTCTAGTGGCGTATTGCGGTACGTAATACTTTCTTAGATACTTGTATATATTGTATTTAGTTAAGGATTGTGTTCGGGTAGATTTGGTGTATGGGCGCCTAATTGTGATATTTTACGGTGTAGGCATATGTGAGCCTTATTTCCTTTTGCGATATTTATGCATTGATGAGTATGCTTCGTCTAATTTCGAGGACGAAATTCTTTGCTAGTGGGGAAGTATGTAACACGCCGTGTTTTTATTTATTATTTTAACTAATTAATTGGAATATTCGAGAACAATAAATTTTTGAATTTAATAATTTTTATTGGCTAAATATGATTGTTATGATTTTAGAAGAATAAAACATCAAGCGGAATTGAAATCAGAGTTAAAACAGATTTTATATGAATTTGTTTTATATTTTGCCTTATGGCATTTTTAAGGGAAACTGACAGATTTTAGGCATGATCGATCGATCGATGATTTTCATAGATCGATCGATGTGAGATTTTGTGTAGGATTAGGACTCCTAATCACTATATAACCTTGTTAATCCATAGGGGGACTTCTCATAATCACTTTTTCTCATGTTTTTCACCAGAGAACACTTCCAAATATTTTTCCTCTCACTCATAATCATCAACCTTCTTCATAATCAAGTTTTTTGTCACAAGTTTTGGGAGGCTTCTTTGGGGCTTAATCAAGATTGATTCACGAACATTTCTTTGATATTTTTTTGAGAGGAATCCAGATTTCTAATCTGATTTTCAACACGATCTTCACAGGTATGAATACTCTATTCTTTTCCTTTAATATTATGCATTTTATGTGTCGCCTAAACACTTAATTACATGTTTTCTTAAAAATAATTAGTATCTTAAATAGAAAAAGTCGACACTAACTATGGGGCTATTATTATAAAACCTTTTAATCTGAATAATATTCATAACCCTTTGGGTAAGTAGGATTCGTGAGTGATTTTGGATTTTATTGGTGTAGGTTGCATGTAGAAAAATCCTAGTTTTAAAATAAATGAATTTGGGGGCATATAACTCAGGTAATTTGTGTTGAAACAATAGAATTTGAATTATGATGTTTTAAAGGATGAAATATCGGTTTATTTAATTTAAATAATTATATGAGATTAATTGGATGGTTATGACGAGGTGTTAATTAAATTAAGATTTCATTAAATTGGACTATCATGCGTAGTTTTATACGTTGATTAATTATGCTTGTTTGTGTGACTTGTTGGTATTAATATATTGCCTTTGTGACGATGGGTTGTTGGGTAATTTTTTCTCTCCCTATATTTTAGGATGCCTTATAGGTATGGGACTAATGGGTATGCCTTTTAATGATTTACGCCTTCTAGGTATGGGACTAGTGAAGGTAGATTATCGCATTTTTATCATCTTGGGGGTGGGCTTATTTATTGGTAATTTCTCATCGTTACGCTAGCCTGGACATGAGACTATGTCGAAGTTTAGGATAGAAATTCTTCCTATACATAGGGTAGCATCGATTGCCAGATAATCAACAGTTCAATTATTCACTGAATACTTATCATCTTGACGCACACGCTGCATTAAATGTATTACCCTTTCATACGTATATCATTTAATGTATCAACCCTTTCATGTACAGCCTGAAGGCTATAAATACCTTGTATTACCCTCATTCAAGGGGACCGGAATTTCTTGAAAGAACTGGTGATCAAGAATTCCCAAACACTTAGCAATAACATAACAGTGGACGTAGGCCATTCTTATAAGGCTGAACCACTTTAAAATTCTTTATCTTATTTATTTATCTGTGATTGAATAATTAGAGCGATCTAATTTTTTACATCAACACTAATATTAAAAATGGTGTCTCCTCCCGAAATTTTACCATGTGTCATTGTAGTGTTTGGCCTTTATTACCCTCTACTTGGATTTAATTGATACTTAGTTTTCTCAGTACTCCATTTTTACCCATCACATGCTATTAATTTATTTTGCCTTTCTATATTCCCTAAGCAACCTTTGGAAAACGGTAATAATTTCTTTTATCTTTCTATATTCCCTAAGCAACCCTTTGGGAAGCCTTTCCAATTACTACACATGCTCTGCTAAAGGGCCTATTTTCTTTCACTTTCTTACACTTAATTTTATCAAATATTTTTAGAGTTATAGATCTATAAACCTTCATATCCTTATTCTCATTGCCATAAAGAAGAGACTGGTTCTCATCCCTCCTTCCTTCAAATGTCCAATTCGAACTCACTAAACTGGTCTTTTTTTACTACGAATCAAAGAAAGCCTAAGGCAACATACTCATTAACCATGCATTGGTGATTGCCAAGGTCAAAATACCAAGAAAATGAATCATTGATGAAGAAAATCACATTCGTTGTTCTGTCATATCTGCAACTAAAAAAATTATCAACAAGATTTTGTCTCGACCTGAAAGGGGTGACACTAAACAAGTCCACTTTGCTTCGCTTTAATTTTAAACCAAAAAAATATGAGATGTTTCATTTATTTGTGGTGTATTGTCTTTGATTGGTGCTATTTATTATAGATGTGCAGTTCTTAATCAAACGTCTACTATATTCTGACATAGAGAAGTGTATATCTGCATGTTATGGTATAAGATTTGACAAGGAGAAAGACTACTCAAATTCTACCGCATGTTTTTATGGTGATTTGACAATTCAAAACTAACTTTTTAAGTTTAAAAAAAAATACCCTGCAATACATTGGAATTACAACATCAGTGGATAAATTCACGAGTTTTTTTTTTTATAATTTTGTAAGTTTATTATGTTTGGTGTTTTGTTTAATTCGTAGAGTTTTGAAAATTTCTGATATGATTTTCTTTTCTTTTCTTTTTTATTTTTAGGTTTTAACTAAACACAAGTTTGACATATGTATGATAGATAAGTTCACTTATTTGTACAAACGATTCAAAATTTATCCTTCCTCCTACAATCGTATTCTCAAAAAGAATTATAGTTTAGAACCAATGTCTTTATATTCTTGCAATTTATATTTTCAAAACATTTTACAACCCAATTTATTACACATTATCGTATGAAATGTTTTGTTTTTATATTGTAATAACCCGAGATTTTTGGGACAATAACTAATTTATTTTGGGAGAAATAAATCTCATTTTACTTGGAGAATTATTAAATTGGCATTTGAGGTCAAAATTTGAAGTTGTTAGAAAGTGTTTCGAATGGCAATTCTATGGGTGTAGTTGTTTCCGAAAGGGTCGAGAAAGTCAAAATGATTGTACTTGGGGTCTATTTAGGTTCCGAAATATTTTAAGTGCGTTTGGCTCGAATTAAAGTTACCGAGTCATTTAAAGTGTGTATTATCATTTAAAGATGTGTATCTTGGGAGACAAGGCTTAAAATCCTACAAGAGATTAATTCTCCTTAGAGAGAAAGAGAAATAGAAGAACGAAAGAGAGAAGAAGAAAAGAAGAAAAAAAATAGAGAAAAGTGGGATTTTCGGCCATTACGCGATCTTGAGGACGAATCGGACCATACGAACTTGAGGCAAGTGATTAAACTTGCTAAATAATTGTTGTGTACGATTTATTTCATGATTTGTGGATCAAATTTATGGGTTTTAGGTTTAGTTTGTTAAAACCTAACTTTTGGGTAAAATCTTAGATTTGTTGGGTAGATCATGGATTTGAGGTTAAAATATATTTAAAATGTGTTTTTGGATGAATATTAATGATGTATATATGTTTGGGTTGAAGAGAAATGAGGAGAAGATGATTAAATTGTATTTTGGGGATTTTTGGCTTTGAAGAAATAGCCATTTCCGTAGCCCTTGAACAGGCCGAATCGATTCGGCCCCAATTCGAATCGATTCGAAATGTTCCAGCTTGACAGGTCTGAGTGACCAAATCGATTTGGATCCAAGCCGAATCGATTCGTCCTGAGACAGAATCCCAGGTCTGATGACCCGAATCGATTCGACTTGTAAGCCGAATCGATTCGCAAGGCCGAATCGATTCGGATTTGGCCCGAATCTATTCGGAAACAGGGAATTTGGGGGATGTTTTTCTAAGGATAATTTCATTCCGTTTTGTTCGAGGTTATCGATTGGGAACCTCTATAGGAGTTATGTTTAGTGTGTTTTGGTGACTTTTAGGGAGTTTCTCTCATAAGATATTGTTTGGGTTATATGGACCTAATTTCAGAAATATCGATCAGAGAATATCGTATATACTAAGTGGGGAAGCCCACTACTATTGAGATTTCTATTTGGAAATAATAATGGGAAGATATGAAAGAGTGAGAATGCGCTTAGTGATATTGGATTTTAGAATTAAATCCTATAATGGGATAAATTTAACGGTTCATATAATTGATTGAACCATATTATGGATTGAGAATTACAAATGCTAATTGATGTGCATGCGGATATAGAAAATATCCTTAACGATGATTAACTTAGGAGATGTCTCACATAAATGAGAAATGCCAATTGAAGTGCATTAGGGTATACATAATATCCTTCACATAAATAGAATTGAGAGACAATTCATAAATAGAAGCGATGTGTGAGCTTCAATTGAGAAATAGTATAGTGTATACTAAGTGGTGAAGTTATGTGAGAATTGAAGATTAGTATATCGAGAGAGAGAAATATACTAAACAATGATATCAATTCATCTACGCCTAAGAACGTACTATGAATATGTAACTGTGTGATATATATACCTTATATGATGGTATATATTTATGTGATGAGATGATGCATGTATATATTATGTGAATGGTATATGTACATAAGTGAAGCATACCCCCTCCTTGCTATCATAGGGAAGTTGCGCGATGTGGGTGAGCATCCTGGCTCGATGAGCAGGGTGTGGATATTCCCCAGGTCATAGTCGTCCATTGTGTTAATATGTGTTATGCATTATATTTTGGGGGTGAGAAGTCATGGCTATGTGTCGTTATCACTTGATCGGTTAGGAGATATGACTGCTTCCCCGACGTTGTGTGTGTGTGGTCGCGATGTCGGTGATATTGAGTCCGACCGCTAGTCCCCAGGATGATATACGAGTGATGCCCTGGTAGATGATAGCATTGACAACCTGCGTCCTCGAGTTATAGCTCATCTGGATGGTTATTATATTATTGGTGTGATTAGTTCATTGGCTATCGAGGGCATAATGGACCTCAACGACCAACAGTGCCAAGAAGTATTGTAACGGGGAGTTCCTTGTTTGGATTTCTCTTTGCGAGATGTCCCACGCATGAAACGCAGTGTAATGTTGGGAGTGAGGAGAAGTTTGTCCTTAATGCTCATATTTATATATAATATATCTCGACGATCGACAGTGCCAAGGAGTAGTGTAACGAGGGTATTCCTTGTTTGGCTTTTGCTTTGCGAGACGTCCCACGCACGAAACGACGTTCACTGTTGAGAATTGGGAATAATAAATTAATTACAATGAATAATAAGAATTTGGGTTACATGCATCATGCATTGAGGGCATAATGAATCTCAAAAATCACTACTGTCAAGAAATAGTGTAACGGGGGGGTTCCTTATTTGGATTTTGCTTTGCGAGACGTCTCATGCACGAAACGCGGTGCAGTATTGAGAATTGGGAGAATTTTAGTCCTTAGGACTTTGATGCTAATAACTCATACATATAATTATATCCATATTGATGGCATAACTAGAATATGAGAAATTCTATTAAAGAGAATGTTTATGTAAACGGAATTATGTTAGGTATGTGAACGAATAATTGAGATCAATAACATTAGAAATTGAAGTATATGATTTAGATGGAAATATAGATAGGGGTAAATTTTGTGATAAGTTAGATGGTTTTAATTGAATATTTATATTGGGATTTAGTTAGATTAACTTGCCTAGAGAGATTTGGGCATTTATTTGGAAATCATGTGCATACGTTTAGTTGCGCGCTTTAGATGAGAGGTGAATTGGATTTTTAGGGAGAGTGAGACTCCATCTTAATCATGTCATAATGCATTTATAATTATTATGCATTTTAATGCACTTTCTATAAAATGTTTTCACCTCGGCCTCTGACCCGTTTCTATTTTCTCCTGCTATGTATATATATTGTATTATTTTAGGTGTTCATCCGCAAGGACGCCATTGATGTTATCCATCCAGTGCATTCGTGGAGTTGTAACAGTAGTGGACTGTTGAGGCATTTTGTTTAGTCGATTCCTATCATTTGTGTATCTAGATTAGGATTCAGTTTGTATATTGAGTTTATACCCAGGTGTTATAGAGTAGCACTTTTATATTTTTCTCTCTTAGATTATTGTATTATCTCTTACCCGATAGCATATTCGGGTATGTTACCTTGTACATTGTATGGTACTCTTTTATATTAATGGAGCTTGTATGTATCGCTCATAATATTTAGATGTATTATTGTTGGTTATTGGTTGCATGGTTGGTTTTAATTGGTGTTAAATAAAAAGTTTTAAATTTTTCACACCCTCTTTTAGTAGTAATGGGTGGTTAGTTGTGTTTACTATTAGGATCATCAGTTGATGCAGAGAATGATCCACTTGAGATTCCTGATTATTTTAGTATAGGGCTGGCCACCCGTTATTGTTTTAAGCGGGTTGTCACACGTGGTATCAGCGCATCAGATTATAGTGTCCTTAGGATCTGTGTGGGTTACTACAATCTTCCCTAAGCTTTCTTGATGTGAAGCCTTATTATTAGAACTGTTGTGTTCATACGTCCATATTTCTTTTGTGAGGAGAAAACATTTGAAAGGCGTTCTGATGCAATTGTTCTTGTTTCAGATGCCACCGAAGAGAAGTCGTTCAATCAAGGCAAATAAGGGGGCTGAGAATGTGGAACCCCAAATGCCTAAAAGGAACATGACTATAGATGAAGTTGCCAATATTGTGGCACAAGAAGTAACTGCTGCCATTTCTACTATGGCCCAGCAACCTACAGTTCAAGCAGCCCAAACCCATTCAGGACTGTCTTTGTGGGAAAGAGTGAGGGGAGATTTTAGTAAGGGGCATCCTCCAGAGTTTCCAGGGGGAGTTGATGCAATGGCTGCAAGTCAATGGAAGAATAGTATGCAGGGGCACCTCCGTATGGTTGAGTGTAGTGAGGTGCAAAAGCAATTTTTAGCCACCTTTAAGTTAACGGGGACAGCTCTCCAATGGTGGGAGTTTGTCACAACATTAGAACAGAGAGATACTTTGCCCATAACAAATTTTTGGGAACTCTTTGATCGAAGGTATTTTCCTTCCCCAATTCAGAAGGAAAGGAGGTGGAAATTGATGGATGTGTTTCAAGGTAATAGAACGGTGGCAGAATATGAAGAAGATTTTACTAGATGGGCGAAATTAGTACCTGATGTGGTAAATACAGAAGAGGAGCATATATCGAAGTTCATGCGAGGGTTAGATTGGAGAATTCGGCAGCATTTGTTAGAGAGCCCAGCGTTAGTGACTTTCATCGAGGTAGTGAATGCCACACTGCTAAAGTGTCATGAACATCGTCTTCATTCGCAAGAGTGTAAGAACTTTAGAGATTTGGGTTCATCAAGTAGGTTTAGCGAAGGGAATGCCAGTAATACCAGTGGGTATAAGTCGGACTATAGAGGGTCACAACGGTGTTTTGTTCCTTAAGGTGGGTCGAGAGGAATTGCGAGTAGATGTTTCTTTTGTAAAGAAATAATCCATAAAAAGAGAGATTGTCCTAAAAGAGGTAAAGCACCAAGTTTTGATGAAGTTTTGGAAGTGAAACCCCTACAGCAGATTCTAGGTCATTATAGACCATGGGACTTTGTGTGGGAGCCCAATGATGAGGAAGGGCAGTCGCACTGGAGATGGAAGATGTAAGTTATTTTCCTTTATGAATAGGATTAGTACTATATGAAGTTCTGGTAATATCGTATGGGAGATATTTATGAGAGGGTAGTGCTGTAACCCTATTATGTATGGAATGACCCGAAAGGGAATCTTGAGCAAGTGAGGCTCTTATGTTTCTATCTTTTGAGAGAATAGGTTATTATGTTATGTGCTCAAAGAGAGCTATAACTTTGTTGTGAATGTAAGAACTGTTATTGTGTATTGAGTAGTAATGATAAAGCTACTTATTTTATATAGTCATGTTAGACTTATATAACTGTTGTATTCCAACTATGGAAGATCCTAATAAATGGCAATATATTAATGTGATATAAGATATTATTACTGAAAGGAATTCCGAATTTGTGGACTATTGAGGCGTAGGAAATTTTAGCTCATAATTATGCTAATTTTTGTGAGCTGTATGTTGATTATGTGTATGATGATTGTTAAGACCTTGTGTTATGGGCATAAGGTATTTTATATATGTATCGAAAGACATAAACCGTTTTAAAAATAAAATGTTTTCAAAATAAAATTTCTTTTTATAGGCCTGGGGCCATATCAAAATGATTTACACCAAAATATTTTTAAACTCTAGTCCGGATCTAACAAACTCTCAATCCCCGACGTCGCTACATATTAGTGTATTTGGAGGGTTCCTTGATTTGATTTCGCTTGCGAGACCTCCCCCGCATGAAAGTGGCGAATGTCAGGAATTGAGAGGAGTTATTTCTTTGATCCATTCAAAATTTTTATACTGTCAATATGCTAGTATAATCTATATATATATATTTTTAAAATTATGGAACCTTGGAGGCAAATGAAGCCTCATTATTATTGGTACGAGTAAAGCTCGAATAAGGGTGCATGGACGCCCTAGTAAGTTATAATTGGTTTTATAAAACTTAAAACAAATTAAAATAATTCGTCGTTGGAAGTTAGAGTTTTGGGTATAGGATTAGCCAGGATAAGGGTAGTAGGAACTAGTTGAGCTTTGGAGTATTAGGCTTAGCTAAATTTCGAGGATGAAATTCTGGTTAGTGGGGAAGTCTGTAACAACCCCAGATTTTTGGGACAATAACTAATTTAATTTCGGAGAAATAAATATCATTTTATTTAGAGAATTATTAAATTGGCATTTGAGGTCAAAATTTGAAGTTGTTAGAAAGTCTTTCGAATGGCAATTCTGAGGGTGTAGTTGTTTTCGGAAGGGTCAAGAAAGTCAAAATGACTGTACTTGGGCTCTATTTAGGTTCCGAAATATTTTAAGTGCGTTTGGATCAAATTACAGTTACCGAGTCATTTAAAGTGTGTATTATCATTTAAAGATGTGTATCTTGGAGACGATGCTTAAAAGCCTACGAGAGATCAATTCTCCTTAGAGAGAAAGATAAATAGAAAGAAAGAAAGAAAGAAGAGGAAAAGAAGAAGAAAAAGAGAGAAAAAGTGCGATTTTCGGCCATTACGCGATCTCGAGGACGAATCAGACCCGACGAACTTGAGGCAAGTGATTAAACTTGATAAATAATTGTTGTGTACCATTTATTTCATGATTTGTGGATCAAATTTATGGGTTTTAGGTTTAGTTTGTTAAAACCTAACTTTTGGGTAAAATCTTAGACTTGTTGTGTAGATCATGGATTTGAGGTTATAAATTAGTTAAAATGTGTTTTTTGATGAATATTAATGATGTATATATGTTTGGCTTGAAGGCAAATGAGGAGAATATGATTAAAATGTATTTGGGGGATTTTAGGCTTTGAAGAAGTAGCCATTTTCGTAGCCCTTGAACAGGCCGAATCGATTCGGCCCCAACCTGAATCGATTCAGAATGTTCCAGCTTGACAGGTCTGAATGATCGAATCGATTCAAATCCCAGCCGAATTGATTTGGCCTGAGACAGAATCCCAGGTCTGATGACCCGAATCGATTCTCCTTGCAGGCTGAATCGATGCGCAGGGCCGAATCGATTTGGATTTGGCCCGAATCGATTCAGAAATAGGGCATTTGGGGGATGTTTTTCTAAGGATAATTTCATTCCATTTCGTTCGAGGTTATCGATTGGGAACTTCTATAGGAGTTATGTGTAGTGTGTTTTGGAGACTTTTAGGGAGTTTCCCTCATAAGACATTGTTTGGGTTATATGGACTTAATTTGAGAAATACTGATCAGAGAATATCGTATATACTAAGTGGGGAAGCCCACTACTATTGATATTTCTATTTGGAAATAATAATGGAAAGATATGAAAGAGTGAGAATGCGCTTAGTGATATTGGATTTTAGAATTAAATCCTAAAATGGGATAAATTTAAAGGTTCATATAATTCATTGAACCATATTATGGATTGATAATTATAAATGCTAATTGATGTGCATACGGATATAGAAAATATCCTTAACGATGATTAACTTGGGAGATGTCTCACATAAATGAGAAATGCCAATTGAAGTGCATTAGGGTATAGAAAATATCCTTCACATAAATAGAATTGAGAGTCAATTCATAAATAGAAGCGATGTGTGAGCTTCAAGTGAGAAATAGTACAGTGTATACTAAGTGGGGAAGTTATGTGAGAATTGACGATTAGTATATCGAGAGAGAGAAATATACTAAACAATGATGTTAATTCATCTACGCCCAAGAGCGTACTATGAATATGTAAACTATGTGATATATATAACTTATATGATGGTATATATTTATGTGATGAGATGATGTATGTATATCGTATGTGAATGGTATATGTACATAAGTGAAGCATACCCCCTCCTTGCTATCATAGGGAAGTTGCGTGATGTGGGTGAGCATCCTGGCTCGATGAGCAGGGTGTGGATATTCCCCAGGTCATAGTCGTCCAATGTGTTAATATGTGTTATGCATTATATTTTGGGGTATGGGAAGTCGTCGGTATGTATCCTTATCACTTGATCGGTTAGGAGCTATGACCGCTTCCCGAACGTTGTGTGTGTGTGTGTGGTCGCGATGTCGGTGATATTGAGTCCGACCGCTAGTACCCAGGATGATAAATGAGTGATTCCCTGGTAGATGATAGCATTGAGAACCTGCGTCCTCAAGTTATTGCTCGTCTGGATGGTTATTATATTATTTAGGAAGAGTGCGACTCCACCTTAATCATGTCATAATGCATTTATAATTATTATGCATTTTAATGCACTTACTATAAAATGTTTTCACCTCGGGCTCTGACCCGTTTCTATTTTCTCCTGCTATGTATATATATTGTATTATTTTAGGTGGTCATCCGTAAGGACGCCATTGATGTTATCCATCCAGTGCATTCGTGGAGTTGTAATGGTAGTGGACTGTTGCGGCATTTTGTTTAGTCGATTCCTATCATTTGTGTATCTAGATTAGGATTCAGTTTGTATATTGAGTTTATACCCAGGTGTTATAGAGTAGCACTTTTATATTTTTCTCTCTTAGATTATTGTATTATCTCTTACCCGATAGCATATTCGGGTATGTTACCTTGTACATTGTATGGTACTCTTTTATATTAATGGAGCTAGTATATATCGCTCATCATATTGAGATGTAGTATTGTTGGTTATTGGTTGCATGGTTGGTTTTAATTGTTGTTAAATAAAAAAATTTAAATTTTTGACACCCTCTTTTAGTAGTAATGGGTGGTTAGCTGTGTTTACTATTAGGATCGTCAGTTGATGCAGAGAATGATCCACTTGAGATTCCTGATTATTTTAGTATAGGGCTGGCCACCCGTTATTCTTTTAAGCGGGTTGTCACATATATCTTGTAGGATTGATTAGTTGCCTTCTTCTTTGTTTAAATACTTCGTATATTATGTGAGAATACAGCATGTTAGGGTTGGGAGGGAGAGTTAATAGTGGATAGAGGGAGGAAAAATAAAAATTCTATTTGGATGGTGTTGGGGGGTGGGTAGGTTATTATTTTTTAGAATTTTTTATGCCAAATGATCATATTTTATTTCGTCTCTTTAGACGAGTATACGTTTAATCACTTAACAACTTTTCATTTTTGACTTGCAAAAGAAAAAAAATATTTTTTTATAAAACTAACAGTTATATTAATTTTGTACAATCATATTATATACATGTTCGTGTTTTTATGGTGTTCACATATTTAAAGTAAATATCCGGAAACAAATTTGATATATTATTTTGAAAATATGAGACCCGAAGTTCTCAAGATATTTCAAAATATTTGGACCTGAAATTACAACAAAAATATATAATAAATCAAAATTTAATATTTTGATTATTCAGAGGGTAGGAATTTTGAAATTCTGGAAATAATTATTTACGAGTTTTAGCTGAAGCTCTAGAATATTTTTTGGGGGATTAGTTTAAGTATTTAACCATGACTTTTCAACTTCTTAGATTTTCATTTTCTTTATTAGATGGAATGTCTTTTTAGATACTTTATCAAAGGTTAAACGTCCTTTCATGTGTTCAATTAATGATTTTAAAATCAAAGCTTTGAATCTCGATCTTTCGGTTCATTTGAGTATTAGTTTATATTTTCAATGATATTTAATTTTAACTACTCTCCACATTCCAATAATTTTCCATACATTGGAATTTTGTGGATGCGTAGAAAATGTGAAAAATAAGCTCCTCATTTTTAAAAGGTACAGAATTTAATGTTCTTTGACATTAACAATATTGATAATCCGAAGTTCTATTTTTCTAAAGAAATATTGGTCATAATTAGTTTAATAGCCATCCTTATATATCAGAAACTTAAAGTTTCTTATTTTCAAGCCCAAAGTGTCTAACATATGATAAGAATATGAAAATTTGATTCATAAGTTGTGAACCTAAACTTCTAAACTATAACTGTTCAAAATTTTCTCCTTTAAATATACATCATGATTTGATATTCGTATAATTAAGATTTTTGTGCTTAAAGCACAATAATTAAATTATGATTTGTGTCGATCCAAAGTCATCAAAATGCATGATTTGTAGACATATATTTCTTCAGATTTTTTTTCTTCTTATAAATGATCAATATCCTAAAATATGAAATTCTTTTGAGATTATTAAGTATTCAAAGATTCATTGTTATAAAACTTAAATTTTTTGTTATCTATCCCATTTTTTTTAATATCTGATAATTATTTGATATGCGTCTTTTTAATATATTTCCATTTTTTAAAGTTTGGTCACCAACTTGATCGTAAAAAATATTATTGTATTGTTAAGAATATCTAAATTTGGAATCACTTTATACACTTCATAACCACTCTTGAATCTAAAAAGTGGCAATTATGAACGGTCCTTCTAAAAAGTTAGAATTTTTTTAGACTTGATATGTAGTATAGTAAAAGGTTAAACCATTGTTGAAGGTCCCAGAAGAGCCTATCTGATATGTTATGTGGTACCCACCCATTCATATATGATGAGTTTGAAAAACGTTGCTAATGCCGTTTAATACAAGATTAAACTGTATAAGCAACTCCGAGATGTTTGTTGAAGAAACCCTTTTCTTTTGAAAATAAAAATTATAAACAAGATGTGTTTACAAAGAAACTTATGTACGAGAGTAATCAAGACTGTGTAATCAGTTTTTAAAACTAAGGCAGTTTCAAAAATTCAGCACACTTATAGAATGAGATGAGTAGATGAAGATAATCAACACACACTTTTTAACGTGGTAAAACCTCTCCCAACAGAGGAAACATCCACGGTGACTTCTAAGTCACAAAAGCAAAAATCCACTAATAACAAATAATAGTTACAAACAATACAACATGAAAGCACACAAATCAACCTATTCTAAGTTTAGGAATATACCCCACTTGGTGTCCTTCTAACTTCTCATAGATCTGATTTGTTGATGATGTTTCTCCAGTTTGCTAACTCCCTTTGCTTTAGCTTCCTTATGTCGACTAAATGATCTCTGATCTTATACACAACACTTCCAGTATAGTAGTGTGTTAAGTGTTTGTGTAGTGATTCGTATTCACATGCATGAACTCACACACACTTAGAATTACAGACAGTCCTAGTAAATTACATATAAAATCTATATGCAGTGATTTTAGTTTATTTCTTTCTCACAGAACTTGAAACCTTTTTGACCTTTAAATATAACCCAGATTCCACGGATATCTTGCTTTTAAATGGGTCAAGATCTTAATCAATCTCTTTTTGAAAATATTTGTGAGATTGAAAATCTCCAAGTGTGAATCCAACTAGGTCAAGGTTAAGTTTCGTAAGAATAGAAACCATAAAACATTTTCAAAACCAAATCAGTAAAGATTTTCTTAAATCAAGAAGTAAATATGCAGATCTAGTGAAAATGTAACATGTAGAGTGTAGATCTAAAGTTTCTATGAAAAAGAAACAAGATCTTCAGACGAATGTTTAAGTTGTGAACAAGATCAAAGAAAAGGAGGTTACAGGTTCAATATGAACAAACTACTCTCTCTCAAACACTCAGGGCTGTGTTTGAGGTGTTATAAAAACGAAGGTTTGTTTCAGAGTTGAAGTGTTTAGGGTTAGGGTTAGGGTTAGGGTTTGGCTAACAGTTTTCTCTTTCTCTCTCTTCTCTCTTTTCTTTTCTCTCTTCTCTCTCACTTCTCTCTTCTCTCTTATTTTTTTCTCTCAGAAAGACGAATGCCCAAAAGTATTCAAAGGCTGAGAAGTGGAGGGTATTTAGAGGGGTGAGGGAAGGTTCTGGATGTTCGAGGTAAATCAAGGGCTGAGATCAAGTCTTGCAAACATTGACTTGATCCAAAGGTTATAAAACAGCGGTGATTAAAAATGATTGTGATTGGTTCATATGGATAGCACCGGGATTAGCTAAGAACACATGAAGACCCTCGATTAGGAATGATCCAACGTTCAGCAATCAACCATTCAACCTTCTCACATAACAAACACAAATAGGTACAACCGGAGGATGACAAGTGTTGGCCTGTGAGTGGCTCTCACACGCGCGTCCAAAGTAATTACAAGAGGCACCCTGAAGTCTCTAGCGCTTTGAGATTCTACCCAACCAAACATTCCAGTGAAAAATGAATTTTACAAAATAGAATATTAACCCCACAAATTTTATAATCCCATTTTATTAATGAAAAAATTATTTTAAAATTGTTTAGAAATATTTAAAAATTCTCAAAAAATTATTAAAGCTCCAATTCAAGGGGAATTAATCACACACTCAATTTTAAGCAATATGAACACATGTATGCACTTCTAATTGTGTGTAGTGTGATTCAATTTATAGCTTCATAGATCATTGAAGAGGATTAGAGAGATTCGATCTGAGGCTCTTTGGATTCTAGGTTGGACAACCAATTTTGTCACTATTTCCAAACTAGTTGAACACTTATACAGTATAGACTTAAGAAAGTCAAAGGTATAAGGTGCTTCAATCTCCCCTTTTGGAAATATGAGACAAAATCTCCTTTGAGTTAGCTTAAAACTCGAAGGGAACCAAAAAAATAAAACCTAGTCCTATACAAAAGATACTATCTACCCATTTCCTAGAAAGTCAAAAATTACATAACTCAACTATTTACAAATTTTTACACCAGAAAAGGTAGACGATCAGTAGAAGAGATTCCTGCAAATATACACACTAAGATCAAGCAGTTTAGATGAAATGTGAACAAAATATTGAACTCATAAAACTCAAATTTCTCCCCCATTTTGTCTCAAATGGACAAAGGGTAGAACTTAAGGTCTTAAGAGTTTAATCAGCGCATACCATGCCTATAGAATTTCGCAAATACAGAAATCTGTTATAGTCTAGAGGTTTAGTGAACATGTCTGCAAGTTGCAGATCAGTAGGCAGGTAATGAATTTCTAATTCCTTAGTTTCAACAAGTTCGCGTATAAAATGATGTCTTATTTTAATATGCTTAGTTCGCGAGTGTTGAACCGGGTTTTTAGATATGTTAATGGCGCTTTGATTGTCACAATACAATTGTAATTGATCTTCTTTAATCCCATAATCGCTTAACATCTGTTTTATCCATAACAATTGATCACAACGACTTCCTACTGCTATATATTCGGACTTAGCCGTAGATAAAGATGTGCAATTATGTTTTTTACTACTCCAACCAACTAAATTATTGCCGACATAATAACAGGCACCTGATGTACTTTTACTGTCATCAGTACAACCAGCCCAATCAGCATCAATATAACCTATGATGGTGCTACAGGTATCATTAGTGTACCTAAGTCCAAGATTGAGAGTGCCTTTTATGTACTTTATTATACGTTTTACACACGATAAATGGCTCTCTTTAGGGTTATTCTGGTAACGAGCACACAGACATACAACATACATTATGTCTGGTCGTGAGGCAGTTAGATAGAGTAGGCTACCAATCATACTACGATAAAGTGTGGAATCAACTGACTTATCATTTTCATCTTTGCTTAATTTAACAGTAGTACTCATAGGTGTTTTGGCAACTTTAGCATTCTCTAAACCAAATTTCTTAACAATGTCTAAGGCATACTTAGTTTGAGAGACAAATAGACCATCAGAAGTCTGTTTCACTTGAAATCCTAAGAAAAGTTATAGCTCCCCCATAAGGGACATGTGAAACTCCTTGTGCATAATAGCAGAAAAGGATTTAACTTCAGAGTTTGAAGTTGAACCGAATATGATGTCGTCTACATTGACTTGGGCTAAAATAATGTTTTTGTCAAAATGTTTGACAAAGAGAGTCTGGTCATTTCCTCCTCTCTTAAAACCCTTATCCAACAAAAAGTTGGAAAGGCGTTCATACTAAGCTCGAGGAGCTTGTTTTAAGCCATACAGATCCTTTTTTAGACGAAAGACATGGTTAGGGTATTTAGGGTCAATGAACCCTTTGGGTTGTTCTACATACGTTTCTTCGGACAGAATTCCATTTAGGAAAGCAGATTTGACGTCCATTTGATAAAGTGTGAATTTTAAGTGACACACTATGGAGAAAAGAAGTCGAACAGATTCAAGACGAGTGACAGGGGCAAATGTCTCGCTGAAATCTATCCCTTCTATTTGAGAGTAACCTTGAGCAACAAGTCTAGCTTTGTTTCTAAGAATCACCCCATTTTCATCAGATTTGTTCTTAAAGATCCAACGTGTTCCAATAATATTTTTGTTCTGAGGCCGAGGTATAAGATACCAGACGTCGTGAATGACAAATTGTAAAAGTTCTTCCTGCATAGCAGAAATCCAGTGTGTGTCATTCAATGCTTCATTAACATTTTTCGGTTCCACAAGGGAGACGAAACATGCATAATTAGCATAATTTCTTGACTGGGATCTAGTACGAACTGGTTCATTAGGATTACCGACCACGTTGTTAATGGGATGGTCTTTAGAGACCCAGTCAGGTACTTCTGGACTCTCAGTAGGTAATGAGTCATCTATTTCTGGTGAATCAGTTTTGAAATCATTTTCAGATTCAACCACAATAGGTGATTCAGATATCTTATTTTCAACAATAGTGTCGCTTACAATTACATTTATCGATTCCATAAGGGCCTTAGTACGCAGATTGTATATACGATAAGCACGACTGTTTGGGGAGTATCCTAAGAAGATGGCTTTATCACCACGTGCTTCGAATTTAGACAAATGTTCTCTGTCTTTACAGACATAACACTGACTTCCAAAAGTTCTTAGGTATTTCAGATTAGGCTTCTTACCGTACCACAACTCATAAGGAGTTTGTTTAGAGTTTTTCCTTAGATAGACCCTATTAGTGATATGACAGGCTGTTCTAATAGATTCTACCCGGAAGTATTTAGGTAGGGATTTGGCATGGAGCATGACTCGTGCCATCTCTTGAAGAGTTCGGTTTTTCCATTCGGCAACACCGTTCTGCTGAGGGGTCTTAGGGGCACTGAATTCGTGTTTGTAACCATTGTAGTCACAATATTCAACTATTCATGTGTCTATGAACTCTCCCCCTCTATCGCTACGAATACGATTTACTTGTGTGTCCTTCTCATTTTCAATTCTAAGTAAGATTTTTAAAAAATTCTGAAACGTGTCAGATTTATGTTTCAAGAAGGCAACCCAAGTGAATCGTGTAAAATCATCAACCATGACAAGGATATAACTGTGTCCACAAAGACTAACAGTTCTAGAAGGACCAATAAGGTCCATATGGATGAGATCTAGAGGTCTAGAGGTGAGGATGTCTTTAACCTTTTTATGCGAAGTCTTAACTATTTTTCCTTCCTGGCAATGAACAGAGACAACACTTAAAATAGGTTTAATTTTAGGAATTCCTCTAACTATCTCTTGACTAGACAATCTACCAAGGATATCATAACTTAAGTGACCCATACGATTATACCAGATTTCATTGTCATCCATTCTGACAATGTTACAGGTTTCATAACTAGTCTTGACAGTATAACAATTGTCAGGTGTTCTAAATCCTGTAATAATGCATTCACCTTTATCATTTAGAATTTTACAATTGTTCTTTGAAAAGGTGACTGTATGGTGGGAGTCACAAAATTGTGATATACTTATGAGGTTGGCTTTAAGGCCTTTAACTAATAGAACATTTTCAAGAACAGACATTCCTTCTTCTTTTAGGGTTCCTTTACCTATGATCTGGGATGAAACACCGTCACCAAAAACTACTTTGCCACCGGCAAATCTGGTTTTGTTTAAAAGTTTGGTTTCATCTCCTGTCATATGTTTGGAGCATCCAGAATCTAAATACCAACCAGATGAAGTGTGTTCAGCCTTTAAAGCAGTGATGACAATGTTACACTTCATTTGGGGTAAAAGATCATCTTTTCTAACCCAAATAGCTCTAGTTTTAATTTTGCGTAAGTTTGCCCTCATTTGATAAAATTTTCGAGAAACAGCTTTTTGTCGAAAAACTTTTGGGGCAACAAACTGATTATTGTGGAAAATTTGAGCTTTTGGTTTAGGAAAGTTTCTGGGAGCCTTTCTCTTAAATGAACTCTTAGTTTTGGTCTTTCAATTTCTATAGTTAGAGTTCTTGTCAAGTTGTCTTGGAAGGACATAATGGTTACGATTTTGCCTAGAATAGTTAAAGTTCTTGTAGACAGAAGTACTGTACACAGGGGTGTTTAGACGCCTAGCATAACAACCTTCAAAGGAATGACCATAAATGTCACAGTAGGAGAAATATTGATTGCTCAAAGGATGAACTTCCTTAGGAAAACTTATAAAAATGGGTTTAACAGCATTCTGTTCAGTAGTGTTATTCCTAGGAGGGATGGTTTTAAAGGTAAATTCAGCCTTTCTGATCAAAGGACAGACGTATTTAGTCTTAAGTGTAGTGTCAGCCTTAGAATTACTAGACTCTCCAATGTCTTTCTGTTTTTGCTTTTGATCAAATTACTTTTTAATAAAATGAAAATCTGGACATGTTTCAATTGGTCTTTTGCCCCCAGACACAAACTTAATAGGTTCAAGTTTTGTAGTTTGAGATTTTTTCTTAGGGCAAAATCCAATACCGGTTCTATCATCAGAATTGGTCTTGGAGTCAACAACAAAGTCAGTAAAACAATTTGAATTGTTTTCAAACTTAGAAATTTTTTTGAAAACGGTAGCAGTCTTTGTTTTTTCTTCCTCCAGTTCTAATAATGTTCCCTTGTATTTCATTTCCAGAGTTTCATTAATTTTAGTCAACTCTTTTAATTTTTTATCAAAAGTTTCAACTTCAGATTGATGGGACAGACACTGGTTAGTGTACTCTTCGGCATTCAGCTTCACAATAAGACTTAGATCATCTAATTTCTTAGTCAGGTATCTAATAGTCTTCTCCAGTCTAGTGCCTTTTTTGAGAGTTTTAGCATACAAAGTATGAATATCTGGGAGGTCGTCTGTGTCTGAGTCGCTAAGTGAAGTGTGTGTAGTGACCCCTAACGATTCAGTTTTAGTACTCACGCACCCATTTGCATCGTCATTATCGAGATCACTTTGACTTACACACATGGAGTTAGAACTAGCAACATTTTCAGATAATAAATCATCTAGGCCAGTCAAAATAGTATTCACACAAGAAGGAGTAGAAGCATCATTATCACACATAGGCATATCATCATTGTAAATGATCTTAGCATAAAAAGACATGCAAGGGTCAAGTAAATTTGATGACTGAAGTTCCTCTTCATCAGAGTCACTTGAATCATCCCAAGTTGTACAGACATTGGCTCTATTGTGTGTGTTGGCTTTATTCAGATTAACTCTGCAATCGTGAGCAACGTGACCTAGTTTCCCACATCTAAAACATTCAATCTTTTTAAGGTCTCTAGTGGGTCTGGAGTTGTTGTCCTTAGGATGTTTATCAAGACCTCTCTCATGAGGTTTGGGATTAGACAGAGTATGATAATTAGGCTTGCCTTGTTTAGATGCCTGTTTGTTTCGAAATTTGACAATTTTCTTAAATTGTTTAGACATCAAGGCAATCTGATTATCTAGTTTGTCTATATCGCTCTCCTCATCAGAGTCAGAGTTGATCAAATTAGACTCAAGTTTGGGTATTTTAGAGGAAAAACTCAAGTTAGAGTTGGGCTGTTTTCTTTGAGAATGATTTAATTGTTTCTTAAAGTCTAATTCCATTTCCACAGTCCTAAGTTTTCTACTGAGTAACTCAGGGGTAAGGGTTTGATCATTCATTTCCTCAATAGCATACCTCTTACTGTCAAACTTTTGTGGTAATGACCTTAGGATTTTAGAAACAATTTCATTCCTATCATAAGTAATACCATTAGCATGCAACTTAGTGACTATATCAGTTAAGTTCATGTAGATATCATCAAAAGATTCAGAGTCAGACATGATCAAAGAGTTGTACTGCTGGATAACCATTTGAGTTTTAGCAGCTTTAACTCTTGAGTCTCCTTCATGGGCAGTGATTAATGTGTCCCACGCTTCCTTAGAAGTGGCACAAGATGAGATTCTCTTGAACTCATACTCATTAATAGACATAAAAATGGCATTCTTGCCTTTATTGTTATTTCGAGAAATAGTTTTTTCTTCTTGGGTAAACTCACTTAGGATTTTCTTTACCCTCTCATCACTTCCTTCAATGGTTGGTTTAGTAGGATAAGTGTATCCGTTTTCAATAATGTCCCAGACATCATCTCCTAAAGTCCCTTGGATGAAGGCAACCATTCTTACTTTCCAGTAAGCAAAGTTTTTTCCATAAAAGAGTGGGGGTCTGGACAGATTACCAAACCTTTCATTCTTCTCGTCCATAGTTAGGTTTTTCAGAAAACGATTTCAGAAACACAAGATCTTTTTGAAATAAAAGTTAACATGGCCCTGATACCAATTGAAAAACGTTGCTAATGCCGTTTAATACAAGATTAAACTGTATAAGCAACTCCGAGATGTTTGTTGAAAAAACCCTTTTCTTTTGAAAATAAAAATTATAAACAAGATGTGTTTACAAAGAAACATATGTACGAGAGTAATCAAGACTGTGTAATCAGTTTTTAAAACTAAGGCAGTTTCAAAAATTCAGCACACTTATAGAATGATATGAGTAGATGAAGATAATCAACACACAGTTTTTAATGTGGTAAAACCTCTCCCAACAGAGGAAACATCCACGGTGACTTCTAAGTCACAAAAGCAAAAATCCACTAATAACAAATAATAGTTACAAACAATAGAACATGCAAGCACACAAATCAGCCTATTCTAAGTTTAGGAATATACCCCACTTGGTGTCCTTCTAACTTCTCATAGATCTGATTTGTTGATGATGTTTCTCCAGTTTGCTAACTTCCTTTTCTTTAGCTTCCTTATGTCGACTCAATGATCTCTAATCTTATGCATAACACTTCCAATGTAGTAGTGTGTTAAGTGTTTGTGTAGTGATTCCTATTCACATGCATTAACTCACACACACTTAGATTTATAGACAGTCCTAATAAATTACATATAAAAGCTATATGCAGTGATTTTAGTTTATTTCTTTCTCACAGAACTTGAAACCCTTTTTACCTTTAAATATAACCCAGATTCCACGGATATCTCGCTTTTAAATGGGTCAAGATCTTAATCAATCTCTTTTTGAAAATATTTATGAGATTGAAAATCACCAAGTGTGAATCCAACTAGGTCAAGGTTAAGTTTCGTAAGAATAGAAACCATAAAACATTTTCAAAACCAAATCAGTAAAGATTTTCTTAAATCAAGAAGTAAATATGCAGATCTAGTGAAAATGTAACATGTAGAGTGTAGATCTAAAGTTTCTATGAAAAAGAAACAAGATCTTCACACGAATGTTTAAGTTGTGAACAAGATCAAAGACAAGGAGGTTACAACTTCAATATGAACAAACTACTCTCTCTCAAACACTGAAGGTTGTGTTTGGGGTGTTATAAAAATGAAGGTTTGTTTCAGAGTTGAAGTGTTTAGGGTTAGGGTTAGGGTTTGGCTAACAACTTTCCCTTTCTCTCTCTTCTCTCTTTTCTTTTCTCTCTTCTCTCTCACTTCTCTCTTCTCTCTTATTTTTTTCTCTCAGAAAGACGAATGCCCAAAAGTATTCTAAGGCTGAGAAGTGGAGGGTATTTATAGGGGTGAGGGAAGGTTCTGGATGTTCGAGGTAAATCAAGGGCTGAGATCAAGTCTTGCAAACATTGACTTGATCCAAAGGTTATAAAACAACGGTGATTAAAAATGATTGTGATTGGTTCATATGGATAGCACCGGGATTAACTAAGAACACATGTAGACCCTCGATTAGGAATGATCCAACGTTCAACAATCAACCATTCAACCTTCTCACATAACAAACACAAATAGGTACACCCGGAGGATGACAAGTGTTGGCCTGTGAGTGGCTCTCACACGCGCGTCCAGAGTAATTACAAGAGGCACCCTGAAGTCTCTAGCGCTTTGAGATTCTACTCAACCAAACATTCCAGTGAAAAATGAATTTTACAAAATAGAATATTAACCCCACAAATTTTATAATCCGATTTTATTAATGAAAAAATTATTTTAAAATTGTTTAAAAAATGTTTAAAAATATTTAAAAATTCCCAAAAAATTATTAAAGCTCCAATTCAAGGGGAATTAATCACACACTCAATTTTAAGCAATATGACCACATGTATGCCCTTTTAATTGTGTGTAGTGTCATTCAATTTATACCTTCATAGATCATTGAAGAGGATTAGAGAGATTAGATCTGAGGCTCTTTGGATTCTAGGTTGGACAACCAATTTTGTCACTATTTCCAAACTAGTTGAACACTTATAAAGTATAGACTTAAGCAAGTCAAAGGTATAAGGTGCTTCAGAGTTACATGAAAGAAATTCGTGAATAAATTCTTTTCATATTATGAACATTAGAATACATGGGTACCATAGTAATAAACAATAAAAAATAATTTTGCATTACTTTTAGCGTTAGAAGTGAGAAGATCACACTGGGAAGCAATCATTTCGTTATTCACGGGATTATACCATACAATATTTTTTGTTGTAAAATTGTACTTTGTCATGAGCTTAAAGCTCTATGATTCAATTATTTATTATTTCATAAAGACCATTTTCGTCACCTTAATTATTTTTTATAAGACTTTGTGAATTCATATGATATTTATCGCAAGGGTATATATATGGTGCTTATGATTCACCCTCTATTGAACCATGGAAAAATACACTGTTTATAGTATAGTTTTGAACATGTCGTAAAAAATCCAAGAATGAATTGTCCTCGCCCTTAGTTCATTGAAAATCACAAATTTTTCTTTGCATTTTAACTTAAGGAGGACTATTCGAGCAAATAATCTCATTATTAGATGAAAGTATGATTACACTAATCTAAGCTGAGATCAAGAAAAAATAGTTGCATTGTTTCCATTTTGAGTGAAAGTATAATTTCTTAAAAGATAACAATAAATATATGTGTACCTATCCACATATTTTTTGCTTTATTATTTAATATTAAATAATATTATATATTATTAATAATTTAATATTATATATTATTAAAAATTTATTTAAGTCAAATTAATGAATTCCATATTGACTATTTTTTAATTAATGTTTGGTCCAAATCTTTTTATTTTGTTTCAAAAAATCCTTCAACACATAAAATGCTAGAGAAAACTTTTTTCTCTTATCTTAAACTTTAAGAAAAAAATTATAAAAAGATAGATAAGAAACTTTTTGCATAATAAAAAATAAAGTGCATTGAATACAAAATATATTTAGTTTCTTGGGACTAAGAGTAGTTCTCCCTTTTTTTTGCAAATTAATGGCTTATCAACCTCACACATCTATAAAATACTATAAAACACAAGTGTCTCATAAATTCTCAAGCCTAGTTAGCCATTCAACGTGTCACCCTTTTTCCTATACATTCCGTCCATCTTTCATGCTCTTAAGTTTATGCTTTTTGCCTTTTAGATTTTCAATGTTTGAGCCTTTTTACATTTTTAATTTTGCCTTCCTATTTATATATTCGAGGATTTTTACATTCCAAGATATGATGTCTTTTTATTATTTACCTTCCTATTTATATATTTATCTATCTATATATACACAAACGCAAGAAGGTTACCCATGGGATGAAGCACCTAATCCATCCCTCTTCTTTGTATGTGTATCAAAGCTTGGGTTTTAGATTTTCGAAGAGCGCGTATAATATAGAGTTATCTTGCTCATCTCTTATTCGTAAAATGAATTCAATATGAATAGAACTGACTAATCCTAAGGCAAAGGGTTGAGAAACTCAACACCACTATTCTTGAACAACTAGGAGCCAGGCCTTCTTTTCACACTATTACGGATATGAAAATAATGGGAAAAATTGGATTCAATTGTCAACTGTCCCTATCGAAAATAGGATTGACTAAAGATTCGAGCCATAACACATGGTTTAATAAGATCGCACGATTTTTCCGATCTAAATCAATTAAGTTTTACATGAAGAAGATTTGGTTCGGCATGTTCTATTCGATACGGGTAGGAGAAGAACCCGACTCGGTATTTTTATTGTATTGATAGCTAAAACGGAGTCCCTTTACCTCTGAGCTAGGATTGAATGCAAAGAATGATGTTGGGTTTGTGGGTCTATCATTTTGTTGTAGGTGTTTTATGGTCTTTTCATCGTATTCTATTGTTTATAGTTTGGAATTTTGGAGGCTTTTATTTGGTATGATTTGATATAACACCAATATACTTCTTTGCATAATATATAAATATAGGTTTTTGATTTGATATTTTTTATAATTGTTAATAAGACTTTGGGCCAGTTAATGTGATGGCCATATTGTTTTATTTCGTGTTAGGATATTTGGTAGAATGAAATGAGTGTGAATAAAACGGTCATTGTGCTAAAAAAAATCAAACGATAGCATTGACAAAATTTAACACTCAAGTCTTTTTTTTTTAACTTAAACAAGTTACAAGTTACAATAGCATGGACAATATTTAAAATTTTTTCATGTATTATCATTGATAAGTTTGAAGAAGTCTCTTCATTCTATTTAAGAAATTTTGTATTTATATTTATCCTAAAAAGGGAACATAAACGTACAAGAAGATGAAGAGCCTATAGTATATAGTCATCTTACTTATCTCAAAATAAGTTCACTATGAATACTTTTACTGTATTGACAACATAAATGGAGTCCCTTTACCTTAGAGCTACGCTTGAATACGAAGATTGATGTCGTTTTTGTAAGTTTATCGTTTGGGTGTAGGTGTTTTATCTTCTTTTCATCTTTTTTCTACTGTTTACTAGTTTGGAATTTTGATGAAATTTTGCATGATTTGATGAAACACCAATATAATTCTTTGTATAACATATAAATATATGCATTTGATTTGAATTTTTTTATAATAGCTCATAACACTTTGGGTATGTTAAAGTAATGACCATATTATTTTATTTCATATTAGGATGCTTGGTACAATGAAATGAGGTGGGATTAAAATGATCATTGCACTAAAAAATTCAAATGATAACATTGACAAAATTTAACACTTAAATCTTTTTTTAACTTAAACAAGTTACAAGTTAAATTTTAATATTTGTTTTTCATGTATTATCATTACTAAGTTTTAATAAATCCGTCAACTCTATTAAAAAAGATTAGCTGATATGTTTCCTCAAATTCACAACAAATAATTCAACCCAATATTAAGATTCCTCAAATTCATCACATAATTTTCACACATTTATTCAAAAAATTATTGATTGAGTTATATTATGTCTTTGGATTTATCAATTAATTGTAATTGAATTCTAATTTATTAAAGATTATAAGCAACTACTTGCGCATAGTGAAAGTTGCAATCTAGAAAATTAAAATTTTATCAACTTAAGCGTTACAATGCCATAAATGAGTATAGTTGTATTCAACATTGACTTTGCCAAAAATAAAATTAAATTGACAACACAAGTATGAGCTAGTCACGTTAATTTAGGTACTTAAAAAAAACTTCACTTTTTTTAACTTGTTTTTTATACCCATGGGTTGTAGTGCAATGACTTGCACAAAATAATTAGAAATTAAGGGTGAGAATTCGTGTATTTAGATCGTGTTTCGAGCTGATACGACACAACACGATAATAATTTTTTGGACACGCACACGACACAATATGAATTTGTATCTTTTTTATTTGACACGAACACGATAAAAAAATGACATAACACAATACGACACGAATAACATGATTTCTTAAAATTTTACGCTAAATTAAAGACAAATAGACACGATAACCCGGATAAAAACACGATTAACATGACTCATAATTTTAACACAAATACGATATGACACGATTTTGTGACAAAAAATTTCAATACGAACATGATATATCAAGTTAATTTCAAATCAATTTCATATCATATTTTTATATTATTTTTAAAATTGCCAACCCTTACTAGTAAATGGGTGAGAAAAGATCAAGTTTTCACATTTTATCCAATGGAGATTCCGTTCCTTAATAGAAACAAAATAAAAAAAGACTTTAAAAAAAGACCTCAATTAAAAAGACTTGCACACTCCATGTGGCTGTTTGTGGTGTGAATGGATTGACCACATTCAATCCAATGGCAATTCCGTTCCCTATATGTAAACAAAAAAAAAACAAGTTGAGTTGACATCTTATATACCCCCATTTGTTGTGGTTGCTAACTAACTCAAAAGAAATAGAATTCCCAGAGACCTATAGGCCACCGGTGCCACTAGACATATTCTTGTGCCCACTTGGACCAACATCAAAATAAGATGAACTTCACATGACTGATGGAAAATCCTACAATTACAACGGCAAAATTATCCCACGAACAGCTCTCAAGAAAATTCTCAAACGCCCAAAACTAGATTCCCAAGCCAAAGATGCCGATATGGATTCAGGTCGTGTCTCGGGCTTGGTTATTGTGTCGTAACGAGGCAGCCTTGAAACACTTCACATAGGTCTCTGTTTCAATGACAACCCACCAATAGTCAAAGTGTTTAGTTTTGCTGATGTTTATGGGACTTTCGAATGGAAGATAGTGGATGCATTGCTGGAGACTATCTTGTTTATGTTTCTACGAAAGACCCGAGTGAGCATCGTCAGCCTTGGACTGCTGTTTATAAAACCAACCTCGAGAGAAAAAAAACCGACCGCCTCACCCCATCGAGCCAAAGCGGATTTAAGCCCTGCGGTGCAACCGTCTGGAAAGAAGATAGCGGTGTCGTCTTTCCACAGAAACGGAGGATGGCATGGAGAGATAAAACATCTGGAAACTGCTATTTTGTGATTAATGTAGAGGAACCATACCAGCAGAAGTTGGTTGTGTGGAATGGTGGGTGGCCTACGTGGTGAAGTGACAACGTTATATTTTTTCACCCCACGGTTGGGGAGTTTTGGGGTGTTTTTCGAGTGGATATCACTAATGGTTTCACGTTAGACACAATTTGTGTGACCCCAGATGGAATTCATGTGATAACTCCGGCTGCCATCCACGATACGAAAGTAGCGGTCGTAACTATTCGTCAGAAATCGGACATAACTTTAAGTGACGCACGCGTAGAAGCACAATATCGACACATTGAGATTTTTTATTTTACTGGACAACAACCCCCCATACAAATCACTCAAAAATCCATACCAAAGGTGACCATTTCAACCCCTTTGTCATAGATGGTGGGAAACGCATCCGTTACCATCGTTGCAAGATTGAGCTTCTCAAGGTACCAACTGATTTTTTATTTCGAACTTTTAATAGCCATGTGTAACTCAAGGCATTGTTTACGAGTTCAAGTTTGGGAAGAAAAAGAAAGAAAATGAAGGGAAGTTGTGTTGACGTTCATTCGTTTGAGAGATTAAATAGGAAATAAAGTGTTTTTAGAAAGTGTTTTTCTCTCGTTTAGTAGTTTAAAAAGAGAGAAAAGAAAGGAATTTTTTCTTACTTTGTAAAAGTTCTTTCTAATCGGAGAGAAATGGAGAAAAAAGAGGTTTTTAATGAGTTATACCTTCTTTTCTCATAAAAAAATTATTTTCTTTCCAAACTCACAAACAATAAAAAAGAAAATTATTTTATTTTCTCTCCAAGACTAATTTCTCTTCTTTTATTAATTTTTTCTTCATTTCTTTTCTCTCTTAATAAAACTTTTCTTTACTTTGTTTTCTCTCCAAAACTCTTAAACGAGCCCTAAGAGATTACTACGATTGTTATTTGAGACAGATTGGAGAGGATATCGAAAGACAGTTCCACACGCTCAACTCTCCATATCTGGATGTAGGACTGTTTAGGGTGCCGGGAGTGTTTCCAACATTTTCCAAAGATGGCTCCAAGCTTTCATTCGTTGACAATGAGTTGAAGGCATTGTGGGTAGCTGATAGCCAAGGTGTGCATATTGTGTTCGAGGTATGATAACAATATTGTAGTAATTCCCAGTTGCATTTATCATTGGTACCTGATGATTTTTCTTTCTGTAGACGAAAGGTCCGTACAACATCTTCTCACCGGTTTGGAACAAAGATCCACAAAAGGATATATTATATGTATGCATGGGACCTTCTTTCCACGCTGAAAAAAACTGGACATCTGCGCTATCCCCGCTCTGGCAAATCGTGAACATCATCGTCAACAACTCAAAAGCTTTCAATAATTCCTCCCCACCCACCAATCCAGACGGTAACTTCTTACTTGTTCCTTATAATTCCTTTTCGAATAGCAATTATAGTACAACGATATATACTTTTTGATCCTCCGAGCTGATATGTTGTTTGTTCAGGATTTTGTGGAGGACTCAGTTTATCCATTAAGTATTTTAAAAACTTTGTTAACTTAATGATGGATCACACTTCTAGTTCAATTCATAAAGAATCCATATACATTGTTTAACCAATCCTTGGGCAACCCACTAGCAAGTCAACAACAAAGTATTGTTCATTATAATATGTTTTTGAATGACAGGGACCAAATTAGTTTTTTGATCTACAAGAGATGGAGGGGATAAAAGATACAAGAATTTATACATAATGGAGGACGTACAATCGGGGGAATATGGAGAAGGCAAAATAACAAGGCTAACAAATTGGCTTTGGATCGACACACATTGCGAATGGTCCCCAAGGGGAGATTGGATAGTATTATCGTCAACCCATGACAAGCCTAAATTAGCACTAGAAAGTGACAATATTATTTATCCCGGATACTTTGCAGTGTTTTTAGTGAAGGTGAATGATCCTTCAGTGGTAGTATGAGTAATATGAAGTGGAACTGATCTTGCAGGGCTCATGAACCATCCATTCTTTAGTTCGGATGGAAAGAGCATCGGTGTAACTGTGGATCTTGCTGCAGTGTCTATTGATTCCATCTCCTTGCCTCTCTTCATGCACTCTGTGAGGCCTTATGGAGATATCTTCACTTTTGATATTGACCCGGATGACATAATTAAGAACAAGAGTGTGAAGAAGTTCAATTGCATCACACATAGTAGATATGAAAATTCCACTGCTACTTGGACAATGTTCTCAACTGAGGATCCGAATGCAACATGGAACATGCTTTTAAACAAAGTCTACACTCCGTCATTCCTTTATTCATATCTTGACAGAAGCGAAAGTTGGCACATGACTGGACTTCTTTGCATCCCAAAATGATGTTGATTGGCTTTGTGTTCATATTTATGTGTCTCCTTTTCATCCCGTATGCTTTCATTTGACGTTCCAATTGACAAATCTCAATATGCACTTTGTGAAGTGATAAGCCACAAAGACCAATTCTATGATTTATAAGGTTTTTATCTTTAGGTGGATTAGGTATTAAACTATTATTCCATTTCTTTCTCTAGTTGGTTAATTTTAAATATTTCGATGATCAATTGTGTGATACTAGTTGTTCCACCAAATGTGTGATTATGTGTGTTTGTTAAACTCTATAAATAAAGTTAAAAATGTGTTGTTTCAAATAAGCAATGACAAGATAAATGAATATTTATTAAAAACACTTTTTCTCTATTAGTTCTTGTCTTTGTGAGAGTTTGAGTGTGATCTGGTTTGAAAAATATTTGACAGGAAGTTCGTAATCAATCTTTAAATACCAACAAAGTGGTTTTAGAGCTATTTCCAATTTGCATGGCTTCTAAAATGGCACATGTGCAAGTCCCTGTATTGAAGAAGAATAGCTACGAAAAATGGTTTATTCAATTCATAGATCTCATTGGATCCCAAGACCTTTGGGATGTGGTCTGTAATGGGTACGTTGAACCCACTATAGAAAAGGAGACTGCTTAAACCAGTGAGCAAAAGAAAACTCTCCGAGGCCAAAAGAAGAATGACAAGAACACATTGTAACTAATCTGTCAAGGATTAGAAGGTTCAACATTCGAGAAGATTACCGAAGCGACGACGAGCAAGCAATTGTGGGAATTCTCAAAAATCTTTTTAAAGGTGTTGATCGTGTTATGAGAATAAGCCCAACTTTGTGTGCTTGTCAATGGTTCCCTATTAGGTTACTTTAGCTACTTCAAGGGGATGAGGCAAGGGGATCCATTATCTCTCCCCCCCCCCCCTCTTATTTTGTTTGGCAGAAGAGGTTTTGAGTAGGTATTATCCATTGGAAGTCAATGAGGTCAAAAAAATTGTATTCATCTCCTAGAGGTTTCAAGGCTCCTTCTCGTCTCATTTATGCAGATAATATAATGGTTTCTTTTTGCAAAGTAGATTATGAATCAGTGAATACAGTTTTGAAGGTCTTTATGTATGTTATAAGTGCTCTAGACAGGTGATCAATAAAGTCAAGTGTAACATTTTCTTGGGTAAGCTTGGAAGAAGTTATTTGTTCTCTAACAAAAATTAAAGAAGGCAAAACTACTTTTATATACTCGGGGGTTACCTATTTTTAGAGGCAAACCGAGGAGACAATACTCACAAGTTATTCAAGCAGACAGAGTGAGATGCAAGATGGAGGGTTGGCCAGGGAAAACTATTATCCAGGGTAGGTAGACTTGAGCTAATCAAATCAGTAATCCACCCTATGATTCTTATAGTTTCATGGTATACAAAGGACCCTCAAATCTCCTAAATAAACTTCAACACTGGCTTAGAAGCTTTCTCTAGAAAGGTACAACACTTGGGATGCAATTAATTCCACCTTAATTTATTATGAATTCTTAAAAGCTGGATTCGACCAACTTCAAGAGGAAACCTGCTATAAGATTAGTTTTATATGTCCTAGTTATAGGGAAGTTATTGGTGTCATTCAACTACAGATTTAGTGGTTGATTGGAAATGGAAAGAAATTTCTATTTTGGTTTCATAAGTTGTTGGGGGTTGGGGCTCTATACCATACTATGGATGTAGAAAACTCTTCTTACATAGGTAATTTCACTATTTTTCATTTCATTGTCAATGGGTGGTGTGCTATTCCTGACAGTTTCACCACCACCCTCCCCCAAATAATTGATAAAATCACTATTACGAACCTTTCAGTTGGAGATATTGAAGAAAGCCTATTTTGCCCTACTGTAAGACAGGGCAACCCTGATTTAAGGAGGTTTATGAGTTTCTTAGGCCAAAAGACCAGTGCAAGCTTCTTACAGACATTTGTCATGCCCATATCCTTCATAGAACCTCAATAACTATAAGAAAACTTCTTCATAAAAAGCTTTCCAATCATGACCTGCTTCCGTAAAAGGGAATCCATTTGAGCTCTAGATGTGAGCTGTGCAAAGTTAATAATGAAAAAGTGCATTATATCTTCATGATTTTCCCTTTTTGATTGAAGATATTTGATTGGTTTAGTGATGTTTTTGGCCCATATGTCTAATTTTGTTGATGATTTAAAAAAAATCATTTCCTCAAAGTCAAACCTATCACAAGGAAGTGCCCAGATGTTATTGAACTAAGGTGGTTTTACTCTCTTGGTGGCTGGACCAATGTTAACACTGATGGCTTAGTTTTATTATTTTATACTTATTCTGCTGTATATTGGGGGTTCTATTAGAAACTGTAGGGGTTTTGTTAAATCTAATTTTTGCCAAGTTGTTAGCTGCCACTTTGGCTATTGAGTTTGCTACTTGGAAATATAGAATTTCGGCTTCATTTGTTTGAAGCGTAGTGAATTTAATATGTTGCCTTTCATTTTACACTGACGTTCTTGTGGTTGTGTGATCGTAAGGCTATTATCGTGTCCCTTTTGGTTCTTAACTCCAGTTGGTGGACATTAGGGATACACTTGGAGGTGATCATCCTATCACGTAACTACTCACTCATCAGGGATGAGTTTGTTTTTTAATTGGCTTAATTGTGAGTGGTTTCATCTATATTGAGTGTTGTTTGTCATGAAGCAAATCAAGGTTCATAAATCTGGGTTTATTCAGACTCAGATTAATTGAATTAATAAGATTTGGATTTTCATTCTTGAGGATCCATATATTTTCAGACTTCGCAGGAGGTTTTAGATTGCGACTTGATCAAAACGTGGGGCCTTTCCAAGGGAAAATATGCAAGTTGGTTTCGAACAACTTGGATGGATTTTTAGGATCGTTTGGATTTATTATGGATCCAACAATTCAGATTGATACATGGGTAGGCAATATCATGCTACTGACTTTCTATTGACGTCTTAGTTTTGATGCAATGGTTGGGAGTTATGCATTGTCGTTGATTCCTTTATCAGTGGGATTAATGGATTATTCAGATTTTCCAAAATTGCATATGGTAGGGAGAAAATTCAGCTCATGGATGGGTTCAAAGCAGTAAGTCAATTGATGGTCCAGTCTTTATCATTGTATTGGATCAATGGTTTAGATGGTTTTAAAATTTATTGGTTTAAATTTTAACGAATGCACATGGGCGAGCCAAAGTTTTGTATTGATAGTTAAGTTAGTCCAACTGATGTGCAATGACAATCACAGAATATGGGTTTCGATATTGATCAACACACGGGTTCACATGAGTCTGGCACATGTGGCATCAACTGTAGCTTGCATTAATGTTACGCTTAGGTAGCAGGAATGAAGATTGATTATTTTGATGAGTGGTTTAATATTGACGGATCGCACAAATTTCACATCATCGTTGCGTGAAGTCATATCAGAAGATTGCGATGATTTGGGTTGTTCTTTGAGTTTTTTCATCACAGATTGTGGTGTAAAATGAGCCTTTTATTAGACTAAGTTTATTCAATAGTTGTCTATCAATTGTTTAATTGCAAAAAATTCATTTCTCAATTTGATTTTGTTGCTCCCACATCTATACAAAGGGTAATGGAGTGGATGATGAACTCTCTAAGTTAGGTATTAATCATATGGCTCTTAAATGGTGGTGGGGTCCTTCAAATGAGATTGCTAAATTGGCTGCCAAGGACCTATCAACATCTTCTCATTATAGGTTTTGTTAAAGTCTTTATGTTTGTGTTTCTAAGTGTATGTCCTCCAACTTGGGATTGTGTGCTCCTCGTAGCTATTTTTCTAAACTACTTATAAAAGTTGCTTAAACAGAATTTCCCATTTCAAATAATTTTGCCCCTTATAAGTTAAAGAATTCCTATTCTACCATTTCTAACCCCTTGCAATTACTGCAAATACGCTCTCTCTATCCCTAGATCTATCCCTCTCCATCAACTCACCTCTGATTATCTCCTCATAATAGACAATGCCTCCAAGCAAAAAAAAATATACACAATATAGATATGAGATTTTTGTTGATATTTGCAAGAACAATTCAATTTGGAATGACACTAAGGCATGCCATAGCAATGAGTTTCTCATACTAGCTTTGTTTTTTTATTTCTTTCAAAGTTAGAAGGTTCTTATAGCGGTTTGGTTTAAGTAATTTTCTATACGTTGATGGGCTGATTTTCAGATTTTGTCAATTAGGTTGACACCTTGAATTTATGTTAAATAGTTTATTCACAGTTCAAACCAGGTATTAATTTGCAATAACTTTAAACTCTTGAGGAAGATGTTGATGGGATTTTCACTCCCGATGGTCTCGATTTAGATTGCTAAAGACAACTGATTATTTCATAAATCTTACTTTACACTTGATCTTAAAAAAATCATTTTTATAGTTATTTTTTGAAATTTTATAACTTGCTAAAGCTAGATGTACTTTTACTGTTCAGTTAAATTGTTGAAAATATAATTTATTGACGCAACTGAGCTTGACAAGATCATTCCCAAATTTACTCCATTTAGCCATTTGATTCTGTGTTTCACTGATGTTGTCTACAAAACTTCTCTTATACATCTTGCACCTTGGCAATATCAGTTGCTCTGAATTGTATTCACTAACACAATCATTCATAAATTGATGTATGTTGTAGGTTTGGTCACATTATTTGATCTTTTATTAGTTTCTAATTGCCTACTATTTTTAACTATATTGTTGAAACTATTCCAACTTCATTTATGTATGCTAGAATTAATATATGGGGATGCATTGTGTCAAATGATTTTTTCCCTTATCATGTTTGCATTTTTTTCATTGTTTTAAGTATGTGGTGAGTCTATCTTTCATTTTATGAATCCATCTTATATTATTTCAGCAATCCATGTAGATTTACAAGCTGGAAATGTATTACTAGATTTTTTTTTATCAAAGAGGGCCGGTACCCCCACAAATTTTATTAAATTTTAATAATAAAGAAATTGCCTCTCCCTGGATTTACAAACCCAAAAAAAACTTACCTATATCTAGAGGTTGGGTCCAATACTCTAGATGAAATGAATGGAAACTTGGGTTTTTATAAATAACCCCATTACACTGAGTGTAAACTTGAAAAATAAACTTGGGGATTTATTTCATCCCCATTACAATTTTATTCTTCCATGTCTAATTTAAGGAGAATGGATCCTATCCAATTTAAGAAGACCTTTGGCCATTTGAGGAAGAGATTCAAAGTTCCAATATATAGAGTCAATGATGCTCATGGATTCTCTCGAAACATGAGTTACATTTATTTGATTTCTAGCACAAATGTTTTTTAAGAGCTCTAAAGCTTGCCATGGAGGTTTTGATTTCTTCTCAATAACATCAATAAGAAATTTGCAATCTGTTTCAATAATGATATTTTTAATATCTAAAATAGACACAAGATTTAGACCTTCCTTTAAATCCATTGCTTTGGCAAAAAAGGAAGATTGAATCCCAATGGATTTCTCAAAACCTGTAATAAACATACCCGTAGAATCTCTAATAACACCCCCAATACCGCTAGGACCTGGATTACCTTTTGATGCCCCGTTGATATTTAAATTAAAATTACCTTCTGGAGGATTCTCCCATGAACATTTAATGATTTGAACTATATTTGGAGAAAATTTAATGTTAAATGTGTTGATAATGAGGGAATCTTCAGTAGAGCTTTTATCATAAAATTTGTTGTTGTTCATTATGGATGTGGTAAGGAAGATTATTTGATAAATTATAGAAGTAGAATTTGATTTAGTATTTTCAAAATTTATTTCTTGCCTTCCATAATTCCCATATAATTATCCTTGGAATGAGTTGACAAATAGATTTTAAGAAATCTTCTTTCTTTTGTGTCATCCACCATGAAAGCAACATATAACTCGAAGAAGTATAATTCGGGACCACACCAAACATATGAGTGAAGTAACTCCAAACTTCCTTGGCAATTTTACATTCAAGGATGTCATGTTGGACACTATCAACATCTAAAAAGCATTGTCTACAGTCTGATGCTAGTCTTATGCCAACATGCTGAATTTGAGTCTCATATGGCAGCGAATTATTAAAAAGTTTCTAAACAAAGTTTGAAATTTTCATAGGATATTCAGTGTACCAATTGATTTTCCAACTTATAGAAATAGTCCTCGATTGTCTACAAACATCAAAATAAGATTTCATAGTAAATTATCCTGTTGAGGAGGGAGTCCATATTTTATTTTCTTCTTTTACGAAAGGATCTGCTAGAGATGATTTTTTTACCAATCTTTTGACTATATTTGAACTGTTTCTAACATTCAAACCTTTATAATATTTTTGTCTCATAAAAGTAGCCCAAATACCATCCTCAAATTTAAAATTCCAATAAAGTTTAATACTAGAGGAGCTATTCTGTGTTCTAAGCTTCTAAAGTTTAAGCCCCATGCTTCAAAAGGAAAGCATGTTTCATGCCACTTCATCCGTTGAAATGGATTTTCTTTGTTCGAACCTCCCCAATAGAATTTAGCAAACATATTGTTTAGTCTTTTCAAAATAATTTTAGGAGGATTAAGAACTTATAAGGTATAGACAGGATTAGAGAGAAGAACATGTCTAATCAACACAACTCTACGAGCTTGAGAGATTAATTTAGATGACCAAGTGTCAAGCTTTTCTCTAATTTTAGCCATAAGTTCTTAAAATTGTATAATTTTATTTCTTCCTTTATTAATATGGCAACCAAGGTATTTTATCGGAAGTTTTTTCTTATGTAAACCTGAACATGTTTCTATAGATTTTCTCCTGACTGGGCTAGTTTTATTGTCAACATAGATTGAACTTTTTGAATAATTTACAGTTTGGCCAGAAGTGGCCTCATAATCCTTAACTAAATTAATTATTGCACGAATAATTTTACAACCACCATTAGAGAATATTATAATATCAACTGCATATCCTAAATGAGAAATAAGTCTTCACTTTTTAAGGTGAGAATAAGGGATTTCTTTCTTATTAAGAAAAAGTTTATCAATATTTCTACTAAGGCTTTATGCAGCTAGAATTAATAGACTAGGAGATAAAGGATCGCCTTGTCTAAGACCTATAGTAGAATTAAAAGTCCCTTACTTTGACCATTAATATTAATGGAAAACCAATTATTAGAGATAATTCTCCAAACCATATCAATGAAAAGCTCATTGAAACCAAATCTTCTAATCACTTAACATAAGAAAGGCCAATAGACTTTATCATAAGCCTTTTCTATGTCTAGTTTAATAATGACATTATTTCCATGGCCTTTTCTCCCTATTACATGAACCATTTCTTGGGCAAGGAGAATATTGTCTTGTATACTCCTACCTTTGATTAAACCACTTTGATTAGGGAAAATAAGAGATTGGATAATGATGGTTAGTCTATCATTAAGGATTTTTGATATAATTTTACTAGAGAAGTTACAGAGACTTATTGGTCTATATTGAGCACAGGTTGTAGGAGTATTAACTTTGGTAATCAGAGCAATATTTGTGACAGTCCAACTCCTAGGAATTTCAGCACTAGCAAAAAATGCATAAATTGAATTAATCTGATCACTTTTGATAATATCCCAAAGTTTTACGTAGAAATCACCCCCATATCCATCAGGGCCAGGGGCACTAGATTAATGAAGGCTTTGAACGGAAGCCAAAATTTCAGATTCTGATGGAAAATCTGTTAATTTTTTATTCATATCTTCAGTTATAGAACATTTAATCACTTCCAGGAAATTAGTATCAAGTTCTTTAAAATCTATTGACCAAATTTTTTGAAAGTGAACAATAAAGATATTAGCAATACCATCACGGGATTCTTAACATGTGTTATCACTTGTCTTTATCTTGTTTATTGTCATCTTTATTATCCTATGATTAACTAAAGCATGAAACTTTAAGCCATTTTTCATGGCTCTTTTGAGACCAATAACTCTCTTCTCTTTGCAATGCTAAACTTAGATGAGCTCTAGATGCAAATAACTCTTCCCTAGTATTCTCATTTGGTGAAGTTTCAAAAGAATATTCAGATAATTTAACCTTATCCTCAAGGTCACTAACTGATTGAAAATATTTTTGGAAGTGTATTTGTTCCATATTTTCAAAAGTGATTTTAAATATTTTAATTTAAGAGAAAATTTTATCACAAGGGGGACTTTAATATCTCTAGTCCTAGCATTTTCAATAATTTCCCGCACATTGGATTGAATGCACCATATGGATAAAAATTTAAAAGGTTTAGGATAATTATCTGAGCTACTCCTAACAGAAAATAGAAGAGGACTATGATCTGAACAGGTTTTATGCAAATTTGTTATTGAAGAATTAGGAAAGAGCATTAGCCAATGATTGTTTACTAACCCTCTATCTAATCTAAATAAAATAGTACCAGTAATTCTATTATTAGTCTAAGTAAATCTAGATCCTAAGTATCCTAAATCAAGTAAGGATCAAGTGACAATCATATCATTGAAATCTTCCATTGCCTAGAAATCTATTTGATTTTCACCTATTTTTTCTTCTTCCTTTGAAACAACATTAATGTCACCCATTATGATCCAAGGGAATGATGAAAAATTTGCAGTATAATTCTCAATGTCTTCCCATAAAGTTCTTCTTTCTATAGCAGAGCATTTAACATAAACTAATATGATGAATATGGAAGTGTTTATGAGTTGTACATCAATTTTTAGACAAAGCATTTGCTCAGAATTGTGAATAACCTGTACATTAAGCACATTGTTCCATAAGAACCATTTTTTGTTTGAAGAGTTTGCAGTGCTGTAGTTAAAGCTCCATTTCATCTGAAATTTCTTCAGTTTAGTATTATCTACTTTAGGTTCTAATAGTACAATGGCAGGCAAATTATACGTTCTAATAAGTTTTTTAATTCTTCTACTTGTAGCTCTATTTCCTACACCACTCGCATTCCAGTAAATGAGATTAATCATAAGACTATTTAGGATGATTGAGAGTTAGATACTTACCTGAAGATCTTGTCAATCTTTTAAATAGAGGATCTTGTTTTGATGTTTTTCCTAATTTGAGGTTCATGAACTCTGAAATGTTGTTACATGATTCTTTGATGTGCTTATTCCTGAATGCTTTTGAAGCTTGAATTGCCTTCCACTTAACATCGATCCAAGAAGTAAAATTCTACAGATCCTCTATCAAAGGCACAACTGGCAATGTGTCTTCCTTATCCGAATGACATTCTTTATTTGTAGATGAATGTTTTTCAATTGTTGGAATAATAGAACCTTTGGGGAGATAAGTTATAATGATCCAAAATTATTATTTCATTTGTATTGTAACCCACATGTTTGATTTTGAAGGTTTTTGGAAGCTTTTGAATCTATATAAAACATCTGACAGGAGAATTTGAGGTTATTTGATCATAAATTTCCTTGTGAGAATCTTGCTCCTCTTCCAGAGCTTCTAAAATATTATCTTGCAAAATTTCAGAACGGTTTGACAACTGATTTGAGGGGGCTGGTGATTGAGTAACATTTTTTGAAATCATTTGCATCGGTTCTTGATGCTTATTTGGGAGATCTTGATTATGTTCTGTGGTAATGTTTCCTTGATTTTGAGGTTTTACAAGAGGTTTTTGAGTGGTTTTAAGGGCAGGATATTTGATCAAATATTTCGCTTCTTGATTCCCTTTCTTTTTGCAGAAATCACAAAAAGATGGTATATTTTCATATACCACGTGCAGCTAAAAACCTCTTGTACCTGAACCAATCCATATTTTGTGGATCCTTTCTTTAAGAATGTTGATTTCCACACACATTCTTACAATGATAGGCCTTGATAAAGAAGTTGTATATGCATCCATCTTTAGTGGTTTACGTATAAGTTGTGCTATTGAATATAAGGCTGATTTCGCATATAAGCGTATTGGGAGTTTTGGGAGGTTAATCCACACCGGAACCACTCGGCACTACAAACAAAAGTGGATATGATGACATTTTTTTGCAACGCTTATAAAAATGTCGGGATATAGTGTATATGCCGACGTTTATTTAACAACGTGGGTTATTTATGGACGTTTTATAAAAGTGTCGAAATATTAGTGGAAATTTATTAGAAACGTCGAAAAATAATGATGTTTTTTTATACAAACGTGGGCTATTTCCCCTCGTTTTGGGGTAAAAATGTCGGGCCCTAATTGTTTTTAACCGCACAACCGTTTCAACTCCTCCCACTAATTTTTCGTTTTCATCCAACAAACCGCTACTTTCCCTCAATTGTATTTGCATATGGCTCTCCAAAAAACTTCTAAATTGTTTTTCAAAGTTGCCCTAAGCTACTTTCATTCTGAATTCGATTGATGCTTTCCTTCTGAATTCGGTCTCTGTTCTCCAATAAACCGCTGCATTCGGGTCTCCAAAAAACTTCTGAATATGGCCCCCTTATTCTTGAATCCTCATTTAGGACTGAAGGTAAATCTTGAATCTTCTGTATTTTTGTCATTTACTTTTTCATTAGTGATTTAATCTTGAATCAAAATCGAGACATACGGCTCTGATGAAATATTTGAATGAAATTTATAATCACCCCTGCTTCATTTTAATTAAAAAAGCTCTGATGGTTTTAATTATAAGAAATCGCCCCTGTTTCATTTTAATCAAATTTTCATGGAAGAGACGTGAGTGATAAAGACAGAGACGTGAATTTCATGTGCGTGGGTGTGTGTGCGCTTGCGTGTAAGAGAAGTGAGTGATAAAGACAAAGACAAAACCAAGGGGGTAGGGGAGGAGCATCAGCCGTGGCAGGGGGTGGAGGGGAGGCAGAGAGATATGGACGTAAAAGAGAGAGCGTGAAAGAGAATTTGGTTAGAGAGACAAAATTATTTTTTACTTTTTAGACATATAAATGAGGTTAAATATCAAAATACTCTTCTAAAGTGATAAACGACGCTTATTTCTAGACTGTCGATACACCGACGTTTTTTAAAAACATTGCCCAAACGTCGGAATTTCTGTTCCCGACGTTTTTAGACATTATTCCGATGTTTAAAAAATGTCGCTAAAGCCAAGTTTTCTTGTAGTGTGGCTTTACTCATCTGGCTTAAAATCAACAGACCATTTAAATGTGTGCATAAGTAACTTTCCAATATACCACAGTTCTCTAAGCCACAGTCGAACATAATTTTCCTCACAATTGAGACGAATCAGAATATGTTTTGAATCGATTAGACCTATAGAAAACTCTGATTTTAAAGAAAAAGTTTGGAATGTTTTCCTGAAGAAATCCATTGGAGGTTTTCCATGAGAAAATATCCCAATTATCGAAAACTTGAATGGTTCCACAAGTGATTGAATGTCTTCTTCTGTGAAGATGACTACTGGTTCTCCCTTAAATGTTGTAGGCCTCTTTAACTCCGGTTCTTTTTATGATGAATTCCTAAGAACAATCGAAAAAGACTTTGTCTAAACATTTGTTGGATCAGGAGGTTTTGGGGGGATCAAAGTTTCGACAGTAGGGATCAAAGTGTTTGCCATGAGAAGGGAGTGTTTTTAGACCTAATGGAGAAAGAGAATTATCCAGAGGTTCTTGATGATTTCTTAGAGAGAATTCTCATCTGTATTAGTACATGAATGTGGCATTTTATTGATTTTGTTGCTCCATTTTACAATTGGGATTCCCCCCTTGCACGATGCACATCCTTCAATCCAAGTTTAAAGTCTTTTTCCTATACTTCCTCAATTTTTTATATGTCCACTTTTCCATACTTAAACCATGCTTATCAAAACCACTTTCCAGTACTAAATTTATATATTGTTAGTTGTTGAAACATTTGATCTTAATAGTCATATAGCTACATTAATTTTTTAAAATTATGTTAATCCTACTTGAAGTCTTGAACAATTGATAACACAACTTACCTGTTATAGGATTGTCAACAGTACTCCATAAAAAAATTTGTTAATGGATGTAGTGGTCCAGCCCACTTTTATTAGATGGAGTTTTAAGAGAGAAATTAGTGGAAATATTTTACAATTAAGTAAGATCATTAAGCTATATTCATTCATTCTCCAATTATTTCTCTACATTCTTTGTATATCAAGATTTTCTTAAATGTAAAGTGATCTCCTTAAGTCAAGCTACTAGACAAATGAATTTTGTGAAAACTGTTAGAAAAAGGAAAAAGTAATGTCGTAAGTCGTATACGATAAATTATGCTTATATCTTCGAAATTTCAAATTTGGCTCGCATATTCAACATGTTGGTTTGGACAAAGTTATATTGTATTTATGAACATGTGTAAAAATAACTTCACAATGAATTTATTGTAGTTGATCCCTGTCCTAACACTATAGATACTAATGTCGAGTAATCTTTAGAACTATCCCAAACTACTATGACAACTAGCTCTGTCCTAAAACTCTCTTTATATTTTGAATGATTTTCAATTAATTACTTTAGGACTTGATGAGGTATATAATTACATATTTTTATTGTGCTTGTTTGTCCACAAGTCTCCTATCTACTAATTTACTATTTAATTTTAATTTCATTGTTGGAAGCACAGTTTAATGATTAATTAGTTTAACACTACAATAAAATGATTATTCTTTGTGAGTAAGTAAAACACAATCTTCGTTTATTTTATTTTTTTTGTTTTAATATTATCAAGTTTATATAAACCAATTTATGAGTTACCAAGATGCTTTCTTCATCCTCACATCACATAGCATGAGAAAGAGAAAGGGAGAATAAAAATGCTTAGGATAGCAGCTATTGAGTGATTAATTAGTTTAGATGATAGATTCAATCTTTATTCATGTATCTTTTTTATGGTTTCAATATGAGATACTACAAAATTCTACTTGCTTTAATGAAATTAGTTCAACTAATGACGCACCCATTCGCCTACTTACACCCCACACAAAATCTAAAATGCATGCATAGTTATCTATTTTTCAGACATTTGTTGCGCTTAAATTTTGGATTCCATTCCTACCTGAAGAATTATCTATGGATTCATATTTGAATAGACTAGAGGGTACAATGATATTAAATTAAGCTTGATAACAATTTTTCATACAGGTTCCATGTAATTCATATTTAGTGTTTTTTCCATTTTCTTTGGATGTTGAAGTGTAGTTATCTATAAGTTTTTGGTGGATATGATTGTGTTTACATGTTAAATGCATAGTTTTTTTTTTTTTTAAAATCATCTTAATGAAGCTCGCTTTTTAGCTTCATGTGAAGCACGACCATTCCATTGATGTAAGAACATGAGATGGCACAACACCATACCTTATTACATATTCTGTATTTTATAGAGTTTTGCGACAATGTCATATATTTATGGTGTGTATGTACGTAAAATGACCTAAAATATATTGGCATAAAACATATATTCTTGTTGTTGTCCTTTTATTTATTTTTTTGTGTATATTTTGAAAGACTAATCGAAGGGAAACATGGGAGTGAATACAAATTATGAGCTTTTGATTTTATTTGTAATCAGTTTGAATGAACTACTACGATGATATCAATGCATTTGGAAATTATTTATATATCACAGTTTAATTTAGGTGTCTTTGCTAATATTTATCTACGATATGATGTTCAATTATGGTTTCAAGTTTGAATATGGAAGGTGTTTAATGTAATATATTTTCGGGTTGTGTTGGTGTGGAAATTAAAATGGTGGTGTTATTTTAATGGGTCGACATGTCAAATTGCTTTCCTATTTTATTATTTTAATTTTGTTTGTTATGAGTGCCTACATGTTAAATTTTCTACTCCAAAGGAATTCGTGCATTTTGGTTTAAGGAGAATGGTAGTTATAATATATTGTGTTAAATATTTGGTGATTATAAAAATACCTTAAGACTCATTCATTATAATAGCTAGGGGCGGAAATTTGGGCTAACGTGACATGTTTGGGCCTAGCCCATCACGACAAGAGTTCATTTTATCCTACATAAACACGATATGACTCAGTGTCATATTTTTTTCCTAACAAGAATAAAATCTATTAGAAACACAACACGATAAGACACGAATAATATGATAAGTCAATTTCGTGCCCGTTGACAGGATTCACCATGATAACCCTATTATATTTTGTATATAAATATCATTTTTATATTTTATGTCACTCAATATATATATATATATATATATATATATAAGGGATGGTAATCGGGCCAAATCAGGAATTGGACCAAAACGAGCAAATTTTAGGCAATTTTATGTCAAAACTATGGCACGGACACAAGACGACCCACTATCAGGCCAAAATATCATGACCCGAATACAACACACATTTTGTGCCAATTTCTTGGGTCGTGTAATTTTTTGTGTCGTGTATAAAGTTGTCATCCCTAATAATATCATTTAATCATGCAGGACCATACAATGGGTTGGGTTGTATATTGATATGTGGAGACAAATTAATATGTGTTCCATATGTTTCCCACTATATATACAAAATTTTGACGTATATATGTGTCGTGTCCTTATTTGTGTTGACTTAGGATATGTGGTGCCCTCCACACACGATACTATTTCTCGTTTCAAAACAATGTCCAAGGTGACTACTTAGGGCTACCATCACACCCACAAATACGATAATCTTTTGTGAATAATAAATAATTGAGATTGTCAAAATAAGACTCGCATGGACACTACGTGGTATGATATAAAAAAAGAATTGAGGCAAAATACCAACATAATGATAACCCTTTAAAATTTGAGCAATGCCATTCATGGAACCATAAAGGTACCACACTAGGGGTGTTCACTCGATGCCACCACAAATCGCTAAGAACATTGTCACAACAGTTATCCACTCTTTTAGTGTATTTTCGCTTAATTAGTACATGCAATCAAAACATAGGCACCATATTTTGTCTTCCCACTACCTATCAAAATCTTCATTGTTTCCTAAACTCTCATAGCATCTCTTTAAAACCTACAAATTTTGAATAAAAAAGACATAATTTTAGGTTTTGATTTAAGGGTTGTCTGGATTTTTAAAGTAATTTTTTGCTTTCAATTTGTCATTTTTAAAATTTTGGCTTTGTACTAATTAAATATAACTGATTTAATGTGTATACCGTGGCAAAGTCGTAGAGGCTAAAGAAGACCAAGTGGTCAAATATGGATCTATTTTAAAAAAAATCTTCCTTCTTTTTTTAATGCCCAATGTGACATGTGCAACACACTTTGCACCAACTAGTAATGATTAATATGGGACAGTTTTCTATGTTTCATGGTATGCTAATGTGAGCCCCTTTTCAGTTAATTATTCTTTGTTATAAGGTAAAAACACATTAATCAAAGTTTAAATTTTAATTAAGTTATGTAAAAATTAAATGATTTATAATTAAATCTTACCAATGTGACACCCCGCCAATTAAATATCGGGTGATCAGTCCTTTATTAAATTATAACAAAGTTGAACGGTTGGTTCATTCTTATCATCACTGTCGCAAAATAACTTTTCAAATTAAACACCCTAAATAATTAAGCTAAGTGACAAAACCATTTAAAGACATAAATTTCCAAATTTAATTTAAAACCAATATTTAAAACCTTTCATAATCCATGGTTTAAAAATCACACAACAACTAGACTGGAAAAGATAATCCAAGTAATTTAAGCATTCAACTAAATAATTCCAACTTTAAAACTTCAAAGGAAAAACATCCTAACAGTAACAATTCCAAAGTATAAACACTGGAAGTAAACAAATTACAATCTCTGATAAAACCAACTGTATAATGGAACAAGGGTTACACATGCCCATCTGGATGAAATAGAACTAGAAGTGGAATCAATAATGAGGTCATCTAAGCAAAAGTCCTGCAACTACCACCTAAGCTGCAGCACATTCCTTCCAAAGGATCCTATGCAAGACGCCCATGTGGCTGGGCACCTGTAATATATACATATATATACAAGAGAGAAGAGAAAATATGAAATGGGGCACAGCCCGATTGTAAAACAGTTTAAAATTTAGTTCAACAAGTATTCAAAATGCTTACCGGCTAATGCAACAATCATATTAGTGTGCGGCACTCTCTTTTGAAATTCTCATCTCTCTTCTAATGTGCACACCTACCGCACTACTACTCCCAACAGTTTAGCTTATCTTAAGTTACTCACAAGGTTTCATGCCGACAATTTTTAGTGTTAAAAAAAATAATTTTTAAAAGCAAAGATCTCACATAAACCTCATTTGATTATAAAGTTTCTCAGTATTGCCTCAAACATTTCAAACACTTATATCCAAGTTGAAATAATTATTCATTACTTACCTAACTTTAGTCACAGTAGATAGTTCCTAAATTTCAAGTATATATATATTAATCACTCATATAATATATATATATATATATATATACTATCGGCACCCCACATAAAATTTATGGTTCTAGCATACTCTGCTATCAAATCCCCGTATCACTCGTACTAAGGGAAATACTAGTTCGAAATCACTCTCGAACAGTATTAACACAAAACACATTCAAATTGAGGCGAAGCATAGTTCAAAGTCACTAAGAGGTCATCACATACCCTCATGTCTCCTAGGACCGTCTGACTATCGATCCGATAGCTTCTACCAAGGATTCCTATGTTCTAGGGTACAAGTCAATATCCCCCATAAAGGTCCATTCGAGATAAGACTGTCCCAGTGCAGTAACCTCAGTGATAGCAAGTAGCGCGGGCATGATTTTTACACGTATATAGTATATGCACAAACACAGTCATATATGTATACTACCATTCCCATTTCAAATTTAGGTACACCCACGATCCATACTTATGATATTTATTCTTATTGCACATTACTAGATTATCCCGTATAACGGTTTGTCTCTTATTTTTATTTATGGAATTATTCCAAACCTTCTTCGTAACACTAGTGAAATCCTATCTCCCTAAGTGTAATTTCAGTAGGTACTCTTTTACTTTACGACGTAACTTCCTTATGAGTCTCACCCTTTAGACACACGTTCCCATTGTTCCTTAAGTGTAAAACACCTCCGTTAAATATTAATCTCGTCTTACATTAAAGGTTCCATTTTTATAAAGTCCTACTGGTCTTCTTTATATCCCAAAATGTCCTAACAATAATGTCCAAGAATTTCTATTCATTTTAGTTGGAACAACCTATTTAAAAAGGGGAATTTGAGTTTTCCAGGAGGGATCGATCGATCGATGGCAGGTGCTCGATCGATCGATGCTCTTGGGTCGATCAATCGATCAAGCAGGTATGGCGAAACTACAGAATTTCCAGTTACGGGAATGCTATTCCAAAATCATTAAAAGCAACATATTTGATTTCAAAACTTTCAACAAATTATACCACAAGTGTTATATCCCCAAATAATGAATATTCTACGTAAGACATGCGAGTTTTCATCAATTATAACGAATTAAAATGGTTAAAATCCAGAAAAATTACAAGAACCCTAATAATTTCTTTAACTTAGTTCTTCCCATTCTTTTTCCAAATTTTCTACCCCTAACTCAATCAATTTCGTGGTTCAACCTTTACATATGAATTAGATTTCCAGAACACATCTTTTATCTATACATCATGCATATTCGAGTCTCCAAAATATGTTTTTTTTTCACAAAAACTAGTTCTAAGCAATCCTAGGCTAATATCATTGAAACATTAACTAATATAAAGCAAGATAGATACTTGCCTGTAAATATTTGGCTCAGATTTGTGGAAAATATTGGTGTGCTTGTGATCCTCGTTGCGCGAACTAAAGTTTGACGGTGACGACGGTGCAAACAGTGGAGTTCTTGGCTTGGAAAGCTTATCCTCTTCCTCTCCAATGGTTGTCTTTAGTTCTTGGTTATGATAACCCTAGAAGACAATCCCTAACATCTGATAAATCCTTAGAAATTCGTGGTTTCCATGCCCAAAAATACGAAATATCTAAAACGCTCTCCCGGGATGTTAATTAGGCCTAGAAACGCCCCGAGACCAAAACTAAACTCCCGGGTACATTATTTTGACTATCTCGACCCTTCCGGACACATTGACGTACTCAAAATGACCATACGGGTGACTTATAATTTATTCACTTTTAATAGTTCGAATTTAATCCCGACACGACATAAGCGCGTCCCGATAAATTTCCAAAATTATCAAATTAGATTCTCGTGATAATTTTACTAAATACAATTACACCTCTTACTTTACCCATAAAGTAACTTTCAATAAAATTCCAATAATTACTAACTCTCATCACGCTAGTAAGTATTTAAATGATTTTTCGGATTAATATTAAATTAATATCTCTAATTAAATTTCATAAATCCCCAAAATTAAAAGTCTCACACTAGTAAGTATTTAAATGATTTTCCGGATTAATATTAAATTAATATCTCTAATTAAATTTAATATATCCCCAAAATTAAAAGTCATAAAAATACGGGGTATTACATACTTCCCCCCTAATAACGTAATTTCGTCCCGAAATTCGAAAAAAAATAAGGTATACCCGGTAAGAATAACTCTGGGTACTTCTCCCGCATGTCTGCCTCACGCTCCCAAGTGGATTCCTCCACATTATGATGCTCCCACTGGACCCGTACAAGTGGGACTACGTTCGACCTCAATCTCCTTTCGTTATGGTCTAGAATAGCTATTGGTCTCTTCTCGTAAGAGCTATCAGGTTGTAAGTCAATCTCCTCAATCGCGATGTGGGTGTGGGCCATGTCATCCCGAAGGTATCGTCTCAACGAAGAGATGTGGAATACATTGTGAATGCGGTGTAAGTGCTCTGGCAGTCCCAATTTGTATGCTACTGGCCTAATCCTCTCGATAATGGAAAATGGTCCCACGTACCTCGGGGCCAGTTTCCCTTTCTTCCCAAACCTCATCACTCCTTTCATAGGAGATACACGTAGTAATACTTGGTTCCCCACGTTAAATTCTCGGAACAACGGTTTTGCATTGACGTAGCTTTTTTGCCTATCATGGGCTACCCAAATGCGACTCCTGATAATCTCAATCCTAGCGGAGGTTTCCTGAATCACCTCTGATCTGAGAAACTTTTTGTCCCCCACCTCTAGCCAACAAGTTGGGGAACTACAAGGATTTCCATAAAATGCCTCAAATGGAGCCATCCCAATTGTGAACTGATAAGAGTTATTATAAGCAAACTCCACCAGTTGAAGATGTGGCTCCCAACCTCCTCCAAAATTAAGGACACACATGCGTAGCATATCTTCCAACATCTGGTTGGTACGCTCTATCTGTCCATCTATCTGTGGGTGATAAGATGAACTTAACCTCAACTCTGTACCCATGGCCTCCTGAAAACTCTCCCAGAAATGCGACATGAAAATCTTATCTCTATCTGACACAATATCCCGGGGCACCCCATGTAGTCTAACAATCTCAGCAATGAACAACTAAGCGTACTGGCCCTTGGTATAGTCTTTCCAAACTGGAAGAAAATGAGCCACCTTGGTCAAACGATCCACAATCACCCAGATGGAGTCGTGGCCCCGCTGTGATGTAGGCAACCTAATAATAAAATCCATGGAAATACCCTCCCACTTCCACGTGGGTATTTCTAACGGCTGAAGTAACCCTGACGGTTCCTGGTGGTCCACCTTTACCATATGGCAAGTAGAACACTTGGACACGAACTCAGTAATATCCTTCTTCATCCCACTACACCAGTATTGCCGTCTCATATCCTGGTACATTTTATCTCCCTCGGGATGCACCGCAAATCGAGACCCGTCACACTGGGTCATCACTGCATGACGTAAGTCTACCCCTTTTGGGACCACCAATCTCCCTATAAACCTTAAACCTCCATCGGAACTAATTAAATAGGACTCAGCACCCTCGGCTAAAACTCGTACAATTTTCTCCTGCCAAATGAGTCTTCTGTCTGTGCCTATATTACCCTCGTAACAATCTCGAGTGTCACTGTCATGACAGATATGAAGGAATGCGCTACCGCATCTTGGTGACCCAACTCTTTCCACTTTGCTTTCCAGACGTTTGCTACATCGTCTATCGGTCTACGATTCAACGCATCAGCAACTACGTTGTCCTTCCCCGGATGCAACTGTATGTCGAACTGATAGTCTTTCACAAACTCTAACCACCTTCCCATTAAATATGTTCATTTTTACATATAAAAATAATGTTCTAAGTGAAATTTAAATCGCTATTAAAATTTAAAAATTATAACCTTTTGTATAAAAATCGGGGGAGGATCCGAGCTAAGGAGGATAAAAATAATATTTCTTGAAATCCAATCCTCCGATCGAGCTGAATTTTTCATAGTAGTCATGTCTCGTCATTCACTACAACGTACTGGAATTTCAAGCAATTCTAATGGCCCTATCATCCATAATAATTTTTCGAGTGTTAGTATTTGATTAGGACTCAAACACTTTTTTCTATATAAGCAAAGTGACGAGTTTAGGACTTTTAAAAACACATTCTTCTAAACCCTAAGAACAACAATCTCCTCTTTTACATCTTCTTCCTCCCTCAAAACCTTAACTCCATTGGAGAGTTATTTTCAATCCATGTTTTAAAGCTTTAAACTGGGTTTTATCAAGATTGTTCAAGAACGACTCTTTGATAATTTTTTGAGAGGAATCAAACCGTCGACTTAGGTTTTCTTCATCTTAATCGAGGCATGAATACTCTATTCCTTTCCTTTAGTATTATGCGTTTTAAGTGTTGCCTAAACTTTAATCTCATGTTTTTCTTAAAACCAATTAGCAATCTAATTAGAGAAAGTGGACACATAAAACCTAGTTTTTCTTTTATGAAATCTCTTAATATGAATAATAATCATAACCCTTGGGTGCGTAGGATTCATGAATGAATTTTGGATTTTGTTGGTGTAGGTTCCATGTAGAAAAACCCTAATTTTGAAATAAATGAATTTGGGGGCGTTTAACTCACACAATTTGTGTTAAGGTAGCGAAATTGGAATATTATTGTATTAATGATGAAACCTCGGTGTATTTAATTTAAAATAATTATACGATATTAATTTGGGTGTTAATAATGATGAGATAATTAAATTAATATTTAATTGAATTTGGCTATCATGCGTTGCTTGGTACTTTGATTAATTGTGCTTATTTACGTGACTTGTTGGTTTTATTAAATTGTCATTGTAACGACAGGTTGTTGGGTATTATTGCTCTCCCCATATTTTAGGATGCCTTCTAGGTATGGTACTAGTGGGTAGGCATTTTTATGATTTATGCTTTCTAAGTATGGGATTAGTGAGGATAGATTATTACGACTTTATTATGTCGGGGGTTGGTTTATTTTTATCACTTTATCGTCGTTATGCAATCCTAGGCATGATACTAGGTTAAGGTTTATGTTAAAAATTCATCATATGCATAGGGTATGATGTATTGATAACTTGGGGACCCTTAGGTAAGGGACTAAGGAGTATTTTGAAAATCTCCCATCGATTAAAAGATGGGGTAATTTGTAAATTGAGAAATTGAGAATTAATGCCCAAAGATAAAATCGGGTATTAACATTGGTGGTGACATAATGTGTCAGTGACCGACAGTTTAAACGGGTCAGCTTGGGCGATTTATGTCGTGTCGTGTGTTGGAACCTTGTCACATTGTTGGTAATCGACAATTTAAACGGATTGAGCTTGGTATTGACAAGGGAAAGTGTGACATTTTTGGTGAATTATCACCCATGGCGGGAGGACCACTATAATGAATTTTGGTGAATTATCACCCGCGGCGGGAGGACCGCCATAACTAATAAATATTGAAGTAAGAACATAAATAATTGAGATTTGGTCATTTGGGTTAATTATTAAATTAACATCGCGGGACTTGGGAATTTAAATTCATATTGGTGTGCGTTTTAAATGGGGATCTCTGCGGGTATTTAGTGATTTATATTTATCACGTTTAATCATCTCGTTAAATTAAAATATTCTATTATGATATTTATTACGTATAATGCTAGAGTCTGGATTCAAGGATCCTAATTGAGGGGAGTAGTGTGTATTCATGCTCGGGGCTCTGACCTCGTGCGTCGACTAACTTTTCAGGAATTAGTAATTGGATAAGCTGCATAGAGTTATTTGAGGATTTTATTGGAGGTGCAGTTGGAGTTGCTCTACCTTATGCATGTTGATTTAGTTTAGTTTTTCATTCCTTCGTATGTACTTTGAGACACAGTTTATAGTTTTGATTGGGCCATTCGATTCCAAAGTTGTATGGGTTTTGTTCAGTTTTATATTATTGGGGATTAGTTTATTATTTGGAGTTTAGCATGTGATGGAGCTTTTATCATTTAGTTGTTGTTATCAATTGAGTTTGATTCAATTATTTATCTTGAGGATTGATTTATTTATGTCTCATATCTGTCTCATGTTAAGAATGCTATTTTATTGACTCATGCCCGACTTAGTTTTGGTGGCGGTCGACGCCAGAATTAAGCAGGGTCTGACAGATGGTATAAGAGCATGGTCTTAGGTCTCGTAGGTTATGAGTCCTTTATGCTTCCGCATTGCCGATCTTTGATTCCCTTTGCTATTTCGTACTCCTTAAGGTTGAGAGTCTAGCATACGTGTTAGATGTGTTTCTTGGAGATGTGAAGCTTTGTGCTAAGGACGTCGTAGGCATTGAGTTTAGAATTAGTAATCTTAATGTGAGGATCCTTAAAATGGATTTTCCAGACGATAATTATTTTAGAGATTTTAGTACAGATGTTAGGTATCGTATGTATAGATTTTTGATGTTGAGATTTCATTTGAGGATATTTGCATTTCGATGACTTTCGGATATAGGATTGAATGGGGATTTTTGGGATCATGTAGTACACCGTTATTTTCATAGTTATGCATATGTATATAGGAAATATATATTATTTTGTTGCTCGTGGGGTAGGTGCGCGCAGAATTGGGTGTATGGGCGCCCAATTATGGCATATTACGGGTAGGCATATATGAGCCATATTTTCTTTTGCGAGATTTACACGATGTGTATGCTTCGTCTAATTTCGAGGATGAAATTCATTGCTAGTGGGGAAGTATGTAACAACTCCAATTTTTTTAATAGGTATTTTTAAACTAATTTTGAAAAATTCGAGAAAAATAAAATTTTGTATTTAATTATTTTTAATAATTAAATATATTGGCTTATATATATAAAAATTAGGTCTTAAGTGAAATTTAAATCGGGATTAAAATTTGGAAATTATAACTTTTTTTATAAAAATCGGGGGAGGATCCGAGGTGAGGAGGATAAAAATAATATTTTTAGAAATTCGACCCTCTAATGGAGATGAATTTTTTACAGCAGTCATGTCTCGTCGTTCTCTACAACATGCTAAAATTTCAAGCCATTATGACGGTTCGATCACCTGTAATAATTTTTTGAGTGTTAGTATTTGATTAGGACTCAAACATTTTTTGGTACATAAGCAAAGTGACGAGTTTAGGACCTTTAAAAGCACATTCTTCTAAACCCTAAGAGCAGTAATCTCCTCTTTTACATCTTCTTCCTCCCTCAAAACCTTAACTCCATTGGAGAGCTTTTTTGAATCCAAGTTTTGAAGCTTTAACCCGGGTTTTATCAAGATTGTTCAAGCCGTCGACTCAGATTTTCTTCAACTTAATCAGAGGCATGAATACTATATTCCTTTCCTTTAGTATTATGTGTTTTAAGTGTTGCCTAAACTTTAATCTCAAGTTTTTCTTAAAACCAGTTAGCAATCTAATTAGAGAAAGTGGACACATAAAATATGGGGTGGTTTTTAAAAAATATCTTAATATGAATAATATTCATAACCCTTGGGTGCGTAGGATTCATGAGTAAATTTTGGGTCTTATTGGTGTAGGTTGCATGTAGAAAAATCCTAGTTTTGAAATAAATGAACTTGGGGGCGTTCAACGAACATAATTTGTGTTAAGATAATGAAATTGGAATATTGTTGTATTAATGATGAAACCTCAGTGTATATAATTTAAAATAATTATATGAGATTAATTTGGGTGTTACTGACGATGAGATAATTAAATTAAGTTTTAATTGAATTGGACTATCATGCATTGTTTGGTACTTTGTGTGACACCCCGCCTAATAAAATACCAGGTGATCAGTCCTATACCAAATTAAAACATGAATCCCAGTTGGTTCATCCTTAGCATCACTGTCGAAAACTTTTTTAAAACTTACTAACCACCTAGTATGCCAAAAGTTGGTGCCAATTTTAACTTTTTAATTAAACAAAACAGTACATGCGGAAATAAATATGAACCATTCACACAACTGAATAAAACTCAACTGAATAATTAATTAAACAATTTGCCGAATAAACCATCGGCCACCGAAGTGAAATCCAATAGAAACATCCAACACCTGAATAAATACATATGAAAACTGCACTGAGAAGTTTGGGCAACATGCCCAAAATAAAACTGAAACTGATATATGATTCCTACTCTAGGAATGAATGAACGATTCATCTAATCTGAACTCCTGCTAGCATCCACATATGCCGCAGCTCCGTGTCCCTGGAAAAGAAAATCAATCCTGGCGTCCCTATGGCTGGACACCTAAAAGGTTTTGAAAATAGTTTTATAGCAAGGGTTAGAACACAAAACATTTTGAAAATATTTAGCAAGTGAATTAACTGCAGTAATTTAAAATGCATGAATGCGCTTCATATTTAAGTTAGTGTCGCACTCCCTTGTGGACATTCTCACGCACCACTAATGTGCACACCTAACGGTTACCTTGACCCCCACTTAGTTGTACTAGCCCGTCCAACTAGTCCTAGTATAACCTTCCCTTGCCATACTATTCTAACCCGAGTATAATGATTCTTGAATTATAAGTTATCTCACAATTAACTTAATTAATTCCTTCTTAAATAGTAGCATATAACCATGTCACAAGTTATATAAAATAAATACATCACACACTATATTATTACCCGCATATAATATTGAATACCATTATATACGTACTTTTACTAGAACATCCACACATATAACGTACGTATATCCATCCCTCCGAGTATACCCTCGCCAGATGATTCCCTTTAAAGTGCTATCCCACTAGGTGTGCTCACATAACCTAGTTAGCCAAGTTGTATTCGCTCACCAACCGGGCCTAAAATGTAAACGAAGTGGAGGCGGTCATATTCCTTCCCTGAAAGTGAGATAATCTCCTCACCCATACACTGGACGCTATGATATGGGGATATACTCGCCCTACTCCTCAAGCTAGGTGATTCATCCACATTGAGCAACCTCCCCTGATAGCAATAGAGTATATAAATTGAATAAATATCTAACCACTGATATTTAATATCACCCACAATATATACACGTATATATATATAGTATCACTACACCATATATATATAATATAAACCCCGGCTTTACCGTGTACTCAAAATCCCGTACACTAGCTTGTAATTTCCTGAGTCTGTGGCCTGACTCAACATAATAAATTTTCTCACTTAATAATTTCATCTTCCCGAGTCTATGATCCGACTCTATATAATTAATTCACACCTCAAATAATATAGTACTTTCCCCGAGTCTACGGTCCGACTCTAATTAAATTAATTAACACACCCATTAATTTAATACCTCCCCGAGTCTATCGTCCGACTCTAATTAAATTAATTAACACACCCATTAATTTAATACCTTCCCGAGTCTATCATCCGACTCTAATTAAATTAATCAACACACTTATTAATTTAATAACTCTCTGAGTCTATCGTCCGACTCTAATTAAATTAATTATTACACCCATTAATTTAATAACTCCCCGAGTCTACAATCCGACTCTTATTTAATCAATTTACACATAAATTAATTAACACAAATTTCGAGTCTGTGGTCCGACCCTCATATAGTTAATTTACACATTAGTTAATCAAAACAAATCCGAGTCTTTGGTCCGACTCTAATATAATTAATTTACACATTAATTAATGAACAAAATTCTGAGTCTGTGGTCTGACTTTAATATAATTAATTTACACATTAATTAGTCAACACCAATCTGAGTCTGTGGTCCGACTCTAATATAATTAATTTACACATTAATTAATCAACACAAATTCGAGTCTGTGGTCCGACTCTAATATAATTAATTTACACATTAATTAATCAACAAAAGTCTGAGACTGTGGTTCGACTCTAATATAATTAATTTACACATTAATTAATCAACACCAATCCGAGTCTGTGGTCCGACTCTCTTAATTAATTTACAAAGTAATTAATCAACACAAATCCGAGTCTGTGGTCCGACTCTAATATAATTACTTTCTCTCAATAATTAATTTAATACTTAGGTGTCACTTAACCAATATATCCGAACTCACTCACTTGGTCCATCTTACATCTCAAACTTTCATACCCATATATTCGCCCACAATGTGTCACACATTCATCTCCACAAATTCCCCAATTATATTTACCTATAATTATCAACATTCCCGGAATCGCCCACTTGATCCGTATCTCACTATTTTGGAATACAATTTCACAAATCCATCCATAAAGTGCTGCACATAACTTCATCCTAGTTCCAATTGCTTTCTCTCATAATTGTTAGGAATATTTGTTTCATGATTATTTATCACTTATTAATGTATGAAACTTAACTTTCAAATAAATTTTCCTTTATATAACCAACTGGCCGAACTGCCCAGATTTCTGCATCATCGATCGATCGAACCCCCCGGGTCGATCGGTCGATCGTTCCAGTATCCGTCCTCTCCAGCCCACTGTCAGCCATGAACGAAACCTAAATATTTGATTCTCAATCTAAACCCTTACCCAAATACAAATAGCATATCATCCACATAAGAAAAGGGTCTAAACATCCCACTGACCTTAATTCATCATCAATAACCATTTATTTCAATGTTTTTTCCGATTTGGGTATTATTCGGGTTTCAAATCTCCAATACGAATTTCATTCATATTAACATCAATTAACCATTTTCTCTTACTGGTTTTAACATACGATTCATTCCTCTACATTCTAGAATCATAAACATGATTAATCTCACCTATAATCCCATTAAGGTATATCAATTTCAAAAAACCCAATTTAAATTTTTGTTACACACCCAAAACGAATTTTGATTTACACATCACTATGATATGTATTGATTATCGTCAATTTAGAAATGACAATAGTTAACCACTTGCCTGGAATTGTTCGTAGTGTCCGATCCATTATTGTAGTCCCTTAATTTGGCTCCAAAACCCCCAAATTGGCTCTTGATTTGCTTTCCCCCAACTTTCCTCCCAAACCCTAGGTTTAGAGTTGTGTTGATTGTCGTTCCCTAATATCTCAATTTTGTTAAAAACCCTTAATCCCGTTTTTGGCTATCTGGGCCTAATTAAAATGGCCCAACTCACCCCGTGTGGGTCCGACTATACCAAAAAATACCCCGAGAACCAATTACTAGCCACGGGTACTCTTTTCTGACTATCTCGACCCATCCGAATGCAACCGCGCACTCGGAATTTCCATCCGAAATACTTTTTGGCATTTCCAAATTTCGACATCTAAATGCGCCACACATTAATTCGACTCACTCAATTAAATTCTCCAACTCATGAATTTAAGTATTTTTATAACTCCCAAAATAATTAAATATTAAATCCTCAAAATTACGAGGTGTTACATACTCCCCCCTTACAAAGGAATTTCGTCCTCGAAATTAAGATGAGCATAATGTTCCAGGCTTCGCATATTACTATCTAGTCATGTGCCTCCAAGCCCGCTATATCTATCCCATCCGCTTCTAACCATACGTTACACAAGTATGCATTTAACTTAGTCAGGGCGCCCATACACCCGATACATGTGCTTAACCGCGCACCCATACACCCTATCCTCGTGCTTTACCGCACGAAAGTTACCCGACTATGCTAGTCGTAACCAGTAATATAACTTCAAACCAGTAGTCATATCACACACACACACACACACACACACACACACACACACACATATATATATATATATATATATATATATATATATATATATATATATATATATATATATATATACCTGCTGCCCGGGTACCTAACCCATGTACTAACGTCCAAACACCTTCCCACAAAATACTTGTCTCTCAACACAACCATGTTACCAAAGATGACATAAGGTACCGCTCCCTTACCATCACTAGTCCGTGTGAAAAATAAATCCTGAGCTATCTCTCTTTGCTCGAACATAAATCTAACCACCATGATTCATTTCAGTAAACACCCCTACTTATCGCAATAAAATGTGAGAACACAAGACCTCACTGTGTGCCTACCTCATCACGCAATACAACATATATACACACATATATATAGGTTATACGCCCTCTTAGGTGATACCTAGTACCAAACATATCCTGGTGTCGTGAACACCAAAACTTAACACCACTATCCGCAATAGTTAAATTCCATCGCTATGGAGCTGATATTTAAAAAATATTATCAACCTTACTCCCATAATTCTCGAAAGTAGTAACTCCTCGCCTAATTCAAACCTTCACTCAGTGAAAACCTCCACTCTCCCATGAAGAACACCAAAGAAACTCCGCTACCCCATGGAAAGTTTATCCACAAACTATGGCTGCTACAGCCAACGCACCCACTAAATTAGACTCACCTGCGAACTCTAGTGAAAAAAATAAGTCTTATATTATGACATCCTCTTTGTCACTCAAAAATATACCCCACGCCCATAAGGTAAAAATAATTACCTCCATACTCCAGCTGTAACGGCTGATCCTCGGGTTTCGGAGCATCTCCTCCCTGCCCGAATGCGCCCATGACTTGCTTTAGTGGCTGTACATCCAGGACCTCTACCTATAGTTGACCCCTGCCTTGCTTAAGACAATCTCTCTTCATGTGTGTCGCTTCCTTCAGAAACGAAACACCTTCTAATACATTCACCCTTCCACTGGTCCCTTCCATGCCGACCTTGTTGGAATTCCTGGCCATCCTGCAGATAGCCTCCAGTTCTAAATAGTTTGGCATGATTTCCCTTCAGGAATCCTGCCCTTGATCTCCCCCTGTCTGTTGCTGGAATACCCCACTTGTACTATTCCCTCCTACTTTTTCCGACTGGCTAGTTTCCACTCCCCTCCCGGTTTCTTTCACGTGGAAGCGATATTCCTGACAGTGTTGAAGTGTTGTGTTAACGACATCAGTATAATCTATTAATGCGGAATTACCAATTAAATGTTGTCCGATTCTCCAGACTAACCCATCCATAATCCTTTCTTTCTTTATTTCTTCATCGCTTACCTCATCCGGTACAAAATTTTCCAACGAATAAATTCTTCCTCATAATCAGCCACTGAACGGTCTCCCTGGGTCACCTCACTAAATTTTCTCCTCATTTCGGTCTCAACCACTGGAGGAATAATAATTGCGTTCGAACCGCACCCAAAACTCTGCAATAGCTAGCGTATCCCTTTCCTCAACTGTGGTGATCGACTCCCACCACTGTAGCGCTGCTCCCACTAAACTAAAAGTGGCTAGCATTTTCTTGAGCACCTCATTGCAATCTCCCATATGTAGGTGACACTTGATATCTCTCTTTCTTGACACACTAACGCTACATCTGAACCCCCTCGCAACTCTGGTGGATGCCCACTTTTTTCAAAAAAAATCTCTCTTACTTGTTGCCACCCCGACGACCCCGCGTGTGTCTAAACATTCGGTGCCACTAACACTTGTGGCTGATCCCAAGTACCCTGTCATTGCGACCAACGTTGCTTCAACTGCCTGAGCCACTAGTTTAGTTATCTGTGCTGCCAAAATCATCTTTGGCCGTTGATGTGGTAACTCTTGCTCTTGATGAGCCTCCCTAGTCTCATCTCCCCCTACTGCCCTAGCTGCTCCCTCTCCTGGGCGGCGTCTGGAATGAGAATCGAGTCTTATGAGTTCACCCTCAAGTATAAATTTGGCAGAAGAACGTCAATGCACTTACGTATAATAATACAACAATCCTACGATAGGGCTCTATATCAAAGATTGCTAAGGCAAAACGTGAAAATCCGCACATATCCTAATTCACTAGATCTGATGCTCTGATACCATCTGTGAAACCCCTCCTAATAAAATACCGGGTGATCAGTCCTATACCAAATTAAAACAAGAATCCCATTTGGTTCATCCTTAGCTTCACTGTCGAAAACTTTTTTAAAACTTACTAACCACCTAGTATTCCAAAAGTTGGTGCCAATTTTAACTTTTTAATTAAACAAAACAGTACATGCGGAAATAAATATGAACCATTCACACAATTGAATAAAACTCAACTGAATAATTAATTAAACTATTTTCCAAATAAACCATCGGCCACCGAAGTGAAATCCAATATAAACATCCAACACCTGAATAAATACATCTGAAAAGTGCACTAAGAAGTCTGGGCAACAAGCCCAAAATAAAACTGAAACTGATATATGATTCCTACTCTAGGAATGAATGAACGATGCAACTAATCCGAACTCCTGCTAGCATCCACATATGCCGCAGCTCCGTGTCCCTGGAATAGAAAATCAATCCTAGCGTCCCTGTGGTTGGACTCCTAAAAGGTTTTGAAAATAGTTTTATAGCAAGGGTTAGAACCCAAAAATATTTTGAAAATATTTAGCAAGTGAATTAACTGCAGTAATTTAAATTACATGAATGCGCTTCATATTTAAGTTAGTGTCGCACTCCCTTGTGGACATTCTCACCCCTCCACTAATGTGCACACCTAACGGCTACCTTGAACCCCAGTTAGTTGTACTACCCCGTCCACCTAGTCCTGGTATAGCCTTCCCTTGCCATAGTACTCTAACCCGAGTATAATGATTCTTGAATTATAAGTTATCTCACAATTAACTTAATTAATTCCTTCTTAAATAGTAGCATATAACCGTGTCACAAGTTATATAAAGTAAATACATCACACACTATATTATTACCTGCATATAATTTTGAATACCATTATATACGTACCTTTACTAAAACATCCACACATATAACATACGTATATCTATCCCTCCGAGTATACCCTTGTCGGATGATTCCCTCTAAAGTGCTATCTCACTAGGTGTGCTCACATAACCTAGTTAGCCAAGTTGGATTCGCTCACCAACAGGGCCTAAAACATAAACTAAGGGGAGGCAGTCATATTCCTCCCCTGAAAGTGAGATAATTTCCTCACCCATATACCAGACGCTATGACCTGGGGATATACTCGCCCTACTCCTCAAGCTAGGGGATTCACCCACATCGCGCAACCTCCCTTGATAGCAATTGAGTATATAAATTGAATAAATAACTAATCACTGATATTTAATATCACTCGCAATATATACACGCATATATATACTATCACTACATCGTATATACATAATATAAACCCCGGCTTTACCGTGTACTCAAAATCCCGTACACTAGCCTGTAATTTCTTAAGTCTGTGGCCCGACTCAACATAATAAATTTTCTAACTTAATAATTTCATCTTCCCGAGTCTATGATCTGACTCTATATAATTAATTCACACCTCAATTAATATAATACTTTCTCCGAGTCTATGATCCGACTCTAATTAAATTAATAAACACAACCATTAATTTAGTACCTCCCCGAGTCTATCATACGCCTCTAATTAAATTAATTAACACACCCATTAATTAAATACCTTCCCGAGTCTATCGTCCGACTCTAATTAAATTAATCAACACACTTATTAATTTAATAACTCCCCGAGTCTATCGCCCGACTCTAATTTACTTAATTATTACACCCATTAATTTAATAACTCCCCGAGTCTACAATCCGACACTTATTTAATTAATTTACACATAAATTAATTAACACAAATTCGAGTCTGTGGTCCGACCCTCATATAGTTAATTTACACATTAATTAATCAACACAAATCCGAGTCTGTGGTCCGACTCTAATATAATTAATTTACACATTAATTAATCAACAAAAGTCTGAGTCTGTGGTCCGACACTGATGTAATTAATTTATACATTAATTAATCTACACCAATCCAAGTCTGTGGTCCGACTCTAACATAATTAATTTACACATTAATTAATCAGCACAAATCCTAGTCTGTGGTCCGACTCTAATATAATTAATTTACACATTAACTAATCAACAAAAGTCCAAGTCTGTGGTCCGACTCTAATATAATTAATTTATACATTATTTAATCAACACCAATCCGAGTGTGTGGTCCGACTCTCTTAATTAATTTACACATTAATTAATCAACACAAATTCGAGTATGTGGTCTGACTCTAATATAATTACTTTCTCTCAGTAATTAATTTAATACTCAGGTGTCACTTAACCAATATACCTGGACTCACTCACTTGGTCCATCTTACATCTCAAACTTTCATACCCATATATTCGCCCATAATGTGTCACACATTCATCTCCACAAATTCCCCAATTATATTTACCTATAATTATCAACATACCCGGACTCGCCCACTTGATCCTTATCTCACTATTTTGGAACACAATTTCTCAAATCCATCCATAAAGTGCCGCACATAACTTCATCCTAGTTCCAATTACTTTTTCTCATAATTGTTAGGAATATTTGTTTCATAATTATTCATCACTTATTAATGTATGAAACTTAACTTTCAAATAAATTTCCCTTTATATAACCAACTGGCCGAACTGCCCAGATTTTTGCATCATTGATCGATCGAACCCCCCGGGTCGATCGGTCGATCGTTCCAGTATTCGTCCTCTCTAGCCCACTATCAGCCATGGACGAAACCTAAATCTTTGATTCCCAATCTAAACCCTTACCCAAATAAAAATAGCATATCATCCACATAAGAAAAGGGTCTAAACATCCCACTGACCTTAATTCATCATCAATAACCATTTATTCCAACGTTTTTCCCGATTTGGGTATTATCCGGGTTTCATATCTCCAATACAAATTTCATTCATATTAACAACAATTAACCATTTACTCTTACTGGTTTTAACATAGGATTCATTCCTTTACATTCTAGAATCATAAACACGATTAATCTTACCTATAATCCCATTAAAATATATCAATTTCCAAAAACCCAATTTAAATTTTGGTTACACACCCAAAACGAATTTTGATTTACACATCACTATGATATGAATTGATTATCAAGAATTTAGAAATCACAACAGTTAACCACTTGCCTGGAATTGTTCGTAGTGTCTGATCCGTTGTTGTAGTCCCTTAATTTGGCTCCAAAACCCCCAAATTGGCTCTTGATTTGCTTTCCCCCAACTTTCCTCCCAAACCCTAGGTTTAGAGTTGTGTTGACTATCGTTCCCAAATCTCTCAATTTTGTTAGAAATCCTTAATCCCGTTTTTGGCTATCTGGGCCTAATTAAAATGGCCCAACTCACCCCGTGTGGTCCCGGCTATAACCAAAAATACCCCGAGAACCAATTACTACCCCGGGTACTCTTTTCTGACTATCTCGACCCATCTGAATGCAACCGCGCACTCGGAATTGCCATCTGAAATACTTTTTGACATTTTCAAATTTTGACATCTAAATGCGCCACACATTAATTCGAACAGTTAAACTTAAAGTCGCCAATTATAATTAATTCGGCTAACTCAATTAAATTCTGCAACTCATGAATTTAAGTTTCTCCAATTTAAGTAGTTTTATAACTCCCAAAATAATTTAATATTAAATACTCAAAATTATGGGTTGTTACACTTTGATTAATTGTGCTTATTTATGTGACTTGTTGGTTTTATTAAATTTCCATTGTAACCACAGGTTGTTGGGTATTATTGCTCTCCCTATATTTTAGGATGCCTTCGAGGTATGGGACTAATGGTAGGCATTTTTATGATTTACGCCTTCTAGGTATGGGACTAGTGTGGGTAGATTATTATGACTTTATTATGTCGGGGGTGGGTTAATTTTTGTCACTTTATCATCGTTATGCTAGCCTAGACATGAGACTAGGTTGAGGTTTATGTTAGAAATTCATCCTATAGACTAAGGAGTATTTTAAGGATCTCACATCGATTAAAAGGGTGGGGTAATTTATAAATTCAGAATTTGAGAATTAATGCCTAAAGATAAAATCGAGTATTAAAATTGGTGGCGACATAATGTGTTAATGACCGACAGTTTAAACGGGTCATCTTGGGCGATTTATGTCGTGTCGTGTGTTGGAACCTTGTCATATTTTTGGGAATCAACATTTTAAACGGATTTGGCTAGCTATTGACAAGGGGAAGTGTGACATTTTTGGTGAATTATCACCTATGGAGAGAGGACCGCTATAATGAATTTTGATGAATTATCACCCGCGACGGGAGGACCGACATACCTAATAATTATTTAAGTAATAACATAAATAATTGAGATTGGTAATTTGGGTTAATTATTAAATTAACATCGTGGCACTTGGGAATTTAAAATCATATTGGTGTGCCTTTTAAATGGGGATCTCTGCTGGTAGTTAGTGATTTATATTTATCACGTTTAATTATCTCTATAAATTAAAATATTCTATTATGATATTTATTGTGTATAATGCTACGGTTTGGATTCAAGGATCCGAATTGAAGGGAGTAGTGTGTATTCATGATCGGGGATCTGACCTCGTGCGTTGACCAACTTTTCAGGAATTAGTATTTGGAGAAGCTGCATAGAGTTATTTGAGGATTTTCTTGGAGGTGCAGTTGGAGTTGCTCTACCTTATGCGTGTTGATTTTAGTTTAGTTTTCCATTCCTTCGTATGTACTTTGAGACATAGTTTATGGTTTTGATTGGGCCATTCGGTTCCAATGTTGTATGGGTTTTATTCAATTCTATATTATTGGAGATTAGTTTATTATTTGGAGTTTAGCATCTGATGGACCTTTAATCGTTCAGTTGTTGTTATTAATTGAGTTTGATTGAATTATTTATCTTGGGAATTGATTTATTTATGTCTCATATATGTCTCATGTTAAGAATGATATTTTATTGACTCACACCCGACTTAGTTTTGGTGGCAGTCGATGCCAGAATTAAGCAGGGTGTGACAAAATGGTGCAATACGAGGTACTTGTCATGCACTCATCCATTTTAGTAATTAAATTAATTTGTTAATAAATTATAAAAACATGTAAATAAATAATAAAATATACCACTTCGCAAAAAGTTGTTGCAACACCAGATCTTGCCAAGCGGCCACCCATTTTATAAATTAAAAATAAATTAATTTATTAATAGATAATACCCCTTCAAACCTTTGTCCTTCCAATGGCTCAAACCTCTTCAAACACCCTTGGGCAAGAAAATACGTCCCGAAGTTGTTCCTCCACCTACCCTGCTACTTACCAAATAAGACCTCACCTACCCTCAAGGGTGAGTTATGGTACTGTAAAAGACCTCATTAGCACGCCGTCTCCCCAAATAAGGTCAATCGTTCCAGCATGTTCCCTTCAGCTGGCTCATAGACCTTGATATCAAGGTACCATCACGATCTATGCCCTCAGCTCACCTCATATTGAGGGATATTAACCTCTGAAGGTCACTCAGGCCTCAGTCCTAGGATGTGGTGACACGTGGTATGTCAGGATCAACACTCAATAACTCCACGATCCCTCAAGCCCCTATAAGCCTTTGGGAGTACTCCTACAAGTTGTCTGATAGAGCAGGTAGAAAGCATAGCACTTTCTACACACCACCACTATCTATCTTCACTTGGATTGAGTATTTTCATCAGCATTGAATGTTATCAACAACCAAGGTACTTCACTTGTAAATACTTTTTCCAACACTCTATCTCCCTTATAACATTATTAGATCGCAGAACTATCAAAATTATGCCTTGACAATCCACACTTTCTCTCCTAAGGGATCTTCTATAAATAAGAAGCCAGTAGACGGTGGAAGGGGAACGGTCTATAGAATTCCAAGATATTAAGATCATTTAGATATCACACTGACAAGAGTTCTAACATTTCACAAGTTATCATACTCCATTGCAAACTCTCGACCTACTGTCGAGAGTTATATTTGTAACTCGAACAACTTTCATTATTTATTTCAGTTCCATATCTTGCAAGTGCCCTAAAATATTAATTAGGAATCCTTAGAAAAGTCATTTAGTTACTTGCTAAGGTCATATATACCATCGAGAAAGGCCGCAAGACCTCAGACTCCCTTAACCAAAGCTCAAGGTGTCTTATAGACTGTAATACTCAACTATATTCAAATAAATAAGCATTACACTTATATACAGTGAACATAAAACCATATCTTGAGGTCTGAGCAACTTTAAACCTTTGTCTAATACTTCACACTCCTCTCATCTTATTTACTGAGGTCCAAAGGGGATCACATATGGGTCTAAAGTCACTTATGATTTTAACACTCATTAGTTTGACGTATTTGTTAGAATGACAAGTTCTATTCTTTCCAATCATGAATCTTATACCTTCTTAAATGGTGACTAATGATGACCTAGTTCATTATTTCAAGGAGATGGATGCTGGAAAAAATGATCTAGGAGAAACTGGACACTACACTCAGTAGGCTCCTGTAATACCCCGTATTTCTGCATATTTTGAATTTAATTGATTTAGTAATTAATTAGAAAATGCGTTTTAATTTTAATTATGTGAGTAGAGTAATTTAATATGATTTAATGATAATAATGATTATTAAGTGAATAAATAACAATTGTGATTATTAAATATTAATCGAGAGATATACAGTGATTAATATTATGATTCAAATTTACTAAGTGTGTGAATAGTAAATGTTGATAGTTAATTTGTATGACATAGCGAGTGATATGGATGTACTTGATTATATTTGAATTGAGAGTCATGTGTAGACTAAATTGAGGATGACATAGGAAATATATTTTTAGTGACTCAAATGATGATTTAGAGGTCACAGATGATTCTGAATGGGTCAAATTAGTCAAAAGAGTATACTCGGGGGTACTAGTCGGGTACCGGGGCATTATTGGGCTAAATCGGGACCGTACGGGGGTGTTTTAGTCTTTTATCATATGGGGGTGAGGATACCGACGAGTTTTGGAGTGTTTTATCAGCTGATTAAAAGTGGGGTTAGGGTTAGAAATCTCATAACACAAGGGAAAGCCATTAGAGAGAAGATAGATAATTCTCAAAGCCTAAGGAAGAATTGGTAAAGGATTCAAAGGGTTCTTGCACCACAAACTTGTTGGGAAGGAAGATTGGAGGATAAAGACAATCAATCACCAACAAGAATCACAAAATCATATCATCTCTGAACAAGGCAAGTGGTTATTTGCAAATTATTTTGAGTTATAATATCCATGCGTAGGATTTTCATTTAATTTATTTTGATGAATATTCTTGGAGAAAAGGAATTGATTAATTACAAGTTTGGGTAGAAATCACATGTAGTTAAAGTATATCTGTAGAGGATTGAAAATCAGAGAAATCATGATGGTTAAAACGAATTAAAATTTGGGTTGATGATTGAAAACATGGGAAGAACATGTCATATTAGGGTTCTTGAATAATTAGAAGATTTGAATTATTCTAGGCTAAATAGGAAGGATTTATAATGTTTAATTTCTTAGAAATCATCCTAGCACATGTAGTAATGGTTAGGTATCGTTAGTTACAGGTTCGGTGGATTATCATTGGAGTTAGATAATTTAATATGGTCGAAAATACATAAATAAGAAGAAGAACTGCGTCTATCACTGCTCGATCGATCGATCAACCCTTGAATGTCGATCGATCGATGATCTTGGTCGATCGATCGACCCTAGATGATTCAAGGTTATTTTGTTGGATGAGTTCTATTCGATGGGCGATGCTTGAGGGGAACCTTAGTGATGACTTTATACCTGTGTAGGTAATTAGAGAGTACCAGTAGGTGTATAGTGGGGGTCCACTATAATCATTGAGTGCAATATTGGAAGTGATGGACCGACGAGGATAAATCGATCAAGTACACTATCGAGAATTTGGGGGTTGAGTTTCGGAGAGAGTAAATTTCATCCCAAGAAGTATACCAGTAGGTTATAGATAGCTTAACTACTAAAATGAATAGAGGGGTAACTAGGTCCCTTGGAGTTGCGTGAATACTCAATTAAAAAACGATGGTGAGATAAATCGTAAATTAATAAGTATGGTGAATATTAAAGAGGAAATATTACGTACGAACACTATTATTAGGTTGCGTGTGTACCTACTGAATTTTATAGATACTTAGGTGGAGAGAATACCTAAAGTATAATTTCCTATATTAGGGTCACTACACCATAATTGCTATTTTGCAACTAATATATTATTTAATTTGTAAGTGTTTCTAACACTTATAAAATTAACAACGGTTTTGGACACTTACAAAGCTTGTAAGCATTCAAAATCGTTGTAAAATATATGATAGTTACTTAGTTTGTAAGTGGAAAAACCTAAAAGGGTTACATAGTAAAAAAAAAATTCGTCAAAATTTCCCACCAGACTTCTGGGTGGAAACCTTCCCGCGCTCTCTCCTTCGTATATTAGTTGACAATCACCATTTTTTTTTCTACACTGGCTGAGAGTCACCATTTGTTTTTTCTACATTTGTTATTTCTATATCTAAATCTCCTTCGTAACAATATGTATGTTGTAAGTAAGATAAATCGACTTGTAATTTGTTGAGGGTTTTAGATTTGGGTTAAATTGGTTTTAGTCGTGGGTATACCAGAAATCGATTTTGTTTTAGTCATGGGTATACCAGAAATCAATTTGGTTTTATTTGATATCAAAACGTGTTAGATTTGGCTTGATTGTGAAATCAATTTGGTTTGATTGTAGAATCGATTTGGGTTGGTTAAGGCCCTTAACTTAAGGGTTTTCAATTTGGTTTGTTTAGTTCTTTAAAAAATTGTGCTATATTACTATGTTCAATGGGAATTAACATTTGAGAACAATATTGTGTTATATTACTTTGTTCAATGGGCGTTAATAGCTGATATAATCTTTAAAAATGGTCATATATTACTATGTTCAATCGTATTACTGCGCTATATTAATTTGGTTTGATTAAGGGTTTCTTTGGTCAAAAGATATGGGTTTAAAAGAGGTTTAGGGATTATTAGGGTTTTATATGGTTCATTGAGTTCAGTGATGTTGTATAAATTAGTTTTTTGGGTTGACTTAGGGTGATTAGACAAAGGTGATAGCTGATTAGTATTAGGGTCTGGATTTTTGGTTTTATTGATGTTTTGGTATGTTGGAGAATAATTGGGGCATTTCTTATAGTTTGATGGTAAGGATTGGTTGTCTGGTGTAAGATCTTGGATTGATAATCCTTACGGTTCCCTAATGATGATTTAGCCATGGTTATTAAGATGATATCAGATAAATGTTTCTCTTCTTTATTCTTTTTCAATTTGGATTATTAGGTCGTATAAATTTAATAAGAAAGTTTACTGATATCTCTTCAAAACAGGAAGTTAGTGGTACCAAAGCCATGGACAATGGATTCAAATGATGGTACAAAAGATTCTTGTGCCAATGTTGATATTAATCAGTCTTTACACAGTCAGTTGGTTGCACTCTGTATAAGTAATGAACCAAGGATCATCATTTGGATGTTTCAAGTGAGTACTCTGATTAATGAATTATTTGGTATGACACCTCCCCTTCTATATAAATTGTAGGGAAAATCAAAAAAAATTCTTCATAATATGTTATGATATATGTATTTGATTAAAGAATTACTTAACTCATTATATGTATTTCTATAATTAATAAGTGTATCTATACACATTTGATTCGGGGATAAAACAATACGCAAACAAACATGTTCAAGTTGAACCTATACACATTTGATTTCGAGCTCTTAATCCCCCCCCCCCCCCCCCCCCCACACACACACATGTTTGCACCCACATCAATATGCAAGAGTTTTTATGTAGAGGTATCTTAAAGTTCATAATAATTTTATTATTATGCTCGACTGTTGCTTGGTATGATGCTACATTGCAGGTTTTTATACCTTTCTGTGATTAAAACTCTGCGTCTTAATGTAATACCCCGTATTTTTATGGCTTTTAATTATGTGATTTAATAAATTAAATTGCATTGAATTATGAGATTTATTAAAATTAATTTGGGATAATTACTTGGAAAATAATCCGGATTTAAATGCTAGTGAGACGAGAGTTAGTATTTGATTATTATAATGTTATTGAATATTACTGAGGGATTATGGTAATACGTGATTATTGAATTTATTAAAATTGTCGTGAGTTGAAAATAACGCAGTTTCGGTAATTAAGTTTGGACGCGCGTGTCAGGTGTGTCAGGACCCAATTTAATGGATTTAAAAGTATTTTTATTTTTATGTCATTCGTATGAGAATTTTGAGTGTGCAAACGTGTCCAGTAGGGTTGAGATAGTCAGAAAACACTAGTCGGGAGTTGAGTTTGGGTCCCGGTGAATTTTTAAGCATAACCGGCAACCCGGGAGGGTATTTTAGTCATTCCTATTTTTGGGTGAATAGTGGCCCACGAATTTAGGATAGTTATTATCAGCAAACACTTGAGTCCATTAGGGTTTCACAACCAAAAATCGTAAACGGCCATAAGAGTGGAGGAGAAGGGAGTTTTCAAAGGAGAACCACCAATTAGAGGCTTTTTGCACCACCGTCACCACCACCGGATCGATCGAAAAGCAAGGATCAACCCCATACCGTCTACTTCATCGAACTAGAATCTTCATTACCAGGAAATTTATTTAACTTGCAATAATTTAGCGCATATATCATCCATATTAGGCTAGAACTGAAGAATAAACTTATATATTAATAATTAAATGGATTTGAAGAGTTGAAATCGTAATTTGGACAGGTTTTGCATGTAGTTTAACTTCTGGGATTTTAGCAGCCAAGAAATCATGATCCATGTGTAGATAATTATGGAATTTTATTGAATTAGATAGTGTTCTTGAAGAATTTTATTGAATTAGATAATTTGGACAGGTTTTGCATGTAGTTTACTGAAGAATGTCGATCGATCGACGATCGATCGATCGACCTATTGTATTCGATCGATTGACCCCTTCTAATTTTTGGCAATTGTTTTCCCTTAAGGATTAATAAAAACCCCAAGGCCGCTGATGACTCTTAGGCTGTTTAAATTGATATTTTTGGACATAGTTAAGGTCAGTAGGGTCTTAGTTGATGCCCCAAAAAAATGATTTATAGTATGGAATTGAATGTTATTGCTTACGAGGGTATATCGAGTGAGGTACGTTTAGAAATCATTCGAATTGAAACTATAATGGAAAATTATGATGATGTAAGGATAAGAACAGTAACGGTGGGACTTTAAGTTACTGGGATAACATTAGAAACTAATAGGAGACTTAGTAACCTTTTGGGAGGGGTTTAAGTACTCAAATTGATTCAAAGAGAGAGTTATCGATATATATATATATATATATATATATTATGTAAGATGTTTGGGATAAACTTGCTACGTATGAGACTTACTAGATGGAGTGTGTGAATATTTATATGGAAATATGATTACTTAGGTTGTGTGAATTCCTAGTGTATAGATTTCTTATGTGTATGACATACCTACCATACTTTCTATCACGAGAGGTTAGTTTTCGGAAAAAGGGCCATCTTATCTTTATGTGACTTCAGGGGGATTTAGATTGGTAACTTAAGGACATAGGACTGTGAATGACTTATCTGTGAGTTGATAAGTCAGCTGACCATGGGAGCGTAGGTATGTGCGTGACCCATGGGTATGTTAAGTATGTTCACCTCCAATATGTGTGATTTATATTTAAATGGTTCTTGAGTGATTCGGAACAAGTGATCCTTACGTACGTGATGTACATGGATTTCATAGCAGAGTATGCGTGCACCACAGCTTAGCCTAGGGGTGCCATATATGTATTTATGTACTTAGAGTGATATACTTATGTACTTGTGACTGGTTCCTTATTTCTCAGTAGATGTGAATAACTAAGATATTTGAATGGGCTAAGAATGAGCATTTAATAAACATTTGAGATAAGTAATTCTAAGGAATGTGAATATGGGTTATGAATATAACTGGTTTCGGTACTAAGAGTAGACATCCTATTTTAGAATGTAAAAGTGGAAGTGGTACAGGATAGTTAGTTAGCGGCTTAACTAGGTTGGGTTAAGGGCATACGTTAGGCGTGAACATTAGTTGAGAGGCTAGAAACTCATGTGAGAGTACGCAACTAACGTGTATATAATATGTGTTGTTTATTTGTAATTTAAACCCTTGCTAAACTTTTAAATTATTTTCACCTCGGGCTCTGACTCGTTTTCTTCCAAATCTATTTTTGTTTTGCAAAAACATTTTTGGTGCCAGCCACAGGGACGCCAAGCATATGAGTTCCATTCTCATGACGTGTTGTAGCTTCTGTGGAACCTGCAGGATCTTGGTATAAGATGACTTCATATTTATCCTTGGTTTCTTCAGAGTCATTTGTATCAGTTAGGGCATGTCGCCCATTCTTATTTAGAGGTTGTAGTTGCAGACTTTCATTATTTGGGTTATTGGTTTATTTATTCAGACTCTTGTATTGGTACATTATTTACTCTGACATTATGATTATTGGAGCGTTTACTCCAGACTCAATTGATTTCAATTCGTCAGTTATTCATATGAGATTGTTTATGCGATGGATGGTTAATGATTTAATTCTTGGTCACTTGTTAACTTAATTAATAAAATTTGACATCTCTCTTTTTAAATATTAGGTGGCCAGTAATTAATTAAATGTTTTCGACAGTGATGGTAAGACTGTATCATCTTGATATTCTATATTAATTTAATAAAGGAGTAGCTACCCGGTATTTAATTAGACGGGGTGTCACAGGTGGTATCAGAGTATCAGGTTCTAGTGTCCTTTAGTATTTGTGTGGCTAAATATGCTTCCAGCGTAGCTTTCTTTGATATAGAGCCTTATGTTTAGGATTGTTGATTTATTTGGTGAGATTTCGTTCTCCTGCTATGATGTATATGATAGTGAATCTTATTTGCATTCGAGTGTGTTCGTGTTCCAAACAATGCAGTATGTCAGGCATAGACAGTTGGGCGGACATCAGGAGGCAAAGATCAGTTGGGGTTACTTGATTTATTAAAGAAGGATAACAGTAGTTGAAGTCACCCATATTATGGCACGGAAGTCCGGGATGGTAAAGACGGCTAAGGCGCAACTTGTGACTTCTAGGTACAACTATAGTAGAAAGAGGGGTCAAATTAGAATCACCCATCAAGGTTGGAGTGGGAGAGAGTCAGACGAAACATTGAAAAGAACCAGCATTGGAAATACTATAAATGCGGAGATGGCGTGTACTATCCAACTAACATAAAATATCCGAAGGCTTGGACATATGACGGGGTATGGCTTATCGGGAGTGTAAATTGGGGGTAAATTTTTTTCTTCGCTCGTAAGAGCAGAGTTACAATGATGAGAGGCAACTACCACACTTAGAAGTGGAATGTGTCATCGAGAGAAGGCGCATAAGTATGGTTTGACCATAAGTTCCTTCATTAGATGTTCAAAGTGGGATGAGAATGTTATTTTGAACTCACATGAGAGGATCGGGCAGAGGTCACTTTGTGAGGAGAAATTTCATTATTTAGAGAACCTTACACCACGTGAAGTAGGTGTAATGGAGAAGAGGACATTAAAAGGAGAATTTGCATACAAGAAGAATTGTTAGCACTTCTGGGAAATTCTGCTTGAACAGTCAATGCAAATGGTAATTAAGTCGCGTTTTGTTAATATGGAGGTAAGCGCTTCCTTGTGAGGGGAGATACAAGAATCGAAGAATTTAGATAGAGTAAGACTGAGAGAAATGGTGTTGAAGAAGCACCACGGGGGGGAGACCCATCAGGGAGCCCATTTAAATGATTCGGATAGCTAAATTTTTACCAAGCGATGGTGATTTCGGAAAGAGATATGGAAACCATTAGGGTGTTCCTTAGGGACATCAAAGCTAATGGAACAACGGAGATAGTCATCAGAGTCGAGACTACCAACATCCGAGAGAAGGACCACCTTAACATGGTCAGTGTGACCAGAGATAAATGGAGCATGAGTAGAGGTATTTTGTGGGGAGTGAAACCCATGCGTTATAAATGTTTCCCAAAGCAAGTATTGGGATAAGTGTATGGTGCCTAGCAAGAGCAGTAGTTATTAAAATTTTTGGTTTAGTACGGACAAGTGTGATAAGTCCAGGAACCATTTAAGCTGCCAGGGCGATTGGCAAGGTTGAAGTATGAGTTATATTCTCAGAGGATGTTGCGTGGTGTATGTGGCATGAACGAGTTGCTACATTTGATTATTGCTATTTTTCATTTGAGAGTCGCGTTTAGCGATTATCTCGGTAGTGTTATCATTTATGTGAATATTCCTCCCTAGAATAATGGGCTTACCTTTAGTGTTATCCCCGGAGGATGAATGGGTATATTGATAGCGATGTATACTTTATTGAAATTACTTATTTTATTGTTTTGTTATATGAATATGATATTATCCTAATTATAGTTTTATTATAATTTTTAAATCGATAGTGTGTGGTTATTGCAAGCCTATCGGGGTTACTACCTTGGTGTAGAATGTTTTGTTCTGGTGAGGCCCCATATGCGAGAGGGTCGGGCTCACGATTGTATTTTTGAATATATGTATATATATATATATATATATTGTTGAGACTTCGAAAAGTATAATGGTCTCGAACTTTCATTCCCGCTATGTGTAGGGACTTTATCGATATGATGCGAAGTGTATTTAGTTTATTGTTCAGTGGAAAGATTTAGCTGATTATTATAATTAATGCTCAGGATTTAGTAATAAGAAGAGTGCATTGTTATATCACCCCTTAGAGACGTGGGAGTTAATACTCATGGTTGTATGTCTGGGGACGAGATTTTGAGAACCCCAATTATATTTGCATGATGTTTATGGAAGGTGATTTCCATCAATGTAAAGAGACAGTGTCTTTCGGAAAGGGTTCCTTGTTTAAGTAAAACTGCGGAAAGAGAAGTAACTTTATTGTCAAGAAGCGGGAATATAGAGGTCCATGTTATGGATCGAGGGCCTAATAGATTCTGATAACCGACAATGCGAGGAAGTAGTGTATCAGGGGGTTCCTTGTTTGGATTTCACTTTGCGGGACACCCCACGCATGAAACATAGCGTAAGGTTGGTAGTAAGGAGATGTGTGGCCATTCGTTCATGATTTGGATACCTCGATCGCTATGGAAGTATATAGTTTTAACTGGAAGTTAAAGGGTAAATTACGATATAAGGCCAGTAGAGCCAGTGGTGTGGTGAGGAAGTACTGAAAAATTTTGGGTTTTTATTTCGGTGGGTTGAAGGATGCACTGAGGTTAAGGAGGATTTAGGATTTAAAATTCGGGGGTGATTGAGAATGCCCAAGTGGTATTGCCACGTTACAAATGTAGGGGCAATAAAGAGTTTGGAGTACGTATGGAGCGTATATGATGTTTAAACCCGTATGCATGGGTTATAAGGGGTGTAGACACCCTGGTTTGCTTATGTGTTAATCGCCGGAAGAAGGGACATAGATGGGTGAAATTATTACTTGTGAGAATAATATAACAAAATGGAAGTGGTAGAGTGGATTAAGCGTCATGAGAAGAACGACAATCTATTGACTTTTATGTAATCAGAATAACACGTCCAAAATTGGTTGAAAGGCAGTGGGAAGCCGTTAAAAAAGGGTGTGTCTCTTGAGAAGGCAAATAGTTAACTATTATTCACAATTTGGAGCAGAGTTCGACGCAGTCGAATGTTGAAAGTGGCCTACGCGTAAATAGAGTGAGGATGTTGATAAGGTATAAGAGTGCAGATGTGCGCAGCGTGGTGAAAGGTGCACGTGTCAAAATTTTAGTATACGTCGAGGGAAGAAGAGGGTTAGTAAGTATCACTTAACATGAATAATTATACATGAAATTCGGCATTGAAAGGGGTATAGTAACTAGTAGATCAGTTGGGGTAAGATGATCAACCAGATAATTTGGTATCGAGCCAACGATTCTAGTGATGGAAGAGTCAAGTTGGTAAATTTCCTTGAGGGGTTGCCAAATTATAGATATGTAACGAGTTCCTTCGAATATGTGGGACAGGTTCCTCGGAAGGTGAGAAATTGGTATATCCTTGGGTGATTTACACTATTAGATAGGGAACACGCCGGTACGTGGTCCTACGCAGAATTATTCTAATGTAGTATGAGATACCTGAAACCCACCTTCAATATGGGGTATAAGAAAGTAGTTGGAATAATTTTGTTTTGAGAAAGTTGTATCACCAATAGCACGAAGAATAGGTGCAAGGTGATTGACGACTGGTGGAACTGTATCAAAGCAATTTTGTATTCATTGCGATTATTTCATTTTCGAAACGGGTATATGAAGACGCTATGATTTATGGATCCCCGGGTTTTAAATTATAAATCAATTAAAATCAGGAACATGTAATTTCCTTTTTGAAAAACTTAATTTATATGCAGAAGCGTAAACGGTGGTGATGGTTCAACACAAATACTTAAATTTCAATTTTAACATAAACAAAAGTGAATAATTAACTTAAACACACCAAATTAATTATTACTCACTTAAATCGGTTAAGTCCAATTAAATGCAAGTCTTAGAATTTGCCTAAGTCATAATTAACAATTATCCAAAGTTAGGCGAAACCAATTTTAGCAGAAGACTTGAATAAAGAAATTTACCCAATATTTAATTAAGTCCCAAATTAAATGAGTGTGATAATTAAACCAAATTTTATCTTGAATTAAACCTAAAGCATGCATTCTAAATTATTGTGCAAGATAAAATAAACAATGTCACACTACGCCGAGATGTACGAGGAAAAACCTAAGACGGGAAACAACCTCGGACGGCCCTAGACACAAGTCCACTAGATACGGAATTATACTTACAAGACAGATAGACTTACAACGACTGACTCGATCCCTCTCAAGACTCGACGCTCCTTCTCGTAGAAACCTCTTCCTAGCGGACAACCTCGGAACACCACCGCGGTCTCGGAATCCGCCGATGGGACTTTATATAGTCACCGTCACCCAAGCATGAAGCCTTTCTCCGTGTGGGTAGAATCTCAACAAAAGTCTTCTTTGTGATGGGGTGTAGAAGCAAACCCGAAACGTCTCTTCTTGAATTCGGTAGAGAAAACTGGTGCCAAAAACTCCAAGTACAGATATGTATATAGAAACTTAGAATAAACAACTATTGGGTGTAAACTAGAGTGTGTATTTATTTTTCTTTAAAAATTAACACTCAAAACATGAACATTTTCCCTAAATAAATTAGCTCTCAAACTCTCTCTAAGAGATGGATATGGAATGGAAAAGTTAATTGGAAAAATGTGTTTCCCGCACATAATAATGTCTGAAAAAATTGGTTAAAAACAAAGTGGTGAAAGTGGGTGAAAACTGCCAAAAACTGCTCAAAACTGTTCCCGCCCTGGCGTCTCGTTCGAACGAACTTGACTCTCGTTCGAATGAGACTTCTAATGAGCGACCAGCCTGGGCTCGTTAGAACCTCGTTCGATACCTCGTTAGAACGAGAAACTCGTTCGAACGACATATCGAACGACTGACCAGTTTAGGTTCGTTGGCAGTCTCGTTCGAACGAAACCTAGTTCGAACGAAAACTCGTTTGAACGACATTTCTAACGAACGACCAGAAAGTTTGTAAAATTCGATTTTGGCCCAGAAACTTTTATATACTTATTTTAAAGTACTAATTAATTCTTTCTGAAAATAAAACGCAGTTTTTTATTAAACCTAACACCCAATAAACATTGTTCCAAGCTCCTATATAAATATAATTACATTCATACCTTGGGAGCATGGAACCTTAGATGATGACGTAGAAACGAGGCACACAAACCGGCATTTTTGTAACACCCCGTATTTTGTGCATTTAATATTTAATTAATTCGAGAATTTTAAATTACTTGTGGGTTGTAATTTTAATTGAATTAATTATGGCAATATATGTTTAAATATTAATCGGGGAGTGAATGGTCAATATTTAGGTAAATTTATTTACTAAGTGAATACTAATAATCTAATCGCGTCATTTCGGGTAGTAATGACGGGGTATGCGATTATCTTAGCCGGGAGTCGGTATAGACTAAATTGGGGGTGAGGTAAGGATTTTTATAAATTAGTTCGGATGGCGATTATGAGTGCGCGGTTGAGTCCGGATGGGTCGAGATAGTCAGAAAAGAGTACCCGGGGGTAGCGATTGGGTCTCGGGATATTTTTGGGCATAGCCGGGCCCGCACGGGGTGATTTGGGCTATTTTAATTTAGCCCATTAGGCTAAAAAGGGGATTTGTGTTTTTAAACCTAAACCTAAGAAAAGGAAAAGGAGCAGCCAACATTATTCTAACCTAGGGTTTGAGAGGAAGATTGGGGGAAAACAATCAAAAGCTAATTTGGGGATTTTGGAGCCAAATTAAGGGATGTCGACAACGGATCAGACCCTACGAGAAATTCCAGGCAAGTGGTTAACTGTTTTTACTCCTAAACTGTGATATCCAATTCATATTTTAGTGATGTGTATACTAAAATTCGTTTTGGGGATAAATGAGTACAAAAAAAATGGGATTTTGGGTAATAGAATAATGGAATGAGATTCAAAGTGAGAATTAGTTGTGTTTTATAATTCTGAAAATGAATGCCTGATTGGAATGTGAAATCCAGTAGGAGTTATGAACAAAATTGAGATGAATTGATGGAAATTAACCGGAGAAAACCCATTTTAGAAATAGTGAGTTATGGTATGAATAGAGCATGCTAAAACAGTTGTAGATGATTGGGACTCGTTTTGGGAGTAATTGATTGGTTAAAAATAATGAGTTAAGGTTGAAAATCAGAGAGATAAGACCTTGGAAATTCGACTATGGCAGAAACAGATCGGTGGGGAAGACGACCACCTGTTCGATCGATCGATCGACGGTTGGGGATCGATCGATCGACCCTTCAGTTATTTCGGCAGTTTGCCTTATGGATTTTTATGGGTTAAGATTTTAGTTGTAAATTTCCCCTAGCATAATTAAGAGAGAAAAATTTATTATGGGAGTTAATTCTTAACAATTATAAGGGAGTATAATTGAGGGTAGTGGGGGAAATTATATGTGACACTTTGCAAGTGAATTTTGGCGAATAAATTCTGAGAATATAAGATAACGAAATCGGTGAATAAGTTCGGGTATAGTAGTAGGGTAACGCTACTCATTTAAATTAATTAATTTGGAGTCGGGGACTAGACTCGAGTGATATTTAATTTCGGGCCACGTGAGCGAGTCCGGGCATATTGGTTAAGTGACACCAAGGTATTTAATTAATTATTGAGAAAATAAGTAAATTTGGAGTTGGAATTTAAACTCGGGAAGGGTCAAGTTAAGGGCCAAGTGAGTGAGTCCGGGTAATGGTTGGGCAATACCAAGGGTTAAATTAATTAATGTATAATTAATTAGCTAGAGTCGGGTTGTAGACTCGGGAAGGTATTTAAATTAATAGGTGGGTTAATTAATTTAAATGGGAGTTGAATTGTAGACTCGGAAAAGTGTTAAAATAATTAACATGAGATTAATTAAAAGAGAGTTGGACTACAAACTCGGATCGGTATAAATTAATTAATGTGTGAATTAATTAAATTGGAGTCGGACCATAGGCTTGGGATAATGATAATCTAATAAGTGAGAAAACTTATTTAGTTGAGTCGGGCGAGAGATTCAGGACATTATAGGCTAGTGTTACAGGTTATGAGTACACGGAGGAGCCGGAGTTTATGTTATATATATATATACGGTGTAGTGATAGTATATATATATATGTGTATATATATTGTATGTGCTGTTAAGTATCAATGATTAGATATTTATTTTAGTTATACTCTAGTGCTATCATGGGAGGTTGCGCGATGTGGGTGAATCCCCTAGCTCGAGGAGTAGGGCGAGTATATCCCCAGGTCATAGCGTCCGTTATATGGAATGAGGGGCATCTCACTTCCAGGGAAGGAATATGACCGCCTCCACTTCGTTTGGTTTTGAACCCGGTTGGTGAGCGAATCCAACTTGGGTAACTAGGTTATGTGAGCACACCTAGTGAGATGGCACTTTAGAGAAAATCATCCGATGAGGACATACTCGGAAGGATGAGTACACGTGTGATATGTGTGGTTATTGGTAAAGGTACGTATAATGTAGTAGTGAATATTATACGTAGATGATAATACAGTGTGTGATGTATTTACCTTATATAACTTGGGTTACAGTTATATGCTGTTGATTAATGAGAAATTAATTAAGGTAATCATATATGGGTAATACAGTGCGTGATGTATTTAATTTATATAACTTATGTTACGGTTATATGCTTTTAAGTAAGAAGGAATTAAATAAGTTAATTAGTGAGATAACTTATATTTCAGGAATAATTTTACTCGGGTTAGAGTAGTATGGCAAAGGGGAGGTTATACCAGGACTAGTTGGATGGGATAGTACAACTAGGTGGGGTTAAGATAACTGTTAGGTGTGCACAATAGTGGAGGGGTGAGGATGTCCACAAGGGAGCGCGACACTAACTTTAATATGAAGAGCATTCATGCATTTTAAATTACTGCAGTTATTCACTTGCTAAATATTTTCAAAATGTTTTGTGTTCTAACCCTTGCTATAAAACTATTTTCAAAACCTTTTAGGTGTCCAGCCACAGGGACGCCAGGATTGATATTCTATTCCAGGGACACGGAGCTGCGGCATATGTGGATGCTAGCAGGAGTTTGGATTAGACGCATCATTCATTCATTCCTAGAGTAGGAATCTTGTATCAGTTTCAGATTTATTTAGGGCTTGTCGCCCACACTTCTCGGTACGGTTTTCAGGTGTTGAATATTTGTATTTGGATTATTTCTTTGGTGGCCGGTGATTTATTCGGCATGTTGTGTAATTATGATTCAGTTTATTTTCATTCAGTTGTGTGAATGGTTTATATTTTAATTCCGCATGTACAGTTTTGGTTTAATTAAAAAGTCAAAATTGGCAACAGCCTTTGGAATACTAGGTGGTTAGTAAGTTTTAAAAAGTTTTCGACAGTGATGCTAAGGATGATCCAACTGGGATTCCTGTTTTAATTTGGTATAGGACTGATCACCCGGTATTTTATTAGGCGGGGTGTCACAGATGGTATCAGAGCATCAGGTTCTAGTATCCTTAGGATCTGTGCGGCTTTTCACGTTTCTGCTTGACAATCTTTGATATAGAGCCCTATTATAGGATTGTTGTATTCTCATACGTATGCGCATATACGTTCTTCTGCGAAATTTTTATTTGAGAGTGAACTCATTCAAAATTCGATTCTCATTTCCAAATGATGCCCAGGAGGGAAAGAGCAGTTAGGGCAGTGGGAGGAGATAAGACGGGGGAGGCTCGTTAGGAGCAAGAACTACCACATCAACGGCCATAGATGATTTTGGTAGCATAGGTCACTGAAATAGTGGCACAGGTAGTTGGAGCAACGGTGGTCACAACGGCAAGGTGCTTTCCACGGAATCAGCCACAAGTGTTAGTGGTGTTGGATGTTCAGACTCACGCAGGGTCGTCGGGGTGGAAATAATAAAGAGAGGTTATTTTAGCGGGAACCCACCAGAGTTGCGAGGGGGTTCAGGTGTAGTACTAGCGTGTCAAGGAAGAGAGGTATCCAGCGTCACCTATGCATGGGAGATTGCGATGGGGTGCGGAAGTAAAGGCTAACCACTTTTAGTTAGTGGGAGTGGTGCTACAGTGGTGGGAGTCAATCACCACAGCTGAGGAAAGGGACACACTAACTACTGCCGAGTTTTGGGTACGGTTCGACTGCAAGTATTTTTTTCATTCAGCGGTTGAGACCGAAAGGAGGAGAAAATTTTGTGAGGTGACTCAAAGGGAGACCGTTTAGTGGCCGATTACGAGGAAGATTTCACTCGTTGGCAAAATTTTGTACCGGATGAGGTAAGTAAGGAAAAGAGAAAGAAAGCAAGGTTTATGTATAGGTTGGTTTGGAGAATCAGACAACATTTAATTGAAAATTTCGCATTAGTTGATAATACTTATGTCATTAACGCAACACTCCGGCACTGTCGGGAATATCGCTTCCACGCGAAAGGAAGCGGGAGGGGAGTGGGGATTAGCTAGTCGGATGAGGCAGAAAGGAACAATACCAGTGGGGTATCCCAGCAGCAGACTGGGGGAGATCAGGGGCAGGATTTTCGACAGAGAAATCATGCCAAACGATCAAGAACTGGAGGCTATCGGCGGGATGGCCAGCAAGGAAGGGATCAGTGGTAGGGTGAAATTTTTAGGAGGTGTTTCGTTGGTAGGGAAGCGGGACACATGAAGAGGGAGTGCCCTCAGCGATACAAGGGTCAACTACAGGATGAGGTCCTGAATGTACAGCTACTATAACAAGTCATGGGTGCGTTCGGGCAGGGGGAAGCTGCTCCGGAACCCGAGGATCAGCCATTGCAACTGGAGTATGGAGGTAATTATATTTTATCCTATGGGCATGGGGTATGTTTTGAGTGACAAGGAGGGTGTCACAAGATAAGACTTATTCTCCACTAGAGTTCGCAGATGAGTCGAATTTAGTGGGTGCGTTGGCGGTAGCAGCCGTAGTATGTGGATAAACTTTCCGTGGGGTGGCGGAGTTTTCGTGTTCTTCACGAGAGAGTGAAGTGTAAACTGAGTGAAAGTTTGAATTATGAGAGGGATTTATACGGTTGATAAATATGGGATTAGGGTGGATTATTATTCCCAAATATCGACGGGATAGCGATGGATCTGAACTATTGTGGATAGTGGGGTAAAGTTTTGGTGTTCGCAACACCAGGGTGTGATTGGTACTAGGTATCAACTGAGAGGGCGTCTAACATATATATGGGTATATATATGTTGTTTTACGTGGGGAGAGGGACACATAGGGAGGTTTTCTGTTCTCGCATTTTATCCCAGGGAGTGGGGGTATTTATTGATGTGAATCAGGGTGGTTAGATTTACGTTTCGGACAGGGAGAGATAGCTCGGGGTTGATTTTGCGCAAGGAATTGTGATTGTAGGGCGCGGTATCTTACATTGTCTTGGTAGCCTAAGTGTAGGCATATATACTTTGCGTTTGAGAGACAAGTATTTGGGGGTGTAAGGAACTTATAGTTAAACGCACTAATGAGTGATAACTAGAGGATGCAAAAAAAAAAAAAAAAACTCTATTGTTAAGTGTACTAATGGGTGATAACCCAGGGGTACAAGAATATTCTTAATAGGCACATTAAGGGGTGCTAACCTAGGGATGCAGGATTCTCCTAGTAGGTGCACAATTGGGCCTTAGCCTGGGGGCGCAGGATTGGTATATATGTATACGGATGATGTGACTATATAAATATATATACATAAATGAACTTGTGAATATTTCTACTGTGTGAGATTTGTAGACTTGGTAATAATTATATTAATTATTACATTGTGCCCTATGGTATAATCCTCAGGGTGGGAAATGGTTGGTCGTTAGTACATGGGGTGGGTACCTCGGCCACTATATATATATATATACGTATGGGATATGACTACGGGTTGGAAGTTATCTTACAGGTTACGACTAGCATAGTCGAGAAAATTTTAGTGCGGTAGAGTACGGGTATAGGGTGTATGGGCGCCCTGGATAATAAAATGCATATATGGGTAACTTATAAAGAAAAGCGGGATAGATAGATATCGCTAGCTTATAAGGGTATGACTAGTGAGTAAAATGAGAATATTGGAACACTAGGATTCTCTTAATTTCGAGGATGAAATTCCTTTGTAAGGGGGGAAGTATGTAACACCCCGTATTTGTGCATTTAATATTTAATTAATTCGAGAATTTTAAATTACTTGTGGGTTGTAATTTTAATTGAATTAATTATGGCAATATATGTTTAAATATTAATCGGGGAGTGAATGGTCAATATTTAGGTAAATTTATTTACTAAGTGAATAGTAATAATCTAATTGCGTCATTTTGGGTAGTAATGACGGGGTATGCGATTATCTTAGCCGGGAGTCGGTATAGACTAAATTGGGGGTGAGGTAAGGATTTTTATAAATTACTTCGGATGGAGATTCTGAGTGCGCGGTTGAGTCTGGATGGGTCGAGATAGTCAGAAAAGAGTACCCGGGGGTAGCGATTGGGTCTCGGGATATTTTTGGGCATAGCCGGGCCCGCACGGGGTGATTTGGGCTATTTTAATTTAGCCCATTAGGCTAAAAACGGGATTTGTGTTTTTAAACCTAAACCTAAGAAAAGGAAAAGGAGCAGCCAACATTATTCTAACCAAGGGTTTGAGAGGAATATTGGGGGAAAACAATCAAAAGCTAATTTGGGGATTTTGGAGCCAAATTAAGGGATGTCGAAAACGGATCAGACCCTACGAGAAATTCCAGGCAAGTGGTTAACTGTTTTTACTCCTAAACTGTGATATCCAATTCATATTTTAGTGATGTGTATACTAAAATTCGTTTTGGGGATAAATGGGTACAAAAAAAATGGGATTTTGGGTAATAGAATAATTGAATGAGATTCAAAGTGAGAATTAGTTGTGTTTTATAATTCTGAAAATGAATGTCTGATTGGAATGTGAAATCCAGTAGGAGTTATGAACAAAATTGAGATGAATTGATGGAAATTAACCGGAGAAAACCAATTTTAGAAATAGTGAGTTATGGTATGAATAGAGCATGCTAAAACAGTTGTAGATGATTGGGACTCGTTTTGGGAGTAATTGATTGGTTAAAAATAATGAGTTAAGGTTGAAAATCAGAGAGATAAGACCTTGGAAATTCGACTATGGCAGAAACAGATCGGTGGAGAAGACGACCACCTGTTCGATCGATCGATCGACGGTTGGGGATCGATCGATCGACCCTTCAGTTATTTCGGCAGTTTGCCTTATGGATTTTTATGGGTTAAGATTTTAGTCGTAAATTTCCCCTAGCATAATTAAGAGAGAAAAATTTATTATGGGAGTTAATTCTTAACAATTATAAGGGAGTATAATTGAGGGTAGTGGGGGAAATTATATGTGACACTTTGCAAGTGAATTTTAGCGAATAAATTCTGAGAATATAAGACAACGAAAATGGTGAATAAGTTCGGGTATAGTAGTAGGGTAACGCTACTCATTTAAATTAATTAATTTGGAGTCGGGGACTAGACTCGAGTGATATTTAATTTCGGGCCACGTGAGCGAGTCCGAGCATGTTGGTTAAGTGACACCAAGGTATTTAATTAATTATTGAGAAAATAAGTAAATTTGGAGTTGGAATTTAAACTCGAGAAGGGTCAAGTTATGGGCCAAGTGAGTGAGTCCGGGTAATGGTTGGGCGATACCAAGGGTTAAATTAATTAATGTATAATTAATTAGCTAGAGTCGGGCTGTAGACTCGGGAAGGTATTTAAATTAATAGGTGGGTTAATTAATTTAAATGGGAGTTGAATTGTAGACTCGGAAAAGTGTTAAAATAATTAACATGAGATTAATTAAAAGAGAGTCGGACTACAAACTCGGATCGGTATAAATTAATTAATGTGTGAGTTAATTAAATTGGAGTCGGACCATAGGCTTGGGATAATGATAATCTAATAAGTGAGAAAACATATTTAGTTGAGTCGGGCGAGAGACTCAGGACATTATAGGCTAGTGTTACAGGTTATGAGTACACGGAGGAGCCGGAGTTTATGTTATATATATATATACGGTGTAGTGATAGTATATATATATATATATATATGTGTATATATATTGTCTGTGCTATTAAGTATCAATGATTAGATATTTATTTTAGTTATACTCTAGTGCTATCATGGGAGGTTGCGCGATGTGGGTGAATCCCCTAGCTCGAGGAGTAGGGCGAGTATATCCCCAGGTCATAGCGTCCGTTATATGGAATGAGGGGCATCTCACTTCCAGGGAAGGAATATGACCGCCTCCACTTCGTTTGGTTTTGAACCCGGTTGGTGAGCGAATCCAACTTGGGTAACTAGGTTATGTGAGCACACCTAGTGAGATGGCACTTTAGAGAAAATCATCCGGTGAGGACATACTCGGAAGGATGAGTACACGTGTGATATGTGTGGTTATTGGTAAAGGTACGTATAATGTAGTAGTGAATATTATACGTAGATGATAATACAGTGTGTGATGTATTTACTTTATATAACTTGGGTTACAGTTATATGCTGTTGATTAATGAGAAATTAATTAAGTTAATCATATATGGGTAATACAGTGCGTGATGTATTTAATTTATATAACTTATGTTACGGTTATATGCTTTTAAGTAAGAAGGAATTAAATAAGTTAATTAGTGAGATAACTTATATTTCAGGAATAATTTTACTCGGGTTAGAGTAGTATGGCAAAGGGGAGGTTATACCAGGACTAGTTGGATGGGATAGTACAACTAGGTGGGGTTAAGATAACCGTTAGGTGTGCACAATAGTGGAGGGGTGAGGATGTCCACAAGGGAGCGCGACACTAACTTTAATATGAAGAGCATTCATGCATTTTAAATTACTGCAGTTATTCACTTGCTAAATATTTTCAAAATGTTTTGGGTTCTAACCCTTGCTATAAAACTATTTTCAAAACCTTTTAGGTGTCCAGCCACAGGGACGCCAGGATTGATATTCTATTCCAGGGACACGGAGCTTCCTCATATGTGGATGCTAGCAAGAGTTTGGATTAGACGCATCATTCATTCATTCCTAGAGTAGGAATCTTGTACCAGTTTCAGATTTATTTAGGGCTTGTCGCCCACACTTCTCGGTACGGTTTTCAGGTGTTGAATATTTGTATTTGGATTATTTCTTTGGTGGCCGGTGATTTATTCGGCATGTTGTGTAATTATGATTCAGTTTATTTTCATTCAGTTGTGTGAATGGTTTATATTTTAATTCCGCATGTACAGTTTTGGTTTAATTAAAAAGTTAAAATTGGCACCAGCCTTTGGAATACTAGGTGGTTAGTAAGTTTTAAAAAGTTTTCGACAGTGATGCTAAGGATGATACAACTGGGATTCCTGTTTTAATTTGGTATAGGACTGATCACCCGGTATTTTATTAGGCGGGGTGTCACAATTTTGATGATGCTTTAAATTCTTTGCCGCTACGTCTTCAACACGCACTTCATAGGCTTGAGAGTATTACAATGAAACACTAACCTATGAAGAAATGTTTTTGTCCGGAATTGAGCCAAAACTATATATGGACTCAATTGGAAATTTGTGTCCTTACAAATGTCCCCCTTTGGCTATTCCGGGACAAAAACCAAAACAAAAATCCTAAAGGGCCGTCCAGCTCACTAGACTCAAAAACATAACCCGCCCAATCTTGACTCAACCCAAGGATCAAATACTTTGCCTTTTAAAGATGCCTCTTTAGTAGAATACATGCACACTTAAGCAAACTCATCAAATGCATAGGGAATATCACAATATAAAATGCAATGAATTAAATACTCCCACTAAAATAATTCTCCCCTTTATCAAACAATAACATTTACTTAGAAAGACGTCTCCCCCTAAGATAAATCTCCCCCAAACTAAGATACGTTAATAATAGGATTAGATACCATTTCTCCCCCTATCATCATTCTCCCCCTTTTTGTTCAGGAATAGACAAAGGTTAAAGAATCAAAACATATAGGCATGTTGAAGCTTAAAGTGTTAAGACATTAAAGCACAAGGGCAATAAAAGTATAACTAATCCAAGATAGATACCAAGAAGTATAAGCATGGATGGACTACAAATCAAGGCAAAGACAAACAAATATCATATATATATGTACTAAAAATATATCAATAGAGCACTTGCATATATATATAGATATAAGCACACACATGAGACAAAATACAATAAGTTTGCACACTCGTATGGCAAGAATGTGTCAGATGGAAACGGAAATGTAGGGGTGTGAACTAGCAATAATTAAATTTAGACCCAAACACTTAATAAACGTTCACGGAGTTCTCATTTGATTGCAAACTTCATCACAGTTAAATATAACCTCATGTGACAATATAAAGATTGAACTCAATGAACAAACATACACAATGCATACAAGCCTAGCATGATGATGATTCTACAAACCAAATAGAGTCATGACATTAAAGACAACTAGGATAAACGGACATTGTGCAAACCGTTGATATACCATCCAATTCTCCCTCAATGAGCATATATATTCTTTTATTTTTGAAAATGAATATATCAAACAAACATAGGCCTTGGCAATTGATTTCTTGTTACTGCCAAATATTCTGTTTTTAGGCCTTTGGATCACGTATTTCTTTTAGATCCAATTAACGGTGGCTTACTATCGCAAAGGATTTAATTCATCCTTTCGGAGCCCTTCCCCGTGCATATATTAATTTATCATGTTTTCATTTTTCACACAAATCTCACATGCAACGGATTTTGACATGCACTAGTCCTCCTAGGTCATGGATATGTAGATGACTTGATTGATAGGAGAACACCTCAAAAAGCTCAAATATAACATGTGACATTAAGATTTCAAAAGAGCTCGTGCATGTGTGAAAAAAGGCATATAGAAATAGAATCCATTTCAACAATACAAAATCCAACTACTCCATATAAAACATGTTAAAGAACATTTTAAGGATTGAAAATCTAAACCAAAAGTTCTAGCCACGTGGGAGCGTAAAAGATGGGATTCAAACACAAGTATACGCCACTTAAAGTGTGTCAAACTAAAATACACACAAAACAAAATCTTTTTGAGTTTTTAACTTTTGTAACCAAAAATAAAGATGTATACTCAAAAGACTAAACAAAAATCAATTGTATTTTTCATTAAGTTTAAATGAAATAAATAAAACACAAATGATAAACAAAAATCTTTTTATATTTTCCAATTAATTCAAACACAACATATAATACAAAAAGATAAACAAGTCATGACTTCTAGCATGTGACATGAAATAAGGCAATGACTAGAAAATGACTAAACAAGCATACATTTAGCATATGAGTATGGCATGAAGTACAAACGCTAAAGTATGCAAACACTAACACATTTATCCTTTAGATTTAGCAAGGGAGGAAGCATGTGAAAGTAAATGAGAATCAAAATCCCTATTTTGTAAGGCAACCAAGTCGGATTTCCTAACCCAAATTAATGAAGAATTACTATCTTGGGGTGTAGGAACGTTAATAACCGTGGTTACTTTACTATGGGATTCTATAGGAATACGTTTAAGATCTAAACAAAATTTCCTAAGATGACCTTTTCGACCACAATGTGTACAAGTAAGAACATGTCGAAAAGATTTTCTTAAGGAGTGATCTCTAAAATCTTTCCTAGACGATTCTCCTAAAATGGTGGTTTTGGCATTAGAAGAAAATTCTTTACAAGTATTGAAGCCTAAACCACAAGTGTCATTTTTAATTTGGACCGTTCCTAACATTTTATCTAGTTTTTCCGAACGACACTCCAAATCAAATTTGACATTACTAGAATCTTTTAATTTCTTTTCCAATTCTAAAATTTTAGATTCTAGTAAAACATTTCGCTCTTCAAAAGCAAGAAGCTCCTTTTTCAAAGATTCCATTAAACCCCTAAGGCTATCTCTTTCGCCTTCTACATAGTTAAGCTTCTCTTGAAGAGTCCTCTCATGTGTCCTAAGGTCTTCTATTAAAGCATTTTCATCAACGACCTTGACACTCTCTCTTAAACTAGCTTCTAAATTCAAATTAGCTCTTTTCAATTTAATAGATTCTATATAAAGTTCTTGAAAAGCATTTTGAAGTTCACTAATATCAACCTCATCTTCATTTTCACTCTCTCTTTCTTCTTCACTCTCATTATCATCAAAAATAAGAGAATCATGTAAAATGACCTTGGAAGTGGCATGTGCTATTATTTCATCATTCGATGAGTTTTCACTATCACTCACATGACTAGCCATAAAAGCCACAAAATTTTTCTTAGTGGGGGAATCGGGCTTCTCTTCCTTATCACTATCACTAAGGGTCGCATTATATGAAATGGGTCGTTTACCCTCTTTCCTTAGTTTAGTGGGGCACTCAAAAGCCCTATGGCCATAACCTTCACAACCAAAACACTTATTAGACTCGTCCCTATCTAAATTGTCATTACTAGTTTTAGGGATCTTCTCGGCTTTAGAAACCTTCTCGCTTTTATCATGTTTAGAAGTATCAAATTTCTTAAAATCATTTTTAAATTTCTCTTTGTTAAATTTAAGAAATTTTCTAAATTTGCGAGCAAACAAAGCCATATCTTCCGAGTCACTATCACTATCGCTCTCTACTACTTGTTTGACCTCTTTTCGGGCTTTTAAAGCAACGCCCTTTTCGATTTTCTTTTCATTTTTAGAGGGAAACATATCCAGTTCATAGATTTGTAAATCACCTACAAGCTCTTCTAATTTCGTAGAGGCTAAAGTGGGTAAAGAATTTAAAATGGTCACCTTTGGAATAAATCTATCGGGTAGGGACCTTAAAATTTTCTTTACTACACGGTCGTCAGGTATTTTCTCTCCCAAGTTAAAAGATGAATTAACAATATCTGAAAGTCTAGCATAAAATTCATCAAAAGTTTATTTTTCATTCATTTTCATAGTTTCAAATTGAGTGGTGAGGTTTTGGAGTTTTGAAGCTTTAACGACACTAGTTCCTTCATGAGTTAATTGTAAAATATCCCAAGCTTCTTTAGCGGTTTCACACATCATAATTCATCGGAATTCATCCGGTGTGACAGCACTAAACAAGGCATTTAAACCACGGGAATTAAAATTAGCAAGTTTAAACTCATTTTCAGTCCATCTATCGGCGGGTTTGATAACACGTTCATTTTCAACTATGTAAGTTGGTGGGGAATACCCATTAACAACAGACATCCAAACTATCTCGTCGATAGATTTTAGTGCCGATCTCATTCGCGCTTTCCAATACGCGTAGTTTGAACCATCAAATATAGGAAATTTTGAAAATGGGGAAAAATCCATTTTAGCCAAAAATTAAAGGATCTTAACGAAATAATTTATCGTTTTTGGCTCTGATACCAATTTGAAGACGCTATGATTTATGGATCCCCGGGTTTTAAATTATAAATCAATTAAAATCAGGAACATGTAATTTCCTTTTTGAAAAACTTAATTTATATGCTGAAGCGTAAACGGTGGTGATGGTTCAACACAAATACTTAAATTTCAATTTTAACATAAACAAAAGTGAATAAATAACTTAAACACACCAAATTAATTATTACTCACTTAAATCGGTTAAGTCCAATTAAATCCAAGTCTTAGAATTTGCCTAAGTCATAATTAACAATTATCCAAAGTTAGGCGAAACCAATTTTAGCAGAAGACTTGAATAAACCAAATTTACCCAATATTTAATTAAGTCCCAAATTAAATGAGTGTGATAATTAAACCAAATTTTATCTTGAATTAAACCTAAAGCATGCGTTCTAAATTATTGTGCAAGATAAAATAAACAATGTCACACTACGCCGAGATGTACGAGGAAAAACCCAAGACGGGAAACAACCTCGGACGGCCCTAGCCACAAGTCCACTAGATACGGAATTATACTTACAAGACAGATAGACTTACAACGACTGACTCGATCCCTCTCAAGCCTCGACGCTCCTTCTCGTAGAAACCTCTTCCTAGCGGACAACCTCGGAACACCACCGCGGTCTCGGAATCCACCGATGGGACTTTATATGGTCACCGTCACCCAAGCATGGAGCCTTTCTCCGTGTGGGTAGAATCTCAACAAAAGTCTTCTTTGTGATGGGGTGTAGAAGCAAACTCGAAACGTCTCTTCTTGAATTCGGTAGAGAAAACCGGTGCCAGAAACTCCAAGTACAGATATGTATATAGAAACTTGGAATAAACAACTATTGGGTGTAAACTAGAGTGTGTATAAATTTTTCTTTAAAAATTAACACTCAAAACATGAACATTTTCCCTAAATAAATTAGCTCTCAAACTCTCTCTAAGAGATGGATATGGAATGGAAAAGTTAATTGGAAAAATGTGTTTCCCGCACATAATAATGTCTGAAAAAATTGGTTAAAAACCAAGTGGGGAAAGAGGGTGAAAACTGCCAAAAACTGCTCAAAACTGTTCCCGCCCTGGCGTCTCGTTCGAACGAACTTGACTCTCGTTCGAACGAGACTTCTAACGAGCGACCAGCCTGGGCTCGTTAGAACCTCGTTAGATACCTCGTTAGAACGAGAAACTCGTTCGAACGACATATCGAACGACTGACCAGTTTAGGTTCGTTGGCAGTCTCGTTCGAACGAAACCTGGTTCGAACAAAAAACTCGTTCGAATGACATTTCTAACGAACGACCAGAAAGTTTGTAAAATTCGATTTTGGCCTAGAAACTTTTATATACTTATTTTAAAGTACTAATTAATTCTTTCTGAAAATAAAACGCAGTTTTTTATTAAACCTAACACCCAATAAACATTGTTCCAAGCTCCTATATAAATATAATTACATTCATACCTTGGGAGCATGGAACCTTAGATGATGACGTAGAAACGAGGCACACAAACCGGCATTTTGATGAAGCTTTAAATTCTTTGCTGCTACGTCTTCAACACGCACTTCATAGGCTTGAGAGTATTACAATGAAACACTAACCTGTGAAGAAATGTTTTTGTCCGGAATTGAGCCAAAACTATATATGGACTCAATTGGAAATTTGTGTCCTTACAGTATAACTAGTAAGTGAGGTATATTGTGATAATGGGGAGAAGATATTACCTAATGGTAAAGTTGGGTGAAAGCACCCATATCTATTCATAGTGGGCAAGGTTCTTACGGAGGTTTTGTGTGGATAAACTTTATCATTCTTTCTATGGCTGTTTAGAGGTGAGAGGATTATCAGAGTTTTCAATCAGTCAGGAGTTAGAGTCCGATGACTAAAATGGGATAACCACCAACAGTCGTGAGTTGTTTTCCCCTTGTGTAAAAGTCACAACGTTGGGAACAGAGATACAAAGAATGAACAAGAGTAGTCATATGTTCTATGCTTTCTCCCAGGATGGGAGTTTTATGTCTAGATAAACGCGAGAGTTAATACGTAGTGAGGTGCGGACACACAATAATATTGAGATAATGCGGCCAACGATGTGTAGGCTATTTTTATTCGAATGTTGGTCAGTAAGAGCGCAACGTGAGGTGCATTTATTGTGGTATAACCCTATAACCGATAAAGTGTCAAGTGTGTTTAACAAGCTTGTTGTGAAGCCACGGCTGTAGTGATTGAGCCTTTCTTTATATTTTACTTTGAGTACTGGAGGATTACAAATTTTTCCAAATATGCCTATTTTCCTAATTTTGGAAAGAAATTTCGTTATTAGGGGGGAAGTATGTAATACCCCTTATTTTTTTGAATTTTAATTATGTGATTTAATAAATTAAATAGCCTTGAATTATGAGATTTATTAAAATTTATTTGGGATAATTAATTGGGAAATAATCCGGATTTAAATGCTAGCGAGACGAGAGTTAGTATTTGATTATTATAATGTTGCTGAATATTACTGAGTGATTATGGTAATATGTGATTATTGAATTTATTAAAATTATCGTGAGTTGAAAATAACGCAGCTTCGGTAATTAAGTTTGGACGCGCGTGTCAGGTGTGTCAGGACCCAATTTAATGGATTTAAAAGTATTTTTATTTTTATGTCATTCGTATGAGCATTTTGAGTGTGCCAACGTGTCCGGTAGGGTCGAGATAGTCAGAAATCATTAGTCGGGAGTTGAGTTTGGGTCCCGGGGAATTTTTAAGCATAACCGGCAACCCGGGAGGGTATTTTAGTCATTCCTATTTTTGGGTGAATAGTGGCCCACGAATTTTAGATAGTTATTATCAGCCAACACTTGAGTCCATTAGGGTTTCACAACCAAAAATCGTAAACGGCCATTAGAGTGGAGGAGAAGGGAGTTTTCAAAGGAGAACCACCAATTATAGGCTTTTTGCACCACCGTCACCACCACCGGATCGATCGAAAAGCAAGGATCATCCCCATACCGTCTACTTCATCGAACTAGAATCTTCATTACCAGGAAATTTATTTAACTTGCAATAATTTAGCGCATATATCATCCATATTAGGCTAGAACTGAAGAATAAACTTATATATTAATAATTAAATGGATTTGAAGAGTTGAAATCGTAATTTGGACAGGTTTTGTATGTAGTTTAACTTCTGGGATTTTAGCAGCCACGAAATCATGATCCATGTGTAGATAATTATGGAATTTTATTGAATTAGATAGTGTTCTTGAAGAAATAGAAAAACTAGGGTTTTTATATGAAAATTTGGTAAATTGATCAAAGAATTTGATGTTCTCCTTTGATTTGATGATTCTAAAACGTGGGAAATGATGCAAACATGTTTGTATGATAATTAGTATACTTGGTTGGCAGTTTAAGACATTGTAATGAAGAATTAGAGGTGTAAAAAAAGGAAACCCCATAACTGTTTAAGAAAAACTGGGTTGATACCTACTTGATCGATCGATCGATTGATCGACCTATTTTATTCGATCGATCGACCCCTTTGGATTTTTAGCAATTGTTTTCCCTTAAGGCTTAATAAAAATCCCAAGGCCGATGATGATTCTTCGGATGTTTAAATTGATATTTTTGGACTTAGTTAAGGTAAATAGTGTCTTAGTTGATGCCCTAAAAAAATGATTTACCATATGGAATTGAATGCTATTGCTTACAAGGGTCTACCGAGTGAGGTATGATTAGAAATCATTCAAATTGAAACTATAATGGGAATTATGATGATGTAAGGATAAGAACAGTAAAGGTGGTACTTTAAGTTACTAGGATAACATTAAAAACTAATAGGAGACTTAGTAACCTTTTGGGAGGGGTTTATGTACTCAAATTGATTCGACGAGAGAGTTATCAAGCTATATATATTACGTATGATGTTCGGGATAAACTTTCTATGTATGAGACTTACTAGATGGAGTGTGTGAATATCTATATGGAAATATGAATACTTAGGTTGTGTGAATGCCTAGTGTATGGATTTCTTATGTGTATGACATACCTACCATACTTTCCATCACGAGAGGTTAGTTTTCGTAAAAGGGCCATCTTATCTTTGTGTGCCTTCTGAGGGATTTAGATTGGTACCTTAAGGACATAGGACTGAATGACTTATTTGTGAGTTTATAAGTCAGCTGACCATGGGAGCGTAGGTATGTGTCTGGCCCATGGGTATGTGAACTATGTCTGCCTCCAATATGTGTTGTTTGTATTTAGACAGTTCCTGAGTGATTAGGAACATGTGATCCTTACGTATGTGATGTACATGGATTTGATAGCAGAGTATGCATGCACCGCAGCTTTGCTTAGGGGTTCCATATATGTATTTATGTACTGAGAGTGATATACTTATATACTTGTGACTGGTTCCTTGTTGCTTAGTAGATGTGAATAACTAAGATATTTGAATGGGCTAAGAATGAGAATTTAATTAACACTTGAGATAAGCAATTCTAATGAATGTGAATATGGGTTACGAATATAACTGTTTTGGGTACTCAGAGTAGACATCGTATGGTAGAATGAGAAAGAGGAAGTGGTACAGGCTATTTAGTTAACGTCCTAACTAGGATGGACTAAGGCCATACGTTAAGCATGCACATTAGGTAAGAGGTGAGAAACTCGTGTGAGAGTACGCAACTAACGTGTATATAATATGTGTTGTTTATTTGTAATTTAAACACTTGCTAAACGCTAGTTTCACCTCAGGCTCTGACCCATTTTCCTACAAATCTATTTTTTTTTTGTAAAAATATTTTAGGTGCCAAAGCCACAAGGACGCCAAGCATAGGAATTCCATTCTGATGACGTGATGTAGATGTTGTGGAAGCTGTAGGATCTTGGTATTAGACGCCTTGATATTTATCCTTGGTTCCTTCAGAGTCATTTGTATTAGTTAGGGCATGTCTCCCATTCTTATTTAGAGGTTGTAGTTGTAGACTTTCATTATTTCGATTATTGGTTTATTTATTCAGACTCTTGTATTGGGAGTTTATTTACTCTGGCATTATGATTATTGGAGCGTTTACTCCAGACTCAACTGATTTCATTTCATTCATTATTCATATGAGATTGTTTATGCGATTGATGGTTAATGATTTGATTCTTGGTCACTTGTTAACTTAATTAATAAAATTTGACATCTCTCTTTTTTAATATTAGGTGGCTAGTAAATAATTAAATGTTTTCGATAGTGATGCTAAGACTGAATCAACTTGATATTCTGTATTAATTTAATAAACGAGTAGCTACTCGGTATTTAATTAGACGGGGTGTCACACTTAATATGATACGATTTCGGTCATTACTGGTTTCTCTTACATAACTATACTTCTTGTATATTCTATTTCATCATGTTTCATATTGTGGAAGTAGTTGTAGGTAATATGTAAACTAACATCAAGTTTATTTTGTCTAACAAGAAGTTGTAAATACAAAGTCAAAATTATTGCAGTAGATGTTCATTTATGAGATTTGATCTCATTTTTTATCCATTGATGCCCATAGTCCCTGATGTGCAAGATGTTTACACTCCTCTCCAAACCAATATCATTGGTCAGCTTTCTGAGGTCAACTGTGTAATAATATTACCTTTTAATTTTAGCTTTCGAGCATTTTGAGTCAATATTTAGGAAATAATTTAATTGATTATTTTTTTATACTGCAATGAGTTTCAAGAACTTTTATGTTTTTAATTAAAACGGGTTGTTTGCGAAGCCGAGGTTTGACATATTTGAGGAGAAGGATAGTGTTATATTGCCAAGTTACAGAGGGGACAATGTGAATGGAGATGTGTTCGATTTGACATAGAGGACACTTGACCCTCAAAGATTAATTAGATTTTACTGTCAATCTACTGCTACTCTTAATCTGTTGAGGGCTTTTACTACTGGTGGGTATGTTTCCATGCAGAGGATGACATAATGTAATTTGGATTTCATATAGCATAGTGAACAGGGGGATAGGTGTGTTATTTATTTCACTTCATTTATTTATTTACCTTATACATTAATTTAGATGCAATTTATCGTATTGATTGATTATATGGTTAACTTCCTTTGGTTGTAGATAAATTTGTATGGAGTAATGACATGAGTATCAAATAAACCCCCCAATAATCCACCAAATAATATTTTGTAGGTATATAGTGTTGTATCTTATAGTACACTGCAAATTTGAAACATTTAGTGCAGTAACACATCATTTGGGGGATTTATATAGAACTAATATCATTATTCCTTATAGATTTTATTTCTTTTCATTTTTATCTTAGTTATTTTTATGTGATATGGCAGGTGTAGCAAATGGGTATAACACCCCGCCCGCCCGGGTAGAGCGAACGGATCGCCACTATCGATAAACTAAATCAATTCCATAAATCACAAGGTATAGAGCATCTAAAACCAATCCCACAATATAAATAAGAGAATCTACTAATCTCAAATATCTTCAAATTACATACAACCAAAAATCTCTCAAAATAAAACATCTAACTACCTCGAAAGAAAATAAATCGCCAATGCTCTATACAACAAAAATAAATACAATTCTTCTCATGTACTCTCGAATATTCTTCCCAAAATAATCCTCACTAAAATCCATTCTCCAAATCAAATCCCAAACGCCCAAAATCCGCGCTAACCTGCCACTAAAAGAAAATATGGGGAAGTACACAATACGACAGGAAATATGCTCAACAATATAGGTTAGTGATGAATAAAGCGTACCAACACGAGTATGAATATTCAAATCAAATAATGCAAATCTCAATAGCATTTTATCAATAAATTTGTCAACAACACATTAACCGGGTCACCAGGCCTCACCCCATCCGCATATGCTTTATCAAGTCATAGCTCCGGGAATCAGGAATTTTGGCAAGTTCCCAACGTCCATGCCATATTAAAATCTCATGACAACGTGCTGAACGACAACATGAATACCACCATATGAATCAAAATAATTCCAACAATTATTGTTCCAGATTTCAAGGAATTTAACAATTCAAATATGAGTTCAATTAAACATGAAATCAACGGAATAAACACTCGCAAGATTTAGGAGCATATTATGTAAAACCCCATACCTTAAATAACCAAAAAGAACCAATATGAATCATCACATAATTTTAGCCTCAAAATCTATTCACACCATCACGTTCTTCTCGCGAAAATAATCAAATCTCGTTCTAGCCCAAACTCGAGAAAACACTAAATAACCCTTCTAATCTAAGGTTGAAATCTTGAATAAGTTTGGGGCTATGGTTTGTATATGAAAGGGAGTAATTTTAAAAGCTCTTCTGGTTGAAAAGTTTGACAAAAAGTGATTTGAAAAGCCAAGCCACAAATTTGTTGATATATAAATGATTAAGAGTTTGATTAAGAAAAGAGTTCTAATTAGATACAAACACTAAAAATTTTGTTTCGGACCGTTCGAATTGGATGAAATTTTACAAAGAATTAGCAATAAACGAGAAGAAGTTGTTCACAAAATGTCAGCTCGATCGGACCATTCAATATGTTTAAATATTTTTTTTCTATAGAGTTTTATGTTTTACGGACTCTACGAGAGTTTTATATTTTGAGGGAATGGTATCACAGCTTAGGTATACGACCACCCTCGGGTCTTGGGTTTTGGGTCTGTTGCATTTTTGTGGAGCATATTTTGGAGATAGAAATTTTAGAGAACCGCTTCGCGTTAGGCATCCAGATTAGATGTGAGGAAATTATTTTTTTGGTGACGAGATTATTTTTGGAGATTTGTGGCCTGATTTTTGAGATATAGGCATTCGGAGAATTTCGAGGGCGAAATTTCATTGTTAGTGGGGAAGTCTAACAACCTGAGTAATTTTTGGGAAATTTTCGAAATAAAGAGGAAAAATAAATTTTGAGATATGTTGGTAATTATTTTTAAAGGCGAGAATTTCAATCGGTTTCGAAATCGGAATTAAAATGGAGTTTTAATTGAATTTTTATTATATAGAAGAGTCCTCATAATATAAAACTCTCTTAGAGTCCTTAAAACATAAAACTCTATAGTACAAAAATATTTAAAATATATTAAACGGTCAGATCGAGCTAAAATTTTTTGGATAACTTCCTCTCATCTTTAGCTAATTCTTCGTAAAATTTCATCCAATTCCAACGGTCCGATCGTCCAGAATGAAAAATTTAGTGTTTGTATCTAATTAGAACTCTTTTCTTAATCAAACTCTTAATCCTTGATATATCAATAAATTCGGGGCTTGGATTTTCAAATCACTTTTTCTCAAACTTTTCAACCAGAAGATCTCTTTAAAATTACTCCCTTTCATATACAAACCATATCCCCAAACTTATTCAAGATTTCAACCTTAGATTAGAAGGCTTATTTGGTGTTTTCTCGAGTTTGGGCTAGAACGAGATTTGACTATTTTTGCGAGAAGATGGTGATGGTGTGAATATATTTTGAGGCTAAAATTATGTGATGATTCATGTTGGTTCTTTTTGGTGGTTTAAGGTATGGGATTTAACATAATATGCTCCTAAATCTCGCGAGTGTTTATTCCGTTTATTTCATGTTTAATTGAACTCATATTTGAATTGTTAAATTCCTTGAAATATGGAAAAATAATTTTTTGAATTATTTTGATTCATGTGGTATTATTCATGTTGTCGTTGAGAACGTTGTCATGAGATTTTAATATGGCACGGACATTGGGCACCTGCCAAAATTCTTGATTCCCGGAGCTATGATTTGATAAAGCATATGCAGATGGGGTGAGGCCTGGTGAACCGGTTAATGTGTTGTTGAGAAATTTATTGATAAAATGCTACTGATATTTTCATTATTTGATTTGAATATTCGTACTCGTGTTGTTACGCTTTATTCATCGCTAACCTATATTGTTGAGCATCTTTCCTGTCGTATTATGTACTTTCCCATATTTTCTTTTAGTGGCAGGTATGCGTGGATTTTGGGAACTTGGGATTTGATTTGGAGAATGAATTTTAGCAAGGATTATTTTGGGAAGAATATTCGAGAGAACATGAAAAGAATTTTATTTATTTTGGTTGTATAGAGCATTGGCGATTTATTTTCTTTCGAGATAGTTAGATGTTTTATTTTGAGAGATTTTTGGTTATATGTAATTTGAAGATATTTGAGATTAGTAGATTCTCTTATTTATATTGTGGGATTGGTTTTATATGCTCTATACCTTATTATTGGTGGTATTAATTTAGTTTATCGATAGTGGCGCTCCGTTCGCTCTCCCCGGGCGGGCGAGCTGTTACAATGGGTGCAACTGACTAGAACTATGTTGTGGGCCTTCTATTCACCATGTTTTCCTCTATTCAACTTTATATATTATTTAAGTACTTTTGTGAACTTGGATTCAAATTCATAAGCATTATTACCTCTGTGAACAAAGTGAAAAATACTCGCTATGATGATTGTGTATTTGGTACTTTGTTATACCCACTTCTGATGTAGTGTTATTTCTAAATTTTTAGCTTAAAAGAATGCGTCTTTCATTTGATTTTGATAAGGAGTGCTTAATTAATGTTGTTCTTATGTGGGAGCTATAGTTAGAATTAATTTAAGTGCGACTATATGTTTCAATTATTTGATTGAAGAGATAGATTATGTTCAAAATGTAGATTGAGAGAATTGGATGGTTTGCATTTGGGGTTTTCTGGGAGACATGACTATATTTTCTAAAACATCTATTTGCTTGCATGTCTTGTTTGTACTCTCCCCTTATTTTCTATTTTGCCACAGCTAGGTGTGCTTATCGGCTACCTATATGTTCTTCTTCTTTCGTTTTTTTTAAATCTTTTGTTGTTTACAGTATAGATAATACGAGAACTTAAAAACCTCTTTTTGAGTTTGATCATGCTCATTCATAAAATTACTTTCATTATTTCCAACTTACATGCTCATTCATAATATGCATATGATATTTGAAGATTTGAAGGTCAGTTGGGAGAAAGACCAACAAGCGGGGATAACTCATTTGGGAGAGCATCAGACTGAAGATCTGATGGTTACTTGTTCGATCCAAATTCATCGCATTCTAACTTAATTCTGTTGTCATCCAGTGGTTAGGATATCTGGCTTGAGTGATGTCGTTACATCCCATGAGTAGCTAATCAAAACATTTGTTGCTAAAAAATCTCTTTTGATCAAAGGGATTGTACAAATTGACAATGCCATCAATTACACAAATTGACATTGGTCGACCGACTGTGTTACCCAACTTATTACCTTTATGATCAATTAATCATTTTTTGTCAATTACTAACCACACACTTCTTAGTTCATATTTTCAAGTCTAAACTTTCACACTTAGTGTATAGGTAGTCTCACTTTATCGCGAGAAATGGGATATCACAATCCCATTTTTATTTCAGTGAGGCAAAACTAGGCCTCAGAATAAGTTGATAGAAGAAGCCCCCCCCCCCCCCCCCCTTTCAACCTTTTATATTAGTGAAAGTGATTTTATGCTTTTCATTTACATTTACATTATCAACGATTTAGTATCAAATAACGAATAGTAAAATTCTTACATTGATCCCAAAAATTCCCAATCCCATCATAACTAAGTTTGAGTGATTGGAACTCTTGAGAAATCTCATACAAAGGATATAAAATTTCTCTTGTTGTTGCCAACACTAGTAAGATCAGCAGGGCAAAAAACGGGTATAACTTTGGGTCATATTTTCACCATCTTTTCTCTGTTTAGGGGAGTATTTTGGGATATAGGGTGCTAATTTTGAATAACTTTAAAATTGTTTCATTTTATTTATATTATATATTTCCTTCTTTGACACAAATCTCTGTCTATACTTTCGATGACTCAATTCTATGTACATGGTTGTACAAATGGAGATAAGAGGATAGGGCTTTGACTTATAGGGGTGATTATCAATGCAATATTATGTTGTGTATATTATGTTATGACTCATTCAAGTGTAATTTCTGTCATAAGATACAATATTATGTTGTGTATAAATAATGAGTGAATAAGATGGCTAAGACACTTCTTCAAAAGAATTAAAGATAACTCTTCTTTTCATCTATTTGTTGAGAGCTCTTTTTAATAGGTCTGTTTGTATTATTTATAACTATATGCTGGTAATGGTGACAGATACACATATGCAATGGTTTCTATTGTAATGCTTTCACCCCATATAGACCTTACAAGCCCAAAATTTGGACTGAATCCTAGATTTAATGGTATGAGAATTTTTAATTTTCTTTAACTCTACTCTTGATTTTCTGTTAAAAGGAGGATAAAATGATTAAAATCTTTAAATTTTTAGGTTTACGGAGTTTGGTGGTCTAATTCATCAGAGGCCAGTCTTGGATTTGGCATTTTCAGTTGCTCGATTTATACAAAAGGGAGGATCATTTTTAGATTACTACATGGTTGGTTTCTTGTGCAATCATATTTGCAATGACAGAAAATTTATTACGTCGCATCTCTTTGGATAAAACTTAACCCCATTTGCAACATGGGAAATAGTACCATGGAGGCACCAATTTTAGACGCTCTGGTGGATGGCCTTTCATCACTACTAACTAAGATTATGATGCTCCACTTGATGAATATGGTAAGAACAACAATAATTTTCTCTTTATTTTCATGTTCTATTCTTGATTAGTTCAGGGGAGATGAAAAACATGCTCATTGTTGTGGGTTATGTTATTCGTAAATGCATATGGTCACTTATTTTTAAAGCCTAAGCAACCATTGGATCGGGGATAAATTGAAACTAATTCCGGATATGTTTACACATTTCTGGACGGGGTCAATATGATAACATGAAGGGGTGGCCACGCCTCTTATGTTTTTGAATTTTATTATTAAAACATTACATACTTATATGTGTTTACTTCAGACAAATGAGACTGCACAGCTTTTCTCTCAAATTATGGTCATTTGAAGGAGATTCATAAATCAATAAAGTTGTGTGAGCAAGCATTAGTGTCGGCAGATCCTACTGTAGCCTCTTTAGGAAACCTGCAACATGTTTCACCTCTATTATTTCCATACCATACTTCTTCTAGTTGCAAATTTTAATTACTTTCTCCCTAAATGATTCGCAATTTTTAGGCTTATGTGTTTACTTCAGACAAAGGAGATTGCGCAGCTTTTCTCTTTAATTATAGTCATTTGAAGGAGCTTCATAAATCAATAAGGCTATGTGAACGAGCATTAGCATCGGCAGATCCTACTGTCACCTCTTTAGGAAACCTTCAACAGGTTTCACCTCTATTATTTCCATACCTTTCTTATTCTAGTTGCAAATTTCAATTACTTTCTCCCTGAATGATTGGCATTTTCCAGTCTTATGTGTTTACTTCAGACAAAGGAGATTGCGCAGCTTTTCTCTCAAATTATGATGCAAAATATGTAGCAAGAGTGACGTTCAACAACATGCACTATAACTTGCTTCCTCGGTCCATTATCCTACTTTCTGATTGCAGAAATGTAGTCCTTAATACTGCCAAAGTATGTTAGTCTTGATAAACAGGTTGATTATCATAATTTAATTAATAACCATACAAGGTCTCTATCTTTGTTGATGTGATTCGAGAGGTAACATGCAAAATAATAAAAGCATAAAAAACTGATTAATTGAGGCTTGCGCAAACAACCCCCTGCGATAATAATTTTGTGAAGAACTTTTTGAATTTTTTCAAAGATTTGTGAACACCCCCTATGTGTCATTAAGAAATATTTTTTGCGCTACTTGGGGTTATTTCTACAGTTTTTATAGTATAGGGATTTATTAGTAGTACAATGTGTATTTGTAAACCACTCAATAATTCAGGAAGTTTTTTGCATTTTACCCTAAATTCCATTTAGTTTCTTTTTGTATGAGTTTCTCTCCTAGATGAATGCATATATATCATTTGATTGGTGTAAAGCGAATCCTTGTGCCACCAATTATACCGGTTGGAGTTCAAACATCACAGATGTTCATGTTACCAAGCAGTGCTGACATGTTCTCATGGGAGACTTACAACGAAGATTTATCTTCTATAGATGACAGCTCAACATTCACTACTTTTGGTCTGTTGGAACAAATTAATGTCACTAGGGATACTAGTGATTATTCGTGGTACCTAACTAGGTAAGACTAAGATCTAGTTTATATTCAAAAAAAATTCTTGTTTGTATATCTTCTTTAATGATAACATTAACATATAAGATGAATGCATATGTTCATGTGTTATAAAATCTCGATTTTCAATGATTTTTACAGTGTAGACATAGGTTCGTCTGAGAATTCTTGAATGGTGGAGAATGTAATACCCCGTATTTTTGGCGATATTTATTTTTGGGATTAATTAATTAAATGAGAATTAATTGGGAATTAATCCGGATAAAATACTAGCGAGATGTGAGTTGGTATTTGACTATATTGAGTATATATGATGATATATGAATATTGAATTATGAAATTTGTCGTGAGATTGATATACGACAATTTGGACATTTTATTGGGACGCGTGTGACAGTCGCGTCAGGATATAATTATTTTAATTATAAAAGTGAATTTAAATTCTATTAACCGTATGGTCGTTTTGAGTGCGCCAACGCGTCCGGAAGGGTCGATATAGTCAGAAAACTCTAGCCGGGGGTTTAGTTTGGGTCCCGGGGTATTTTTAGGCCATACCGGCAACATAAAGGGTATTTTGGTAATTTTGTATTTTTGGAAATTAAAAGTGACGAAAATTAGTAAATTATATCTGATGTGGATTTGACCCACTAAACCACTAACCAACCCATGTTAACCCAATAGGCTACGTAGGTTATTAGAATTAGGGTTCTAATTTCTTTCCCAAAAACAAACTCTAGCCACCATAGCCATTGGAGAAGAAAGCTTGGAGAAAGAGAGATAGAAGGAATTCTGCAGAAAGAGAGAGGTAACTTCTTCAAATCGTCATCAAAATAAGAGATTGAATCAAGGCAAGTGGTTTAATTTACATTTTTATGCAGTAAATGCTTCTTCCATGCTTAGACAATTCAATAATCATAGTTAATTGAGAGATAAATAAAAACCCATAAAATTGGAGTTGTTAGTTTAATTTTGGAGATAGGTTGCATGTAGAAATGTTATTGGAAGATCGAATTAAGAGAATTACTAATTTATGTGATACAAAAACGGATTTATTTCTGGGAATGGAAGATTTAAAATTCTAGGGTTTATGTTCTTGAGAATTTGGTAAAAAGTGATGAGACTTGATGATTTAATGATGTTGAGGACGAATTAATTCCTTAAAACACGTTAGTGTGTGACTTTAATATGTTTAGGATTGATTAGAGACCTTAAAACATTGTTGGGACGAATTTTGGTTGAGATTTGAGGTGTAGAAATTTGGTGAAAAACGAAAGTAGAAATTCTGGGCGCGAAACTGGTCGTTCGTTAGAAGGCCTTCCTAGGTCGTTCGAACGAGCTCGTTCGAACGAGCTTCTAACAAGTTGGCCAGTTGCTTCTAACGAAGGGGAATTCGTTCGAAACCTTCGTTCGAACGAGATGTCGTTAGAAGGCTCAGTTCGTTCGAACGAACTGAATCTCGTTCGAATAGCCTCGTTCGAACGAGACTTCTAACGAGCTGGCAGTTTAGGCCTTTTTGGACTATTTTGATTTTGGGAATCCCGTAAACTTGTTCGAGGATAGAGATAACACTTCTTATTTATGAGTAGATTTGGAACATTTGGGTTATTATGAGGAGAAAATCTTATATAAGTGCGGATCGAATCAAATAGACATTATGAGCTGAGACGTGAGTGCCTACTACGACGTGAGAATAAATTATGGCGCGTATAAATATGGACCGGTATTATATCGGTTATATATATATTAAGTTGGTACGAGAATCCGCTATGTACTACAATTAAACTACGGTGATTACTAAGATGCGTGTTTACTTAGTATGGATATATGATTTGTGTGTATGACATACCTACCATACTTGCTATCACGGGAGGTTTGCGTTCTCTTAGGACCCTCTAATCCTTGTGTGCCTACGGGGGGGATTTAAACTGGTACCTCGAGAACATAGGTCAGAGAAGGACTTATTGGGATGTTAATAAGTCTGTTGATCGTGGGAGCGTAGGTATGTGCGTGACCCATGTGATGTGACTGTGTTCGCCTCCACTGTTTGTGATTTGTGTTATCTGAACTATTCCTGAGAGATTCGGAATACGTGATTCCTTATGTACATGATGTACCGGGATGGATAGCAGAGTATGTGTGCGCCGCAGCTTAGTCTCGGGGTGCTTATATTGTATATTTATGTTGTGGAAAATATACACTTAATAAAATGGGAACTTTCATATGGCATCGTGTGTACAACTATGGAATAACATAAAAGGGATAATCTATAACGAGTTGTATTACTTTTATATGAGAACCTGAATTTACGTTAAGCCCCCTATTTATAATGTTAATGGGAACCGAGTAATAAGGGTAGAACCTATGACAGTCCAGCTAGATATGATGTCACTTAGCTAGTGGTTTGTGTCATTTTAGATGGGTACTTACGTTAGGAGTGCACAGTTAGACGAGAGGTGAGAATTTCATGTGAGTGCACGTCCTAACATGTACTTTGCATTTAATGTTTTAAATGTTTTTAAAGCACTTGCAGGTTTTTAAAATATCTCCACATTCGGGCTCTGACCCGTTTGCTTTCAAATCAATTTTATTGTAAAACCATTTTAGGTGCCCAGCCACAAGGACACCACGCATAGGATTCTCATTCCGATGACGAGCTGTAGCTGTTTGTGGAAGTTACAGGGATTTGCTTTTAGACCCTTCTATCATTTGGATTCCATGTTCAGTATTCCTCAGTTGTAGGGCGTGTTGCCCAAATTCTATTAGAGACATTTCCATTTCATTTTTTCAGACTTTGGCATGTATTAATTCAGTATTCAGTATTTCGTTACTTATTTCAGTTGTGGGATTTGTTGTGAGGAGTTTTCCTCCGGTTTTATCTATATCATGTGATGGTTATTCTATTATTTTGTTATGATGAATGGTGATATTATTCTTGGTTTAAATTTTTTCTGCATGTTAATCAGACTTTAATTAAAATTTGACAACTTACTTTTTAAATACTAGGTGGTTAGTAATAATAAAATGTTTTCGACAGCGAGGCTATTAACTGAGCCAAGTTGGCATTTTGATTTAATTTAATAAAGGAGTAGCTACCCGGTATTTAATTAGTCGGGGTGTCACAGGGAACTCCCTACACTCATAGTGCAGTAAAGTGGTCTTGCGCTTCACGTGTTCATTAATGGGCAGCTTTCAGGTACGCTGTCAAATTAATTCTTCTGATAATATGTTGACTCGTCTCATTTTAGTTGGTTAGTGATGTAAGAACTCAACTCTGAATAGATGAAAATTTTTATTATTTGTGATAGTCTATATCCATATTTTATATTACTTGTGAACTACAAATTTTATGGTACAGGTCGTATATATAATAGTTGTAAATGTTACAACCGTTGTTGGGTTATCCCCCTTTAGTTTTAATGTTTTTTCTTGGATCCATGTGCTTGTCTTTTAAGAGTCACTTATTTGTTTATATCCACAACCGCATAAATTCTTTTCTAAATTTTACTTTCGTGATGTTACTCGGGTATTTAATAGACTCTCATTGGTAATGTCATTTCATCTTCTGCCGATAGGGAAGCTGAAGTGATAGAAGCTACGATTTAGTTTTTTATGCAAATGGAGAGTCATTTAGCAACGAGACGGTGAGTACTGGCAGTGGTCTTTTGAGGGAACTATTGACAATGCTCTTATCGATGCGATTCCCTTGCCATACTAATAGGGTTGTGGCACATGTGTATTTGGATACAATAACTAGATGTATGAAGTGTGTTAAGGAGAATACTCAATATATACCTTTGGTTTTTGCTTACTTTCTTGATGAGACTGTTTGTTTATGTCGAACATATCATGAAGTATTGCATATAAGTGTTTGGATATAATTGCTATGCTTTTAGCCGTTTTTATTGTTTGTTATATGTGACGTCGGTGGTATGTGGTGGATAATTTTTATTTTTTTTAATATATTAATTTATATAAGTGTTCATAACACTTACAAAATGAACATTGTTTTCCTTACATATTAATATTTGAAACTATTTTCAACCGTTACAAAAAAAATATATATATATTTTCTTTTGTAAGTGTTTACAACCGCTGTAAATTAAAAAAGGTTGCTCAATTTTGGAAGTGTTCTAAACACATGCAAATGAAAATTTTGCAAGTGTTTAAAACACTTGAAAAAGTTTAATATTCATGTTTTCAGAACACTTATAATGTTTTTTGTAACGGTTGTCCGACACGAATATGTGTTCCCAATGAACACTTGCAAATGACTATTGCAACGGTTTTGAACACTTATAATTTATTTGCAATGCACCAATTGTAAGTGTTTTAAACACTTGCAAATGGCATTTGTTAGTGTTTAAAACACTTACAAATTGTCTGTTTTGGTGTAATGGGTCGAGGTAGGATTCCTAACTAATATATGGAAATAGTAAGTTGGTGTCGTGACGAAAGAGTTCCGAACCAACCTATGTATAAAATTTCATTAGTGGGGCCGAGATGATTTTTTCGAACCACTACATGAAATGCATTTGGGGTCGAGGTGACATTCTGAACCAAACTCTTACTTGTTGTCGATTGACCATTCCGAACCAAGAGTTTGTGATGTGTGTTAAGAGAATATATTAGTAATGAATGAATTTATAAGTATAGGTTATGTGTGAAATGTTTACTGTATTAATAATCTACTTATGCGAGGTAGTAGACAATGAGATGTTGTGATTACATCTAAAAGTAAATTAAGTAGGAGAACTTATTTATATTTCAGTTAAAGGTAACAAGACGTGAAAGGTTATCTAAGTATATAATTCACAAGACATGATTACTATTACATACTAAGTGGGCCGTATGGGAATTTAGAAGTGTAGATGAGTTTAGTTGAATACTATGGTTCATTTAGCTTGAGTAGTATAGCTATGTGGGCAAAGTACAGGACGTTAGGTGGGAACTATAGATGAGGGGTGATGTAACTCAAGAGAGTGTATGCGAAATCTTAACATGTGTATTCCGTAACTCATTTTATTTTGATAATCGCTTACTAAATATTTTCAAAATGTTGAGTACTAACTCTTGCTATTAAAATATTTTCAAAACCTTTTAGGTGTCTAGCCATGGGGACGCCGTACTTGAGGATTATGTCCAGGGATTTGTAGATGCAGATTTGTGGAGGCTGGCAAGACTTTGTTTAGACGATTCATTTATTCTGATCTAATGTAGGATCTCCAATTCAGTACTCTCCATTGGGACATGTTGTCCATTGTCTTTATCTCAGATATTCAGTTTTAAATTATTTTGGTTTATTTAGCAGTTGTGGATTTTTAGGTGAATGTTAACTCGATAAGATTTTATGCATTATATATTGTGAGATGGTTTTGATTCATCACATAATGTGAATGTCTAATTATTTGTCCGCGTGAGTATTGTTATTAGGTTAATGAAAGAAATTTTTTGGCACCAGTCTAATTTCACTTAGGTGATTAGTAATTAAAAACTTTTCGACAGTGATGCTAAGAATGAACCAACTGAGAAACTTGTTTTAATTTAATTTAGGATTGATCACCTGGGATTTAATTAGGCAGGCTGTCACAAATGATATCAGAGCATCAGGTTATAGGGTCCTTAGGATGTTAGCGGCTTACAATGATTTCAGCATTACGTTCTTTTGATATAGAGCCCTATGGTAGGACTGTTGCTTTTGTCTTTTTATGCTTAAGACATCATACTTATGCTATTAGATTGTGTATAAACTGTGTTCTTATACAATTTGATCTGTTTTCAGATGCCACCGAGGAGACAACGAGTGGAGAGGACCAAAGAAAGGGATGAGGTGAGGGAGACCCATCAGGAGCCACAGGGGCCGCCATCCCCACCCCCACCCAAGTTGATTCCTACTACTCAGGTGGAAGTGATAGTGGCTCAGGCAGTTGAGACAGCCATGAGGTCCATGGCAACCCATTTTCCTCAGCCTCAGGTACAGCCTCCAGTGGCACCAACAGTTCAGGTCCCAGTAGGGCCACCTTCTTGGCAGCGAGTTAGGAAGGCCTTTTGGAAGGGCCATCTGCCCACGTTTCAGGGTAGTGCTCAGGCGGATGGGCCTTCTGAAATAATACTATGACAACTAGCTCTGTCCTAAAACTCTCTTTATATTTTGAATGATTGTCAATTAATTACTTTAGGACTTAACTAGGTATATAATTACGTCTTTTTTATTGTGCTTTTTTGTCCACAAGTCTCCCATCTACTAATTTACCATTTGATTTTAATTTCCTTATTGGAAGCACAATTTAATTATAAATTAGTTTAACACTACAATAAAATTATTATTCTTTGTGAGTAAGTAAAGCACAATCTTCTTTGATTATTTTTTGTTTTAATATTATCAAGTTCATATAAACCAATTTATGAGTTACTAAGATGCTTTCTTTACCCTCACATCACACAGCATGAGAAAGAGAAAGGGAGAATAAAAATATTCAGGTTACAAGTTTTTCAGTGATTAATTAGTTTAGATGATGGATTCAATATTTATTCATGTATCTATTTTATGGTTTCAATATGAGATACTACAAAATTCTACTTGCTTTAATGAAATGTGTTGAACTAATGATGCACCCATTCGCCAACTCACACACCACACAAAATCTAAAATCCATGCATAGTTATATATTTTTCAGACATTTGTTGCGCTTAAATTTTGGATTCCATTGTTAGTTTACCTACCTAAAGAATTTTATATGGATTCATATTTGAATAGAGTAGAGGGTACAACGATATTGAATTAAGCTTGATAACAATTTTTCATACAGGTTCCACGTGATTCATTTTTTGTGTTTTTGCATTTTCTATGGACATTGAAATGTAGTTGTCCATAAGTTTTTGGTGGATATGGTTGTGTTTACATGTTAAATGTATAGTTATATTTTTTTTTAAAATTGCAACTTAATGAACCTCGCTTTTTAGCTTTATGTGAAGCACGACCATTCCATTTATGTAAGAACATGTGCTAGAACAACACCATACCTTATTACATATCTAGTATTTTATAGAGTTTTGCGACAATGTCATATATTTATGGTGTGTATGTACATAAAATGACCTACAATATATTGGCATAAAACATATATTCGTGTTGTTGTCCTTTTATTTATTTGTTTTCTGTATATTTGTAAAGACTAATTGAAGGGAAACATGGGAGTGCATACAAGTTACAAGATTTTGATTTTATTTGTAATCAGTTTGAATGAACTAATACGATGTAATCAATGCATTTGGAAATTATTTATATATCATAGTTTAACTTACGTGTCTTTGATAATATTTATCTATGATATGATGTTAAATTGTGGTTTCAAGTTCGAATATGAAAGGTGTTTAATGTAATATATTTTTTATTGATAATATATTTTCGGGTTGTGGTGGTGTGGCAATTAAAATGGGGGTGTCAAATTGCCTTCCTATTTTTTTATTTAAATTTTGTTTTTTATGAGTGCCTACATGTTAAATTTTCTACTCCAAAGGAATTTGTGAATTTTCGTTTAATGAGAATGGTAGTTATAATATTTTGTGTTAAATATTTGGTGATTATAAAAATACCTTAAGACTCATTCATTATAATAGCTAGGGGTGGAAGTTTGGGCTAACGGGTCATGTTTGGGCCTCGCCCATCTCGACAAGACTTCATTTTACCCTACATAAACACGATACGACACAATGTCATTTTTTTCTTAACAGGAATAAAATCTATTAAAAACACGACACGAATAACATTATAAGTCAATTTCATGCCCGCTGATAGGATTCACCATGATAACCCTATTATATTTTGTATATAAATATCATTTTTTTTATTTTATGTCGCACAATATATATATATATATATATTATAAAGGGATGGTAATCGGTCCAAATTAGGATTTGGACCAAAACGGGCTAATTTTATGTCAAAACTATGGCACAGACACAATACGACCCGCTATCGGGACAAAATATCATGACCCGAATACGACACACATTTTGTGCCAATTTTGTTTTGGACCGTGGAATTTTTTGTGTCGTGTATAAACTTGTCATCCCTAATAATAACATTTAAGCATGCCAGACTATACAATGGGTCGGGATGTATATTGATATGTGGAGAGATATTATGTTTGTAGAATGTTGGAAGCTTATTTAAACTAATCCTATAATTTAAGCATGTCCAATTCAGAAGAAAACTAAGCTCACGCCAAGATTCTCTAACAATATTAAGCTTAAGTGCTCTGAATTACTAAGGTCATCTGAGAAGCATGCATGACCATACTTCGAACATTCAATTTCTGAAACACCCAGGCACCATATGAATTCCGTCTCTCAAGGGAAATAGTATCATGTGTGTACGACACCACATGTTTGTGCTCATTATAAATATGGACACGACATTTATGCGATATGTGTTCCATATGTTTCCCCCTAAATATACCAAGTTTGTAGGTGCATACGTGTCGTGTCCTTATTTGTGTTGAGTTCGAATATGTGGTGCCCTACACATACGATACTATTTCTCGTTTCACAACAATGCCAAAGGTGACTACAGGACTACCATCACACCCACAAATACGATAATCTTTCGTGAATAATAAAGAATTGAGACTGTCAAAATAAGACTGATCCGGACACTATGTGGTATGATATAAAAAAAAGAATTGAGGCAAAAGACCAACATAACGGAAACCCTTTAAAATTTTAGTAATTCCATTCATGGAACCATAAAGGTACCACACTAGGGTTGTTCACTCGATGTCACCACGAATCGCTAAGAACATTGTCACAATAGTCATCCACTCTTTTGGTGTATTTTATCTTAATTAGTACATGCAATCAAAACTTAGCCACCATATTTTCGCTTCCCACTACCTATCAAAATCTTCATTATTTCCTAAAAACTCTCATATCATCTCCTTAAAACCTACAAATTTTGAATAAAAAATTCATAATTTTAGGTTTTGATTTAAGGGTTGTCTGACTTTTTAAAGTAAGTATTTGTTTTCAATTTGTCATTTTTAAAATTTTGGCTTTGTACTAATTAAATATAACTGATTTAATGTATACCGTGGCAGAGTCGCAGAGGCTAAAGAAGACCAAGTGGGAAAATATGGATCTTTTTTAAAAAAAATCTTCCTTCTTTTTTTAATACCGAATGTGACACGTGCAACACACTTTGCAGCAACTAGTAACGATAAATATGGCACAATCGTCATGTGAGCCCCTTTTTAGTTAACTATTCTTTGTTATAAGGTAAAAACACATTAATAAAAGTTTTAATTTTTAATTAAGTTATATAAAAATGAAATGATTTATAATTAAATCTTATCAAATAGTGTTGATTTGCAAAAAATGGTGCAATACGGGGTAATTGTCACGCACTCATCCATTTTAGTAATTAAATTAATTAATTAATAAATTATAGAACTATGTAAATAAATAATAAAATAATACAAAATATAATAAAATATACCACTTCGTAAAAAGTTGTTGCAACATCAGATCTTGCCAAGCGGCCACCCATTTTATAAATTAGAAATAAATTAATTTATCAATTGATAATACCCTTTCAATCCTTTCACCTTCCTGTAATACCCCGTGTTTTTATGCTATATTAATTTGGGGATTTATTAAACTTAATGCGAGTGAAATATTCAATATAAATCCGGAAATTAATTATGTTATAATTATTAACGTGACGAGAGTTAGTAATTATGAGAAACTTGTTGAATATTACTAATGAGCAAGTAATATATAATATTTGTTATATTAAAATGTCACGAGTGAATAAGATGACAATTTCGGAAATTTGAGTCGGGACGCGCCCGTGTCGCGTCGGGACTAAATATTGATAAATAAAAGTGAATATTTTATAAGTTGCTCGTATGGTTGTTTTGAGTGCACCAACGCGTCCGGAAGGGTCGACATAGTTAGAAAAGTGTACCCCGGAGGTTTAGTTTGGGTCTCAGGGCATTTTTAGGCCTAATTAGTAACCCGGGAGGGCATTTTAGTCATTTGGTATTTTTGGGTAATTAAACCCACGAAAATTAGTAATCTGTATCAGCCATTTAGGTTAGTCATCTAGGTTTAGCAAACTCAAAAACTCTAGAACGGCCATAGGAGAAGAGAGGAGAGAGCTCTCAAGGCAATCCAAGGCCAAAAAGTCACCCACTTTCACCGCCGCCACCACCAACGCGTAGATCGCGCGACGGGGAACGCAACAACATCAAACTCATTCACAAATCAGACTTATGAAAATTCCAGGAAAGTATTTATCTTTCCTATCTTCGTTAATGCATCGTTCATATTAGTCTAGGGTGATTAGGATTAATTTGGTAGAAGAAAATCCATGTTTGAGATAGGAAAATCGCATGTATAATTTATTTGAATGAAAATATGGAAAACCCTTCACATGTAGAGGATTAAACCACGAATTTATGATGTTGTAGACGAAGAAAAATCTGGAAAAGATTGATTAGAACCATGTTAATGAAATTCTAGGGTTCTTGAGATTTTATATGAATTTGGGGCTTGTAAATCCATGATTAGTAATGAAAATTTTCATGCTTTACGTAAAAGTTGTATGGAATGGAATTATATAATTTGTAGTATAATTTTCTGGATGTTTGGGTATGGAAAGTTAGGATTTGGATGAAGTTTTGTGAGAAAACTCGTAACTGGTAACTGCAGAATTCGTCATACCTGCTTGATCGATCGATTGAGCCAAAAGCTTCGATCGATCGAGCCCCAGACCTCGATCGATCGACCCCTCCTGGCAGAATCATATATTCCCTTCTTAAAATTGTAGAATTTCATCTAATGTGAAATAATTCTTGGACACAATTATTAAAACGCTTTGGGAGATAAGATGACCAGTAAGATTTATTAATGAATTAAGAGACCTTTAATGTAAGGCGAAACCCATATCTTTGGAGTGTTTATACCTAAGGAACGATGGAATTTAGTATTAAAGGAAGAGATTATGAAAAATGGTTACGATGGAAGATAGATGAATACCTACTGAATTTTTATACTTGGGAGGATAGAGTCCATGAGTGTTACGTACGAAGTTGGAATATACCTCGAATTAAAGTAATATGTGAACGGCTATACGTGATAACTAAATAATGAGAAATAAATACAAATGTCGTAATTACGAGACTTGAGATGTACCTAAATTGATATGGAGATAATAGTATAGTTATATGACTGTGTATACATATACTATCTATGTGTGAAAAACATACCCACGCTACTTGCTATCCCTGAGGTTACCGCGCTGGGACAGTCTTATCTCGATGGGACCTTTGTGGGGGATATTGACTCGTACCCTATAAGATAGATATCCTTGGTACATGCTATCGAATTGATAGTTCAGATGGTCCTAAGAGACGCGGGTACGTGCTTTCCTCTTAGAGACTTGGAATCTATGCTTCGCCTCAATATTGTTTCTGTATGTGTTAATACAGTTCGAGAGTGATTCCGAATTTGTATTTCCCTTAGTACGAGTGATACGGTTGGATAGTAGAGTATGCCCACACCATAGTTGTTATGTGGGGTGCTATTACAATATATATATTATACGAATATTTAATATATATATATATATATATATATATATATATATATATATATATATATATATATATGAAATTCTGAAATTTGGAACTGCCTACTGTGATATGGTAAGTAGGACATGTCTGACGATTCATAATGGGAATACTTGTTTTGAGAAAGTATAATATGACACTGGGAAACTTTATTCAGAAATAAAGTAAAAATGAGAGAATTGTTATTAAATGAAATTCTCCTTTTAAATAATTATATTGTTCGATTTTAAAATCTTACGAGTAATCTAAGGTAAGTTAAATCACTGGGAAGATTAGTGCGATATATGATAAGATAAACCGTTGGGAAGGTTAGTGCGATAGGTGTGCACATTAGAAGAGATGTGAGAATTTCTCAAGAGAGTGTCGCAGTAATATGTTGTTGCATTGGCCTGTAAATATTTTAAATACTTGCTAAACGAATCTTTAAATCATATACACTATCGGGCTCTGACCCACTTCTATTTATCTTTCTCTCTTGTATATATATGTATATATTACAGGTGCCCAGCCATAGGGGCGTCTTGCTTAGGATTCCTTGGAAGGAAAGTGCTGCAGCTTAGGTGGGAGTTGCAGGCCTCTTGCTTAAACGATTTCACTTACTTGATTTTTCTCCTAGTATCTTCATTTAGTGGGGCATGTGTCGCCCTTTTCATTATTTACTTACTTTATTTGGACATTGTGATTCAGTTATTGTAGTATTGATACCTTGAGACTTTTACTGTTGGGATTTTTCACTTTAAATTTTAATGTTGGGACTTGATTGTCGAACGTTTTAATTATTTGGATTATGTGTTCCTGGATTATTGTGGTGTGATTCGTTATATATTAAATTTGTTGTAAATAATTAAATCTTGTTTTCAAAAATAAAATTTGGAAAGTAATGTTTAAATATGGTTTTGACACTTAGCTTAATGAATTAGGGTGTTAAATTGGAAAAGTTTTTTTTTTACGACAGTGATTCTAAGAATGAACCAACTGTTCACCTTGATTTTAATTTAATAATGGAGTGATCGCCCGGTATTTAATTAGGCGGGGTGTCACACTTCCAATGGATCAAACCTCTTCAAACACCCTTGGATAAGAAAATACATCCAGAAGTTGGTCCTCGACCTCAGACAGACCGCTACATAAAAAATAAGACCTCACCTACCCTCAAGGGTGAGTTGTGGTAATGTACAAGACCTCATTAGCACGTCCTCTCCCCGAATAAGGTCAGTTGTTCCAGCATGTTCCCTTCGACTGGCTCACAGACCTTGATATCAAGGTTCCATCACGATATGCACCCTCTACTGACCTCATATTGAGGGATAATAACCTCTGAAGGTCACTCAGCTCTCAGTCCTAGGATGTGGTGATACATGGTATGTCAATATAAAACTCACCAACTCCAAAATCTCTCAAGACCCTATGAGCCTCTAGGAGTACTCGTGTAAGCTGTTTGATGGAGCAAGTAACAAGCATAACACTTTCTACACACCACCACTATCTATCTTCACTTGCATTGAGTATTTCCATCAGCATTTAATGTACTAAGTAACCAAGGTACTTCACTTGTAAATACTTTTTCCAACACTCTATCTCTGTTCTAACATTGTTAGATCACAGAACTATCAAAACTATGATTTGACATTCCACATTTTCTCTCCCCAAGGGAACTTCTATAAATAGGAAGGCAGTAGAAGGTAGAAGGGGATTGATATATAGCATTCTAAGAGATTAAGAGCATTAAGATATCACACTCACAAAATTTCTAACATTTCAGAAGTTATCATACTCCATTCTAAACTCTCGACCTACTATCGAGAGTTACATTTGTAACTTGAATAATTTTCATTGTTTGTATCAGCTCCATATCTTGCAAGTGCCCTAAAATAGTAATTAGGAATCCTTAGAAAAGTCATCCACTTACTTGCTAAGGTCATATATACCGTCGAAAAAGGCCACAAGACCTCAGACTCCCTTAACCAAAGCTCAAGGGGCTCTTAGACTGTAATACACAACTATATTCTAATAAACAAGCATTACACTTATGTACAGTGGACAAACAACCATCTCTTAAGGTCTAAACCACTTTAAACCTTTGTCTAACACTACACACTCATATCATCTTATTATCTGAGGTCCCTAGGGGAGCGCCTATTGGTCTAAGGTCACTTAAGATTTTAACACTCACTAGTTTGATGTATTTGTTAGAATGACAAGTTCCATTCTTTCCAATCATGAATCTTTTACCTTCTAAAATGGTGACTATTGCTGACCTTGATCATTGTTTTAAGGAGATAGATGCCGAAAAAAATGGAATGACTTAGTAGGCTCCCTTATCCCCTAAAAAATGGAATAGGACAAATATTGAACCTTTTGATGGGTCCAATGACCTCATTGATCACATAGAAACTTATAGATTTCTCATGATTCTACAAGACACTATAGATGAGGTCTTATACTCAGTTTTTTTACTACCTAAAGGAGAATGGATGGGGATTTGTTTGCCAAGATTAAACCAGGATCTATTATAATAATTACGGAGCTGGCCAGGTCATGCATTAGTCATTCCATTAAAGCTCAAAAAATGAGGATGTATGTCACTTACCTTATCTATTTCAGACAAAAGGTTGGAGAATCCCTCGGGGATTATACCAAGAGATTCAACCTGGAATCTCTCCAAGTTGACGTCTTTAACGACAACATTATCGTCTTCAGCTCAGGCCTTACTTTAGAGGATTTTCTGAGGTCCTTCGACAAGAAGGATACCAATACCCTGACTGAGTTGCTCAAACGAGCTCAGAAGTACATGAATTCTTAGGATTCTATCTCAACAAGGGAAGGAATATTTTCTCTCTAGTAAGGGAAGAGTAAAGATGACTTATCCTTCCAGGGTATAGTTTCTACCAAGTATAGGAAGAACAAAGATAACTTCTCCTTCCTCGGGGCGACCCCAGGAGTTGTTGAGGCTAAAACGAAAAAGTATGGGGTCAAGAAAGTGTGACTCTAGGGCTAAACACTTCATGCCCCTCAAAACAATAGCGGAAGGGGTCTTTGTAGATATAGAAATGCAAGACATTATAACTCAACCAAAGACTATAATAACCATGGAGACAAGCGATACAAGTCCAAGTACTATCAATTTCATAGAGATCATGTCCAGAACACCAATGACAACTTCGGACTTAAGTAGTCTATAGAAAGGGTGATCAAGATATATTACCTAATAGAATTCATAGCAAAAGATATTGGAAGAAGTTAACACAATAACAACAACAATAATAAATGGAGCAAGGTTAACATCCATTTAATTGATGTCCAATACATATCCAGAGGCTTTTTCATGGTGAAATCTCTTACATAGCCACAAAGTCCCACCTCAGAATTTTTCATCACAGCAAGGTACACATTCACCATGTTTCTCTCCCATATGAAGCCCCCAAGGAGGTCCCAATGATGTTATTTCTAGAAATAGACCTCAATATGGTCCGACAACCATACAAGGACCCTCTATGGCCAAATAAATCACGGGGAACGCCAATATGAGATGGATTTTACTGTATACAGGAAGGTCAAAAAATATCCTATTCTTGGACACATTTCAGGCTATGGGCCTTAGTGCCAAACACATGCAGTCGACCAATACTCCTACCATTAGATTTAACGGGGAGAAAATATACTCCTTGGGGATTGTTACTCTCCCCCTTACCCTTAGTTCTAAGGATTGATGAACCATATTTTGGGACAAATTAATAGTAGTTGACCTTCTCGCAGCCTACAATGTTATCCTAGGCAGACCCTCTTGAAGAACATTATACTCTTAACTCACTTGAGTCTACATTGTATAAGTGCTCATCTAGTTTGGAAATAGTGACAAAATTAAGTCCATTCCCTAGAATCCAAAAAGCCTCACACTCTACTCCTCATTCCTCTTGATTGATTGTTTAAAGGTATAATCAATCATCCACACACATTAGGATTGCATTCATTCTATATATATTGCATACAATGATCGTGGGAGAGTTGTGTGTGTTTAATCCCATTTAAAAATTGGTTTTAATAATTTTTGGGAATTCTTAATAATTTTTAAATGATTTTTGAGAAATTAAAATTAGGATTAAAAAACTTTTGGGATCATTCTGTAATTCCTGGTTTTATGTTTTCATACCTGAAAGTTTGTTTGGGTAGGATCCGAAAGCGCTTGAGAATTATGTGTGTCTGTGTATTTATTTTCAAAACTCGCGTGGGAGGCCTGATCCTAGTCCTACACATGTCACAAGTATACCGGTCTGATTTGAGTTTCTTTGATGACACATAAGCATTGTCCATTATGATCCCTTGGATCGTTGCTATCAACTCTCTGCATGCGTTTGAGTCCAATCCATGTGAAACCTCTCTAGGATAATCAGAAGCCGTTTAATGCACCGCTGTTCTTAAATCGTTGCATCAAAGTGCTTCGCCCTTGACTTAATCTCAGCCCGTGATTTTGAACCGACCTTTTCGATCCTTCCTTGCTCCCTATAAAAGGAGTCTTACCCTCAGACTTAAGGGACTTTTGGCATTTCATCCAAGTAGAGAGAAGAGATAAGAGAGAGAAGAGAGAAGAGAGAAACTTGAGAGAAAAATATAAACCCTAAATCGTCCTAACCCAGTTTCAAACCCTAACTCATTTTCCTTAAACCATTTACACCAAAAACCAACCCTGAGTGTTTGAGTGTTATTTGTGAGTTATTTTAAAAGCCTGTTCGTGTTTTATCCTCTTATGTTTAAGATCTTCTGTCCAACATAAACATTTAGGTTAGATATGTATTTCTTTTTCATAGAAATTATAGATATGGACATTTTATGTTATATTACACTTAGATCTCCATATTTAGTTTCTCATCTTGAGAAATCAATTTTGCTGATTAATTTTCTGTAAATCTTTTTAACAACTTTAGAATCAACAAAATTATTTTCTGTTTCTAGTTCTTTTGAAACAAGACTTTTGACCTAGTTGGAATCGCAATTGGTGGTTTCTAATTTCAAAATCATTTTCAAAACCCTCTAAAATTGGATATGACCTTGGCAGTCTTACGAGCAAGGTAACCTTGGATTCTGGGATTAATTAAAAGGTCAAACAAAGACCTTTTGTTTCCTAAGAAGAGAGAAACTAAAAATCACAGCATATAGATCTGATTTGTAATTTGATTGGACTATTTGTATATAATAAGCGTGTGTGTGTGCATGCATGTGTTAGAGCACCATCACAAACACTTGACACACTACAAGACAGAAGTGTTGGTTATAAGATCTTGAAGCTTCGAGAGTCGACATAAAGACTGGAACAAAGTGGAGAATTTAGGAAACTGGGAAAGCCACATCAACATCAAAACTCCAGAGAAGTTAGAAGTAAACCAGTGGGTACATTTCTAAACATGTATAGGTCTTATTTGTGTGCATGTGTGTTATATAGTTTGTAACTTGAATATTTAGTTTTAGTGGATTTTTTGTTTGTGACTTAGAAGTCACCATGGATGTTTCCTTAGTTGGGTGAGGTTTTACCACGTTAAAAACATCTTGTCCTTAATTTTTCTACATATCCTCATATCGTTCTTGTGGTTGTGCTGAGTTTAATTATTTTAAACTTTTTACCAAACCTGTTAACAAATCTTGAACTGATCTCGTACACGTTTTATTAAACACATCTTGTGATTAAATTGATTTGATTTAAAGAAAAGATTTTCTTTAAAAAACAGTTCGGAGTTACTTCAATAGTTTAATCTTGTATTAAACGGCCTAAGTAATAGCTTTTTCAATTGGTATCAGAGCTTTGGAAATTTCTTTTTAAAAGATCTTGTGTTTCTGGAATTGTTTTCTTAAAATCAAAACAAAGGACGAGAAAAATGAAAGATTTGTTAACTTGAACAGACCTCCTATAATTGATGGAAACAACTTTGCTTAGTGGAAAGTAAGGATGGTTTCTTTCATACAAGGAACCTAAAGGATGGTTGCTTTCATACAAGGAACCTTGGGAGATGATGTCTGGGATATTATTGAAAATGGATATACTTATCCTACAAAACCGGCCACTGAAGGAAGTAATGAGAGGATTAAGAAAAAATTAAGTGAATTCACTCAAGAAGAGAAACAAGTTTCTCGAAACAATAACAAAAGAAATAATGCCATTTTTATGTCTATAAATGAACATGAGTTCAAAAGGATCTCATCTTGTGCCACTTCTAAGGAAGTTTGGGCTACACTGATTACTGCACATGAAGGTGACATTAAAGTTAAGGCTTCTAAAACATAGATTCTTTTCCAGCAGTATAACTCTTTAATTATGTCAGACTTTGAATTTTTTGATGACTTTTACATGCAATTGACTGACATGTAACCAAATTGCATGCTAATGGGATAACTTATGATAGACATGAAATTGTCTCTAAAATTCTAAGATCAGTACCACAGAAATTTGATAACAAAAGATATGATATTAAGGAAATTAGTGACCAAAATCTCAATCCTGAATTACTCAGTAGTAAACTGAGAACTGTGGAAATGGAATTAGAATTCAAGAAATAATTGACCCAGTCCCATAGGAAACAGACTAGTTCCAATTTTAGTTTTTCCTCTAAGCTGATGAAACCTGAGCTTACTATTCCCAATGATGACTCTGATGACGAATGTGATATAGATAGTTTGGATAATAAAATTGCCTTGATGTCAAAACAATTTAAGAAAATTGTCAAATTTAGAAATAAAATGGCAAACAGACAAGGCAAGCCAAATTATCCAACTCAGTCTAATTACAAACCTCATGAAAAAGGTCAGGACAAACATCACAAGGAAATTTATACGAGATCTAACAAAGACTTCAAGAACATTGAATGTTTTAGATATGGAAAATTGGGACATATAGCACAACACTGTAGAGTGAAATTGAACATGACCAATAAACATACTAGGGCCAACATCTGCAAAACATGGGATGATTCAAGTGATTCTGAAAATGAGGGACCTGAATCATCTGATGCTTGTGATCCTTGCATGTCTTTCTTTGCTAAGATAATCTATAATAATGATATGCCTGTGCCTATGTATGAGAATAATGATAATAGCTCTACTTCTGTTGTTATGAATCATGCTGCTACTGGTTTAGATGCTTTAATTTATGAGAACAATGCTAGTTTTACTATGGGGTGTGTGATTCAAAGGGAAAGCGGTAATGACAATGTCAATGTGTGTGTGAGTTCAAGAAATGAATCCCTAGGTGTCACTTCACACACTACACTTAGTGATTCGGACACTGAAGACCTCCCTGATATTCACACACTTTATGCAAAAACTCTTAAGAAAAGCTCCAGACTAGAGAAGACTGTGAAAGTCTCACTAAGAAACTAGAAGACTTAAGCCTGATGGTTAAACATAATGCTGAAGAGTATACTACCCAATGTCTAACTCATGAAAATGAAGTCAAAATTTTTGATCAAAAATTGAAGAATTTGATTGAAGTAAATGAAACTCTGGAGAAAAAAAATATAAATGGACATTATTAAAATTGGAACAATCTAAAGAAAAGACAATAACTATTTTAAAAATTTTTGCAAAATTTGAAAATAATTACAATTGTTTTGATAGTTTTTTTTTTGCTGATTCAAAAACCAATTCTGATGATCGAACATGAATAGGGTTTTGCCCCAATTTAAAGACACAAACTAAAAACCTTGAACCAATCAAGTTTGTGTCAGGAGGCAAAAGACCTATAGAAACTTGTCCAGATTTTCATTCCTTAAAAGATGAGTTTGATGAAAAACAACAAAATTTTGATATTGGGTAATCAAGTTACTCTATGTGTGAAATTTTACCTAAGGCTAAATACGTCTGTCCTCCAATTAGGAAGAGTTTTTCTTCGTTTTAAACTGTACTCCCTAGGAATAAGGTTCAACCCCAAAATTCCATGAAGCCTATGTTTAGAGATTTTCTTATGGAGATACCCTCTTCGAGCAATTTATATTATTCATACTGTGACTTATACTGTCATTCATTTGAAGGTTGGTATTCTAGACGTTTAGTAAAACCTTTCTGTAATACTCTTCTATACCACAACTTTAACTATTCTAGGATAAGTCGTAACAATTATGTTCTGCCTAGACAAACAGACAAAAACTCTAACTATAGAAAGATAAAGACAAAACCTAAAAGATCATTTCCAAGAAGGATTCCTAGGTACTTTCTTAAACCAAATGCTCCTACTTTCCATAAAATTCAAACTCATGCACAAAATATTTTTCAACAAAAATCTAATGCTCGCAAATTTTATCAAATGAGAGCAAATTTGCACAAAATAAAAACAAGAGCTATTTGGGTTAGAAGTTGAGCTATTACCACAGATGAAGTGTAATATTGTGATTGCTGCTTTAAAAGATGAACACACTCCATCTGGTTGGTATTTAGACTCTGGGTGTTCAAAGCACATGACTAGGGATGATACTAAACTTTTAAAAAAAACTAGATTTGCTGGAGGAAAAGTTATTTTTGATGATGGTGTATCATCTCAAATCATTGGTAAAGGAACATTCCAAGAAGAAGGATTACCTTTACTTGAAAATGTTCTTCTAGTAAAAGGTCTTAAGGCTAATCTACTTAGTATCTCGTAATTTTGTGACTCAAGTCATACTGTCACCTTTTTAAGGAATATTTGAAAATTTTTAAATAAAATAGGTGACTGCATAATTACAGGACTCATGACTCCTGACAATTGTTATATTGTCCAGAGCAGTATTGAAGTCTGTAACATTGCTAGAATGGGTCACATAAATTATGAAAATATTAGTAGATTGTCTTGACAAGAAATAGTTAGAGGAATTCCAAAGATCAAACCTATTTCTAGTATTGTCTATGGATCATGTCAGGAAGGAAAAATTGTTAAGGCACCTCATAAGAAAGTAAAAGATATCCTTACCAATAAACCCTTGGAGCTCATCCATATGGACCTAATGGGTCCTTCTCGAACTGTTAGTCTCTGTGGACACAGTTACATTCTTGTTATGGTTGATGACTTCACTAGATTTACATGGTTAGCCTTCTTAAAACAAAAGGCTGATACTTTCCAAACTTTTTTTAAAATTCTACTTCGAATTGAAAATGAGAAGGACACTCAAGTAAATAGAATTCGTAGTGATAGAGGTGGAGAATTAATAGACACCGATATTATAGATTATTGTGACTATAATGGTTACAAACATGAATTTAGTGCTCCTAAGACTCTTCTACAAAATGGAATTGCAGAGAGAAAGAATCGTACTCTTCAAGAGACGGAACGTGTTATGATTCATGCGAAGAGATTACCTAAATATTTTTGGGTAAAATCTATTCGAACCGCTTGTCACATTATCCATAGGGTCTATCTTATGAAGAATTCTAAATAAACTCCTTACGAACTATGGTTTGGTAAAAAAACCAATCTTAAATACCTTAGAATCTTTGGTAGTACGTGTTATGTATGTAAAGACAGAGAACACTTATCCAAATTCAAGACTCGTGGAGATAAAGTTATCTTTCTAGGATATTCTCCTAATAGTAGAGCATACCATGTCTATAATCTTCGCACAAATACCTTAATGCAATCTATAAACGTTATTTTAAGTGACACTACTATTGAGAGTAAGACCGGAGAACCAACTATTGTGGAAGAGTCCGAAAATGTTTTAGAAAATGACCCTCCAGAAATAGATGATTCTTTACCAATTGATAGACCTGAAGTACCTAACTGTGTTTCTAAAGATCATCCCATAGATAAAGTTATTGGTAACCCTAGTCAGCCTGTATGTACAAGATCTTAATTAATACACTATGCTCACTATGCATGTTTTGTTTCCCTCGTGGAACCAAAGAATGTAAATGAAGCATTGAATGATCCTCATTGGATTTCTGCCATGCAAGAAGAACTTCTTCAATTTGTCATTCATGATGTTTGGTATCATGTACCTAGGCCTGATCACAAAAAGGTTATTGGCACACGTTGGATATTTTGAAAATAAATCTGATGAAAGTGGTATCATAATTAGAAACAAAGCCCGATTAGTTTCTTAAGGATACTCTCAAATTGAAGGAATATATTTTAACGAGACTTTTTCCCCTGTTACTCGCTTAGAATCTGTTCATCTTCTCTTTTCCATAGCTTGTTACTTACATTTTATGCTTTACCAAATTGATTTTAAATCATCCTTCCTTAATGGAATATTGACTGAGGAGACCTATGTAGAACAAAGAGAAGGTTTCATTGACCCTCAATATCCAAATCATGTTTTTCGTCGTAAAAAGGCTTTATATGGCGTAAAATAAGCGCCAAGAGCCTAGTATGAGAGCCTTTCCAATTTTCTCTTAGATAAAGGTTTTAAGAGAGGTGGAAATGATCAAACCCTTTTTGTCAAAGTAGTTAACAAACATATTATTATAGCTCAAGTTTATGTTGACGATATCATCTTTGGATCAACATCTCCCTCAGAAGTTAAATCCCTTTCTGAAATTATGCATGATGAATTTCAAATGTCTCTTATGGGGGAGTTGCAATTTTTCTTGGGTCTTCAAGTAAAATAGAATTCAGAAGGTTTATTTGTTTTGCATTCTAAATATGCGTTAGAGATTGTCAAAAAATTCGGCCTTGTAAGTTCCAAAGAAGCTACAACTCCAATGAGTACTACGATCAAATTATCTAAGGATGAGAGTGGAAAACCCATAAATCCTACTCTATATCGTAGTATGATAGGAACCTTTCTATACCTTACTGCCTCGCGTCCTGATATTATGTACACTGTTTGCGTGTTTGCCCGTTATCAAAACAATCCTAAAGAAATCCATTTAGTTTGTGTTAAAAGAATCATAAAATACATAAAAGGCACTCTAAATTTAGGACTTTGGTGCATCAATGGTACTCCTAGTACTATAATAGGATACACTGATGCCGAATGGGCAGGGTGTACTGATGATAGTAAGAGCACATCAAGAGCGTGTTCTATATTTGTAATAATTTGGTAGGATGGAGTAGTAAGAAACAAAACTTTAGTTCTTTATCAACAGCTGAATCTGAATACATAGCCGCTGGAAGTTACTGTGCTCAATTACTTTGGCTTAAGCAAATGCGAAATGATTATGGTATTCAAGAAGAATAATTACATCCCAATTGTGATAATCAAAGCGCGATCAATATCTCTAAACATCCTATTCAACACTCGCAAACCAAACATATAAAAATTCGACATCACTTTATACGTGAATTAGTTGAGACTTGGGAATTAAAAATCAATTATCTTCCCACTGATTTGCAACTCGCCGATATGCTTACCAAACCTTTGGAGTACAATAGATTTATTGCTTTGCGTAAATCGAAAGGAATGGTTTGTGCGGAATAAACTCCTATGACTTGAGTAATATTCCCTTTGTTCGTTTGAGACAAAATGGGAGAGAAATTTGAGACTTATGAGTTCATTTTTGTGTACATATTCCTAATAAGCTTCATCTTAGTGATTATTTATAGGATTCTGTACATTTTTATTCAACAGATGTGATTAGTGTATTGATGTGTAATTAGTTGAGTTATGTAATTTTCTTTTCTAGGAAATGGGTAGATATAATTTTTGTATAGGAATTGGTTTTTCCTTATTTTTGTTTCCCTATGAGTCCTACATGAGTCAAAGAAGATTTTGTCTCATATTTCCAAAGGGGGAGATTGAAGCACCTTATACTCTTGACTCACTTGAGTGTACATTGTATAAGTGCTCATCTAGTTTGGAAATAGTGACAAAATTAAGTCAATTCTCTAGAATCCAAAAAGCCTCACACTCTAATCCTCATTCCCCTTGATTAATTGTTTAAAGGTATAATGAATCATCCGCACACATTAGGATTTCATTCATTCCATATATATTGCATATAATGATTGTGTGAGAGTTGTGTGTGTTTAATCCCATTTACAAATTGGTTTTAATAATTTTTGGGAATTCTTAATAATTTTTAAATGATTTTTTGGAAATTAAAATTGGGATTAAAAAGATTTTGGGGTCATTCTATAATTTCTGGTTTTATGTTTTAATACCTGAAAGTTTGTTTGGGTAGGATCCCAAAGCGTTTGAGAATTAAGGGTGTCTGTGTATTTATTTTCAAAACTCGCATGTGAGGCCTGATCCCAGCCCTACACCTGTCAAAACTATACTGTCCTGATTTGTGTTTCTTTGAATACACATAACCATTGTCCATTATGAGCCCTTAGATCGTTGCTATCAACGCTCTGTATGCGTTTGAGGCCAATCCATGTGAAACCTCTCTGGGCCAATCAGAAGCTGTTTAATGCACCGTTGTTCTTAAACCGTTGAATCAAAGTCCTTCGCCCTTGACTTAATATCATCCCTTGATTTTGAACCAACCTTCTCGATCATTCCTTGCTCCCTATAAATGGAGTCTTACCCTCAGCCTTAAGGGACTTTTGGCATTTCGTCCAAGTAAAGAGAAGAGTGAAGAGAGAGAAGAGAGAAGAGAGAAACTTGAGAGAAAAAGATAAACCCTAAATCGTCCTAACCCATTTTCAAACCCTAACTCATTTTTCTTAAAACATTTACACCAAACACCAACCCTGAGTGTTTGAGAGTTGTTTGTGAGTTATTTTGAAAGACTATTCGTGGTTTACCCTCTTGTGTTTAAGATCTTGTGTCCAACTTAAACATTTAGGTTAGATCTGTATTTCTTTTTCATTGAAATTATAGATCTGGTCATTTTATGTTATATTACACTTAGATCTCCATATTTTGTTTCTCATCTTGAGAAATCAGTTTTGTTGATTTATTTTCGGTAAATGTTTTTCACAACTTTAGAATCAACAAAATTATTTTCTATTTCTAGTTCTTTTGAAACAAGACTTTTGACCTAGTTGAAATCGCAATTGGTGGTTTCCAATTTCAAAATCATTTTCAAAACCCTCTGAAATTGGATATGACCTTGGCAATCTTACGAGAAAGGTAACCTTGGATTCCGAGATTAATTAAAAGGTCAAACAAAGTCCTTTTGTTTCCTAAGAAGAAAGAAACTAAAAATCACAGCATATGGATCTGATCTATAATTTGATAGGACTATTTGTATAAAATAAGCATGTGTGTGTGCATGCATGTGTTAGAGCACCATCACAAACACTTGACACACTACAACACAAAAGTGTTGGTTATAAAATCTTGAATCTTAGAGAGTCTACGTAAAGACTAGAACAAAGTGGAGAAGTTCGCAAACTGGGAAAGCCACATCAACATCAAAACAGTAGAGAAATTAGAAGTAAACCAGTGGGTACATTTCTAAAGTTGTATCGGTCTGATTTGTGTGCATGTGTGTTATAAAGTTTGTAACTTGAATATTTTGTTTGAGTGGATTTTTGGTTTGTGACTTAGAAGTCACCGTGGATGTTTTCTCAGCTGGGTGAGGTTTTACCACGTTAAAAACACTTTGTCCTTAATTTTTCTACATCTCCTCATCTCATTCTTGTGGTTGTGCTGAGTTTAATTGTTTTAAACTATTTTACCAAACCCGTTAACAAATCTTGAACTGATCTCGTACATGTTTTATTAAACACATCTTGTGATTAAATTGATTTGATTTAAAGAAAATAGTTTCCTCAAAAAACAGTTTGGAGTTACTTCAATAGTTTAATCTTGTATTAAACGGCCTAAGTAACAGCTTTTTCACCTCTCTCAATGAATTGGACGCTATGAACTTAACTCATAGGATGCTAATGAGATATCGAACTTCTAAAGGAGTGGGAGAGGTCTGTAGAGACTAGAAAAGGCTCGGGAGTGGTACATAACTTCCATGAAGGACGAAAATAAGTTTCTCAGCATACCACAAAGCTTAACATAGGATCCAATAAAACTCCAGAAGATATAAGAGATCTCCCCAATGGTCTTACCTCTCCCCTCACTACCAATTCTTGATTTTCCTCTAGATATCTTATGCATAGGAACCTCAACCCCATTTAACGAGGATGATTATCACCATTATTGGGAATCTAAATGATGTTCGAGCATCAAGAGCATCAAAGGGCCCCAAAGATGTATGTCAACCCCTAAGAACCATTGTAAATCAGGTACTTTGTTGTTTCAATGATAAAAGAGACTTTTTATTACTTATGATCTATCGTTATAGAAAATTAAAGTCTGAGGAGCCACCATTCGAGTTGCAAGGATTTCAGCCGTGGCTTAGTACTAATGGCCAAAGTTCATAAGGACACAAAAATCACTACAATCCTCAAGTTTAAACAACCCTACAAGCATAGTCAAAAGGTCCCCGGGCCAATAAAATACTATAAAAATTACTAATATTTCACCCAAAATTCTAAAAGGCCATATAAGGACCCAATATTAACCTATTTTCTTATAAAAAAACTTTATTTTACCTTAAAGTTACACAAATCTTATTATAAAACTTTTTTGAGGGTTGGGTCTTCAAATACAGTTATCCAAAACTTTTTATTTTCTAAGTCCGGAAGTCCAAAACCTTTATAAGGACTTCAAAGTACAAATATTTTTAGTCTGGAGGTCTAAACATTATAAGGATTTCAAACTTTCAAATGTTTTTTAAGTTAGGATTTCGTATACCCTTATAAGGACTTTAGATTATAAATTTTTTTAATCCAGGTGTCTCAAATCCTTATAAGGACTCAAACTTTCAAATGTTTTGTCAGTTCAGACCCGTACCATTATAAGGACTCCAGATGAAAAAAAAATTAGTTCAAAGGTGTTAGACCCTTACAAGGACTTCAAAATTTCATATGTTTTCTATGTTCGGAAGTCCGATACCCTCATAAAAACTTCAGATTACAAAATATTTCATTTTAGAGTTCTTAGATCCTTATAAGTCCTTCAAAGTTTCAAGTCTTTTTTAAATTCAGAGGTCTTAGACCCTTATATGAACACCATATTATAGAAATTTTCAGTCTGGAGGTCTCAGACCCTTACAAGGATTTCAAAATTTTAAAATCTCAAATATTTAATTAAATCCAGAGGTCTTAGAACCCTTATAAGGATTTCAGAATTAAACTTTGCATTGGTTCAAAGGTCTTGGGACCTTTTATGGGACTTCAGGTTTCAAATTCACTCAGCCCGGGGGTCTTAGAACTCTTATAAGGACTTTTATAGTTTAAATGTTCAGGTTCAAGTTCTAAAACCTAAAGTCTCAAGACCCGTTATAGGTTTGACCGCTGCACATTCACAAGTAAAATTTTTGGGAGGTTATGTATTTGAAGAAAATTGTGGGATTCCAATCTCATAAAAGCACAAGAATCAAAAGTTGTAAGGTTCTAAGGCTAAAAACCCCACAATAGAACCACAATCTTAACTTTGTCAAACTAAACAAGTATGGAGCAGAGGTCTCGAGGCCCTCAAATCTACATTAACAAAGTTACTTCCCAATTATTTTTCTTTACCAAGGAATCTTGGGGGACTAGGGGCATACTACATGCAAGATAGAACTCAAGCATCTTAAGAAGTGCATAAAATTCCTCATCAAACCAAAAAGTAATAAAGTAAAATACTGAAAAGCAACATATTCCTATTCTAAAACCACTTTCATTGAAAATCGAAGATTGATAAATTACATCCACATGGCCCACTACCAATCAATGGTTCAAATAAAATATTACATAAGTGTCATTCAAGGCTTGAGGCTTTGGAACACATGGAAGCTTCGCTTTTTGATTAAAATGTTGCTATTTTCCTTTGGCTTCTCAGGGTTTACCTTTTCATATAATCTCTCCCCACTTGATACAGGAGCCTTATCAAACATGTTAGAAATGTTTGCCTCAGGAAATAGCATTTGGAATTTCATCTTACTGGCACCCAATCCAGAGCCATAATTATGGAAGAGGTACTTCTTGAAACCGTCAAACCCAATATATACATACACATTCCTCTTAGTAGTATAGTGGACTTCCTCTCGGAGAGAGAAATGAATAAAATAATCCCTAGCATGTTCGTTCGAAATCTTCTGACCCTTAAAGGTCAGTTCCTTCTTCATAAGATTAATCTCTCTGACGGACTATGCCAAAGACCCCACTTCACCATATGCATGAAAAAAAAATTCTAGTAAGTCTTGACCATAGCATTTTGTCCCCTAAGATTCTCCTCCTCCCAAAAATCGCAATCTAGACAAGGGAATGACATTTCTCGACCTCTGCCAAGGAGTATCTTGCAGTGGCCATCAGGGTAGTACTGTCCATTAAAATCTTAGAATCTAGAAGTCTATCTTGCTTTGGAAAAATGAGCTGAGACCTCAAATCCTCATTATCCTTCTTAAGGACGATGCCTCCACCATCAAGTCATTAATGGTCCGATACAATTCCATACGAGTAAGGGTTAATCCCTGCAATATCTCAGTGATCATATTCCACCCTTTGCTACCATCAAGGGCGTCAAGGGCCTCAGTCAGTGGATAAGTTGCTATAAAGATAAGCATATGTAAGAAAAAGGGCACAAAACGGAAAAGAAATTAAATAAAACAAGAGTAAATTTGAAATACCTTCCTTAGTAGGTGGATCAACCCCTTAGCATTACTAAAGGTCTCTCGTGTTCTTAGCTTGGCCACAATATTAAGGCACATCATTTTGGCCCTTAAATGGAGGGCATATATTAGGGAAGCATACAAAATGATCTCCTCTATATAAGTAGGTCTAGAATACTTCTCGTTATTGGTTAACCCCTCTGAATGGTTAAGAAACTCAGCACTCATCTTTAACTTTTCCTTCCTTTTAGTAAAGATTACCTTCTCTTTTGCTTTCATCTGTGAGAACATGGTTTGAAAGCCCCCTAGTATAGAAGAACAACTCTGGGCTTATCGAGGGGTCCAACTTCTCCTAATGATGCTTACAATGAGGGTAGGGTTATTATTAAGGGTCCCTCTTCAGCCTCCCGAGCCAGTTATACCTTAGGGCTTACCCGCATGCCAAGTTTCATCTTCTTAATAAGAAGGGACCTCTTCCTCGTGGCATCAAGAATCTCGATTGAAATGTCGATGGTGAAACGCCTCCTTATCCTTATTTCTTCCTATTTATTTACTATGGTAGTAATATAGGAAATTAATTGGCCATCAGAACAATGGAGGTAAAGGAGAAAAATTAATAAAAAAAGGCAACAACAGACTTGGTTGATCCCCTTCTTCATCAGAGTGCAATCCAATGTCCCCATCGACAACTATAAGAGGCTTGGCTCCACCCTGGGTTTTATGTTCTTAATTATAGTCCTCAGGGACCTCAGATGCTAACTTGGAAAATTTTACCTCCTGTGGGAGACCTCAACTAGTGGATCAGACCTTGGGGGTAAGGGAGGTAATGGAACCTTTAGGGATCACCAACTTGGTCTCATGAATTAACCAACCGTCAAATAGGCACTTGGATGAGACTAAAGTATCAAAATGGATTAATTCTAGCTCCAAGGCTATATCCTTACACTACACTAAAATGATAATTTTGTGACTGCCTTTTTGTGAGTGCTAGTTGGGGTGACCAACTTATCAGTCCTGAGAGTAGTCACAAAATTATTTGTAACTCCCATTAGGGGTTTTAAAAATTTGTGACTGCTGTTAAGAGTTATAATTTTTCTTTTGTCACCCCCTAAATTATGATGGTAAATAGCAGTCATAAAGGTCATTTGTGACTGCTAACAGCACTCACAAATCTCTCATTTTGGTGTGGTGTTATCCTCTTTCTCTTGTTTATAAGGCTCAATAGCCATTTAAAAAGACAAGAAGATTACTACAATTTTCATACATATCATGTGCTAAGATCAAGTTCCAAGAAAGAAATGAGAGAAAAATATTACCTAAAGGTGAAAGGGGGCACTAGAAAGAGGGGGAACCTAATGGTTTGTCATGATCAGAGGTGAAATGTCACCACTCATAAAAACAAACTTTTCCCTCTTGTACTTCGGGACAATACGATCATTATTGGTGTTGATACCAAAAATTATCCACTTACGTGGCCCAATCAGAAATAGACATGTGTCATCCACTGTGAGAATAATCTTAGTTAGCAAGGCCTAACCACCGAGCAAGGCCTGGAATGCCTACCATTATATTGGGATGTCGACCAACACCAGGAAGCCCGACTAACAGTAGGGAGGTCGACCAACACTGTCAACAAAACGTCAATAGCCAAATACCTTATAGACATTCTGTACCGATGTAAATACTTAATTTATAAAGGCATTCCATCCTTTAACACTCTATCCCAACTAGATTATAAATACGTTGTAATCCCTTCGTCGAGGGGAACTGATTGAAAGAGAAATACCCGGTAATAAGAAACACAGTGGACGTAGGGTTTTATTCATAAGTCGAACCACTTTAAAACTTCTTTGTCTCTTTCTTTTACTTACAAATATTATCTATGATTAATTAATTAGACCTAGTCTAGTTTTTTACGTTAACAGATTGGTGACATCTATGGAAAACGTAATGCTAAACATTTTTCACTCATTTATTCACTCAACATGACTGATGTTACTAAATCAAGCACTAGGAATGTTGGCATCCCACCTGCTACATTCATTCCACAAATAAATAATGATCTGACTGGAATCCTACATAGCCTCGTTAGAGGTCAAGAGTCTATATAAGATACCATAAGGCAGTTAGCCCAAACGCTATACGCTAAGTCCCCTGCCTTGTATACACGTGGAAATATGCCACCACCACCTCCTCCAAGAAATAGAAAACATAGCTAATATAGGACTACCAGAGATACTTCTTACCATATAGGAGAAATTTCTTAACCTCGAACTTCAGAACCATATAATGAACAATATTTTACTCCTAAAATATTGAGTGCTTTGGAAAGGTTGAGTAGAGCATCACCCTTTAATTGTTTGGGACATAGGGGGAACATAAATGTTCCTAGGGCATTGATGAGAAATACTTGATGACCAATTGACTAATGTGAAGGCTTAGACCAATCTAAATCAGATGCTCGACGAACTGTCTGTGCCGAGTAGACTTCACAAGAGGAAAGTTCATCACAAACAATTGGTTAAAACAGTGGAGCTGCAACGTATATATCTGACGCTGATAATAATGCATGGAAGGGCTCTATTCAACGATTGGAAGATAGGTTGGGAGAAATGGAAAAGGCAAAAAAAAAAACTTTGCAATGAAGTTTTGTAAAAGGAAATGCTTTTGTGCAAACTATTATAGACTTTCCTACTCCTTCAAAGTTTAAATCTCATGTGGTTATTCCCAAATATGGTGGGAAAACATATCTTGTTCTTCATATAGAGATATACCAAGCAGGAACTGATATTTATGTGATTCCTGATGATATGAGATACAGGGCATTTTTAGCAAAAATTACAGGTCTTGCCAAGATTTGGTATAATAGCCTTCCCCGGGGATAAATTTCTAGTTTTAATCAACTTGCAGATTTATTCATTAGTAACTTCTACTTTGGAGTCAAATCGGTGAAAAGAGTAGCTCATTTGCTAAGTTTTAGGCAAAGGGTATGAGAGAGTACCAGAGAATATATTGCTCATTTTAACAATGAGAAGTTGGAAGTTGTTGATTATGAAGAGAAAACAACCATCACAACCCTCATGGGTGGATTTCACCCCGAGAAGATCTATTACACACTTGCCAAAGATCCTTCGAAGACGATGAAAAAATTGATGGCCGAAGTAGCCAAAATAATGAACACCGAGGAAGCCATGGTAGCCAAATAAAATTCAGGAGTAAAGACTGAAGGCCAAACCGAGAAAAGGAACAAAAAGAGCATAAGGTGCATAGGGAAGCAAATCAAAAGGGGAATACTGATAGACTTAAGAAATACCACAATTTCACTCCATTAATAATGGACATCCACCATGTCTTAGAGTAAATAAAGCTAGCAAGGAGGTATAATGGGTTGAAAAAGCTGAGAACACCTTCTAGAAATGGATATAGGTCCAAATACTGTGAATTTCATAGATATTATGAGCATACGACAGATTGCCGCGTTGCTTTACAGAATGAAACTGAAGCACTTATTTAGAGAGGAAAGCTAGATAGATTTGTTGATCGGCAGGACAATAGTATCGCTTGGTGAAGGTCAATGAATCCATGTAAGACCAGAGATGAGAAAAAGAGAACTCATGAAGATGATCAAGAAGAACACGACCTAACTTGAAGGTCTAGGCAACCGGAAAATAAGGTATTCATGCTTAGTTTTGGATCATTTGATTGCCAAATGATTACAAGTGGAGATGCAGGAGGAGGAGATCATACTGCTAAAAAGAAAGCTTACCGCAATGAGGCTCAGGCTTGCACCTATATCTAGAGAATTAATCTGGATGAGGAAGATCGATCGATGAAGGTTAACAAAGATGAGCTGGTGATTGGAATTTTTAAAAATGACCTTTCAGGAGTACTATATCCCCCATGATGACCCCTTAGTAATCAAGGTAAAAAGGCAGGATATAATTGTTTCTAGGGTATTGGTTGATAATGGCAGTTCAACGAACATCATGTTCTACCCTTGCTTTGACAGTCTGGACACTAAGTTCGGCCAATTGTAACCTTATCAGAGGCCTTTAATAGGCTTTTCTAGAGAAAAAGTATTTCCATTGGGCACAATTAAGCTAGAAGTGTTGATTGGCACCTGGCTAGCAAGTCGGAGAGAGAAGATACGTTTCTTTTTAATGGAAATTTTTTTTCATTCTTCTTACAATATGATCATGGGAAGAGTAGGATTGAAGAAATTTTAGGTTGTACCATCTAAAGTCCATCAATGTTTGAAGTTCTCAACCAAACTTCAGAGTAGGCATGGTGAAAGGCGACCAAAAAGTAGCTCGAGAATGCTATTACTCCTCTACCGAGCAAGAAAATTTAGAAGAAATAAAGAGAAAGACCACCACTTACCAGGTGGATATTTCTAAGCCCAATAGCAACTTTATGGTTGAAACCCTAGATCCGACGAAAGATACAAAATTAATGAAAGGTCAGACAACAGAAGCAACGAAAAGCATTGTTCTAGATGATGATAAGCTGGAACGAATGACTTAAATAATAACAACACTAGATCCTTTTCTTAAAAGGAAGAAATAAAAAGAAAGACCACCACTTATCGGGTGTGTATTCCTGATCCCAATATCGACTCTGAGGTTGAAACCCTAGACCCGAGTGAAGAAACAGAATTGGTGAAAGGTCAGATAGTAGACGAAACAATGAGCATTGTTATAGATGATGATAAGACAAAACAAATGACTCAAATAGGAACAACATTGGATATGGTTCTTAAACATAAGAAAGTGACGTTCCTAAGACAGAGAAAGAACATGTTCACTTGGAGTCATGAGGACATGTGTGGTATTGATACTAATTTCTTTGTCATGAACTTAATGTTAATAAGGATTCCAAGCTAATAAAGCAAAGACGTAGAGTATTTAACCTCGAGAAGAACCAAGCTAATCAAGAGGATGCGGAGAAACTTAAAAAGGACTCATTTAATGAAGATGTGAAGTATCCGGATTGGTTGGCCAACGTGGTTATGGTTCAAAAGAAAAACAACAAGTGGAGAATGTGCATAGACATCACAGATTTGAACAAGGCATGCCCAAAGGATCACTTCCCTTTGCCATGGATCGATCAACTCGTAGATGCTACATCGGGGCATGATTTATTAAGTTTCATGGATGCATATTCTGGTTATGACCATATTATGATGAAGCCTGAAGATAGGGAAAGCACTTCTTTTATTACTCCCCGAGGAACTTACTGTTATAATTTTATACAATTTGGTTTGAAAAATGTAGGTGCTACTTACCAAATATTGGTGAATAAAGTATTTAAGGAGAAAATAAGCAAGAATATGGAAGTATATATAGATGACATGCTGACGAAGAGAGAAACAGCTTCTGACCACATTGCCGACCTCAACCAAACATTGGATCACCTTGAGAAGCACTAAATGAAGTTGAATCCGACCAAGTGCATATTTGGTGTTCAGGAAGGAATGTTTCTCGGGTACATATTAAACCAGAGGGGAATTGAAGCAAACCTAGACAAGATCAAGGTGTTGATTGAAATGCAGTATCCGACCTACATAAAAGTTGTGCAAAGGATCACTGGCTGAGTTGCAACCTTTAACATATTCGTGTCCTGAGCTACTAACAAGTGTGTACTACTCTTTAAAGTGCCAAGGAAGAGTTTTAAGTAGAAAGATGAATGTGAGAAAGCTTTTATGGAATTGAAAAGGTATTTAGGATCACCCCCATTACTCTCCCGACCAATTTTGGGATAAAAGTTGTACTTATACCTAGTTGTCTTTGAGTCAGCTATAAGTTCTGCCTTGATATGAGAAGATAATGGAGTTCAAAAAACTGTATACTACATGAGCAAAGCATTTCGAGGTGAAGAAATTAGATATCCACTCCTGGAAAAGCTAATGTTAGCATTAATTGAGGCATCCAGATGGACGAAACCTTATTTTCAAGCCCAGTATGTTGTGGTGTACACTGACATGCCTCTTCGGCAAGCATTGCATAAACCATAGAAGTTTGGAACATTAATGTATAAGGCGGTAGAACTAGGTTAATATGATATTGTGTACGAGACGAGGTCCTCATTAAAAGGACAAGACATGGATGATTTTATTACTAAATTCACATATTTAGATGTTACCGAGCAACTAAGAACTCAGGCAGAGCAAACCCAAATGGGAGCTGGTGTCAGAAATAACCAACACCCCGATCAGACCCCATTAAGGGAAAACTTAGAAGAAATTTTTTTCGACCAACCAAAGATGTCCACTAGAGCATAGGAGATGGACAAAAGATACAATGAAGCAGAGTATAAAGCTCTCATTATGGGATAAGATCTAACCTACTCACTAAACGCCGAGCAAGTTTTGGCACATAATGATTCTCAATTGGTGGTGAATCAAATTTTGAGTTTTTATGGAGCCAGAGGAGAGTTAATGATGAGATAATTAGCCAAGGTGGTAGAAGTCATAACCAAATTTCCAGTTGTTCGGATGAGAATAATTCCAAGATTGGAGAACTCCCGAGCTGATGCACTTGCTCGACTAGCCTCAGCCACCAAAATTGAGATCCGAAGAACTATTCCCATTAAAATTTTGGCCAACCGGAGCATTGATGGAGACTTGATGATTAATTTCATTATACTACATAGGGGGCCATATTGGATGGATCCAATTAAAGATTATATTAAATAATGAATTTGACTAGTATATCCAATTGAGGCCAAAAAACTTAAGTATAAATCAAGAAGATATGCGCTAGAAAAGGGAGTACTATACAGAAGTGGATTAACAACTATTCCGCAGTTCTATGTCCATCCAATGGAGGTTTAAGACTTGATAGAATAAGTTCATAAAGGGTCTTGTGGGGATTATATGGCAAGCAGATCATTGTTACAACGAATTAATACCCAAGGATACTGTTGGCGAACTGTGAGAGAAGACTATACAGCTTTCTCCAGGATATGTGACAAGTGCCAATGGTACTCCAGCATTCGTAAAACTCCACAGGAAATTCTAACTACAATCACCTCTCCATAGACATTCATAATGGGGGAATAGACTTGGTCAGTCCATTACCGACTACCCGAGAAGATTTAAGTACTTGGTTGTGCCTGTGGACTATTTCACAAAATGGGTTGAGGAAGAACCATTAGTAGACATGATCTATGAGAAGGTCTACCAGTTTATCTGAAAAAACATCATTTGGAAGTATGGTTTGCCTTATGCTTTCATCCCAAACCATGGAATACAGTTTGATAATAAAGAATTTGTTGCCTACTGTGCCCAATCTGAGAAAGTTACGCGTGCATTCAAATTAAGAAATAATATAATTAAACATAGTTTAACCCAATTAAATCCTAAACATGCATCTAGGTGTGATCAAATTAAGATGTAAAGAAAGCAAGAGCATTCAAACACACACAAATGAGGAAAAAATCCCCCAAAGTGGCAAAACCATTTATTTCACTATAATTTTGTAAAATACAATTTACACGGATTACAATGAAATACAAGGGTGACACAGAATTACCCTCAGGCGTCGGATCTGTAGTCAGTGGCTGGAAGTTTCCCTTTCCAGGAGGGCTGGAATGAAGAAGAAGGTCGGTCTTCTCCACAAGGGTATGAACAGCAAAAGAATTTCTGTTCGAGGGTTTGAAAATGATTCACATATGATTTGGCAATTTGTGTGAATCAAAACATGAGTTTGATAACTCACAAAGATGAAGACTTCAAGTGTAGGGATTCTGAAAGTCGTGTATGGAAGTCTTATAAAACCACTTCCAGTAGTGGGTTTTATAAAGGAGTAACATGGCCTAAAAAATCTCTACACGATCTGTTTGAAATTATCCCAAGCGGACCGGTCCGAAAAGAGGTGGACCGGTCCGGGGTCAGATCGATTCGTTTTCTCTGGGCAGACCGATCCGGCCTGTCAGTTTTTTTTATTCCTCATTTTCTTTAATATACGGACCGTTAATGATGATATGAATCTTGAATTTCTTCAATGGTTTAATGGCGTATGACATAACAATGGACAAAAATGTCCTTACAAATCTCCACCTATGTCTATGCCGGTACATACATAAACACAAACATCCGAATTATCAATGAACAAAAATGCCTATACAAATCTACCCTTCCATGAACCCAAAACTGGAAAGATACAATTGAATAAGACTTCATCGTTTGCTTTTCGAATCTTCAGGAATCTCAACGCTTTTCTCATCAGGGTGTGCAATCAAATGATAATCCATGTAGTACCCTACGCACATGAGAAAAAGAAAAATACCAAGTGACATATCGAGTTTGAAATGAGATAAACATAGGTACCAATTGATGATTTACGATAAACGCGCAAAACTGCTCAAAATTTTAAAACTCCCCCAAAATAATAAATTCTCTCTCCCCCTTTTTATGATGTCCCCAAATAGATAAATTAGAAGAATATATCAACCAATAAAAGAAAGGTTGTCACAAGGAATAAACAACTATTTTTTGAATTTTTCAAAATTTTTCAAACAAACAAGAAACACACCATGAACAAACACAGAACAACCAAGTCGGTGATGGTGTAAATGAATGGGCGTGATCAACTTCGATAGGAAAATCAATGCATAAAAACATGACATATGTGCATGATGAATATCTGATACTCCTAACGAATGAGCTCAAAGTCTTCCTTTGGTGTAAAAAGGTGGAAATATAGGACATTGACTAAAAAAAATCAACAAATCAAAGCTCAAAGTGATTTCCACACCAATAACGTCCAACAATATTTCATGCTTTTTCAGGACTTTCAAGGAAGTGCAAACTCGTTTATATTCTCCAACCAAACTCCCTCAGATTTTAATTTTGAATAGAGGCATTCTAAATTCTCAAACTTTGGAGAATTGATGTTGAAACCTAATGGCCCATATTTGGAATGTATTGCTTTTTATTGCCTTTAAATTTTTTGGGCAATTTTAACCTCTTTGGACCCGGGATAATAAAATTCCTCCATTTTTAGGTCATTTTGAACGATGGCTTTTGCGCAAAAAATAGATAATTACCTTTCGCAGCCCCTCCCCGTTCTTAAATAAACACACAGTCTCACAAAAATGGTTTTTACATGCATTCCAATCTTGTCAAATTTTATCGCATATTGTTAGTTGTATAGACATAATTGAGATGGAAACACTTAAGCCAATATGTGATAGACAAGTTCAATAATCAAATATGGTCGTGCATTAAAGGATATAGGAGTCAAACATGTAGGAAAATATCACTAATTACATCTCAAAGACTCCAAAAAATGTAAAGCACATGGATGAAATGATGTAGCGTCTCAAATCTCTATCAAACAGTCGAATAAATATATGAAGTGAAGTTGTGACTTGGCTATCTTAAATGCTCATCCACAGAAGGTGCCAAACAAAATACAAAAATCTTTTTGTGCTTTTCTCAAAATTTTTATCAAAAAAAATATTTTTGGATTTTTCAAAAGAATAAAAAATAGTTGTATAACAAAGTAATAATACATATAAAACAAACTAGCAATAGGAATCATATGATATTAACATGAAAAAACTTCCTATTCTAGACATAGACCAACCCCTCAGTCAACTATGCGAATCCCCAAAGACTTCATAAGACTCTCAAATCTAAGGGCATCTAAAGGTTTCATGAAAATATCGGCTAACTGATGGTCGGTGGGAACAAAACTCAGGGATATGACTTTCTCCTCAACTAACTATCGTATAAAGTGCTCACGTATCCTGATGTGCTTTGTGCACGAATGCTGGACCGGATTGCGGGATATGCGTATCGCACTCGTGTTATCACAGGAAATGGTCATGGTGTTCGATGAAATCCCATAATCCCCCAGCATTTTCTTCATCCATAAGAGTTGCGTGCAGCAACTCCCAAAAAGGATGTACTCAGCCTCCGTAGTGGAGAACGAGATGGAGTTTTGCTCTATGTCAATTCCTGAAGTGTCCTTACTAAGCTTGGTAGTGGTACTCATAGGTGTACGTGCATGCTTAGTGGAGTCTAAACCAAATTTCTTCACTAGGTCTCTACATAATTTGATTGGGAGATGAATATCCCATCCTCTAGCTGACGAACCTGGAGAACGAGGAAGAAAGTAAGCTCACCTACCATGCTCATCTCAAACTCACTCTTCATATCTTCCTCAAAGTGGTGAGCATGCTGGGAGCATGTGGATCCAAGGACTATGTCATCCACATAGACTTGGGCAACTAAAATAGCACCGTCATCTCTCCTGACGAACAACGTTATATAAACTCCCCGTCTCTTGAAGCCACGGGCTAAGAGATAGGAAGTAAGCCTTTCGTACCAAGCACGGGGTGCTTGTTTCAAACCATACATTGCTTTCCTCATATAAAAAAAGTGCTTAGGGTGCTTAGGGTCTTCAAACCCTTTTGGTTGTTCCACGTAAACCTCCTCCTATAGAATGGCATTCAGAAAGTCACTATTGACATCCATCTGATATAACTTGAAGCGCAGATGACATGCGATGGCGGGTAGTAGACGGACGGACTCGAGCCTCGTAAAAGGAGCAAATGTCTCCCGAAAGTCTACAACCTCTATCTGTGTGTAGCCTTGAGCGACCAACCTAGCCTTGTTACGGATTATGGTACCATTTTCATCCATCTTATTCTTAAAAATCCACCGGGTACCTATCACATTAGTCTCACTAGGTCGGGGGACAAGTTCCCAGACATTATTCTTTTTAAACTAAAGCAACACATCCTGCATAACAGATATCCAGTGTTCATCCTTGAGTGCTTTTTATGATTCTTGGGCTCGACTTTGGACGTGTAGCAAATATGGCTAACAACGTTCTCTAGCTGAGCACGAGTCGTGACCCCTAGAGTGGGATCGCCAACAATGGCAGACAGGTCATGACTCTTGTGAACCCAAGCGGGTGTGTTCCCTAACACAGGAGTGGGGACCACAGAGTGTGAGTGAGGGACAAGTGGATCACTGTCAGACAAGTCCTCATCCTTACACTGAAGGTTAGGATCAATAACCATCGGAGGTTCGTCATCTTGCACGGTGACGTTTATTGATTCCATAACCTTATAGATCTTCAGGTTAAAAACCCGGTACGCACTGTTATTTGATGAATATCATAGAAATATTCCCTCGTCTCTGGGATTCAAACTTTTCTAATTGCTCTCTATCCCGTAGGATGTAGCATTTAATCCAAAAAATACGAAAATACGCCAGGTTGGGTTTCTTGCCAATCCACAATTCATAAGGCGTATTAAGTGTGTATGGACGCAAGTAAACCCTATTCACTGTGTGGCATGCAGTAGACACTGCCTCTGCCCAAAATCTCCTAGAAACATTACGACCTAGAAGCATAGATCTAGCCATTTCTTGGATCGTCCTATTATTTCTCTCAACAATCCCATTTTGTTGAGGAGTCTTCACAGCAGAAAACTCATGTTTGATCCGAAGGATATCGCAATAAAAATCTACTTTTGCTTCCTTAAATTCAGTGTCGTTGTCACTACGTATCATGTTAATAGTGACTCCGTGTTGATTTTGCAGGACACGACACTTGGTCGTTAAAAACTCTACAGCATCGGATTTCTCTCTCAGAAAACCTACAATGGAGTACTCGGAGAAATCATCTACCATCACAAGAATATACCTCTGACCACCCAGACTCTCGGTACGAGTGGGACCCATAAGATCCATGTGTATAAGCTCAAGAACATGAGAGGTGGTAATGGAATGCAACTTCCTATGGGGACTAGAAATTTGTTTTCCCATATGACAGGGTCCACAAATCATCTAAGTTCCCCTTCCAAGAGATGGTAAGCCATGTACTACGTCCTTTTTAGCTAAGCAAGTGAGATCTTTTATATTTACGTGACCTAGACGTTGGTTCCATAGATCCAAAGGAGTGATTGTGGCGCTGTTGCAGAAAAGTGAGGATATGGGCTTAGTCCCATAGAAATTATCCTTTGTCCTCACCCCTTGCACTAAAAGTTTACCGTCTTGATTATAGACCTTACAAGCGTCCCGGTCAGATTTTACGACAAAGTCAATATCACACAGCTGTCTAATGCTGAGAAGGTTTGCTTTCAAACCTTTGATGTATAAAACATTTTCTAGCTTATGAAATCCAGGTTAATCGATAGTACCTCATCTATAATGCCAGACTTACTCCCATATTCAAAGGTGACTCTGCCATCCTGATAATCCTCAAGAGATGTTAAAAATGAGGCATCACCTGTCATATGTCTGGAGCACCCACTGTCAAAATACCACTGTGAGGTATTATGTTCTTTGAGAGAAACATGAACAGAAAAGGCCTTTTTGTCTTTATTAGGTACCCAAGAAGTGGTGACCTTTTGTTTTCCTTTGTTGTTGTTGGTTTTAGCTGGAATGTGAGAAGCATTCACTGATGGGAAAGACATCTGTCGGAATTCCTACATCAAACTTTGAGACATGGCAGCTAAAAACACAACTCGGTCTCTCAGACTGGTAAAATCATCAAGATGCTGACATGGAGCAGTAGTACGTCGTTTCTGACCCATACTATAGCAAAACTCCCTGAGGTGGCCTTTTCTTTTGTAATAAGTACAAAAGAACACAGTAAAAGGCGGACCTTGGTTTGCTTTTCTTGGTCGAACTCTCTTTCGAGGTGTTTCACGATGGCGATAAGGATTCGTAGCAAACTCAGGAACTGGTCCAGGTGCAATTTGGGATGAGGAGGCACCATCATAACCTATTCCTTGCCTATCACCAAAACCTAAAGCCAAGACGAGGAGAATCTTTCCCATCTTCCCAGATCTGTCCTCGACTTGTACCTTGACTTCCCATGCTTTTTCAAGATCATGAGTCAGCTAGGTAACTAGGGCTTCAAGTTTCATCCGAGTCTCCACGGAGGAATGGAGCTCACTCATAAGACTAGCCACTTGTTTAGTCAAGTCCCCTCTCTCTTTCTCAAAAATATTCTCTCTCTCTAAACAAACTCTCTTTCTGAACACAGGCAGATTCTCTCTCTCTAAGGGCGGTGCAGGTGGAGGACTCTCTCTCTCTCCTTTTCTTAAATCTTCTTTTAACCCAGTGATCTTAAGAACTAACCCTTGGTTACGCTTTTTAGTTTTAAATGACTCATAATATAACTCAGCGTAGGCGCGTTGAATATCACTCCCGCTCTCACTTGAGTCATCCTCCCCCTCACTCACATCGATCTCACTGTCGAGGTGTCCCTGTGATGTAGCATCCTCATCGTCGTGATAAGTACTCAACGTGCTCACATGACTAGCCATGAATGCGGTGAAGTTACACTCATGCAGTGACTTATCTCCTGAGTCCACCGACTCGACCTCACTGTCGCCGCTAAGGGTAGCATTAAGGACCGCTTTCCCTTTCTCTCTGTTCAGACGTGTGTCACATTCAAAGGATCTATGACCCTTACCGTTGCACTCAAAGCACCTTTCACTTTCTTTCTTAGGAGGATCTTTAAAATATTTTTCATTTTTCTTTGCAAACTTATTTTTCTCAAATTTCTTTTTATCCTTAAAATTTCCATTTTTCTTAAATTTGAGAAACCTCTTGAAATTTTTTGCAAAAAGAGCCAAATCATCTAAGTCAAAATCACAATCAAAATCTGACGTGTCAGTCTCTCTGTTTTTAGATGACTCTATCCTCTTTCTTGCCGACCCCTCACTCTTTTTTCTCTTTGGCATTAAGTGCAATTCCATTATCTTTAGACCTAGCAATTTTAGGGAACAAATCAATTTCATCAGTTTGCAAATCTCCTACAAGTTCTTCCAATTTTAGTGTATTTAAATTACCCATAGAATTTAGTATAGTGACTTTAGGGATAAAACGCTTAGGCAAAGAAAGGAGAATCTTTTTAACAACTCTTGCATTAGGAATATGTTCACCAAGATTAAAGCTGGTATTAACAATATCAGATAGCCTAGCATAAAAATCATCAAAACATTATGTTTCAAGCATGGTGATAGTCTCAAATCGAGTTGTTGAATTTTGCAATTTAGATTCTTTCACAGCATTAGTTCCTTCATGGGTAAGTTGCAAAACATCCAATGCCTCTTTTGACGTGGTGCATGTCATGATACGTCGGAACTCATCAGGAGTGATTGATCCAGAAATAGCACTCAAGCCCTTAGAATTAAAAGAAGACCATTTAAATTCATCTTCAGTCCATGAAGAGAGAGGTTTTAAACTGGTCACGTTTTCAACAGTGACGGAGGGAGGTGTCCACCCTCGTTCAACTAGAATCCAAACACGTTCATCTATGGCCTTTAAAGCAGACCTCATGCGAGATTTCCAATATGCATAATTTTTCCAGTCAAACACTGGCATTTTATTATATGATTTTTCCATTGAACACGCACCTTTTCAAAGATCAATTTCTCAAAAAATTGATATCTTAGAAAAAATTTGCGGAAACTAGGAATACGCGATAAATTAGCGTAACCTGCTCTGATACCAATTTGAGAGAGTTGCGCGTTCGTTCAAATTAAGAAATAATATAATTAAACACAGTTTAACCCAATTAAATCCTAAACATGCATCTAGGTGTGATTGAATTAAGATGTAATTCAAGCAAGAGCATTCAAACACAGACAAATGAGGAAAAAATCCCCCAAAGGGGCAAAACCATTTATTTCACTATAATTTTGTAAAATACAATTTACACGGATTACAATGAAATACAAGGGTGACACAGAATTACCCTTAGGTGTCTAATCTGTAGTCAGTGGCTGGAAGTTTCCCTTTCCACGAGGGCTGCAATGAGGAAGAAGGTCGGTCTTATCCACAAGGGTATGAACAATAAAAGAATTTGTGTTCTAGGGTTTCAAAATGATTCGCAAATGATTTGGAAATTTGTGTGAATCAAAACATGAGTTTGATAACTCACAAAGATGAAGACTTCGAGTGTATGGACTTTGAAAGTCATGTATGGAAGTCTTATAAAACCACTTCCAGTAGCGGTTTATAAAGGATTAACTTGGCCTAAAAAATCTCTGCACGATCTGTTTGAAATTATCCCAGGCAGACCGGTCCGGGTCTGAGACGGATCGGTCCGAGGAGGCGGACCGATTCTTTTAAATTTTGGCATTATCGGTTCGCTTGCGGTCCAGGGTGTACTGGATTTTCAGCAAGCGGATCGGTCCGAAAAAGAGACGGACCGGTCCGAGGTCGGATCGGTTTGTTTTCTCTGGGAGGACCGATCCGGCCTATCAGTTTTTTTATTCCTCCTTTTCTTTGATATACGGATCCGTTGATGACGATATGAATCTGGAATTTCTTCAATGGTGTAACGGCGTATGACATAACAATGGACAAAAATGTCCTTACACAATCAAACATTCAGAAGTTGCACTCTACTCCGGTCATCCTCACAGAAAATGGGCAAACTAAAGTGATGAACATGACTCTACTTAATGGGCTAAAGAAAAGGCTTGATAAGGCTAAAGGCAATTGGATTAATGAACTACACTCCATTTTATGGGCATACCGCACAACCCTAAGGACTGCCACTGGAGAAACACCATAAATGCTGGCATTTGGAATTGAAGCACTGATACCAACCGAACTAGGTTTGCCAACCCACAGAGTGTTAAATTTCAATTCTCTTGTTAGTGATTTGATGAGAATACTAAACCTGGATATTCTGGAGGAAGTGCGCAAGGATGAAGCCTTGAGAAATGATGCTTACCAACAAAGAAAAACATAGTTTTATAACAAATGGATGAAGCTGACCAACTTGAAGGAAGTAGATTATGTGCTCAAGAAGGTGATTCATAAGATTAAAAAACATGAAGACTATTAGCATGGGCCATATCTTTTATATCAGTAGTTTTGCGACTAGGTACATAGATAATTGAGACACTGGAAGGAGAAGAGTTAAAAAATAACTAGCATGCCAGGCATCCTAGGAAATATTACCAGTAATGTAATGAGATAAATATTTGTAATCATGTCATTTGAGTATCAATAAAATGATGATTTCCTCCATTTTTTTTAGTACTGGTGATATACATCACCACATGTGATACCCTGCCTAATAAAATCCCGGGTGATCAATCCTAAATTAAATTAAAACAGGTTTCTCTCTTGGTTCATTCTTAGCATCACTGTCGAGAACATTTCAATTACTAACCACCTAAGTGAAATTAGACCGGTGCCAAATTTTTTTTTTCATTAACCCAAGAACAATACTCACGAGAAAAAATATTTAGACATTCACACCATGAAATAAATCGTAACCCTATCACAATATATAATGCATAAAGTCTTGCCGAGTCCACATTCGACTAAAATCCACAACTGCTAAATAAACCAAAAGTAATCCAAAACTGAATATCTTAAATAAATACAATGGACAACATATCCCAATAGAGAGTATTGAAATGGAGATCCAACACTAAATCAGAATAAAGGAGTTGTTTATGCAAAGTCTTTCTAGCCTGCACAAAGCTGCAGCTACGAGTCCCTGAACAGAATCCTCAAGTCTAGTGTCCATGTGGCTTGACACCTAAAAGGTTTTGAAAATATTTTGATAGAAATAGTTAGTACTCAAAACATTTAAAAAAATATTTAGCAAGTGATTATCACAGTAAAATGAGTTATTGATTACACATGTTAAGATTTTGTGCACACTCTCTTGAGTTACCTCGCCCCTCATCTATTGTATGCCTAACGTCATGTACTTAGCCCACCTAGCTGTACTACCCAAGCTAACTAGACTATAGTATCCAACCGAACTTATCTATGCACTAAGCTCCCATACCGCCCACTTAGTATCTAATAGTAACCATATCTCATGATTTATATACTTAGATAATTGTTCACTCTTTGTTATCCTTTACCGATTTATAATTAACTTTTCCTACTTACTTTGTTTTTAGATGTAAGCCCGTCATCTCATGATCTACTAACTCGCATAAGTAGATTATTAATACAGTATACATTTCACACACAATATATAATTATAAATTCAGTAATTACTAATATGTCCTCTTAACAGATAACAAGGACTCTTGGTTCGGAATGGTACATCGACACCAAGTAAGAGTTTGGTTTAGGATGTCTCCTCGACCCCAAATACATTTCATGTAGTCGTTCGTAAAATCACGTCGACCCCAATAAACAAATTATTTACATAGGTTGGTTCAGAAGTCTTTCTTCATGACCCCAACTTACTATTTCCATATATTAGTTCGGAATCATACCTCGACCATAATATAGGAATTTATACATTAGGTATTTTCTCTACCTAAGTATTAATATAAATCAATAGGTATGTACACAACCTAAAATAATGTTCGTACGTAATATTTCTGATTTAATATTCACCGTACTTATTAATTTATGATTTATCTCACTATAGTCTTTTCATTAAGTATTCACATAACTCCAAGTGTCGTAGTTACCCCTCTATTCATTTCAATAGTTAAGCTATCCCTAACCTACTGGTATACTGTAATACCCCGTACTTTTATTGATATTTATTTACAGGACTAATTAAATTAAATGTGAATTAATTGAGAATTAATTCGGATAAAATACTAACGAGATGTGAGTTGGTATTTGATTATAATGTGTATATATGGAAATATATGAATATTGAAAATATTGAAATTGTCGTGAGACTGAAATACGACAATTTGGGAAATTTAGTTGGGACGCGCGTGTAAATCGCGTCAAGAATGTAATTATTTAAATTAAAAAGTGAATTTTAGTTTTTATCAACCGAATGATCATTTTGAGTGCGCCAACGTGTCCGGAAGGGTTGAAATAGTCAGAAAACACTAGCCGGGGGTTTAGTTTGGGTCCCGGGGCATTTTTGGGCCATACCGGTAACTTAAAAAGGTATTTTGGTAATTTGGAAATTTTGGGAATTATAACCAACGAATTTTGGGAATTAAATATAGGATATTTAGTAACCCACTAAACCATTACCAGCACTTAACTAATTAGAGGGCTACGGGAGTTATAGGAAGAAGTTAGAAGAGGTTCCCAAAGAGAAAACCATAACCACCATCTTCAACCTTCAACCTTGGGAGAAATTGTAGAGAGAGAGAGAGAGAGAGCAACCTTCAACATTCGACATCAAATTCTGAAGATCAACCCAAGGCAAGTGGTTTAATTATGTTAATTTCAAGTGAATGTTTCATCCATGCTTAGAAATTCATATAATTGCATTGTATTGGGAGATTGATAAAAACCCATGAAATTGGAGTTAGAAATTCAGGTTTTGATATAGGGATTGCATGTAGAATGTTATTGGGTGATTATACTAAAAGAAATACGACTTTTTATGATGCAAAAACGGATTTATTAAGGGAAATTGAAGATTTTAATTTCTGGGTTCATACTCATAGGGTTTGGGGGAAAATTGGGGAGATATGACAAATTATATGTTGTTTACGAAGATTGTCCCCTATATAAATGTTAAGATACGACCTAAGAATGTTTAGAAATGTTGAGGAACCTTAAAATACTATTGGGATGATTTTTGGATGAGTTTTAAGAAGAAGAAAATTGGGAAAAACGATGTAGGAAATTCTGGGCTCAAAACTGCCATCTCGTTAGAAGACCTTCCCAGGTCGTTCGAACGAGCTCCTAAGGAGGTGACAGTTTGCCTTCTAACGAGTTGGTAGTTCATTCGATGCCATTCGTTCGAATGAACTCTCGTTCGATGCCCTCTCGTTCGAATGACCTCTCGTTCGAACGACCTCGTTCGAACGAGACTTCTAAAGAGTTGACATAATGGCCTTTTTGGCCTGATTTGATTTCTAGTGTCTCGTAACCTTGTTTAATTGATGAGATAACTTTCCCTTGTTAACTAATTGGTATAGTTGGGAGAATTGGGATATATTATAGAAGAGTGACTTGAACCAAATGTTATTTTTGGATTAGGACGTGAATGACCAATCACGATGCGAGTATAATTGATGATTTAAATACATATAAACCAGGGGCATGTGATTGGGTAACACTAAAAGTTGGTATAAGAACGAGAAGTATACCACTACTAAAAATATGGAAATTACTAAGAGGTGTGCATGCTTAGTATGTATGATTTTATGTGTATGACATACCTACCATACTTGCTATCACGGGAGGTTTGCGTTCGTTTAGGGCCATCTAATCTTTGTGTGCCTACGGGGGGATTTGGATTGGTACCTCGAGGACATAGGTCAGAGAAGGACTTATTGTGAAGTTAATAAGTCTGCTGATCATGGGAGCGTAGGTATGTGCGTGACCCATGTGATGTGAACTATGTTCGCCTCCATTGTTTATGATTTGCTATTATCTGAGAACGATTCCTGAGAGATTTGGAATGCGTGATCCTTATGTACGTGATGTAGCAGGATGGGATAGCAGAGTATGTGAGCACCGCAGCTTAGTCTCGGGGTGCTATTATTGTATATTTATGATGAGAATAATGTACGATTAAATGAAAAAAATTATCATGTTTAAATTGTGAAGTGAAATTATCATAATGATCGCTAACGATAAAAAGGGACAACCTGTAGTGATTGGCATTGCTAATAATTGAGAATCCGAGAATTTAAGTAAAACTCTCTATTTAATTGATGAAGTTGGAATTAAAGCACGAATCGAGTAGAAAGGTTAAAATTCATTTTGGTCTAAATAGATACGAGGATCACTTGAATGGGTGCGGTACGTTAGGAGTGCACAATTAGTCGAGAGGTGAGTATTTCATGCGAGAGCACGTCCTAACATGTATTTTGCATTCATTGTTTTAATGTCATTAAATCACTTGCTATTTTTAAACTGTTTTCCACATTCGGGCTCTGACCCGTTTTCTTTCAAATCTATTTTTTTGTAAAAACATTTTTAGGTGCCTAACTGCTCATACTGCATCATATCAAAATGAGTACGAACTGGTAAGAAGTGAGATACCTTGATCAATCGATCCACTATCACCCATATAGAATCGTGACCCCTCTGCGATGTCGGTAGTATAGTAATAAAGTCCATCGAATTTATCTCCCATTTACACACGGGAATCTCGAGTGGCTATAGCATTCTTGAAGGTCTCTGATGGTCAACCTTCACGAAATGACACATAACACACTTCGAGACAAACTACGTTATGTCTCGCTTAACACCCGACCACCAATACTATCATCGCATATGCTGGTACATCTTATCCCCGCCGAGATGTACCGCAAATATTGACCCGTTGTCTCTATCATGGTTGCATGCCTTAAATCTTCATTCTCGAGTACTGCTAGTCTCCTATTGAGTCGTAGTGCACCCTCGAAGATGATGGAGTAGGAATCTTTCCTCTCTGCTAGTAACTGTCATACTTTGTCCTGATATAATGGATCATCTGCCTGTGTCCTCACCACCCTCATAACACTCTCGGGAGTGATGGCTAAAACTGCCATGTATGCTCTGGCTACCTCATCTTCAAGTCGAAGCTTGCTCCACTTCACTTTCCAAACCTCTAAAAACTCTCCAGTAGGTATTCAACTCAACGCGTCTACCACAACGTTAGCGTTACCAGGATGATATTGTATATCAAACTGGTAATCCTTCACGAATGCGAGCCATCTCATTGTGACACACCGCCTAATTAATTACCGGGTGATCAGTCCCTAATTAATAAATTTTAGAATATCAAGTTGGTTCAGATAATGCATCACTATCGAAAACTCAAATTTCAATTTAATAAAAACTAACCAGCTAATATTTAAAAAGGGTGATGTCCAAATTTTATCTTGTCACTAACTAATATCAAGAAGAATATCAACAAATACCATACATCATAGTAATATAAATAAAGTTTAACTGAAGTAAAATAAATGACTGGAGTAAAACACATCCAGATACAATCCCAAATAATAAATCCAATAAAAGGAAATCAATTCTAAGAGAGAATTTAAAACAACTAAATATCAAAATGTAAACAGAAGGAAGGATGACATGTCCAATAGAATAGATAACTGTAAAGGAATAATAGGATGAGTCATCTACTAGCAATTATCCTATAGCTTCCACATCAGCTACAACATAACAATTGAATAGAGTCTCCTAAGGTTTGTGTCCCTATGGCTGGGCACCTAAAAATAATGTAACAATAGAAAGATATACAGAAACACGGGTCAGAGCCCGACTTGAAAACAGTTAAAATAACAAGTTCTTAAATTGATTCAATTAGCACAATTATTATTCAAGTTAAGTTAGCATACTCACTTGAGATACTCACCCCTCAATCTAGTGTGCACGTCTAATGAACCTAACTACACATACTAGTCATGATACCCTGACTGGCTACTAAGTACATAATATTATGCTGGGAAGACTACATAAATAATTCAAAACCTACGTACTTAAGATTTCAATATAGATTTAGAATTACTTTAGTTTATTCTCATTTTCTTCTAAACACCCAACTGATAATACCATAAGTGCACATTTAAAAATACCGTCATCAACATAAGACACCAAACAGGATTTTGGTATACACACATTATTCTCATTATGTATACATATCATTTTATATATAAATATCTCAATATTGTACCCCGGGTTGAGAAACCCTTAGTGCTACGCATACTCGGCTATCCAGTCCCATTGCAATGCTCACACTTAGAGGACAATAGGTTCAATCTCTCAAGAACTAATAAAAACACAAACACCTATTGGAGGTGAACATAGTCCCAAGCCGATGGGTTACGCACATACCTACGCACCCATACGACCGTCACCACTATCATTCTCACGGATAGCCCATACTTAGATTCCATGGTCTAGTGGTATGACTCTAAATCCCCCGAAGGCACATAAGATCCGATCGTCCATAACGCGTTAACCTCCATTCGATAGCCAGTAGCTAGGTATGTCATACACATAATATTTTGAGCAATAATCATACACACAACTTATATAAATTTATTGGCTTTCCCGCAGCAGTCACATATTTGGGCGGAGTTTGCGAAAAATCTTAATGAGTGGTTTCCGTTGTTAAGTCACATATTTTGGGGGAGTTCGCAAAAATTTTTAGCAAGTGTTTTTATTTGTTAAGTCACGTATTTGGGTAGAGTTTGCAAAAAATCTTAGCAAGTGGTCTTCATTATTATGTCACATATTTGGGTGGAGTTGGAAAAAAATCTTAGCAAGTGGTTTTCATTGTTAAGTCACCTATTTGGGCGGAGTTTACGAAAAATCTTAAGAAGTGGTTTTCATTATTAAATATTTGTGTGGAGTTTGCGAAAATCTGAACAAGCGTGTTTTCATTGATAAAGACACCTCGTAGGTGTGAATTTGCGGAAAAAACCTTAACAAGTGGTTTTCATTGTTAAGGAGTTATTTTTCTTTTTTATTCTTCGTTTCCACTCATAGTGTTTCATTCGCATGAAAAGAATGATCACGAGGTTCTTCGGAAATAACCCATCAGATCAAAATGTAAAATGTGAGATATGAGATAGAAATATAACATCAAATTGAAATGAGATATGAGATTATTACCCAAGATCCACAGGTTAATCGAACATATCAAAATCGACCAAAGGAATGGGGGCCAACCCCAAAATACTATTCCAAAATAAAAAGCAGAGGCGGAAATGATAGCCCTCAAAATTATATGAACATATACACATGGCATAGATCGAACGCGATCAAATGATGGCTTAGACAATGTTAAAACATAATGATTGATATTTCGTACACACAATTGATATGTCTCGGCCAAAGCATCAACATACGAACTATGCGTATGATGGGACAAATATAGAGTGGGGTTGAAGAAATTAACCATCAACACTCTACTAAATTAACCCCACAAATTTTATCATATATTGATTTATGATTTATCAAGTTTTTCTACAATGAAGACCCTACACGGGTTGAGATATTATTATGCGCGATTTAAGATACAGCGTACCCCACGAGTTTGGCAGATTAAACTAAGATAATACTCTAGTGGTGATTTAAATTAATTATTTGAGATGCCACCACATATATTATGACAGGTGGAACCATAAATATTAGACACTTGGCTCCATAGAAAAGATGACATGTGTCAAGACCACTTCGGCACTTTTTCTAAAAAAAGAGGGCTTCCCCTCATTTAGAGAGATGATGGTCTTGGGGCAAGGTAAGGAGAGGAAGTCTAGCTCTTCTCTCCCATGAACATCTTGAGCTATGTTACAGGCTTGATAGTCACAATATGATTTTCATGGTTTCATCATGAGTTTTATTTATTTTATACATTATATAGCCATTTAAGAGCGGCAAGCCAGATTTGGTACCCCCACGTGCCAAAACCACCAAAAAATTGAGTTTTTTGACGTATCGTACAGACCCACGAACTATGCAGATTTTGATTCCGTGAAGAGATGGATACGTAGGGGCAACAACATTGCTCAAGTCTAAAGCATGTTAAATGCGATGCTTCCCCAAATATGGACTACTCTTTTACATGTTTTGATGCTCCGTTGACAGAGGCGACTCTAGGCATAGGCCAACTAGGTTGTCGCTTCGGACCCTTGATTAATAGGTCTCAAATTTTTTATAACAAATAGGTATAAAATTGTAGTTATGAAAAAATAAAGTTTACCACTTGAAAAAACCTCCCAAAAAATAAACACATCATAATACTAAACATTTTTAGCACTTAAAAAGTATCCCCAAAAATTCAAAACTCACTAGTATACTAAACTCTCAAAGCATAACCCACTTTTAACACACTCACCCACCCACCCACATTTAACATACGCACTCAAAAAAAAGTTGATATATTATCAATTGGGTGAAAAAATCTTGAAAATAATATTAGTTTTAAAATAATGTTAGGTTAAAAAAAATTGATAGATGAAATGATGTTAATCCTAATTTTATTTGGAAAATTAAGTTGTTTCTTTCATTTCGTAAAATCCATTATTTTGATAAAAAAAAATTGATTAAATAAAAAAAGATATAGTCTGATATAGTTTTTTAAATTCTTTTTTTTTTGGGAAAGATTTTGACCCTGTCAAACAAGAGTTGACCAAGATGTAATGAGGAGATCAAGACTTAATTTTCAAAATTTTGCTTTTTATTATTTCAATCATACTTCAGTTTTTTACTTGATGATTTTTTTTTTAAAAAAATTGTTATTTCGAAATTTATCCAAAAAATCATTTTATCGCAAATCGCACGGTTCGATTTTGATTTACGTTAAGTTTTATCGAGTAGTACAAATTGAAATTTTGATTTTAGTATATTAAAATTAATTTTGGATAATAACAGCCAAAGAGTAAGAAGCGTTAAGTTTTCTTTGATTTAGTTTTTTTTTAATGTAAAGGGGATCCGATTTTAATTTTTCATCTAGACCTCGAAAACTATAGCACCGACTGCGTTAACAGATTATAAAAACTCTCAATGACAAAAAATTGTATGCGATCCAGTTCAATCCAACTCCGGTCCAATTGTAGAACTCTTTGATAAACCATAACACTTATTACTCTTTGTGCCATCACATATATGTCTCCCTCTCTTATAAATATACTTCACTCCCTCCAAATTAGCTCCAAATTCTCTATAGCACGCGAAATACACAAGAGAACATAATAGAAATAGAGAACAAAAAATTGAATTAGGTAGAGAACATGAGCAAGTTGATGGATGGAGATCAACAATGGCTTATCAACTTCTTAAATGCCACTCTAAACACCAATCACCAACTTAGATCTTATGTTGAAACCTCTCTAAATTAGGCCTCCATTCAACCAGGTTCACTTTATTCCTAACTTTACTAAAATGTGTCATTGAACCTCCTTTTTAACTATAAGCTTTTGGATTGAAAAAGTAAACAATTGCGTGTATTTATACTAGGTCCTTTTGCTTGTCTTATAAAATAAAGTTATTGTATTTTTCTAAATTTAAATTCAGTTTAGTCTAGGTATTGTGTATTTTTTTTATTAATCATTTTTAAGTTCAAAACAAGCAACAATTTTTGTATTTGACAGCATAATAAATGAAATACAACACTGTATTTATATATTTTGGAGAATAACTGCGTGTGTGCACGTTTCACATTAGCATTTGGAGACGTTTTTTTAGTTGAACTGACATGGTCGATTTTATGAAGTTTAAAATTGATTTTATCGGCTGACTTGAATGGTTTAGACTAATTTAAGAAAATTGCAAAAAAAAGATACTTCCTAATCCATATATTTATAATTTTCTTTTCTTTGTGATGAAGAATATCAAAGGATGGGTTATTTACATTTTTTTTCTTTTGTGTATACGAGAAGTCAGGTTAGTTTGGTTTGTCATTTGTTTTCCCTTTATAATTATTAACCAAACTGGCTTTTAAAAACTCGTCGATTTTGGATAGTTCGATTTGTCGGTTTATCGTTAATTGGCACGACCTTTGTTCTTTTGTTACTATTGGGATTGTATTTATATTGGAAATTATTATTTTTATTAGTTTTTATATTTGAAGGTATATCAGTTTTTTTAAAATTTATTTATCGAACACCATGTACCTAATATTTCCAGCTCAAGGACAACCTGAAAGTGGAAGTATCACTTTAGCTCTATATTGCATGTGTTAAGCATGCTCCTAATTTGAACAACGGGAGAAGGCGGAACTCTCAATGAAATGCAGAGTCCCATTGCTTATACTTTCATTGGTGTTGCAATGTCCTGTGGACATTAAGTGCTAACTCAAATCTTATGTTTGAAACTATCTTAGTAACGTGAAATTAAAGGGGTGTTTGAGGACTAAGTTAGCCTTAGGTCATGTGTACATAGTTTACTTATGTACAATGAAAAACCATGTATGTAATTATCTCGCAAGTTACATAGAAAGTGTCATAGGGGAAATCACACACTAAGAACACTACATGTACATGGTTCATCGACCTGCGTACGTCAGTGAGGTGCTACATTAGTGTCAAGATTATAATTTGACATAATTTTATTGATTGCAAATTCAATGTGCCACCCTTACGGTGTGGCATATCTATTTATAAAGAAAAATACACATGTTCCCAGGAATCCTCCCTCGTGCGTGCGTAGGATCTCACCACCATATATATCCATTTGTGATATGTTATCATCCGAATTACTACTTATGATCATGGGGCCCACCTGCTGTTACCGTTTGCGTGGGGCCATCGTAGTGTTAAGACCTTTCGTGGGCACTACTGTGAATGAGCTCAATTTAACACCCACAATTACCCCCGAGTCCTTCATTTTTTTGTCAAATAGTAGAATAGTGTGGAGACTTGGGCATGAGGGCTACATTTGTCTTTACTTTCGATCTGTGTTGCCTTCTATGTTAGTGGGGTGCAATCAAAGTATGTTATGGAAGTGAGAATAATGATGCAAGTGGCCCCTTGGGTTTCGCAAGTCTCATTTGCCCCAAATTTCCTCGTCGCTTGTCACTCGAGTCATATCTTCAACGGATACTTCAAGAAAAACTATCATATCTTGAGATGTATAAAGTTTTCTCATTATTAAGTCTTCTTTTTCAAGCTTCCATTTTCTCTTGTTTTAGTATTTCTCACTCTTCCTTTCTTTATCTTGATTAAATGTGTCTTTACCTTTTAAATGAGAACACCATTGATAGCTTTAGGTGATAGTTCATTCCAGATTGAGTGACTGTCGAGTTGTCTGAAGACATGATTTATATTTTAGTAAATGATTACTGAGGTTGGGTTTACTGTCTTACTAAACCCCATCTTTCGATGACTTCTTGAATACATTGAGATCATCCTAGCACAACGGGTCCCCAACTTGTGTAGGATCATATATGGAGTTCATTATCAGAATGAATTGTATGACATCAATTTGATTAGTGTTACCTATTCTTGTCTATGGGTGATGTAATATACTATCTGAAATCTTGATCTGCAGAATTGGATCTTGTGATGAACCCTTAGGATTTTAACAGAGATTTACTGGGATATAACATTATTGTCAAAATTGGGAATTTGCCCTAATCTTGGGGGTGACCCTAGAATGGGGCCATGTACCCTAGGAACGACAGGTAGATAATTCATCGTTGCTTTTCTTTAATTTGTTTTTGATGGCATGCCTTAATTGCAATTTTTTATTTAATTTATTTTCAAATCGAGCGTAAGAAAAAGATTTATCCCGAGCATGTTAATTTTGTTGAGCTCCACAAGATTTGGAAGAGTAAACAAATTTTGAATGTCGTTAGATCCCCTGGGCACCCTAGGTTTGTTTCACTCCCTTTGATATCTTTTTTTTACTACTCGACCAATGAACAAAGATTTAGAAATACATGCCAACATTGAGGACACCATTTCTTGTTGGCATCCCCCTTGCTGAATCTTCACACACTAACTCCAACCAGACTCGTTTGAGCATCAACGAGATAATTTTAGAGGCTTTTCTGAGAAAGTTTTTGCCCTAGTTTGTAGATAAACATATGAAGTATTTGAAGAAGAGTAAGAGAGTATGGTCTAAAGCACCCTATATATTTGACTCACTTGAGTCTAAATTACATAGAAGCTCATCTAATTTGGAAATAGTGACAAAATGGTGTCTAACCCTAGATGAACCAAACAAGCCTCAGAATCTTCAAAGCCTCATTGTTATTCCTCTACAAGTTCTTGAAGGTATAACACGTACACCACACACTAGGACTGCATACATAGTTTGATTTATTCATGATATGATTGTGTGTGAGATAAATCCCCTTAAAATGATTTTTTAAATAATTTTTAGGATGTGTTAAATATTTTCTAAGAATTCTAAATAATTTTTACAAATTAAAATTTGGAAGTTTCTAAACCTTAAGGTCCATTTTTCAAATCCTTTTTATTCCTAAAAGTCTGCTTGGGTAAGATCCAAAACCTCTTGAGACTTCAGGGTGTGCCTTTGTAAATAGTTTGGTATACGTTTTATAGTATGTATTTAGCCTACACGTGTTGGCACATCATTGGCTGCTTTTGGGTTTCTTGCGTCTCACAATTTATGTTTCCTTGTCAACCTTTGGACCATTTTAATCTATGACTTGCATGTGTTTAGATCAATCCATGAGAAATGAGTTTAACCAATCAACGCTGCTAATTTCAACCGTCAGTTTTAAACCCATACATTTACTTCGAAAATTGCAAATCAATCTCAGCCCTTGGTTTTAGCTCAACCTTCTAGAGCCTTCTACTCTTTGTATAAATAGATGCTATCTGAGAGGCCTTCAAAGAGTTTCGGTTATTCCTCATTTGAGAGAAATAAGAGAGAGGAGAGAGAAAAGAAACCCTAACCAAACTTCGTCAAAACCTAAACCATAAATCCTTTTCTAAGATTTAAACTTCTAGTGTTTAGTTCGTGTTTTGAGAATATACCGTCTCTTGTTCTTGATCATCCTTCCAACTTAATCACGATTTGTTGAGTTTTTCAGTTTCTTCATATAAAAAATTGAGATCTCATGTCTGTGATACAAATCACATAGATAGTTTACTATTTTGATTTCTTCTTTTGATGAATCTTGTTTGTTGGACATTTTAAATAGATTTGATGTTTTCAAACCCTAAACGAAAAATATTCATTCTGATTTTAAGTTGTTCAAACTATGAGACTTAGATCTAGATTTGAGATCTTGATTGGGGATTGCACTTTCATATTTCTTATTCATTTTCAAAACCAGAAAGTGTTAGGATCTTGGCTCGTGTTTATAGCAAGATTCCCTCTTGATCTGTGGATTATTTGAAAGATCCAAGTCTGAGAAAGTTTTGACTAAACTGATTTCGAGAAACCTTGCATGTTAAATGATTTGTAATATTTGTTAATCACTATGTTTTCATTAAGTGTGTGTGTGTGTGTGTGTGTGTGTGTGTTTCATGCATATTTAGAGCACTTCACTACACTACACTTTCACTCTACCACACTTAAAGTGTTGGTTGAATGATCTTGGACTTGTCTGTGTCGACGTAAATCTAGAATCGAGTGATGATTATGAGGTTGAGAGAACATCAACAACAACAACCTTTAGAGAATTCAGATCTAATCCAGAGGAGTTGGTAACGATTCTAAACTTAGTTTAGGTGTGTATGTTTGTTTTGATTGTTAGATAGCTTGTAATTTGTTGCTATATTTTAGTGAATTTTTTACTTTTGTGACTTAGAGGTCACCATGGATGTTTCCCCAAGTGGGTGGGGTTTTACCACATTAAAAGTTTCCTTGTGCACTTCCTCATACACTTATTGGCTTCTTCTAGCTGAGCTGATTTAATAATTTAAGTTTTGTTTTTCAAAACTGGTTTGACCTCTACCTAAAATTACTCGTACATAAGTTTTCATAATCATTTTCAAACATGGCTTGTGTTATTTTTTATTTTTAATAAAGAGTTTCTCCAACAAACAGTTCGGAGCCATCTTAATAGTTTAATCCTGTATTAGACAACATAAGTGGCATTTTTTTCAATTGGTAACAGAGCCTTGCTGTTTTAAAATCTTTAAGATCCTGTGTTTCTGAAATTGTTTTTTCAAAACAATGTATGGACAAGAAATTTGAGAGACTAGGTAACCTGTCCAGGCCCCCTCTTTTTTATGGAACTAATTTTCCTTACTGGAAGGTATGGATGATTGCCTTCATTTAAGGAATGCCGGGAGATGATGCTTGGGATTGTATTGAAAATGGCTATACTGCCCCTACTAAACCAACTATAGATGGAAGTAATCAGAGAATAAGAAAGCATAAAAGTGAATTCACTAAGGAAGAGAAACAAGTTTCACTATGTAACAATACAAGAATTCTATATTTATGTCTATCAACGAACATGAGTTCAAGAGGATCTCATTTTGCACTACTTCTAAGGATGCGTGGGATACTCTTGTAACTGCACATGAGGGTGATAATAGAGTTAAAGCTGATATAACTCAAATGCTCATTTAGCAGTATAACTCTCTAATCATGTCTGAGACTGAATCCGTTGATGATTTATATATTAGGCTAACTGACATTGTAACTATGTTTCAAGATAATGGTATCACTTATGATACGAAATAAATTATTTCAAAAATTCTAAGATCACTGCCACAAAAGTTTGAATGTAAGAGATATGCAATTGAGGAAATGGATGATCAAAATATCACACCGGAACTCCTCAATTGCAAATTAAGAACTATGAAAATGGAAATAGAGTTTGAGAAACAATTGATTTAGTCCAATAAAAAATAGGGTAATTCTAATCTTCTTTTTTCATATAAGTTTATTAAACCTGACCTTGACCTTGACTCTGATGAGGACTATGACTTGGATAGCTTGGATAATCAGCTTGCCCTTATGTCGAAGCGATTCAAGAAGATTGTAAACTTTAGAAAGAAAGTTGCTTCTAGATAAGGGAAACCTAATTACTCCACCACTTCCAATAATAGGCCTCATGAGATAAGATCTGACAAATAAAGGACTGATAATTCCAAGATACCTCATAAGGACCTAAAAAATATTGAGTGTTATAGGTGTGGGAAATTATGACACATGGCTAATGAGTGTAGAGTTAACTTAGAAAAAAAACCTAAACATAATAGGTCCCAGCTATGTAAGACTTGGAATGACTCAAGTGATTCTGAAAATGATGAACTCGAGTCACCCAACTCCTTTGACCCTTGCATATCATTATTTGCAAAGATAATCTATACTAATGATAAGGAATCTGACCATACAGTGATAATGATGTTGCTAATATTGGTTTATATGCTTTACTTCTTGAGAATGTTTGTAGTACTTCGAACAATGTGTGTGTGAGTTAAAGTGAACGTCTTATTATTGATGCCAATGGGTGTGGGAGTCCAAAACTTGAATCGATAGGGGACACTACACACTACTCACTTAGTGACTCCGAAAATGAGAACCTTCCTCACATTCACACACTTTACACTAAAACTCTCAAGAAAAGTCCAAAACTAGAGAAGATTGTCAAACATCTTACCAAGAAACTAGATCCCTTAAACAAAATAGTTAAACAAAACACTCAAGAGTATACTACTCAAAATTTCACTCATGATGAAGAGATTAAGGTTTTTGGACAAAGACTGAAAGACTTGATAGAATCCAATGATGTCCTTGAAAAAAGATATAAAGGAACATTGTTAGAAATAGAACAAACAAATGAAAAGGCTTCAATAGTTTTCAAGAAATTTTTGAAATTTGAAATTAATTTTAATTGTTTTGAGAACTGTGTTGCTGAAAGTAAGACCAATTCTGATGACAGAACTGGAATAGGTTTTTACCTCAACAAAACCAAATAAACTAAATCTTTTCAAAGTATAAAGATTGTTTCTCGTGGCAGAAGACCTATGTAATCCTGTCCCGACTTTCAATCTTTGAAAATTGAGTTTGATAAATACCAGCAGAAGTTAAACTTTTGTGAGACAAGTAACTCTAAGCATAATGTTGAACTAAAAGCAAAGTATGTATGTCCTCCTATTAATAAGAGTGAGACCTCATTTCAAACCGTTCCCTCTAGAAATAATACTAAATGTCATAATTTAGGGAAACCTATATTCAACAATCTCCCTAATGACTTACCTCTTATGAGCAATCTTTATTGCTCATATTGTGATGTGTACGGATATTCTTTACATGGTTGTTACTCCAAACACTTTAGAACTCCTGTCTATCCCTCCTTTACCTATCAGAACTTTAACTATTCTAGGAGAAGCCGTAACAATTATGTTTTCCAAAACCACCCTATATGAACTCTAACTATAAAAAGAGAAAGGCAAGATCTAATACTAAATGACCATCATCAATAAATAATCCTAGAGTCTTTTCTCTACCAAAATCTCAAAAATGTTTATTATTTTTAAAAACCAGCGCAAATTTTATTTAAACAAAAATCTGAAGCTCGCAAGTTTTATCAAATGCGAGATAATAAGTGCAAATTGAAAAACAGAGAATTTGGGTAAGAAAGGATGATCTAGTAACCCAGATGACATGTAATATAGTGATCAGTGCTCTGAAAACTATGCACACCACATCTGGATCGTACTTAGACTCTGGATGTTCTAAGCATATGACCGGGGACGAATCCAAACTTTCAAACTAAACTAACTTCTTCAAAGGCAAAGTCTTGTTTAGAGATGGTGTATCATCATAGATTATTGGAAAATTAACACTCCATGAAGAAGGATTATTTGTTCTTAAAGATGTTTTATTAGTGAAAGGTCTTAAGGCTAATCTACTAAGTATCTCACAATTTTATGACTCCAATCATACTGTCACCTTTTCAAAGAATAGTTGCAAAATTTCAAATGAAAATGGTGAGTGCATCATTACAGGACTTCATACTCCTGATAACTATTACACGGTCAATTCAGCTACAGAGGTCTGTAACATTGCTAGATTAGATGACAATGAATTATGGCATAACAGATTGGGTCACATAAATTATGACAACCTTAGTAAATTGTCCTCTCAGGAAATTGTTAGAGATATTCCCAAAATAAAACCTATTTCTAACATAGTCTGTGGTCCTTGTCAAGTAGGAAAAAATGTTAAGGCACCACATAAAAAGGATAAAGATATCCTATCGTCTAAACCCTTAGAACTTATCCATACGGACATAATGGGCCCTTCACGTGCTATTAGTCTTTGTGTCAATAGTTACATTCTAGTTATGGTTGATGATTACACGAGATTTACTTAGGTTGCTTTTTTAAAGCAGAAGTCTGACATCTTTAAAGCGTTTTCGAAAATATTACTTCGTATAGAAAATGAAAAGGACTCCCAAGTGGATAGAATCCGGAGTGATAGAGGAGTTAAATTCATAGATTCTAGTGTCATTGAATACTATGACTACAATGGTTATAAATATGAGTTCAGTGCTCCCAATCCACCCCAATAAAATGGGATAGCCGATCGTAAACATTGAACAATTGAGGAGATGGCAAGAGTCTTGATACATGCCAAAGATTTACCTAAATACTTTTGGGTTAAAGCAATTCATATTGCATGTCACATTATCAATAGAGTCTACCTTAGGAAGAATTTTAAACAGACCCCTTATGAACTTTGGTATGGAAAGAAGCCAAATCTTAAATACTTTAGAACTTTTGGTACTACCTGTTATGTCTGTAAGTACAACGAACAATTATCTAAGTTTGAAACAAAAGGAGATAAAGCTATTTTTTTAGGATATTCACCTAACATTAGAGCCTAACGAATTTACAACTTGCGTACTAAGACCATGATGGGATCCATTAATGTTGTTGTAAGTGACACTACTGCAGAAAGTTAGACTATAAAACCAAATATTGAAGATGATTCTGAAAACATTTTAAATTATGACTCCTCTGAAATAGTTGGGACTTTACGAACTGAGACCCCTAAAGTGATTAATTGGGTTTCCAAAGACCATCCTCTAGATGGAATTTTTGGTAACCCTATAGAACCTGTTTGTACAAGATCTCAACTCCACAACATTGCTCATTTCACATGCTATGTGTCTCTTGTTGAGCCAAAGAATGTAAATGAGGCCTTGAATGACTCTTTGTGGATAATTGTTATGCAGGATGGACTTCTTTAATTTGTCATTCAATATGTTTGGTATCTTGTACCCAGGCCAGAAAATAAAAGGGTTATTGGCACACGTTGGCTATTTAAAAATAAAACTGATGAATCTGGAATAGTTGTGTGGAATAAATCTAGATTAGTTGCCCAGGACTACTCTCAGATTGAAGGAATAGATTTCGAGGAAATATTTGCTCGTGTCACTCGTCACAAGTCTGTTCGACTGCTTTTAGCAATAGCATGTCATTTGCATTTCACACTTTATCAACTGGATGTTAAATCTGCCTTTCTTAATGGAATCTTAACTGAGGAGACCTACGTAGAACAACCCAAAGGGTTTGTCGACCCTCATTACCCAAATTATGTTTATCATTTGAGGAAGGCTTTATATGGGTTAAAACAAGCTCCTAGATCTTGGTGTGAATGTTTGTCCACATTTCTTTTAGATAAAGGTTTTAGGAGATGCGGGAATAACCTTACCTTATTTGTCAAACAGTTTGACAACAATGTGACAATAGCCCAATTTTATGTTAACGATATAATTTTTGGATCCACCTCCCCTTCAGAATCCAAGTCCTTCTCAGACATTATGCACAAAGAATTACAAATGTCGCTTATGGAGGAGTTGCAACTTTCCTTAGGTCTTCAGGTTAAACAAAATTCAGAAGGTTTATTTATTTTGCAATCAAAATATACATTAGAGATTGTTAAGAAGTTTGGCTTAGAAACAACAAAAGAATCTAGAACTCCTATGAGTACCTCTATCAAAATATCCAAATATGAAAATGGTAAATCCATTGATTCTACTCTCTACCATAGTATGATAGGAAGTTTGCTTTACCTAATTGCCTCGCGTCCTGATATTATGTACTCTGTCTGTGTGTGCACACATTATCAAAATAATCCTAAAGAGAGCCATTTATTATGGGTAAAAAGAATAATATATATATATATATATATATATATATATATATATATATATGGCACTCATAATTTAGGATTGTGGTACACTAATTACACACCAAGCACTATAGTAGGATACATTGATGTTGATTGGGATGCGTGTTCCGACGATAGTAAGAGTACTTCTGGAGCATGTTACTACATCGGTAACAATTTGATAGGATGGAATAGAAAGAAACAAAATTGCACTTCCTTATTTACTGGAGAATCTGAATATATCGCTGCAGGAATTTGTTGTGCCCAATTAATGTGACTAAAACTAATGCTGAAAGATTATGGTATTAATGAAGATAAGCTACATCTCTATTGCGATAACCAAAGTGCGATCAATATTTCTTAGATCCCAGTTCAACATTCTCATACCAAACATATTAAAATTCGATATCACTTCATATAAGAATTAGATGAATCCAAAGAATTAGAAATTAATTGCTTGCCTACTGATCTACAATTGGCGAACATAATTACAAAACCATTGTATTTTAAGAATTTTGAATCTTTATGCAAATCAATTGGTATGGTATTAGCTGAATAATTTTTTGCTTCATTTGTATATCTTCCAGATTTTCACATGCTTATAATCAATCTCTGAGGATGTAAGGCATGGATGTTAGTATAATGACTAAGAATACCTCTTATATCTATTTCATGTAGGATATTCATGTGATTTTTCTTCGTTTATACAAGTTATGGCTGACCTACTTGTCTACAACATTCTTATGTGATTCTTGTTGCCCTTTGTCCATTTGAGACAAAATGGGGGAGAAATTTGAGTCCACCTGGACACATTTATAAGACTAGGATTTTCATATTTCTTTGCGTATCCCTACGAGTCCTAGATGACTCAAAGGAGATTTTTCCTCATATTTCCAAAGGGGGAGATTGAAGCACCCTATATCTATAACTCACTTGAGTCTACATTATATAGGATCTCATCTAATTTGGAAATAGTGACAAAATGGTGTCTATCCCTAGATGAACCAAACAAGCCTCAGAATCTTCAATGCCTCATTATTATTCCTATACAAGTTCATGAAGGTATAAAACATACACCACACACTAGGATTGCAGAGATATTTTGATTTATTCATGATATGATTGTGTGTGAGTTAAATTCCCTTAAAGTGATTTTTTTAATAATTTTTTGGATGTGTTAAATATTTTCCAAGAATTTTAAATGATTTTTAGAAATAAAAATTGGGAGTTTCTAAACCTTAAGGGTTGTTTTGCAAATCCTTTTTATTCCTGACAGTATGCTTGGGTAGCATCCAAAACCTCTTGAGACTTCAAGGTGTGCCTTTGTAATTAGTTTAGTTCGCATTTTGTAGCCTGTATTTAGCCTACACATGTTGGCATATCGTTGGCTGCTTTTGTGTTTCTTGTGTCTCACAGTTTTGTGTTTCCTTTTGAACCCTTGGATCTTTTTAATCTACGTCTTGCATGTGTTTGGATCAATCCATGAGAAATGAGTTTAACCAATCAATGTTGCTTATTTCCACCGTCTGTTTTAAGATTGCAAAGAAATCTCAGCCCTTGGTTTCAACTCAACCTTCCAGAGCCTTCTACTCTTTGTAAAAATAGATGCCATCTGAGAGGCCTTCGAATACTTTTGGTTATTCCTCATTTGAGATAAATAAGAGAGAAGAGAGAGAATAAATTAGAGAGAGAAAAGAAACCCTAGCCAAACTTTGTCAAACCCTAAACCAGAAAGCCTTTTCTCAGATTTAAACTTTGAGCGTTGAGTTCGTGTTTTGAGAAGATATTCTCTCTTGTTCTTGATCGTCCTTCCAACTTAATCGTGATTGGTTTAGTTTTTCAGTTTCTTCACGTAGAAAATTGATATCTCATCTCTGTGATACAAATCACATAGATAGTTTATTGTTTTGATTTCTTCTTTCGAGAAATCTTGTTTGTTGATTGTTTCAAACTGATTTGATGTTTTCAATCCCTAAACCAACAATATTCATTCTGATCTCAAGTTAATCAAACTATGAGACTTAGATTTAGATTTGATATCTTGATTGGGGATTGCACTTTCATATTTCATACTGATTTCCAAAACCAAAAAGTGTTAGGATCTTGGCTCGTGTTTATACCAAGATTCCCTCTTGATCTGTGGATTACTTGAAAGATCCAAAGTCTGAGAAATTTTTGACTAAATTCATTTTGAAAAACCTTGCATGTTAACTGATTTGTAATATTTGTTCATCTTTTTGTTTGCATTAAGTGTGTGTGTGTGTGTTGCATGCATATTTATAGCACTTCACTACACTACACTTTCACTCTACCACACTTAAAGTGTTGGCTGAATGATCTTAGACTTATCAAAGTCGATGTAAAGCTGGAATCGAGTGAAGATTATGAAGATGCGAGAACAACAACAACAACAACCTTCAGAGAAGTCATATCAAATCCATAGGAGTTGGTAACAATTCTGAACTTAGTTTAGGTGTGTTTGTGTGTTTTGATATTTATATAGCTTGTAATTTGTTACTTTGTTTTAGTGGATTTTTTACTTTTGTGACATAGAGGTCACCGTGGATGTTTCCCCAATTGGGTGCGGTTTTACCACGTTAAAAGTTTACTCTCATACTCTCATCTCCTTCTTCTAGCTGAGCTGATTTAATAATTTAAGTTTTGTTTTTCAAAACTTGTTAGACCTATACATGAAATTACTCGTACATAGGTTTTCATAATCATTTTCAAACACATCTTCTGTTAAGTTTGTGTTTTGAATAAAGAGTTTCTCCAACAAACATATCGGAGCCATCTTAACAGTTTAATCATATATTAAACAACATGAGTGGTATTTTTTTCATGGTCTTCGTCCCACCTTATGGTCTGCATCATACCCCAACTTGATCGGCTAAATGAAGGGGATGGACAATTTGTGTTCCTCTGGTGACGAGTAGAAAAGGAACTCATTGACCAACCCCTAACCAAAATTTCCTTCAGTTGGAGAAGGATAAGGAGGAGAATGCATACTCAAATTCACTGTCATCTTTCTTGCAAATAGGATCATAGCCTCCTTAATCTCATCCATACTTAAATTCAAACTTCCGAAACAACTTCAAATATGTTACATCCGATGAACTCCTCAGAAAAACCAGAAGCTTGTCCACGTCCAAGTTTGCAATGACCAATGTGATAACCAAAGCATTATGTTAGGGTTATCGCTCCTAGAAATCCTCTTTTTATCAAGATGATATGCCTAGTGTGATTAGTCTCCTCTAGTCGTCAACACTTTTCAATTATTGGTTTGCAAGATTTGTTTTCTAAAATGCTTTCATGACAACCTTTATTTTTTTCATTTCAACTATGAGGCATTACCTTTAATTTGATTGGGATTAGATGCCCTATAATTGACGTTGAACATATGATCATCCTCAATGACAACGTTGTTGAGCATGTTGTCTAGCCGTTACGAGTTTGCTACCTTCTCCTTTACGTCTTGTTCTCCACGGAGTCATCCAGGTTTGAAACTTGCATTTACTCATTTGGGTGACATTTTAAGGCCTTGCAGTTCTCAGTCTTATGCCTATGATCTTTGTGGTATGAGCATCATAATGTTTAATTAGGCTTAGTCAAATCTCGACCATCATCCTTGGCCACTTGAAAAACTCTTTCTCTTTATTTTGGGAAAATCTTCTAAATTGTCTCTTAAAAAATGGTGTTGATTATTTGGAACTCCCCGATGGAATAACCTTGTTTTAGTTCTTCAGAGCTATGTACTACCTCTTGGTACTTTCTTGTCGTTGGATTCCTTCTGTGCATTGTTAGTTTCTTTACTCCGACTATTGTTATGGTCCCCCCTCCCCAAGTACCACATTTTCCACCTTTGTCCTTAGACATCAATCGTCAATGGTAGTTTCTTTCGTTCTAGTAAGAGTATGTTCAATAAGATTCACTGGATAAGGCGATCTTAAAGGAAGCGTCTGCCACTAGCCAAAAGCAATCATCAACCTCATTATACATTCCCATTATCTTTGAGCGTACTCTGAGGCTCTCATGTGTCTTCTTCTAGATCTTCATTTTTTGGTTTGGAATTACTCGTGATGAATTGGCTATGGAGGACTCCGTCAATTACTATAAGAGCGTAACAAAAATTACTGAAACCTTCTCAAACTAATTCTGGGATACGTTCCCCAAGTTGGAAGAGAAAATTCGACTCATAGGCCTTATTATTCCACAAAGTCGGCCATCAATTAACGATACAGGTGAACATGGTCTATCATATCATTTCTACCATCTTAGATGGTTGTTAGGGGAATCTCCTCCTCAAGTTCGTCGATCGGTGTGCACTCCTTCCTTAGCTACCTGAGGGCTAACGACTTAGGGGTGCTTGCACTTCTCTATTATGAGCTCGCACTCCATCCTTTCCAAGCAGCACTAAAGGTGTTCACTCGGTAATACACTCATTTACCTTCATAATGGATTTGTGTCGCCACCTAAGCAGCACAACATCAGATTTGTAATCCACTCATGTGCATAAAAATTAACACATTATCGTTTATATCATTACCATTTATGTAGTATTATCATGTGGAAATTTATGGAAATTGTTATCCATTCACTAATTAAGTTGGGATTTTATTGAGATCTTATAGACTACTTTTATAGCAATAATAACAAGTACAATGCTATGCTGCTAAATATTGAAGTTTTTACTAAAGGTTTATTTATTTTAGGGTAAATTACAGTGTACTCCTTGACCTATGTTGGGTTTACGGATTTATTGGTCACCTCCTCATCTAAAAAACCCAAAAAAAATGCCCTCTAAACTTTTGACCCGTTGCAACTGACCCACAATTTCCCTTTTTTAGTGATTTGGGGTTATAAAATGTCTAAAATACGAATATGAGAGTGCCGAAAGTCCCTTTTTAGTATAAATAAGAAAGAATAGTCTTCAAGATCAAACCCGCACTTGCACGCTTAATACAAACACACACATACATACCCCTAATGAACATTTATAACAAAACACGACCTCCGAATTAGACCGGAACACCCCCTCTCTCGAACACTAACATTCCCAAACCCTCTCTTTCGAACACTAATGTTTCCATCATCTCAATCAGATATGGTTTGATGACCTTCGTTGTCTCCATCTAAAACCAACATTCAAGTCGTCTCTGTCGAAATTGAACACCAGTGTCATCGTCTATTGGAAATCGAACACCACCGGCGGAGACAAATCTACACAGAGATTAGGAGTTGTCGAAAAACCACCGCCATAGGGGTTTCATTTTTCTTCCCTATATATATATATTGTAAGGACATCCTTTTATAAATGTCTATGGTAGAATCGAGGATTTTTAAGTTTTCCCTATATCACATTTTGTATGTCTGATACCGCTACATTCGTCACGTCATGACGATCAGCCACGGTGGCCTTTATCCGAATCCATGAATCCATCATCTTCACCCGTGCATCATTGCTACATGCTACGTACTTCTCAATCGTTTCCCACAACTCCACGATGCACTATCCATAAAATGATTAAATGGAGTTGTTTATATTTTCATAAATATTTGGGAATTTTTTAGAAAATATTTTTTAAAGTCTGAAATTATTTTTTATCAAATGCGGAATTTCTAAGCTGAATCATATTTTTTTGGAAAGCATGCTTATTCAAACGAGATGTCACTATCATTCGAATGACAAAGACAAATCGCGCGATGTCGTTCGAACGACACGTGTTCTCGTTCGAGAGACATTCAATGTCGTTCGAACGATGCCGCCGACCTCGATTTTTATGCTAAATGCTATCACCACTTATCTGTTGGTCAAATTCCTTTTGCAGCATGTTAAGCAAATTCCGTCCCAGATTCTTCCTTCTTTTCTTGTAGATGTTTTTAGGCTTTAAAACTTCCTTATAAATGCACACTTAATTCCCATTTACCATTTGCACATCATAAACCTTTAAGAGATTATTCTTACACATTTTGGAGTATTTTGTGGAGAAGCCGGTATCTTCTTCATTGTTGCCCATCTAGAATTATTACGGGAGATTCTAGACGACGACATCGAAACCGACACCTACGGGTATTTTCGTATGTCACACTTATTTTCATTATAATCTGTGTAACCGTTCTTTACAAATTATAGTGAAAATAATATGGTGTTGCCCTGCGGGGATTTTTCTTGATATGTTGTGTCTCATGCTATATTTATGTTATTTGATAAATCATCTAGATGCATGTTCTTAGGATTTAATTGAAAAACTGTGTTTAAATAAATAATTGCTTTATTTGAACAAAAGTGCACTCTTCAAATTGGTAACAGAGCCAATTACACAATATACCGTGTAATTTTTCGCAAAATTTTTCTAAGATATCAATTTTCTGAAAAACAAATGACTTTGAAAAAGGGCGTGTTCAATGGAGAAATTATATAATTAAATGCCAGTTTTTTATGGGACAAACTATGCTTACTAGAAAGCCCGCATGAAATCTGTTTTAAAAACCATTGATGAACGTGTTTGGAATTTGGTTTAAAAAGGGTGGACACCTCCCTCCATCACTGCTGATAACGTGAGTAATTTAAAATCAATGACTGAATGGACTGAAGACGAATTTAAATGGTCATCTTTTAATTCTAAGGGTTTAAGTGCTATTTCGGGATCCATCACACCTGACGAGTTTCTAAGAAGGGCGGTGAGAGATTCTATGTGTGCGACGATAAGGGTCATAGAGCTTTTGAGTGTGCTACTAGGCTGAACAGACTTGCAAAACAAAAGGGAAAAACTATCTTTAATTCTACCCTTAGTGACGACAATGAGGTCGAGTCGGTGGACTCTGGGGACTAGTCACCCCATGAATGCAACTTCACCGCATTCATGGCTAGTCATACTTCTAGTTCTCCTCACGATGTTAAGGATGCTACTTCACAGGTACTCCTCGACAGTGAGAACAATGTGAGTGAGGGGGAGGAAGATGCAAGCCAGAGTGAGTGTAATCTTCAAACTGCGTACGATGAGTTATATAATGAGTCATTTAAAACCAAAAAGCGTAACAAAGCGCTACTTCTTAGGTTCACCATTTTAAAGGAAGGTTTAGAAGAAGCGAGAGAGAGAGAGAGAATCCTCCACCTGCACTACCTTAAGAGAAAGAGAGTCTGCCTGTGTTGAGAAAGAAAGTTTGTTTAAAGAGAGAGAGAGACTGTTTGGAGAAAAAGAGAGTGTTTTTGAGAAAGATAAAGGGGACTTGACTAAACAAGTGGCTAGTTTTATGAGTGAGCCCCATTCCTCCCTGGACACTTGGAAGAAACATGAAGCCCATGTTATCCACCTTAATCATGATCTTGAGAGATCATGGGAAGTCAAGGTTCAAATCGAGGACAGATCTGGAAAGATGGGAAAGATGCTCCTAGGCCCCGCTTTAGGTTTTGGTAATCGGCAGGGAATTGGTTTTGATGATGCCTCCACAACCCAAATTGCACCTGGACCTATTCCTGTGTTTACTATGACTCCATATGGCCATCGTCAAATACCACGAAGAAGAGTTTATCCAAAGATAGAAAACGCAGGTCCGCCTAAAAATGTGTTCTTTTGTACGTTCTGCAAAAGAAAAGGCCACCTCAGGGAGTTTTGCTATAGATTGGGTCCGACACGACGTACTACGGCTCTGCCACATCATACTAATGATTTTTCTCGTCTGAGAGAGCGTGTTGAGTTTTTAGCTGTGACATCACAGAGTTTGATGGAGGAATTCCGACGGATATCTTTTGCGTCAGTAAATGCTTCTCGCATCCCGGCTAAAACCAACAACAAGGGTAAACAAAAGTCTACCACGTCCTGGGTACCTAAGAAAGATGAAAAGGTCCTTGTTGTTCATGTCGCTCTCAAATAAGACAATACCTCACAGTGGTATTTTGATAGTGGGTGCTCCAGACATATGAGAGGTGATATTTCATTCTTTACCTACCTAGAGGATTATAAGGATGGTAAAGTAACCTTTGGAGATGGAAGCAAGTTTAGAATTGTAGGATGAGGTACATTTGTGTTACCAGGATTTCCTAAACTAGAGAATGTTTTGTAGGTCAAAGTTTTGAAGGCAAACCTTCTCACCATTAGCCATATGTGTGACGCTGACTTTAACGTAAAATTTGACCAGGACGTGTGTAATGTCTATAATCAATCCAGTAAACTTTTAGTGCAAGGGGTGAGGACAGAAGATAATTGCTTTGGGATTATGACCACATCCTCACTTGTATGCAACAACGCAACGATCATTCCTATGGATCTATGGCACCAACGTCTAGGTCATGTGAACATAAGAGATTTGTCATATTTTGCTAAAAAGGACCTTGTACATGGCTTACCATCTTTTGGAAAGATAACTTCCACGGTTTGTGGACTCGTCTACTGGGAAAGCAAATCCGAAGTCCCCACAGGAAGTTGCATTCCATTACCACCTCCCGTGTGCTTGAGTTAATTCACATGGATCTTATGGGTCCTACTCGTACTGAGAGTCTGGGTAGTAACAGGTATATCCTCGTGATGGTAGATGATTTCTCCAGATATTCGATTGTAGGTTTTTTGAGAGACAAATCCGATGTTGTAGAGTTTTTAATGACCAAGTTCCATGTCCTATAAAATCAACACTGAGTCACTATTAACAGGATACATAGTGACAATGGCACAGAATTTAAGGAAGCAAAGGTAGATATTTACTATGATAGCCTAGGAATCAAACATGAGTTTTCTGCTGTGAAAACTCCACAGCAAAATGGGATTTTTAAGAGAAAAAATAAGATGATTCAAGAAATGGCTAGATCTATGCTTCTAAGTCGTAAGGTTACTAGGATATTTTAGGCGGAGGCAGTGTCTACTGCATGCCATACGGTGAATAGGGTCTACCTACGTCCACAACACTTAAGAAACTTTATGAGTTGTGGACTGGCAAGAAACCCAACCTTGCTTATTTCTGTGTCTTTGGGAGTAAATGCTACATCCTACGGGATAGAGAGAAACTAGTAATGTTTGACTCCTGGAGCGAAGAGGGAATATTGTTAGGATATTCATCAAATAATAGAGAGTACCGAGTTTTTAACCTCAAGAGCTCTAAGGTTATGGAGTCAATAAACGTCACCGTGCAACATGATGAACCTTCGGCGTTTATTGATCCTAGCCTTTAGTGTGAGGATGAGGTCTTTTCTGGTAGCGACTTACTTCTCCCTTACCCACACTCTATGGACTCTACTCATGTATTAGGGGACACACCTGCTTGGGTTTGCAAGAGTCATGATCCTTCTGCCATTTTTGGTGATCCCACTTTAGGGGTCAAGACTCGTGCTCAGCTTGAGAACGTTGTTAGTCATTTTTGCTACACGTCCACAGTCGAGCCCAAGAATCACAAAGAAGCACTCAAGGATGAACACTGGATATCTGCCATGCATGATGAGTTGCTTCAATTTAAAAAGAATAATGGCTGGGAACTTTTCCCCTGACCTAGTGAGACTAATGTTATTGGTACCAGGTGGATTTTTAAGAATAAAATGGATGAAAATGGTACCATAATCAGAAATAAGGCTAGGTTGGTCGTTCAAGGCTACACACAGATTGAGGTTGTAGACATTAGGGAGACATTTACTCCTGTTGCGAGGCTTGAGTCCGTCCGCTTACTAATCACCATCGCATGTCATCTGCGATTCAATTTATATCATATGGATTTCAAGAGTGCCTTTCTTAATGGCATCCTACATGAGGAGGTTTATGTGGTTCAACCAAAAGGGTTTGAAGTACCTACGCACCTGGAGCACGTCTACTATCTAAGGAAAGCCTTGTATGGTTTGAAGAAAGAACCCCGTACTTGGTATGAGACTCTTGCTTCCTATCTCTTAGCTCATGGCTTCAAGACAGGGGGAGTTGATATGACGTTGTTCGTCAAGAGAGATGATGGTATTATTTTGGTTGCCCAGGTCTATGTAGATGACATAGTCTTTGGATACACATTCTCCCAGCATGCTCACCACTTTGAGGAGGAGATGAGAAGTGAGTTTGAGATGAGCATGGTAGGTGAGCTTACTTTCTTACTTGGTCTCCAGGTTCGTCAGCTAGAGGATGGAATGTTCATATCCCAATCTAAGTATGCTAGAGACCTAGTGAAGAAATTTGGTTTAGACTCCACTAAGCATGCTCATACACCTATGAGTACTTCTATCAAGATTATTAAGGACACTTTAGGCAAGGACGTAGAGCAAAACTTGTATCGGAGTATGATAGGTAGTCTTCTCTACTTGACTATCAGTCGTACAAACATAATGTTTAGTGTTGGAGTATGTGCATGATATCAGGCGTCCCCAAAAGGGTCACACTTACTTGCTCTAAAACGTATTATCAAATACACGATTGGGACTCTCTCATACGGTATTTGGTATTCCTTTGATACCAATGATCATTTTTATGCCTATTCGGATGCCGATTGGGTCGGGGATGTAGATGGTTGTAAGAGAACTTCTGGTGGGTGTTTTTATTTTGGTGCTTCTCTTGTCTCCTGGTTGAGCAAGAAGCAAAACTCCATCTCGTTGTCCACTACGGAGGCTGAGTACATCGCTGCTGGGAGATGTTGCACGCAACTCTTGTGGATGAATCAAATGCTTCAGGATTATGGGATTTCACATGACACCATGACCATTTCCTGTGATAACACAAGCACGATACACATATCATGTAATCTAGTCCTCCATTCGTGCACAAAGCACATCAGAATACACGAGCACTTTATACGATAGCTAGTGGAGGAGAAAGTCGTATCCCTGAGTTACGTACCTACCGACCGTCGGTTAGACGATATTTCACAAAACCTTTAGATGCACTTATATTCGAATGTCTTAGGAAGTCTTTTGGGATTTGCACAGTTAACTGAGGGGTTGGTCCATGTCTAGAATAGGATGCTTTGTCATTTTCATATAAAATGATTCCTATTGCTAGATTGTATCATGTGTTTATATATATATATATATATATATATATATATATATATATATTTTTTAAACAAATAGAAAAGAACAAAAATATTTTCTTTTTATAAAATTTTTAAAACTATAAAAAGATTTTCTTTTTATAAAATTTTTAAAAGGACAAAAATCTTTTCTTTTTATAAATTTTTTAGAAAGGAACAAAAAGATTTTCATTTTATAAAAAAAATTTAAAAGAACAAAAATATTTTCTTATTATAATTTTTTTTGAAAAGAACAAAAAGATTTTGGATTTTATTTACACCTTTTATGGATGAGCATTTAAGATAGCCAAGTCACAATTTCAATCCATTTATTCATGTGACTATTTGATAGTGTTTCGAGACAATATATCATATCATCCTTGTGCTTTATAATGTTTGGACTCATTAGGATGTAATTAACTGTCACTTCCTACATGTTTGACTCATGATTTCCTTTATTGCACACTTGCACGAATTTGTTTGGTTATTGTAACTGTCTTATCAAATGTTGGTTAGGTGTTTTCACTTCAATCCTGTCTGTAAAATGAACCAAGCGTGATAAAACTTGATAAGAAAGGTGTGCATGTAAAAACCATTTGGTGAGATTGTGTGGTATTTTAAAAATGGGGAGGGGCTACAAAAGTTCATTATCTATCCTTTGCGCTAAATCCACAGTTAAAACGGACCAAAAAAATTGAAGAATTTTATTATCCGGGGTCCAAAGAGGTTAAAAGATCCCGGAAAAATTTAAAGGCAATAAAAACCAATTCATGCCAAATATGGGCCATTAGGTTTCACCATCAATTCTCAAAAGTTTGAGAATTTAGATCACCTCTATTCAAAATATACATTTGAGGGAGTTTGGTTCGAAAATTTAAACGGGTTTGCACGTCCTTGAAAATCTTGAAAAAGCGCTAAATAGTTTTCGACGTTATTGGTGTGGAAATCACTTTAACTTTGATTTGTTGATTTGATTAACACGATGTCATCTAAATTTAACATTTTTTACACCTAAGGATACTTTTGATGTTCATTTGTTAGGAGTTTACATATGCATCGTGCACATATGTTTGATTGAGTTTATTTACCTATCGAATGTGTTCACACCCCTACATTTACGCTATCATCGACTTGGTTACTTTTGTGTTCTTTCATGGTGTGATTCCTTGTTGTACTATTTGTGTAGAAATTTTGAAAAAAATTCAAAAATAGAAGATTCTTTAATTCTTTCTTGTAAAAATTTGGAAAAAAATTCAAAAAAAATATTATTTAATTCTTTGTTGTATATTTTGAGAAAAATTTTTGAAAAACTCAAAAATAGATATTTTTTGTGACATTTTCTATATTTATGCTTCTCATATCTTTTTATTTTGGGGACATTTTAAAAAGGGGCAGAATGAATTATGGGGGAGAAAATCTTGTTGATTTATCTATGATTTGCTTAAGCTTCACTGATCTTTGATTTTTGCATATCATTATATTTCAAACTATTGCGTGTCACAAGTATTTGCTTTTTCTCATGTGTAGGTACAAAGTTGATACCTATTTGATTGCACACCCTAATGAGAAAAGCTTTGGGAATATCTGAAATGTTGAAGTTTTGAAGATGTTGAAATTTGATTAAATACATGTCATTTACTAATCTCAGTTTGAGGGTTTAATGGGGATATTATCTTATATGTCATTTGTTTTGGGGAGATTGCATAATTCGGATTTTTTATGAATGTACCAGCATAGACATAGGGGGAGATTTATAAGGACATAATTTTATAACAGTCCATGCTAGAATCGAGGATTTTTAAGTTTTCCCTATTTCACCGTTTGTATGTCTGATAACACTACATTCGGCACGTCATCACGATCATCCGCGGCAGCCTTTATCCGAATCCATGCATCCATCATATTCACTCATGCATCATTGCTACATGCTACATACTGCTCAATCATTTCCCATAACTCCATGACGCACTATTCGTAAAATGATTAATTAGAGTTGTTTATATTTGCATAAATATTTAGAAATTTTTTAGAAAATATTTTTTAAGTCTGAAATTATTTTTTATCAAATGCATAATTTCTTCTAAGTTGAATCGGATTTTTTTGGAAAGCGTGCTCGTTCAAACGAGATGTCACTGTCGTTCGAACGACATAGACATCTCGTGCGATGTCGTTCGAACGATGCGTGTTCTTGTTCGAGCGACATCCGATGTCATTCGAACGACGTCGCTGACCTCGATTTTTGTGCCAAATGCTGTCACCACTTATTTGCTGGTCAAATTCCTCTTGCAACATGTTGAGCAAATTCCAGCCCAGATTCTGGCTTCTTTTCTTAAAGATGTTTTTTAGGCTTTAAAACTTCCTTATAAATGCACACTTAATTCCCATTTACCATTTGCACATCATAAACCTTCAAGAGATTATTCTTACTCATTTTGGAGTATTTGTGGAGAAGCTGGTACCTTCTTCATTGCTGCCCATCTGGAATTCTTGCGGGAGATTCCAGCCGACGACATCGGAACCGACACCTATGGGTATTTTCTTATGTCACACTTATTTTCATTATAATATGTATAACCGTTATTTACAAATTATAGTGAAAATAATATGGTTTTGCCCTAAAGGGATTTTTCCTAATATGTTGTGTCACATGCTATATTTATTTTATTTGATAAATCATCTAGATGCATGTTTTTAAGATTTAATTGAAAAACTGTGTTTAATTAAATAATTCCTTTATTTGAACAAAAGCGCATTCTTCATATATATATATATATATATATATATATATATATATATATATATATATATATATATATATATATATATATATATATATATATATATATATATATATATATATATATATATATATATATATTCTTCTCTTTGTTAAAGATCTTTTTGGTTTTGATTAGGTTTTGATCGGTTTAGTGGTGATAAATCTGGTATTTGGTTGATGTTCGTTTTGGTTTTGATCGGTTTAGTGGTGATAAATCTGAAATTTGGTGGATGTTGGTTTTGTATAGACTTTGATACTGATTTAGGGTTTTTCTCCTCTTTGTGTTTGTGTGTTTATTTATCACCACTAAACCGATCAAAACCAAAACCAACATCAACCAAATACCAAATTTATCACCACTAAATCGATCAAAACTTAATCAAAATCAAAAAAATCTTTAACAAAGAGAAGAAAAAATATATATATATACTAGCGAAATGCCCGTGCCTGAAGGCACTGCGAATTTTTTTTAAAGACTTAAATGTGTAAATAATTTAAGTTGAGTTTTATTACCACACAAATGTGTACCCATGTCGATGGCACGACAATAAAGTTGTTCCCGTGATATTTTATACCCATACCAATTACTCGACGATAAATTTGTTCCCATTACTTTGTTCCCGTGATAAATTTGTTCTGGTGTTTAATTGGACTCCAATCACAACCAAATTTTTCATAAATATTTGTCATTTTAATATATTAACACATGATTCTATTAACATTTACAACCCTGTGTATTTTCACTTAGATACATTTGATACAATATAAACACACTTTATACCATTGGAGATTTTCTAAATCATGACTTCAGGCACATATTAGCCCCAGTAAATAACGATATAAATACGTAAAACTGAAATTTAGAATTAATAAGTTTTTATAAATTAGTAAAATGTAACATTAAAATAATATCATTATATTTTCTCCCATTCAATATCTTTGCTCTTATAGGACGGATTTATGCGTAGGTAATTTACCTTTTAACAGGGTTTTGAATGGCCCTTTGGTAAAGAGATTGCAGAGATGTGCTGTAACAGGGCTGACTTTTTTTTGTGCATCGCCTCTTGATTGGAAGGTGATGCCCATAAAAGATAACTCAAATATAGCTCTAACAGAAAAATGGCACTAACTAATAGATCTAATTAAAAAAAAGGCATTTACATAATGTAACTAAAAATAGCTCTAACTAATAGATGTAATTGGAAAAAAATCATTTACTAACAGATCTAACTCATAAGCATTTTAGATTTCCTCAACTAACAGATCCGACAAACATGTAACAATTCAGAATCAAAAATTTATCATTCATATCCAACAAACATGGGAAGATTTCCTCAACAAACACATCAAGCTCAACAAACACAAACACAAACACATCAAGCCAATCACAAAAATTTCTTATTCTTCCGTTTTTCTTTTGATTCGCGATCCATGCCTGAAATATATAAGATACTTCAAGTAAATAACACATATGTGAAAAAAAACATTAAAAAACTGAACCATTTCAGTTTCAAGGGTAAACAGAACCAAAAAAAAAATTGGACGGATCATTCTCGGAGTAAAAAAAAATCATTACAAACAAAAATTATACTCAGGAGCTCAGGTGTTGCACCAAAAAACTTACTAAGAGTCTTTTGTTTTGATGTCTCAATTTTTATTGTAAGGGTTTGTAATGGGTCGATAGCTCAGGTGTAAAAAAAAATTGTTTTGAACGGCGATGGAGCTTGGATCTGAACGGCGTGGAGGTCTTAACTGAACGGTGCGACGTGGGCGACGTGGAGAGAAGTTGATTTCCAACACGATAGAAGAAGTTGATTTTCAACGCCACACATGGACGAACCTGTAACTGAGCAGAGATTATAACTGCTCCATGGACGACGCACCTATTGCTGCCGTCTTCTTCGTTCCTCACTTAATTTGGTCGGAGGGTTCTTGAAGAGAGAGAGAGTGAGTTTTTTTAAACCAAGAGTGGGTTTTGAAAATCAATATATTGAGTGGGGGTGGGTTGGTGAGGGGTTTTCAAAGTGGAGAGATTTTCAGGCGTGTGAGGCAGACAGTTTTGAGGAGTGGGTAGAGAGATTTTTTCAAGCCACTTTTCTCGAGCCACGTGAACTGTCATAATTATAATTTTTCATGCCACGCGTTAATTTTTTTCTCGAGCCATGTGAACTTTCATAATTATAAATTGTTTGTCAGTCTTTTCTAGAGACCCGTAAATTAATGAGAGTAAAAAGGTCAAGGCATCACGTGTGTTTAGTTCAATTGTGCCACCTCACAATGGATACAATCCTACGTGGCACAATCCCACACCATTAGATCGCGCAAAAAAATGCGATCTCAACCGTTAATATAGTAAAACACCCCCCTCTCATATATATATATATATATATATATATATATATATATATATATATATATATATATCTGTCTGTTGAAGATTGTGTTGGTTTTGACTAGGGTTTTTCCATTTTCACCGCAAACTATATCAAACTAGTGTTTTTATCTTCTGGATTTCTGCTGCTGGTGGGTTTATATGGATTCTGAGATCGATGGTTTTCTCCCTTTTTGTGGACATCTGATGGTGTTTTGTCTTCTGAATTTCTATTGGTATTGGAATTGTTTTCTTAAAAATTTTCTTGGAATTGTAGAATATTTTATTCTACATAAAGGAAAAAATCCTTTTTTGTTAGCAGAGAAATTGAAAGAAAACATTGAGGAATGTAGGTCCTGGTAGCAAAGAACCCTTCAAGGGGAATGTAATTAGCTAGGTGAAGTTTAGGGTGGTTAGGTAAATGAAGAATTAACAATATTTTGTCTAGGTACTTAGTCAACTTATGCTAAAAAAAGAAGGAGACCAGTTTTATGGTTCAGTTGCAATGAGCCGAAAGGTTAGGGGGTACTTTGTCGAATTTATATTATATGAGGGGGTGATTTGTTAACTGGACAAATAGTCCCAAAATAAAAGATTTCAAATGAGAAATATTTATAATTTGGTCAACAGTATATACAAGAATCTATATTTTGCTCAAAGTATTTGTGAAATGATAAAAGTATAATTTAATTGAATCAATTGAATGAAAATATCTAATGATTAGTGAAAGTATATGTTTACGTGAAATAGGAAAGGGGTTAAATTAAAAGAACAATGTGAGATAAGGGGCCTTATTCTAACAGAGTATATAAGTGGGTTTAAGTTGTTTGGTATCTTTCTTGAAGTGTCTATTTGTCAAATGCCCCCATAATACTAGCTTTAAATGTATGTTCCTATTCTTTCCTAGTGTCCTCAAGGAAGAGATCAGTAATACCTACGAACTTCTTAAATTGATTTATATATCTTAGTTGTTTTAAAGGTTTTGAAAGTTCTTTATCCAAGATTGCGGCTAATAGGGAGCTTCCATTGGGATCATGTCAGATATCCTTTTGTCATTATCATCACATTTTAAATGTTCTTTATCTTGTTCTCATTATTGAAGTAATATAATAGTTGGATTTATGTATTATAAAATTTCTAATCTTGGATAGAGAAAAATTCATTAGAATTTATGTTCCATTTAATAAGGAACAATTTTCATTTTGGCCTTGTAATATTTAACATGCTTTTACCTAGTTGTCGTTCTTCTAAAGCAGTTCATAAAGAAACACTCGAAAGAAGATGAGGAAACTTTTGAACATCTTGTTGTTTCAAGTGGTGAAAAGGTATATTTTCAGTATGCATGCATTATTTGTAGATTTATGTTTACTTTGTTTGGATAGAACTGGTCGTGTTGGCTTAGTTGGTTGAGAGCGGGAGATGGATTTTGTACGGGCTCTGTAGCATAATTATATAAGGGAATTTTACTCTTATAATATGTAATTAAAATGAGCAAGAGAACCTCCCCTTAAAATACACTTAAGTCAATTGATTAACTTTTTTTAAATTAAAAAGTAGTTAGGTTGGGCCTTAAAACAGAAACGTACTGAGGGGGACACCTACCAAAAAAAATTCTCCGCCTCATTTAGTATTAATTTTCTAACTTCTTTTTTCGTCCTGTAATACCCCGTATTTCTGTATATTCAAAATTTAAATAATTGAGCAAACTAATTAGTTTTACGTTAAATTACACGGGTGAAGTAATTTAATTGAATTAAATAATAATGTGAGTATTTATTATTAATCGAGAGAGAATGATTAATATTATGAAATGAATTTACTAAGTGCATAGTAAATTAGTTACAGTAATTATAACACGTCATAGCAAATGATATTGGCATAGTTGGATTTTATCTCAACCGAGAGTCGTGTGTAAACTAAATTGAGGTAGAGATGGGAAATATATTTAGAGTGACTTGGATGAGAACAAAAGGAGAGAGTCCTTACAGCTTTTGAGGATATTCTTGGATCTTTTTATTACAATCTTGTACCACAAACAAACTAGGAGTGAGCATTGATAGAGAAGACAATCAAATCCATCACTAAGCTAAGAAATCAGACCCTATTGATCAAAGGAAAATGTTTATATACAAGTTATTTGAAGTTACAATACCCATGTGACTAGGTTTTCTTCATATTTTGATAAAAGGAATGATTATTGGAATAAAAGAATGATTTAAACAGATGTTTGGGTACGTATTGCATGTAGAATGATTTGATATTAGTAGAGGGTAATAAATTAGAGATTTTATGTTATTATACAAGAATTAAATCTAGCTTTTTGATGTATAATGGTGGAAGAACATAAAACCTAGGGTTTTGAGGATTATATGTTTAAATTCCTTCTTGAATGAAAATTGTAAGGTTTTGATGTTATATTTACGTTTGAAATCATCATGATGCATGTAGAAATGGTTAGGAACAATTGGTTTCAAATTTGGTGAAGAAATACGCAAGTTATGTGGGTGTTAATGGTGACAAAGCGCATTTTCATAATGGAGAAGACGAATCTGCAGAGAGGCGAAACAGTTTGGTTCCCAGAAAAATGTAAGATTTCCCTTTTTAACCCTAGAATTCCAAAATTGTTATAGGGAAAATGTTTGGGACATTGTTAGAATATAATAAGGGATTTATTATATTGCAGTAGGCCTTCATAGGGTTATGGGATTAAGTCTTATCAATATAATTGAGACGATGACTAAAAGGGATTGATGATAATGTAATTAATTCGAGAGAATGAGAATGTAATTACGGGAAAGCGTGAGTGATCTTATGGTACGGACCAGTAGGGATTTATATTTGGATTAAAGATGCTAAACTGTTGTTATGGTAAAAGGTGATGTTTTTTGTGATGAATGAAACCAACTCTATATCCTCAAAACATGTTGTATCACATATGACATTTTCTCTTTATCAGGTCTAACGTTGGACATATAACATGTGTTAATATTTAGATTGCGACAGTTGGGGTTAATATTCGAAGATTGTTTCTCTCCTTAATCTCGATCAATTTGCATAGTAATAAGGTATTTATTAGTATTTTGAATCAAACAATGTTCTAGAGCTCAGTACTCTCATTGTTTAATGCTCACACCATGTTTAGGTATAGTAATTCACAACTGATCATTCCTTTGTCTTATGTGCATCTAATTTTCAATAACAAGGGGGAATAAATTGAAATAGGTCACCCTTAATATTTTAGTTATAGTTTTGTTCATGGAATGGATTTCTTCTTCCTCTTTGGCTTTTTATTTCAAAAATTAAGGAATTAGGTGCTTTGATTTTTGTTCCTTGTTGGTTCCGGAATTGCAGTGAAAATCAAACCAAATCAAATTGGAAAAAGAATTTAGAGGCGTTGACCAGTTTAGATTTTGAGTTGAATTTATCCTTTAATTTGATTATACTCTTATATAACTCATTTTGTTTTGATTTCAAAGTTGGCGGTGGTAATTTGTGTTTTTGGTCGGGTTTTGGGCCAATATGACACGACACGTGAATAGTTTTTTTTTAAACGATTCATGTCTTTTACCCGACACAAACACGATAAAACACGAAACGACATGTCTGACAAGATTACTTAACATTTTCAATTGAACTAAAATAGGCATGATAACCCGACACGACTTATAAAAATAATAACACGATCACACAACTTATAATTTTATCAATTTTGACACGAAAAACGACACAAAATGACACGACTTGGTGTCAAAAAGACCCAACCTGACACGAAGATGAGAGAAGATGTCAATTTCATGTCATTTAAAATTGTCATCCTTAAGTTAGGTGGTATCAAGTTTTGGTTCTTGTCTAGTCATTGAACATGCCAAAACTAGTTCACTCACTCTCATAAATCAACTGTTTTATTATTCTGATTGAGATGGAATGATTTGGGTATCACTTTCACTTTTTATGATATTTTTTTAAAAGTGTTGTAAGATTTTGCAAAAGTGTAGACTTTATTGGCTCTCATCTTCTCTCATTTTCATTATCAGTAGGAAAATTGAAACACAATGTCCATTCACAATTTGATAAAACTCCCAACACATCACATTTATGTCTAGAATACTAGTAATTTATAATTATTATATGGAATATACCATTAGGAAAAAAATAGATTACATTAAAGAGGAGTATCACGCAATAGCCATTTAAACACATTTAAAGAAGTGAGGTTTTTTAAATGTTGTTAAGGCTTATCCACAACCACATCCTCATATTTCTTTGAAACAGTGCCAATTTTTGGTCTCGATAATGATAAAATAATTGATTTTTGCAACAACTTTGGTCTCACCCCTAACCACGCTCTAAAACGTTAGGGTCTCTTTGGCTTCTTCATTGTGTAGGTTGATTGAAAATTTTCCTATTTCTTACACTATAGGGTCATTGGAGTCTTAAATGGTTTGCTAACTATGTACATGAGCACTATTTCGAGTTGGTGATAAGAATCGGGAGTTATAATTTGTAACGTGTTGGGAATATGGTGTGGCGGTGGGGATATGGTTTATTTGAGCCGAGTTACATTGTAAAATTTGTATGGAAACAATTATATAACACAATTTTATATATTAACAATGATGGCCACAAATACAATGGTCGGTTTTGTTTTTTTTAAATAAAAAAATGGCTTTATTATTATAGCAAAAAAGTTATGTATCCATTTGAGTCAAATAACTTCCTATTAGTAAAAACTAAAATTTGGTAATAATCAACTGCCCATGAATTGCTATAGTTAGTCATACTAATTTCACCCCCTTTTGGGTTTTGAGGTTTTATTTTGACATCTACCCATGGTTGTGAGAATCTTACGATTCACGATTCAATTTGTATGACTCAATTCGATTCCCATACTAATCGATACGAATAGGGAATATAATGTGAGGGGTTTCAAAAGTCGGGCTGAACCAGTTGACTCGAGGATTGAATTGTGAATCACACTGATTCATGATTCAAGTGCGAGGTTGTTGGGTGTTTTCAACCGACTTAAAGCCCAGGCTCGTTTTTGGTTCCTTTTAAAATAATCCTAAAAATGTTCTATTAATAAAATAATAAGAATTTAGTACAAACTTAAGTTACCCTTAGCGAAAGAGAAACTAACTTGAACATATACTAGAACGAAACGTAAACTGCGATCACTTTTCTTCTTCTCTTCTAAATTGATCGAAGTTGCAATTTCCTCTATTTAATGTTGCGATCACTTTTTTCTTCTCTTCCAACATGTTTGAAACTCATCGAAAGAGGGAGGTAGTTTTGCGTTTGATTAAAGCCAAAAAATCTTGAGTAAGGATTTTATAAGTTATATTATATGGTATTTTTATTATAACGTATTTTTTAGTGTTATGTTTAATCTTTATTTGTGCTATTATATTTTATAATATATTGTTGTGTTTAAATTTGGACATTATAGGTGGTGGTATTGTTAAAATTTGGTAATAATTTGGACATGAAAGTTCGTTTTGTTAGTTATATTTTAATGAAATCATGTCTTATGATTACTGTTAGGTCATAATATGTTTTGGGGCAATTTATAATCAGGTCCCTTGTTGACAATTTTTAAACATTTAAGATTATAATTTACTATTGGGTCTACTTGTTATGCCAATAGCGTGGACTTCTACAAGAAGACAATTAGTGAACCTAAGCGTTTAAAATTTGTCAAAATTTCTTTAGTGTTTAAAATTTGTTTGCGAGGGACCTAAGAGTACTTTCCCCTATGTTTTTATTACATATTCTTAATGTGTTCTCTTTGCACTTACATATTATTTCCTATATATTTTACATTTATATCAATTTTTACGATTTTATTCACGATTCTATTCACAGTTCATGATTCAGGATTCAATTAACAATTGGACAACTATGCATCTACCTCAAAAGATTAAGAAATTGGCAGTAAATTGGATAGGTTGGGCTCTCTAGAAGGGATTGTATTCAACAAGCAACAGTTGAAGGGGAAGAGAAGCTTCGCATTGAAAAATCTCTAGAGGTTCTCAAAAGCTTCATCACCTTGACGGAATTGTGAGCATCTTATCTAAATCCTCACAACACGTTTCTGCAAGATCGAAGTTGAGACACTAAATCCTCTCAACATCGATTCGTAATTGTTGAAAAAGGGAACTGAAGAACGGAAGCCCTAGTTGTCTAAAAGTGGAAATATGATTTAGATTGGACGTGAGGATTAGGTATTTTTGGAGTTAACCTTATATGATAATATCCCTCCCTATTGCAAGAATGGTTGAAAGTAATGTCATAGTAAAAAGAACTGTGACTACAATGAGTTATATCAAGTAACAAAGACACTAGCAAATCAGGCAAGCGAATAATCCCACAAGTGATTGACAAGGAGAACGAGCCTATGAATGATGGGATGCAGAAGGTCAAAAGAAAAAATGGAAACAAAACCCAATGGAATAATGGATCCCATTTTATTATTATTAATGGGGTAACTTCTTGCAATGGAAAAAAAAGCAAAGCATGGTTAGTATAGGCTGAAACTAAGACATGGACGAGTTGACTTGGTATTGTAGGGAAACTCTCCATGTTCAAGTCATTAAATTGACAAATTAGTACTAGCTTGGCCTAAATTGGCTGATTAAGCAGAAAATAGGTAACTTGGCCTAAATATGAGGTGATCTGGGCAAAATATTGGTGAACTCGGCCAAAATATCAGCGTTCTGGCCAAAATATCAGAGAACAATGGGAAATAATGATAAAACATATTTGGGGCTCTAGGGAATGTTGTATTCATTGTTAATCTTTGGATGAGTTGGAAAACGAGGAACGATTTTTGTTTTAACTGAGTTAATTCCCAACCCCACTTAGTTGTCCATATAAGTCACGTGTATCTCAAGAAAATAATTTATTCGTCCAGCATTAAAGGAAACCAAGTGAGGAAAGTTAAAAAAAAACTAGTTAGTTGGAATTTTCCATGTGCATGTCAAGTAAAGATTAACTCCAACAGAAGCTTCAATGGAAATCCGCGACAGAGCAGTTTTGGTGGCCTTGTTAGAAATGAGCAAGTAGCTTGGATGTTGGATGGATGAGTACGTTTGAGAGGCAACGCAAACTATCTTCACGTGGAGCTGAAAGGCAATTTTCTTGGCCATAATCTGTAGATGAGTAATGATTTAATTGAAGAATATTCCATGGTCGTAAAAAGTGTAACTGATAGGCCAATGGTGAATACGAAAATGCACTCGTATAGGTTGCTCATCTAGGATTTCATCAGACTGGAGTGTGAAGTTGGTACAAACAATTATAAATACATTACCTGAGAGTAACAGGGATATTGATAATATGTCAAGGTCAGTTATGGACATCAATGATGACCTACAAGAACTAAATATTATATCAAAAGAAGTGGCGGCGGATTGGAAGCTGATCAAAGGAACAACTTAATCGAGGGGATTTTAGATAGTCTATAGCTGGAATGTGTGTTTGAGTCTCAATTTGTTATTTTTGACTTTCTGTTAACCAAAATAAACTCCCAAAACTTTAGCTATTGGAGAAAATTTAATAAGCAAGGAGATAGGGGATTCTATTAGATATGCCCTCAAGAATAATAGCCCTAGATGAAAAGTACAGTGTAGGAGTTATTTTAGTCCCCTCGTGCCTCTTAATCTTCCCAAGACAATATCAGAGCATGACAATTTATTTAATTATGCTACAAATAGTTTATAAGATGACGAGCATGAGTATGGCATGTAATCTCCTCCAATGAAGAGCTTTAAGAAATTTCATAAAGCTATTCATCATAGCAAAGTTATATAGGAAACAGAGAAATTTGTGGAAGTCAAATCTAAGAAGGATAAAGAAACTTAAGGTTTTATCTAGTGTTTAAAATGTGTTATTTCTCATCTAAAATAGGGTATGCCATAAATGTCATGCGCTATTTTATGTTATTTCCACGCTAGTCTCGGTATTTTGTGCGATTGCGTGATATTCACATTATTTTACTCCATTTCGGGCTACTGTCGCATAATCTGAGTATTTTTCTTTTATTCTCCTTTCCCAAAAACGCGGTCATTTAACCGAAAGAGAAAAAACATATAAGTTTCATAAGGATAAAAAGAGAACATCTGTGAAATTTTTCTTTTTCCTTTCGGGTCAAATTCCTTCATTTCGAATGAGGAAGACTTATTATTTCCCACTTTCTTGCTAATTTGACTGTTTGAAACTTCATGTGTTCAGATTTTGGAATTAATTTATTTTGTATCTCCATGATTTTATTTAGAATGGTGTAGTATTAATGTATCCAAAGCTTCCCCAGATCTCCAACCTCCCTATCACAAGCTGAAGTAATGTTTGGAGTTTGAATGTGCTACATTTGACATATGCCACAACTAGAGAGGAAAAGCATAATCATTTATCGATGTTATTAGCCGAAGGGTCATTTATTTTTTGTGATTTTCCTTCGTGATACATTAGCTTTAAGGTGGTAGACGGAAAGAGAGTTAATAGGGTCATGATCCTAAGCCTTCGGAGTTCCACGTTAAACGATAAAAAAATATATCCTTACTTTTCTTTAATTTATTGTAAAAATGAAGTGTTGATGAGTTATTCATTAGCTAATGCAAGGAACAATACTTCCTAGCCCCCTAGGTTCATGACACTTGGGGATTGACGAGATACATGTCTTGAAGCATATCTTTAGCTTATGACTTATATTGGGTCTTATCATGTAATTTTCCTCCAACAATGGCGCTATTCAATTGGTGTGCAATGGTGAGACGCCAACGAAGGTATAACTTTTTGAATAACCCATTTTTTAAGGGATCGGTAGTGCTGGTGCATCTGCCCCAATTCAGTACTATTAATTTCGACTCCACAGGAGTCTACTACACAAGGCAGTAGATATGTGGAGTCACTTGATGAGGAAGAACTTTTAAAACTTACCCTTTATTGTAGAAAAATTGCACACTCTTGATCTATCATATGTGCTAAGCCTAATAAACTATAGAGTATCATCCCAGTTGTCGCAACCAGTTATCGCAGCGTTATTAGCTGAGTTCGTCACACTAGAGTTGATGCCCAACGTTAAAGACTACTGGGTATGGGTTTCATGGATACTTAATACTAACTTGAAATTCTAAGATTTAAGCCAGCTAATGGATGAGGAATCGGGCTTCTTTCTCCATAACCAACCTCAAAGTCACCAATGATATCAGATCATTGGATTCAGGGTCACCTTCATCATACATGCAATTCTAATGCGTGAAATGAAGGAATTTGTGGGCAGAGATGTTCCAAATTCTTCTATTGTTATTCCTCTTCGATGATTATAGGTGATTTCAATATTTTTATTCATTTAGGACAAGCTTCAGATCTATGAAGCATGGACATGAGTATGTATGTCGTGTCTCAAAAAATTAGAACACGACACAATAGATATATATAATTTCTCCTATTTTTCACTTCAAAAACAAAGCTTTGTTGTCCAACCAATATGTCAAAATCATGTGGTTAAATATTTCATAATAAGAGTTTAACTCTAAGTTTGAAGTATGCAGTGAAATCGACTAAGGGACTAATTTCATTATTTATAACATTTTTCTTATTATTCAATAATTCCTAAAAGATTTAATTTTATATGATAACATTAGAATTTCTTAAAGTTAACTACTTTTTGGAGGCATGTAGTGTCCGCAGAGGGTCTAAGCCGCATCCATGAAGTGTCCGTCTTCTTTAAATGTCAAACATGTCTGACATGCCATGTGGTGTGTCGGACACATGTCCAAGTCATGTTGTACGCATGTAGAAGTGCCCAACACGGGTAAGTCACCTCCGTAGAAGTGTCCATACTTCCTAGGATTTCATCAATGTTATTTCTGCTAGGAAAACTTATAAAAATGTGTTTCAGTCTATACATCAAACAGAGGATATGGTTTGAGAAACAGGCTCAGGGAAATGAACAACACATGCTTAACGAGAGATGAGTTAAATGAAACTAGAGCCAATTTAAAGTTTCATTTATCTTGTCAAAAGATATTTTTTAAAGGTCCAAAATTACAGGCACACACCAGATTCTAAAATATCGTAACTGACAACTAAGTGATCTGGCTCTTAATTATCCTATTCATTCATAGTGCAAAGTTTTACCCTACTCACTTAAAGATGAGAATTGAGAGTTTGGGACTATAGTTCTTACAATAACAAAATCTATGAATATCATGGAAGAAAATATAATGGTATATGTACTATGTGGTGATTATTCTCATCTACAAGACAAAAATAGGGGTAATTGTATTTTCAGGTATGCTTTTTTTACGTTCTGACCGTATCAAGACAGAACATTATCTTAATTCAATTGATCATCAACAAGAAAATGAATTTAGTTTTATTTTTTCTTTGTATTTTTTTTGGGTGGGGGTTGGGGGGTGGGGAGGAGGGGGTGGTGGTTGGTGGTTGGGGGGAACTACTAGTACTAGAAAAATGGAATTGAATAATTACAAATATATATTTAAAAAGATAAAGCTATTGGACCGAAAACGTGGCATTGCAGTCACAAGAATCATGAAATCTTAGTAAAAATAGACAAGTTTCTTTTATGTTATGGTTCCTAGGTAGAAAATGAATAAGATCTAAAAAGGTAAGGCCATGCACTATTTGAAAAGGCAGCTCACTGATGAAGTGAATTTAAAAGTATATGAAATTAAATGCCAAGTTGGTTCTAATTTTCATGTTCATAACGTAAGGCAGTATATTTACATGCTCAATCAATTATGTGGAAAGCCTGTCACATGCAGTTGTAGGATTAATCCCCAAGATGGAATCAATTTTCCATTAGCTATTTTTCAGACCTTAAAAACTTGTTCACATATATGGACAAATTGATATTGCACTATGAAGCAAGCTTATTTGTTTTCAAACCATAAGTAAAGATTTATGAAACCATTAAGGATGTATTCTCAAATTAAGCGCGAGTGTTTGGTTCGTTGTAAAGTGTGTGAGAAGAAAGACCAAAGCTTTAACTCTTAAGGGAACAAAATAATATAAGCCTATTTATTAGAAGATCCTTTCAACAAATGTGTATAATCTTGGATATTACCTCGATTTAAGGCTACAAGCAAGAAACTTTAAACATTATATTAGTAGATCTTTTGAAAATCGTTAAACAGTCATCACCCCATTCATTAATGCCTGAGGACGTTACAAATACTCACAAGTTTGTTCTTTCACTTGAGAACTAGAAAACTTCATAAGAAAAGAAGAATAAAACTCCAAAGTTGTCCAAAAGCTTCTACAGATACTTCCATAGTGATATTTTACTGACCTAGTGTGACAACCCCCCTAAAAAAATACCGAATGATCAATCCTATACCAAATTAAAGTAGGAGTCTCATATGTCTCATTCTCAGCATCACTATCGAAAAGCAAATTGATTACTAATAACCTATTAGTATGTGGTCAAAATTTTTATTTAACTAATATTTTTAATCAAACCAACAAAGTAAAACAATCACACAGTTTCTATATACAAAACTGAAGTGAAAGTAAATAACCGAACACTCATTTTAGCATAATACAACCAAATCGAATGTCGTACTAAAAAGGCGGTAAAAGAATAAATAATACAATTGGGATATCAACCCGAGTGTTTTTACAGTACCTCCTATCTAGATTACAATAATAGAGGCATCTATAGTAAACCTGCATGCATCCACAGCTGCTGCAGAAAGCGTCTGACTTGAAGGAATCATCATCCAGGCGTCCCTGTGTCTGGACACCTATATATATATATAGCAAGAGAGGGGAAAATAGAGAAAACGGGCCAGAGCCTGAGTTTTGAAAATATTTTAGCAAGTGTATAAATGTTATATTTTAAAATATGATTTATCTCATATTTAAATTGGTATCGCACTACAAAGAGAAAACCCTCACCCCTCTTCTAGTACTGCACACCTATAGCGTACTTTTAAACAACCTAGTTAAGCTACCCTTCCTAAGTAATCCATTTTACGCAATCTCTGAAAATCCCCATAAACCCGAGTACTAAGGGCTAAATGTTTCCCCATTCTCAACAATGCGCTATGTTCGTGCGTGGGGCGTCTCGCGAAGCAAAATTCAAATAAGGAACCCCCTCGATACACTACTACCTGGCAGTGTTGATCGTCGAGATCCATTAAGCCCTCAGCAAATAACGTATTTACAAACTCATATATATATATAATTCTCATTTTAATATATGAATCACAATTTAAATTCGGATATAATCTCCCGGAATGAGAATACAACCTTATTCATTTCACTCTTTACCTGAGTTAAAGCTATATGATATCTCGTCTTTATATACAAATAATATACTATACACAACAAGGATAATAACCATCCCATCGAGCTACAACTGGAAGATGCATTCTCATAGTGCCTATCCAAATTTGGGTTTACTCACTCAACCATGGTACGAAGCCAGACTCACTCATGGTCATGGTAAAAACACACAATGGTGGAGGCGATCATATTCCCTCTGCAAGTGGAGTACACACGTCTCACTCGTATGGGGGAAGAGATGACCTAGGGATATACTATCCTTGTTCCTCAAGCCAGGGGATTAACCCACATCGTGCAACCTCCCCAGATCGCACTAGAGATAATATAATCTGGTTGTTCCAACCCTATGCCAAAGGAAAGCCCGTGGAACCAGCCTCTGAGATACAAATATACCAATCACACATAGAGATATATGTATTAGTATCATATCATATATATACTGTAACAACATCGTATATATATAATTTATATCATTTATCAACATACCATGGCTATAATTGCCAAACTCTTATAGCGATAACCAAAAACCCTGAATGTTCCCATTCATAATAGTATATAAGTATTTACCCACTTACAATACTAATCATATAAGTATTCTATTACTTAATACATAACTCGCACCTTAATCACATCTAAGTATTATAATAGAAACTCGAATATACTAACTCGTGAAATTAGATAAGTATACTAACTACTTATCTTGATTCCATAGGTATCGCATCACCTATAATAATAGTCGTCAATAGACGTATAGGAAAACCGCTCAATTCTCTTTAGCCCATATCCTAACTTCCATCCTAATCACATCCTAGGATTTGCTCATATGTAATCATCCCATACTTATTCTAACCGCATAACTATATCTAAACGCACTTCTCGAATACTTTCCGTGAATGTTATTCATACATTCATTAAATCCATATCCCAGATTATTCACCAAATTAACCTGAGGTTCCCTCTTTCGATCGAAGGTTTACTCACCCTCAATACCATTATCTAGGAGTCCAAATATCACTTCTAGAATCTCCTAAAATAATCTCCAAACAATTTTAGCCTTAATTCTCCCAATAGTAAGTTTGATTTCTAACTAACAATTTCGATCTCGGACTGCCTTCCGTAGAAAAACCATTATAAATTCAAAAACAATCAGAAAAAACGTGGTTGGCACCCATGCGACCGTATTAAAAAGATATACAAAATTTATCTTTTGACTAAGACCCGAATCGATTCTCTTTTAGGCCGAATCGATTCGTAAATGACGTTGTCTTACTATTCATCATCTTCTCCAACTTTCTCTTTAATCCAACACAATCCCAACTTAAATTCCATAATTTCTACCTCAACAACAAATAAAATAATCATAACACATAATGATTTAACCAACACATCAATTAAAATCAAGGAATTCAGTCATTAAATCAAAGATTTAAACCCATAACTTAATTAAACCTAACTTTCTCACTTCTTCCATTTCTAATCATATATACACACACCATTAACATGGGTTTAACACTAGAAGTCATCAAGAGTTAACAATACATCAATTTGTAAACTCAAAATCAATTTTTCCAAATTTATTTCAAGGGTTCCAACCCAAAAATCATATAGTTTACCAACTATAATATGAGATACACACACTCAATTTAATAAAGCAAGTATACACTTGCCTCATGGATAAAATTCGATGACCTCGAGTCGAATCCCGCGGAGTTTGGGCTGGAAATCCCTTTATTCTTCCTCTTTCTCTTCTTTATCTCTTCTCTCTCTCTCTCTCTCTCTCTCTCTCTCCTTTATAAGAGAGAATAAGGTTTTATCCCTTATAAACCCAAAAATGACTCGTTTAATCAATTGCGAGTCCCTATTAGTCCAAAAGTCCCCAGAACCTAAACATTACTCCCAAATACTCTATTTTGACTATCTCGGCCATTCTAAAACTAACCGCACACTCGAAATCTCCATCCGAGTCACTTACCTAAAATTCACTAATTAACCCCAAAACATCTTAATATGTGTTTTCAAATTAAAATATTATCTTTCGTCGCTATACCCAACTGCGACATGTCATTAAAATAATCAAACTCATTTACTCAGTCTCAAAAGTAAATGTAACACACACCGGTTATAATCTAAATAATCTAACGTTCATAGATCCCAAAATTACTATTCACAGAAATTCCCCTAATCTCCAAATTACGCCCACTTATGTAATTTAATTCTACCTAAAAGTACGGGGTATTACTTACTTCCCCCCTCACAATGGAATTTTGTCCTCAAAATTCGGATATAACTAGGATCACTGATTACACCACGTCCTCGTACACCAAAGTTTAAAGGTACTAACCCAATGGTACCTCACCGTATACCACTTATCTCAAGGCTTATACTCTATGCATTATCTTAACAAGAAGCTTAACTATATCTCTATATGATACTACATTACCTCGGGTGTACCACATAGTTCTTCTATAACCGTTCATAAAGAAAATGAGCCTATAATCGTAGATCTAACGTCTCGATCCCCTAAGAAGGCCGACACTCTCAGCATCCATTCGCTCACCTCGCGACTTCAAATTTCCCTTAAAAGGAAACTATACCTATTTCACCCATGATTGGATTATTACGTACCTCCTATGACGTTCTATCCAACCCATTCCAAAACCATGTATAATTGCCTCGCAGTATAATCTTTAGCTTTATATACTACGTCCCTTTTATTTTGGGTGGTATATAAAATTAACTTACCAAGTTGCCCATACACCTTTTAATCCATGCCTATCTACACAACCATTGTAAACCTCCAACACGTAACACTTTCTCTTAAAATGGGCCTCGACATGCTACTAACACCTGGGGATTGACAATAATTTTCTCATGATCCAATTCTTCCTATACCTAGAAATCAAATCCTCCTCAAGGGTAACCCATCAATATCGGTGCCATCATATCTCCTGGCCTTACTTCCCAATAATCCTAAGATCGATGCGTTTCCTCCACATGTAAAATGAGTACTATTCTAACTATGCCCCTAGTTCCCAAGACCTCTCCCGACTTTTGACATTCCCTCGATTTCATGCGTGGGACGTCTCACAAAGCAGAATCCAGACAAGGAACCCTCCTGTTACACTACTTCCTCGTATCGTCGGTCATCGAGATATAACGACCTAAGGTACACCATCGAGATGTCCTAAAATCCTATCTCGTAATCCTACTAATGCGCTTCTATCTCTATCTCCTTGCACCTTGGGGAGATGGAAAGCCTAACTAATCAGGTTTCCCACTCCAAGCGAAAGCGTTACGAACATCATACCCAAAACATATTTCCTCTGAATTTGCCTTCCACTCAGGGCCTGGCTACAAAAATTAAATCAATTTCCTTTACCTTAACTCACCCACCCATATACTTACAGTGCGAGAAACATTTTAGTGCTTTTCCATAGCACTTCTATCTCCATAAGCATACAATCATCACACAGCTCTCAGTCTATAGTGTTTTCTCCACACTATGTAACTTATCATCAAAACCAATATCCTTGCATCTCGTAACATTTTTCCACTATCGACGCCATTAAGGTTCATGCGTGGAGTGTCTCGCAAGCGAAATCCAAACAAGTAACCACTCCTATACACTACTGCTTAACTTTGTCGGTCGTGGAGGTCCGTTAGTTTCAAATATACCACTGGGAAAATCACATTCCACCAATAAATAAAATGTGGTAAGAACTCCTACTTCTTTCTAGTGCCACACCACTAAGCGCTTGTACTAACACTAAGTCCTTTGCGCAAACAACAACGAGCTTAAACTCACAGCTCAATAATAATTCCTGCATACTTTAAATCATACATATAAGTTCGCCACATACTAAAATCGAGAAAATGAAACATCTACTCATCAATATTCCATCTAAACATATATTAAAGATGAGCTCAACCTGTATCCAGGTGAGATATTTCATAAACAACCAGTTCCACCCTGGAATTTCGGATATGATAGTCTAGCAGTCATCAGCCTGCTATCGCTCCGATAATTACAATAATTTTATGTTTATAATTGTACCATACTCATATAACGCATACAAAACGAGTTGTACAAATTAGATACAAATTCAAAATAGAACCCCGATACCGCGGAAAAACATATAGACATGTCTATATAATGTTACTAATACCTCCACAAAGCTCGAATTACACACACGAATCTAGGGTTAGAGAAATTCCGCGACTCTATCGAGCCACGCAAAATATACCTCCTTCCTCCAAGGCAAAACTCGTAATAATAACTTCGTCGATCTCCCTAACTGCTCCGCTTGGTTCCTTGATATAGTACCCTTGTCTTAACCGAACCAAAACTACTTTAATCGATGCCCCACCTCAGCTCCCTATTCTTGTCCTTTAACTCATATCGGGCAAGATGAAAGAGTGTGGTTGTACATTCCACATTGAAACATTCTCCATCTCCAGACACCCTGACCATGTTAAGGTTATCAGCATCTCGGGCTCTATAGCCTTGATCCTGACAAAAAACCTTCATAGTCCCCTTAACTTCTTCGTCACAAGGAAACTCCACTACCGGCCTCAATATCCCTGTTTCAAAGAATTTCCCCGGGTGGATGTCCACTAATGGGGTTTCCCGAACACAAATTCTCAACAAGTGTTAGCAACACTTAGTAGTGAGTCTATCGTTCCACTGAAGGACTCTCTCTTCATTGTACCTACCTTAATTTGGTACAAAATTACTTATGCATATAACTCTTTATTAACTGTCGGCCTCTGATCGATCCTTATGTGAATAATTCAAGAACTGCATTCTTTCCATTCCCGATAAATCAAAGGAACTTACGGTTAAAATCGTCCATAAGATTCCTCTATGAGCAGAAGATCCTGCTCCCTCAAACGTGGAGACTACCATTCCCACCATTTCAATATTTCTCCCACGAGTGAAAAAAATTTCCTCAAATTTTCACAACTGGGTATTTTCATACCCTGCTCTAAGCGAAAGCATCTGAGCCTTCTACTTCCACTGCGAAATGCTACATTTACTTCACATGACTCACTACACCAAAATGATCAAATTAGCACCCTTTAAGAGGTTAGCCTTCTCACGGTCATTGACCATGACAAAAAAACGTCGTGACAAGACCGTGACAAATGCTTATCACGGTCAATGACCATGACAATACTGAAAAGTTATCACGGTCAATGACCGTGACATGTTCTTGATATTTCTGTCAGTAAAAAACCCACCCTCTTCTTTTTTTTCCACCTATTATATTCCCTCAATTTATCTCTCTCTCTCTAGCGACTGATCACCCTCTCTCTATATAACTTTGGTATGTTTTCTCTCTCTATTTCTCCTCCATTTATGTATATGTGTATGTATATGTGTGTGAAAATGTGCATGTGTTTGTGTGGTGTATATATGCGTGGGGGGAGGGGCACGGCTGGGGGGTGTATGTGCGTGTGTGTATATATCCGTGTGTGTGTATATGTGCATGTGTGTATATATGTGTGTGTGTGTGCGTGTGGTGGGCAGTGGCAGCGGGGAGGAGGAGGTGGGCTGTGTGTGTATTTGTGCGTGTGTGTTATTTTTTAATTAAATTTATTTTGGTTTAATAGATATTGCCCCTAAAATTGTAGTGCCCCTTGTAAAAGAATTGATTGATTTAATATTGATTGGTTGTTAATTTTTTTTGTAAATTAATAATTAGTGCCCCTTTGATATGCAAGTAGGATTGCCCCTCATTGTAAATTAGTAAATTAATAATTGTATACTTTAATTGTTAGTTTAATTGAAGAAAAGAATCAATTGAGTAGATGAACTAGAAGGAGTATGGGATACACATTTGTTGTTGCCATTGCTATTAGATTATAGTGTATCGATGTTGGGTTGGTTAATTTTAAAAGCGGCTTGACCACTGGATTATTGTCCATATGGGGGTGGGATTTTTCAAATTTTTTTGAAAATTACTTTGTATAACGAACAATATATATATAGTATGATAATTAAATGAAACATACTTAAAATTACATATAGTGCGCATAGATACTAGCCTTCTAGTTCTTATGTGTACGCATTCAATAGCCCTTAGATCCATTTGAGAGTCATTACCCCTGTAATGAGATCTCTCGAATTGTCTCGTTTGGATAGTTTGGGACTGCATAATTTCTGTATAATAATATTCTTATTGGCTTAAAGTTGTTACCTTTGGAGGAAGTTCTGCAGTCGTATCCTAATGTTCTCTGGGTACATACTAGATTGACAAGTGTGACTGTTATTTCAATTGATCAATTGAAATAAGACTCACGCTTGCCAATCTACGTCATGTACTTGGAGAACTATGAGGATATGCTGCTGAATGTTTCTCAAATCGTAACAATGTGCATGAAATGTTATGTATATTACGAAAAATGCGGTTTTGAATGGGATAAGACCACTCACCCTTTAAAGGAGATGGAGGAAATAGAAATTTCTATTATAAATTGAATTTGAATTTGAAATATAAAAATTGAATGTAAATAAGACATAATTAAATGAAACATATTATAAATATGAGCTTTGTTTATACTAATCCATTCATATACGCTTCCTACCTTTAATAGGTGATTAGTTGTGATAGCTGTGATGGGAATTCCGAAATAAAAAGAATGTATGGATGAGACAAATATAATGGGGGATGTGTTTCGTAGAGGTGCTAATGAATTTATGAAATATGCAAAGAGATGTCATAATAATGAAGAGTTACCGTGTCCATGTGCTAGGTGTAATAATGGTAAGGTGTTTGAGTGGAAAATGGTTGAACTACATTTGTTAAGATCAGGTATGCAAAATAGTTATCTATTTTGGAGTTTTCAAGGTGAATTAAAAGTTCCTTTTGTCCCCGAACAACCTTCACAACAACCTTCAACAAGTAGGATAGATGTTGAAGGGGACGACGTAGATCATAATATGTTATAGGATTTAGTTGATGATGTTTATGGAGTTTATGAAGTTGTGGAGAATGAGGTTAAAGATGATGTACAAGGTTCAAGTCCTCGTGAAGATATCACGATAAACCTTGACGATGACTACCAAAGTTTAAAATTTAAGGCAACCTAATCGTTATACTCTGGTTGTGTGAAAGATCAAACAACTTTACATGCCATAGTTGGTTTGTACAGTTTATTAACGTAGTACGGTTTGTCTTGAAATACTATGATAGGAATTCTAAAATGGGTGAATGGCTTACTGCCCAAGGAGAATACGCTTCCAAATAGCTATCTTGTTATGAAGAACAGTTTAAAGGTTCAGGAATGAAGTATAAATCGATTCATGCTTGTGTGTATGACTACATACTATACCGAAAGGAGTATTAAAATCTCGATCATTGTGATATGTCCAATCTACTAGTAAAGAAGGCACAAGCTCAAAAGTGCCTCAAAAAGTGTTGAAATATTTTCCCGTTGTGCCTAGATTAAAGCGATTTTTCACAGTACCATGTATAGCGGAGGCAATGACTTGGCATTCTAGGATAGAAGTAGGGGTAATATCATACGTTATATTATTGTTTCTATAGCTTGGAGGAGGATGAATTATGAGTATCTCGATTTTGCTCGAGAACAGCGCAACATTCGTTTGGCTATATCAATAGATGATTTCAATCCATTTGGAAATCTATGCACCAATCAGAGTGTATGCCCAGTGATCCTAGACCCACTCAACCTCCATCCTTCATAGTGTATGAGACCTAAATTTTTGATGATGTCTTTGTGGATACCTGGGCCAAAGGCACCAAGTGATGACATCAACGTCTACCTGGCTCCTTTGGTAGAAGAATTAAATGAGTTATGGGAAGAGGGTGTGCAATCATTTCACTCTTTTAGAAAAGAAGATGTTATGCTAAAAGCTATGTTGATGTGGGAAATTCATGATTTCCAGTGTATAGGACATCATTCGGTTGTGTAGCACATGGTTATTTGGGGTGTCCTATTTGTGGAGAGGAGACTGAATCTCTTTGTCTATTCTTGAGCTCTAAAAATGTTTACCATTGCCATAGGAGGTTTTTACCCCCGGCTCATAGTTTTAGATTTTAGAAAGGTTCCAATTTTTTATTGGGCAGGGTTGAACATAGGCTACCGCCGAGACAATTTTCAGGTTCCTAAATTGAAAGTAAATCTTTTAAATGTGGCCCTAATATGCGAAGTAGAATTCCCAAATTTAAGAATGTCAAGCATAAGAAGACCCCAATTAGGAATGAAACTGAGATAAGAAAGGCATGGTTTAGGAGGTCAGTTTTATTTGACTTGCTTTATTGGAAGAATAACCAGGTGCTCCATGTATTGGATGTGATGCATGCAGAGAAGAACTTCATTGAACATATTGTTGGCACTTGCCTTGGGGGGAGTCATTCGAAGGATGGAGAAAATGCACGAAAAGACCTTAAATCGTTGAAACTTAAGCCACAACTATGGTTAAAAGAATATAGTAGGGGAAGGACAATAATTCCCCCCGATGTGTTTACTTTGACGAGTGGGGAAAGGAAGTTGATTTTAGACACAATATATAATTTGAAGGGACCATCTAATTTTTCGTCCAACTTGCAAAGGATTCTAAATTATTCTACTCATGATTTACATAAGTGTAAGTCCCACGATTGGCATGTGATCATGCAATTGGTTCCTCTATTGTTTAAGCATTGTATATCCAAGGACAAGGATTTACGGAGGGATATTAGTATTACCTTCTCACTCTTGAATGAGAATGTAGTCAATCGAGAACACATAGTGGCCGCAAAATTGGAGGTGACCGAAGCGATTTGTATATTCGAGAAGTACTTTCCCCAAGAATTCTTTGACATAAGTGTTCACTTGTTGGTACACCTATGAGACAAGGCACTTCTTTATGGTCCAGTTAGATATCGGTGGATGTATCCGTTTGAAATATTAATGAAAGTTTATAAAGATTATACGTCAAGAATACGCGATACATTACAGGATCAATTGCAGAGGAATACATCACCATGGAGTCATCAATATATACTCGGGAATAGATGCCTGACTCGGCCAACATTGATGACACTGATGAGTTCGTCGATGATGGTGGTCATGTGATGGGAAAACGAGTGAAATTAATGATTTTGCAACATGAACAAGTAGCTCGTTATCTATCTGACACACATGAGGATGTCGAAGAATGGAAAAAGTAAGTTTAAATTATTTTAATTCTTAACATTATTTAAGAATATTTTTCAATATTTTATACATGATTAATTTTGTAATATGCGAAAAATATGAAGCTTGTGAGAACAATAAAAGATGAAAAACAATGGTTGAATCAGACATCGAATTTAGGTTGTGGTTGTCACAAGAGGTAATTATAATGAAAATGGCCATTATATAGTGTTACTTTACACTCAAACTTTACAACTAATCTAATTAATTTATCTATATTCTCAGCTCTTAAAGATGGGTTATGCGACATCAAGGCTTGCTCATCTAGCCACTGAACCTTATTCGTGGCACAAGAGTACAAAAAGTATCGATTGAACGGTTTTGAATTCAGCACAAAAAGTGTACAAGAAAAGTACAAATGTACAGAACTCAGGCATTTCATACAAGGCTCTTACTTTCTTTCAAGCGAGTGCAAAAGATAAAAACCTCGTTGAAACTGAAATAACTTACTATGGTGTAATTCGAAATAAATTTGAATTGGATGATATAAGTTTCAAAGAGGTTGTATTTTACTGTGACTGCGTAAGAGTTGAGGAAAAAAATACTTGTAAAGTTGATCATGTCACCAATTTGATCGTGGTTGACTTGTCCAATTTGAAGAGAAGCGGCCACGTGAGCGATGAACCATTTGTTTATGCATTTCAAAAGGTTAACCAAATGTTTTACTTGGAGTATATCAGCAACGAGTCGTGGTCAATTTTTCAATTTGTAATAAATATTCCAATTTGTGCTTTATCAATCCATTTTTAATGCTTTTAATTGAGTTTCATTTTATCATTTTCACTCTTGTGTAGTGTGCGTATGTGTGGGCACTAGGGGTGGGGGTGGGGATGTTTCGTATTTTTAATAATTGTACATATTATGACCTAGATACTGCTGTTTTGGAATTCAGAATTGAGGTGTTAAAAAGTAACAATTCATTTGGATTTGGAGTAATTGTACATATGTGCATGTCTTCTTCTAATTCATTTTGATTTGTACTAATAACATTTTTTTTTGCAGAAAATGTCTCCTTCAGGTATTAAGGTGAGGAACTGGGCTCGGTGGTAGCGAGGGCAACGAGGGCTCCTCGACCCCTAGGCTCCCCAAATATGGCAAATTAGGGATGGCCATCGATAATAAGACGGGGCTATTAGCGAGATCCCTCGAGCTGGTAAAGACGATCATCGGCCCGAGGTACACTAATTGGAGGGAGGTGCCAAATGAGTTCAAGTTAGTTATTTGGGTGGCACTACAGGTAATGTATTTATATTTATATTTATATTTATATGAATATTTCAATTTTAATTTTTATTTTGATTTTGATTTTGATTTCGATTTAATTTTATATTTATATTTATATTTATTCGCAACTAACATTGTATTTTTTGGACAGGAACAATTCAGCCTGGATCCAAAGCTACGTGATTCCGTCTTGGAGCAGTTGAGGGAGCAACACAAGACCTGGAAGAAAAATATGTGAACTCGATACTTTGGGAAGACCCGAGAGTTCATTATCCGAATGCCTGAATCCGTTCCACCGAAGGAGCCGATCTCATTGGCATAATGGAAAAACTTCATTAACAATGAGATCGGGGAGAGACAATTGGCATCTCGCCAATCAGGGAGGGAAAATTGGGCAAAAAAGATAGACGTGCACTACTCCGGCCGAACGTCTTACGCCGAGGTGGAGAAGAGGATTATGGTAAGATTTAATTTTTCTATAAGTACATAAATATATTATTTTACATTATTTTACTTTGCGGGTCCGATACTAATTTTGCTTTATTTTATTTCAGGGGACAGGGAGTGACCCTGGGGGTAGGCCACATAGGCTCGATACTTATGTGGCTATTCGAACAAAGAAGGGGAGGGATAAGGAGGCATCCCCAAGCGTCGCGGCCACGATTGTAAGTAATCCGACAATTCACTTTTTGTTGGTTATAATTTTTTATTTACTTATTTTACTAATCATGTGCTTTTTATCGTTTCCGGAAAATCTTAAGGAAGTGCATGAGTCGCAGTCTGATGCCGATAAGGCATCTTTGTCCACAGACTCACTCAACCAAGTGCTTGGCGCTGATCGTAAGGGGAGGACAAGGGGGTGAGCTCGCGGGTGGCCAAATCTAGGATCATCGGATTGGAGACAAGCGACACCGGGTTGGCTAGAATGATGGACTCGCATGAGGCGAAGCTGTCCCGTTTGGAGGTGATGGTCCAAGATATGTTCTCATTAATGAAGCGTTCGTTAGTCAAAAATCGTAAGGGGAAAGGGAAGGAGAAATTTATGGAGGAGGAGGTGTAGGAGGACGAGGTGCAGGATGACAAGGATGTGGACCTCGCTGCTTCATCGCCGACATGTGCGGACTTTGATGATCCACTCCCCTATTTGGCTCCCTTCGACCCACCGATGTCAACACTTGGTTGGCCGAGCGTGTTTTTACTGGACATATTTGATTGCCAGTGGATAGGGTGGGGGTTGAGGGACCCGAATACCGTCCAGGGTATGCCAGTTCATGGGCGTTCGTTTCAAGACATCGAGTCCAAGGTGCTCATCACGCATGTGATACCTGGGAAGGAGAACTCCCCCTTGTGGTTATGCAAATAATGCGGCACGATGTATATTACTGGGTGTGTCAATTCGTATGTCGTGTGGCCTACTCACCTCCTTAGGGCTAACCTTACCCCAGACATGCAGTGACATTATTTGAATTGAATTGCTTTAAGTTGTTACATTTGAATTATATTTGGATTATATCGTGATGCATATTATTTTGAATGTATATTTGCATTATCTCTATTTTATTTTGATATATGATGTTTGAAACATGGCAAACAAATAGAAATGAAGAGAATTTTGAGAAATATAAATGGGTTAAAAAGGAAGTTAAGAAAGTGGTAAGAGATGTTAAGTTAAAAGCGTATGATGATCTTTATACAAAATTAGGAACACAAGAAGGGGAAAAAAGTATTCATAGGCTTGCTAAACTTAGGGATAGGAAAACAAAAGATTTTAATAATGTTAAATGCATCAAAAGTGATGATTCGAGAGTCCTAGTCAAAGATGATGAAATTATGGAAAGATGGAAAAACTACTTTGAGAGGTTATTAAATGGAGATAATGGGAGTAGATTAGATATAGAGGAACTTAGGGAGACTCGAGAAGATATATTTTTTCGTAGAATTAGGACAATAGAAGTCAGGATTGCTCTAAAAAAGATGAAAACGGGGAAGGCTTTAGGACCAGATGGTATCCCTATTGAGGTTTGGAAGTTCTTAGGGGAGGATTGAGTATCGTGGCTTACAAAATTATTTAATAGAATTTTAATGACTAATAGGTTGCCCGATGAATGGAGAAAAAGTATTTTAGTACCTATTTATAAAAATAAAGGTTACATACAAAGTTGTTCAAATTATCGTGGTATTAAGTTAATGAGTCATACAATGAAACTTTGGGAGAGAGTGATTGAATATAGATTGAGATTGAAGACAACAGTATCTGAGAATCAATTTGGGTTTATGCCTAGGAGGTCAACAATTGAAGCAATCTATTTATTGAGGTGATTAATGGAGAGGTATAGAGACAAAAAGAATGATCTTCATATGATTTTTATAGATTTGGAGAAGGCGTATGATAGGATACCCAGAGATATAATATGGTGGGTTCTACATAAAAGAGGAGTGACTCGCAGATATATTGATGTGATCAAGGATAAGTATGATGGTGCGATGACTACAATAAGAACATCAGCTGGAGAAAGTAGTGAATTTTCAATTACGGTAGGGCTACACCAGGGTTTAGCATTAAGTTATATTCTCTTTGCTCTTGTTATGGATGAGTTGACTGGACATATACAAGAAGAGGTGCCATGGTGTATGCTATTTGCAGATGATATTGTTTTAGTCGATGAGACTAAGATGGGGATAAATGCTAGGTTGGAATTGTGGAGAGAAACTTTAGAAACAAAAGGATTTAAAATAAGCAGAACAAAAATAGAATATGTGGAGTGTAATTTTAGTAGTAATAGGAGGACAAATGGAGATGTGGTGAAATTGGAGGGTCAAGAAATACCTATAAATGACCATTTTCGTTATTTAGGATCGATTATACAAAAATATGGAGATATTAGTGATGATGTTACGCATAGGATTAGAGCAGGTTGGGTTAAGTGGAGAAGTGCCACTGGTGTTCTGTGTGATAGGCGTATACCTTTGAAGTCAAAAGGAGAATTTTATAGGACATCGATTAGACCCGCTATGTTATATGGGACAGAGTGTTGGGCAACCGAGAAACAAAATGTGCAAAAAATGAGTGTGGTGGAAATGAGAAAGCTAAGATGGATTTGTGGTAAAACTCAAAAGGATAAAATTAAAAATGAACAAATTCGTGAAACGGTAAAAGTAGTTTCTATAGAAGATAAATTAAGAGAAAATCGACTTAGATGGTTTGGACATGTCAAGTGTAGACCAATGGATTCTCCTGGAAGGAAGAATGATTTAGTTAGTATTGATGGTAATCCAAGGGGTATAGGTAGGCCTAAATTAACTTGGCGAGATATTATAAAAAAGGACATGATATCATGTGGTTTAACAGAAGATATTGCACTGGACAAAATGGAATGGAAAAATAGGATTCATGTAGCCGACCCCAAATAATTGGGAAAAGGCTTTGTTGAGTTGAGTTGAGTTATATGATGTTTGAACATGTACAACATTCCTATAATAGGTACAAATATACTGCTGGGCGGTGGCAGTGGCCATAGTGCCCAGTAATTTTTTTTTTCAATTCTGCCCAGAATTGTCACGGTCAATGACCGTGACAATTTTTTATTAAATGTCATGGGTTGTCACGATTTATGACCGTGACAAAACTTGTCATGATAATAGACCGTGATAGGACCGTGACAATTTTAATGAACTTGTCACGATTATTGACTATGACACGTTCGTGACAATAAAAGTTATCACCCCTAGAATTGCCATGGTCATTGACCTTGACAAGTCTAACATGTCAAGGTCAATGACCCTGGTAATTCGACAGATTTGGTATAGTGACTTAACTTCAACGTATATTCCTTGTCGAAGACCTTTCAAACTTTTTCCCAATTTACTTCACTGGAATTCAAGTTTAGCACCACTCTCTACTATAGCGGTACTTGGATACTTATAACTACTATACTTCAGTAGTCTTCATAGCAACCCATAAAAATGCCATAAGGGGAGTGACCTATGCTAAGGTCCTTATTCCCCAACTTCAACTTACATCTCCAATTAAGCTCCCCCTCCTACTGCCCTCATCACGGCCTTCTGTGGTGGCTCTCCATCAATCAGCACACGAATCTCACCTTCTTTGGTCGCTCTTCATCAGTCAGCACACGAGCATGCAAAATATTTACTATAATCTTATATAATGGCAGGAGAACGAAATCTCACAAGAGAAATCAACAATCCTAATCATAAGACTCTATATCAAATCGAGAGCAACGCTGAAACCGTAGTATGTCCGCACAGATTCGTAAGGACACTAGAACCTAATGCTCTGATACCATCTGTAACACCCCGCCTAATAACATACTGGGTGATCAATCCTATACCAATTTAAAACAGGAGTCTCATATGGCTCATTCTTAGCATCACTATCGAAAACAAAATTAATTACTAATAACCTATTAGGTTGGCGTCAAAATTTTTATTTAACAAATCATTTTAATCAAATCAACAAAGTAAAAAAATCACATAGTTTATATATACAAAACTGAAATGAAAGTAAATAACTGAACACTCAGTTTAGCATAATACAACCAAATCGAATGCCGCACTAAAAATGCGGTAAAAGAATAAATAATACAATTGGGCTATCAACCCGAGTGTTTCTACAGTACCTCCTATCTAGATTACAATGATATAGGCATCTACAGTAAACCTGTATGCATCCACAGCTTCTACAGTAAGCGTTTGACTCGAAGGAATCGTCATCCAGACGTCCCTATATCTGGACACCTATATATATATATATATATAGCAAGAGAGGGGAAAATAGAGAAAACGGGTTAGAGCCCGAGTTTTGAAAATATTTTAGCAAGTGCATAAATGATATATTTTAAAATATGATTTATCTCATATTTAAATTGGTATCACACTCCCATGAGATACCCCTCACCCCTCTTCTAAGAGTGCATACCTATTGCATACCTTTTAAACAACCTAGTTAAGCAACCCTGTCTAACTAATCTTTTTACGCGATCTCTGAAAATCCCAATAATCCCGAGTACGAAGGGATAAACTTCTCCACATTACCAACACTGTGCTACGTTCGTGCATGGGGAGTCTCACGAAGTGAAATCCAAACAAGGAAACCCCCCGATACACTACTACCTGACAGTGCTGATCGTCGAGATCCATTAGGCCCTCCGCACATAACGTATATACCAACTCATATATATATATATATATATATATATATATATATATATATATGTAATTCCCATTTTAATATATGAATCACGATTTAAATTCAGATATAATCTCCCAGAATGAGAATACAACCTTATTCATTTCACTCTTTACCCCAGTTAAAGCTATATGATATCTCATCTTCATATACAAACAAAATACTATACACAACAAGTATAATAACCATCCCACCGAGCTATAACTTAAGGATGTAGTCTTATAGTGCCTATACGAATCTGGATTTAGTCACTCAACCACGGTACCAAGCCAGACTCACTCATGGTCATGGTAAAAACACACAACGGTGGTGGCAGTCATATTCCCTCTGCAAGTGAAGTACACACATCGCACTCGTATGCGGGAAGAGATGGCCTAGGGATATACTCTCCCTTCTCCTCAAGCCAGGGGATTCACCCACATTCTGCAACCTCCCCAGATAGCACTAGAGAAAAATAATTTGGTTGTTCCAACCCTACAGCAAAGGAAAGCCTGTGGAACCATCCACTAAGACCCAAATATACAAATAGCACGCAGATATATATGTATTTGTATCATATCATATATATACTATAACAGCTTCGTATATATATGTGACACCCCGACTAATTAAATACCGGGTAGCTACTCCTTTATTCAAATTAATTTAAAATGTCAAGTTGGTTCAGTTCGTAGCATCACTGTCGAAAATGTTTTAACAATTACTAGCCACCTAATTTTTAAAAAGTGAGTTGTCAATTTTTTTAATTGAATCCAATTAACATGCAATAAGTAGATTATGAAATGATAACATAACCACCACAACATAGTCACAATAGAATAACCATAAAATAATAATGAATATGTAGGAAAAATACTCACAACAATCCTAATGCTGAGATAAACAAATACAAGCCTGAATCATTAATTTAATTACAGCCCAAAATATAAAATAAAAACTGAGTAAATATGATGTCTCTGAAAGGAAAGGGGCGACATGCCATACAGATGAATAAATCTGAAATAGAGTCAAGATAGAAAGTGGAGGCGTCTACTATCAAGGTCCTGTAACTCTCACATCAGCTACAACACGTCACTGGAATGGAACACCTATGCTTGGTGTCCTTATGCATGGGCACCTAAAAAAGTTTTTGCCAGAAAATAGATTTGAAAGAAAACGGGTCAGAGCCCGATTGTGAAAACAGTTTAAAATATAGCAAGTGTTCAATATAATTAAACAGTGAATATAAAGTACATGATAGTGCGTGCACTCACATGAGTTACTCACCTCTCAACTAATCGTGCACTCCTATCGTACCCGTACCCGTTCTAGTTATTCCTATATCAAACTAGTCCAATACACAGTATAACATTTCTATACGATTCACGATTTAAGTCCCGAACTCTTAATTTAAATAGAGAGTTACTTTTCCTCTTAGTTCCCATATTAGTCATGCTAATCACTAGAGATTTCCCATTTTTAACTCTACTAAAATGTTGTTATTATTCACATTTACATTTATACATGACAGTTCATTTCTATTAGTAGTATATTATTTTCATAAAAAATATACAATACTGGCACCCCGAGACTAAGCTGCGGTGCACACATACTCTGCTATCCAATCCCGGTACATCACTTACATAAGGACCACGTATTCCGAATCTCTCAGGAATCGTTTTCAATAAAAAACAATCACACATAATGGAGGTGAACATAGTTCACATCACATGGGTCACGTACATACCTACTCTCCCATTATCAACAGACTTATTAACTTCTCAATAAGTCCTTCTCTGACCTATGTCCTCGAGGTACCAATCAAAATCCCCCCGTAGGCACATAAAGATAAGATGGCCATCATCGAATGCTGTAGGTATGTTATATATAAATAACTACATATACCAAGAATTCACACATCTTCGGTATTTCATAATATTACTGGAGGTATATATCTCATTCCTATACTGTCATTTCATGTTTCACGTTTACAAGTCCCCGATTTATATACATTTAAGTTATCAACTCTCCTCACGTCGAAGTTTTTAGATACATATATCCTAACCCATAAACATCATCCGGTTTACTACAAATCTCTAATTCTTAATCCTCGACGTACTTCCAGACACACAACTATATCCACAAATCAATAAGGGAAGGATTACACTCAATTATATAAGTCTTCTGGAGGTTCGAAATAAAATCAGGCCTAAAAGGCCATTATGTCAACTCGTTAGAAATCTCGTTTGAATGAGGTCATTAGAACGAATGGCTTCGAATGAACTACCAACTCATTAGAAGGGGTACTGTCATTTGGTTAGAAGTCTTGTTCGAACGAGGTCGTTCAAACGACCTGGGCAGGTCTTCTAACGAGATGGCAGAATACGCCCAAAAAATTCCCAATTCGTTTTTCTCACTTCTTCTCTTCTCTAAATCCACCCTAAGGTCATCACAATAGCATTTTAATGTTCCTAAACCACTCTAAATTCTCTTTGGTCGTTTCTTAACATATTTTTGGGTTCAAATACTCCAAATCAACATGCAATTTACATAAATTCCCAATTTTTCACTCCAAACCGTATGAACATGAACCTAGAGTTTAAATGCAATTAAAGACTCCTTATTAATCCGTTTTCAAATCATCAAAAGTTATGTTTTCTATATTGAATTCGTCCATTATCATTCTACATGCAAATTCCTACCCAAAACCACATGTTTCACAATAATTCCATTGGGTGTTCTTCCTCAAAATTTCCATGATATAAACAGTTTTCTACACTACACATGGAGGAAATATTCATTGCAAATAACGACATTAAAACACTTGCCTTAGATTCATTCTTCATAAGTGTCGTGGATGATTCAAGGGTGATTTTTCTCCTTTTTCGGTCACAAATCCTTTCCAAAACTGATGGTGTGGAGACGGTTTGGCTTGGGAACCCTTTACCCTCTTTCTAACTTTTCTCAAAAACTACTATAGCCCACTCTCTCCCTTTTTAGCTGATAATGGTCTTAGTGGTTCTTTTAAAATATCTAAATTAACACTCAAATTCGTGTGTTTTAATTCCCTAATTTTTAAAATTACCAAAATACCCTTCTAGGTTGTCGATTTGGCCTAAAAGTACCCCGGGACCCAAACTAAACCCCCGGCTAGTGTTTTTTTACTATTTCGACCCTTCCGGACACGTTGGGGCACTCAAAATGACCATTTGGTTAATAAAAATATAATTCACTTTTTAATCTAATTAAATTCATTCCTGACGCGACTGACACGCGGGTCCCAACTTAATTTTCCAAATTATCATATTTCATCCTCGCGACAACTTTAATATTTTCAATACTCATATATTACCATATATACTCTGAAATATTAAATTTTAACATCGTAATCAAATACTAACTTACATCTCGCTAGTATTTATATCCGGATTAATTTTCAATTGGTTCTCATTTAATTCAATTAATCCCTTTAAAAATCAATAAAATTACGGGGTATTACAATATATAATTTATATTACTTCTCAATATATTACGGCTATAATTTCCAAACACTTATAGCGATAACCCAAAACCCCGAATGTTCCCATTCATAATAGTATATAAGTATTTACCCACTTGTAATACTAATCATATAAGTATTCTCTTACTTGATATATAACTCGCACCTTAATCACTTGTAAGGATTATAATATATATCCTGAATATACCAACTCGTGACAATTAGATAAGTTTACAAACTTCTCATCTTGATTCCATAGGTATCGCATCACCTATAATAATAGTCGTCTGAAGAGTGTGCTTTTGTTCAAATTAAGAATTTATTTAATTAAACACAGTTTGTCAATTAAATCCTAAAAGCATGCATCTAGATGATTTATCAAATAAAATAAAGCATGTGACACAAGATATCAGGAAAAATCCCCGCAAGGCAAAACCATATTATTTTCACTATAATTTGTAAAGAACGGTTACACGAATTATATGAAAATAAGAGTGACATATGAAATACCCGTAGGTGTCGGTTCCGATGGCGTCGGCTGGAATCTCCTGCAAGAACTCCAGATGGGCAGCAATGAAGAAGAGACTAGCTTGTCCACAAAATGCTCCAAATAAGTAAAATTAACCTCTTGAAGGTTGATGAAAATGCATACATTAAGTGGGAATGAGTTTACCTTTTATAAGGTGGGAAAATAGCCTAAAAAACAAGTTTATCAAAAGAGGGAAGATTTTGGGCCGGATTTTGCTCAACATGCTGAAAAAAGCTTTTGACCACCAAGTAGTGGTGACAGAATATTAACACAAAAATCGAGGTTGGTGACATCGTTCGATCATCATAGCATGTCGCACAAACGAGGATAGCTGTCGTTCGATCGAGATCGCGCGACATGTTGATCTCGCGCGAATGACAGTCCTATGTCGTTTGAGCGAGCACGCCTACCAAAAAAATGTGGCTTCTACTTAGAAAAATTTATGCATTTTGATAAAAAATAATTTAGACATCAGAAAATATTTTCTAAAAAATTCCCAAATATTTATGCAAATATAAACAACTCCAATAAATCATTTTATCAATAATGTGTCATGTAGTAGTGGGAAGCAGTTGAGCAGCACGTCGCATGTACCGTGATGCACGTGTGAAGACGATGGATGCATGGATTCGGATAAAGGCCGTCGTGGATGATCGCGTCGAATGTAGCGTTATCAGACATACAAACTGTGATCTAGGGAAAATAAAAAATTCCTAGATTCTACCTAGACATTTATAAGATTATGTCCTTACAAATCTCCCCCTATGTCTATGCCGGTACATACATACAAAAAT